>OW240922.1:31457455-31555065 GCA_933207985.1 Pelobates cultripes | reverse complement strand
CCAGAAGCAACACCACGACCGATTGATAAAGTCAATAAATATAGGAGAAACGCGTCTCGGAGGATCTAGCCATTTGGACAATATTTGTAATATTGTTTTAGTTATTGTTTTTTATCACTTTTTAAAAAAATAATAAATAGCACTGTGACGAGACCAATCTCGCCACATTGCATTGGAGGAGCCTGGTTGCCCACCTGCTGCCTTTGGATTATGGACCGGCAGCTAAAGGGTTAATTTTACTGTGCAGAAGGATTTATTTCTCCCTTTCTGCACAGCCGTTCGGTAGATTCCATCTACCGAACAAACAGTTTCTTTTCAGCCTCCCCAGAGCCGTGGGAAGCCGGCCGGCGACCTTAATTGGCCACCCAGAAGCTGGAGTGCGCCATCCATTTACCTCCCTGAAGCCACGGTTAACCGCGGCTTAACGAGCGTGTGCCAGCAATTGACCACTCAGTAGCTGCGGTTAACCGCAGCTTAATTGACTGTTACTGGATGGTCGCGGTTACACTTAGCCGCCACACGATGGCAGTGTTCTGGAGCTCCCCGGGCAGCCAGCGCTTTTCTGCCCGGCTTTCCTGCACCAAACCCGGACACTTTTACGTGCAGGCACCGCTGAACCTCCAACCCCTGGTTCTAATTCGGATTTAACGAATGCATGTAAATTCGGTATTTTATGTTGGAGGAATGTTTTAACCCAGATAGCCATGCCATGGAGCCTGTTCGTGGAATTAAAGACTTTGGCTCCATGGCAATTAAACTGTATTTGTGTGGTGCCATTCACCTAATAATGTGCACTCAGACCTGAGCTATCTGGGGATATGTTACATGTATATATTTACTGTACCATTTGTCCCATTATGTATTTTAAAGTGATAGTCTGTCTTTGTGTCCCCACATGTGTAATGGAGTTTTGCCTTTGTCCTGGGAGATAATTGAATTACTTCTCCAGGGCAGAGGGGAGGAAGCCAGGATGCATTGTGGGGATGTTTTACTTCTGTATGTCTGTAATTGGCACATGTCTGTCTTTTGTTACAGTCCATCTGGTCCCCTAGGGGAGTGTCCACCAGGTGGGAGACCTGCATAAATACTCGGCAGGTAGCCCTCATTAAACAGACCACTGCTTGACCATCAACACGGAGCCTTGTCTCGTCTTTGGGGGGATTTACTGTATGCTGATAGAGACTGATTGCCAGGAGTGTAAGCCGCTTGGGTGCTTTTCCTTTTTTTCTGCTAGCAGCTATTCGTATGGTTCCAGTTCGGGTGTTTGGAGCATTCCCTTGTATGCAGTTCGGGTGTTTGGAGCATTCCCTTGTATGCAGTTCGGGTGTTTGGTGCATTCACTTGTATTCAATTCGTGAGTTTTGGTGATTCTACAGTAGCTGTGCCCGTCTCTGAAAGGGGATTATCGTCTAAGCGGTTTTTATCCCTTTTGTGCAAAACGGTCCGTTACAATTGGTGGCAAGCGGCAGGATCGTTCCTACAGCCAGAAGGACAGCTACAGGAGACACCATTTCTTTGGATTTTACAATTTGTGGGCAACGCATGTCTTAGTACAGCGACCCTGACAGCACCAGGATGGAACCAGCAGTGGAGTATGATGAGGGTGCCATGGATGACCGAGATGCAGTCCGTAAAGGCATCTGGTACCAGGCACTGGGTATTGCGGAGTACCAGCGGGGTGAGAGATTCCCCAAGGAAGACCAACGGTTGCAGAAGCGAGTAGCCCTGGAGGAATGGGTGAGGAAATTGGAACACCTAGTATGGCAGGAGATGTGGCTAGAAGATGCCTACCAGGCGCTCTGGTGGTATGGGGCACAATACCTGCCCTGGACAGCCGAGCATGACAAGCCAGAGGGAGAGGAGTTTGATGGTCCTGGCTTGTTATGGGAGACTTTTGCAGAGCCTGAGTTTGGGAGCCCTACACAAGCCCGGTTCAGTGATCTCTTTGAGTGGAGGGAGAGCAGGTATGACTGGGACCACAATCACGAAATTGAGCAAGACCTGGTCCACCTGGTGACCCGAGAGATGGAGCTGGAACAGGGTTACCAAAATCTGTTCCACTCCAGTGAGAAGGCTCAGCAGGGAAGCGGAGACCCAGATCCAGACCCATTCAGCTGGGAAGATATTGTGGAGTGTTACTGGGAAGAACCCCAGGTGGCCAGTGGAGATGGGACCGAGGTCTCTCCACCGGTCCTGCAGGGAATTGGGAGCCCAGTCTCCATTCCCCAGCGGCAGTGTAAAGTGCAGGGAGAGGAGAGCAGCGTCCTCCCTCCCCTGCGGCAGGCTGAGTTACAGGGGGCAGAGGTAGTTGTTCCTGTCCCCCAGCAGCAGAGTGATATGCCGGGAAGGCAGTGTGAAGTGCAGGGAGAGGAGAGCAGTGTCCTCCCTCCCCAGCGACAGGCTGAGTTACAGGGAGCAGAGGTAGTTGTTCCTGCCCCCCAGCAGCCGAGTGATATGCCGGGAAGGCAGTGTGAAGTCCAGGGAGAGGAGAGCAGTGTCCTCCCTCCCCAGCAGCAGCGTGAATTTTTGGGAATTGGGAGCCCTTCTCCATTCTCCAGCGGCAGTGTGATGTGCCGGGAATTGGGAGCCCAGTCTCCATTCCCCAGCGGCAGTGTGATGTGCCGGGAATTGGGAGCCCAGTCTCCATTCCCCAGCGGCAGTGTTATTTGTAGGGAATTGGGAGCCCAGTCTCCAGTCCCCAGCGGCAGAGTATCCAGCAGGGAATAGAGAGCCCAGTGTCCTTTCCCCAGCAGCAGGACTCTGTATTGGGAGGAGAGACAGTCTGTCTCCCTCCGCAAAGACTGGAAGTATGTCTGGGAGAGGAGCTCGTTACCACCTCTCCCCAGCGGCGGACCATTAATGGGCAGGGAATAGAGAGCCCAGTCTCCATTCCCCAGCGGCAGAGTGTTCTATCGGGAGAGGAGCTTGTTACCCCCTCTCCCCAGCGACAGCTTAAAGTACCAGGGGGAGACTGTAATATTTTATTTAGTTTTGTAAAATGCTTCCAAAATTAAACAGAATAACAAAATAAATAACAAAATAACAATAATAAACAATCAACTGAAATAATACCCAATTCAAACATAATACCAAATGAAACATAAATACCCCAAAATTAAACATAAATACCGAAATAAAAACTCAGGAAGGGGCACTAATAGGGGAGTAAACTTATACCAAATTAAATAACTGGGAATAACAGGGAGAGGGATTAACAGAAAAGGGGGGGGAACTAAATCATAAGGGGATAAATTAAAAGGCGGGGGGCTCCATTACTTCATGGAGCCTTGGGGAGGGAGAAAAAAGGCTGAAATGCTCCTGAAGGAGCTCTTACATAACAAGGGGGGGACAAGGGGGGACCCAATTGACCTCGAGTCCACAGCCAGCTAAACACAAACATAAACCAAGCGTGAAATAAAATACACACATAAACATAAACAAACCCATTACCCACATGGAGTCCTTTTCTCAGTTCATAAAACCCACCAACCACATGGAGTCCATCCCTCCGTCCATCAACACCAACCCACCACCTACACTTTAAACCCAAACTTTAAACCCAAACCCACCACCCAAATGGAGTCCATTTTCAATTCATAAAACCCACCACCCTCATGGAGTCTATCCCTCCGTCCATCCCCCAAACCCACCACCCAAATGGAGTCCTTTTCTCAGTTCATCACATCCAAACCCACCACCCACATTAAATCAAAATTTTGTCCATAGACCCACCACCCACATGAAATCCAGTTTGTACACCACCCTCAAGGAGTCCATCCCTCCGTCCATAAAGAAACCCAGTGTTTTTTTTGTTTGTTTTTTTTCCCCACCCAAAGTAAATTTTTCAATTTGTCCATACACCAGAAACCCACCCTAACCCAAACAATACCAAAAATAACCTGTGCATAACCATAACCATAACCTAACTACACTGCACTACCTAGACGCAGAGGAAGGTACTCGTCTGCTAAAGGTGAAAAGAAAACTTCCATGAAAAGAAAAACCAGTTCAAAATCTACGGGGGAAAGGTGAAGACAGATTTGGAATTCCCTTCACCAAGACAAGGGCGCCCATGGAGCGGTTCAAGGCGGGTGGACCTTGAGATTTCGCCACAAACGCTGCCAAATGGTGGGATCCATAGAGGCCCTTTCGGTGGTATAGATCCCACGAACCGCCCTCAGAATGTCTGCTACCACCACCTGACAGGAAAGGTCTTTACGTTGAAGGGAAACCTGACACCTTGCCATCCAAGTGAAATACTTAACCACTGAACTGACTACATAAAGAGTGCCCAAATCAAAAGCCCTCCCCCTTGAGTTGGACGTCCCGTACGCCCACTCCGCATAAGTCCAGCGGGATAAGCAGGGGATGCCTAAGGCGGCTGAGACCTCTTTGTAGACCTGTACGTTAAAGGGGCACTCGAGGAGGAAGTGGTCCATGGACTCCACTTCCCCGGAACATTCCACCCGAGGACAACCACGATCCGTTATGTTCCTGTACTTCAAGTTCCCTCGAACGTAAAGTCTACCGTGGAAGGAGAGAAACGCCACGTCTCGGTATTTCTCCGGAAGGCACCTGGAGTTGATGTTTTTCAACCCCGAGGCGAGAGTACTTGGCGGGCAGTCCTTCAAAGCAAGCTGAATGCCAAAGTGGGTGGCCAGGACCCTCCCGTCGAGAAGCTTCTTGGGAGTGTCCCGAACCTCCTCCACCGTGACGTTCCACCTGCGCAGAATTCCCACTCCCTCGATGACCGAAGACGGAAGATAGCTAGAATGCCGAACTCTCATGCTCTTCACCCTCCCACCCTGAAACCAGTCCACCAGGAAAGGTGTGACCCACTCCCTGAATATACATACCCAGCCAGGCTGCTCATCCTTCAGGAGAGCCCCAAAGTTCCTTTTCAGGAAGTTGTTAGTTAAAAAGACGATGGGGTTGACCATGGCCAGACCCCCATCCTTTCTGGCCAGGTAAGTGACCTCTCTTTTGATGAGGTTCAGCCTGTTCCCCCACAACATGCGGAAGAACAGCGCAAACATCCGAGCGTGGAGGGACCTGGGCAAAAGGAAGATGTTACTGACGTAGCCGAATACGGTCAGAACATAGGTTTTGATTAGGTTCACCCGTTCTCTGAACGTCAGTTTCCACCTGTGGCTCTCCTCCACCTTGCTAGAAGCTATGGCAAGCCGTTCGGTCCAGTTCCTGAGAGCCAGATCCTCTGGTCCGAACACCACCCCCAAGATCTTAATTTCAGGCTGGGCCCTCGGGAAACCGTCTGGAAGAGGAAACTGGTCCCCCTCCTTCCCGCACCAGAAAACTACGCTCTTGTCCCTGTTGACACGAGAGGCTGAAGCGGCAGAATACGCTAGGATTAAATCATCCACCTCCGTGGCCTCCCGAGTATTGGAGACCACTATGGAGATGTCATCAGCGTAGGCAACAACCCGTAAAGGCCTCTCCGGAGCCCTGGCCACTCCCTGTAACGTGCCTGCCTCGACCCTTCGGATGAAGGGATCGACTGCAAACACGTACAAGAGTGGGCTGAGAGGACAGCCTTGCCTGACCCCGGATCGGATCCTAAACGTCCTGCCCCTCCACCCGTTCACAAGAGCGAAGCTTTCGGCCCCTCTGTACAAGGTGATTATCCAATTGACGAATTTTCCCGGCAAGCCATACTTCCGCAAGACTGACCACAGATAACGGTGATCTACTCGATCAAAAGCTTTGGACTGATCAAGTGCCAGAAGGTATATCCCCCTTTCTCCGTCCCTGCACTTCTCGAGGGCTTCCCTGACTTCGAAAACGGCATCAAAGACAGTTCTGCCCTCGATTGAACAGTACTGGGAGGTGGATAGGACACGCCTCGCTAGGCCCTGTACTCGTTTCATCAAAATCTTTGCCAGGACCTTCCTGTCGACATTTAACAGGGATATGGGGCGCCAGTTCCCCACATCCGCTGTGTCGAGCACGTTCGGCTTGGACAGCAAGATCAGGGCAGAAGTCCTCATCGAGGGTGGCAATAATCCTTGAGCCAAGCTCTCATTAAACACCTCGGTCAGATGAGGGGCCAAGAGGTCGCAGAACTGTTGGTAAAACTCGGCCGTCAGACCATCAGGACCTGGCGACTTACACTTGTTCTGCTGTTGGATACTCTCTGTGGCCTCTTCTATGGTGATCTCACTGACCAACTAGTCAAAAGAGAGGTCGCTATGCTCAGGGAGCGTGAGCTCGCTCAAGAAGTCATCCACCCTTCTCCCATGGGAGGTTCCCTCCTCGCTACATTGGCGGCTGCCCTTTCCGAGGAGCTCAATATAGTAGTCGCGGACCACCTTCAGAATCCCGCGAGGAGACTCCTCTAGGGTCCCGTCGGTGCCCCGCAGACTAGGGATGGACTTGGTACCTTCCTTCCGCTTGCAGCTAAGATAAGGATCGGGTGAGCGGTATGACCCATGATCCCTCTCTTTTACAAGGGAGGCTTTCCTGTCATACTGATAACTCCTCATCAGGTTTTTAACTGCCGCAATGTCCTCGGGGTCACCTCCCTGCGAGATCAGGATGTCTAACCTCCCAAGCAAGCCCAGATACATCTTGTACCTGGAGGACTGCATGTTCCGGGCGAGATTGTGAAACAGTCGTTGAGTTCTGGCCTTCACCATCTCCCACCACTCAGACTTCGTTTGGCCTAAGTCGGCCAATGTCATCTGATCGTGAAAGAATTCCATGAAGGCTTGCTGAACCCTCTGTTCCACCAGGAGGTCTGAATTTAGCCGCCAGATCCCTCTACCCTTAGGTGGGGTACTATAGACGTTCAACTCGCAAGACAAAATGTGATGGTTGGAGAACTCCACCGGTGTAAGCACGGGTGCCGCCACCGGGAAATTCTCCTTAAAGAAAAACCTATCTATCCTACTCTGACAGCTACCTCTGTGATAAGTGTACCCACCCGTGGGATTGGGAGTGTGATGAAGGTACACATCGACCAATCCAGCCTGACTAACCATCTTATTTAAAAAATAGGAGTCATACCCCAGCCTCTGAGTGGCGTCTCTCCTGTCTTGAGGCCTAGTTATGGTGTTAAAGTCACGGCCAAACAGGATTTGCTGGGATGTATAAAGGTAAGGCTCTATCTCAATAAACAGGCGCTTCCTCTCCCACTTATATTGGAGGCCATAGATATTAATTATCCTGAAAGGTTGCCTGCCCATTGAGACATCTAAAACCACACACCGTCCTTTTTGCAACTCAATAACCCTGTTGATGCTAACATCAACGTCCTTAAATAGGATGGCGATTCCCCCATATCTCTCTGTGGCTAGAGAGAAGTAGGAGGGCCCCCATCTCCAGTCCCGCTTTGCAGCGTGCAGGGCCGCGAGGGTTTCCAGCCGGGTCTCCTGTACCAAGATGACATTGTACGGAGCCCGGCTGAGGTGGTCGTAAACCAAAAAGCGGGCCCTGCTGGACTTAATGCTGTTTACATTCACCGTAGCCACAGAGAGTACAGGAAAAGTCGCCATAAGGGCATTAAGTATAAGGAGACTTTCCCTTCCTTCTGCGGTACCCCTCCTCCTCCGTGTCGGAACCGAGGAACCTCTTCACTGAGACTCCGGGATACAGTGGCCCGTCGTCTCTCAGAAGCACCTCCTGTCCCACCTCAACCCCTGCCACCACCTCGGGGAGGTTCGCCATCTCCTCCTCGTACTCACAGTCGGCCCAGCTGGAGGACAGTGCCTCGTACCTGTTAGATACGGGCACCGGGGCCTCCTGCAAGCCCGAAGAGGAGGATGACGCCCGTGCCACACCACCCTTATAAGTGGCGTCTCCCCCTTTCGGGGGTTTCGCCGCAGGGGGTATGGCGATCTTCCGGGGTGAGGGCAGCGTCGAGGTCTTGGAGGGGGGGGGGTTTCTTACCTTTCACCGTGCTCCACTCTAGGGACTGTGCATCTAAGGGACGTGCATCTGGGGATTTTTCAGTGGGGGTAACCTTCACCGTGGAGAATTTAGTTGGGGGGGGCCTAGGGGGAGGGGGTCTAGGGGGAGCCATAATGGCTGTGGAGGTAGTGCGTTCTCTACGTACACTTTTCGTGAGGGGACGTGAACTTGTGGCCTTCCCAGGGTCCTGAGATGTTACAGAGACCGAGGGGAGGATGGGTTGTTGCTGGGGCAGGGAAACCCTTGTGCCAGAGATGGGCCATCTCCACCGGCTCCTGACTCCAGATGGACTCTACATTGTGCTGGGCTTCGGGGCAGGTGCGGTACGTGTGACCCATCTCTGAACACAGATGACACCGGATCTCCCTGCAGCTGTCCCGGAGGTGCCCCACAGCGCCGCACATAGTGCATTTGAGGACCGTACAGGCATTGCTGTAATGCCTGTACGATCCGCACTTGTGACATACCCTGGGCTGACCAGGGTAAAAACAGGATACCCGGTCAGCCCCGATGAAAAAACTATTAGGCATATGCTGTGTGACACCTCGAATCTCCCGCAGCAACACTGAAACAGTCCATCCGCCTGTCCAAATCCCATCCTCATCTAAGATCTTAACAGGGGGGGATTTAACATCCCCAAACCTCTTAGTCCAAACAAGGATGTCTGCTATGGGGATGGATTCATTTCTCACCAGGAAAGTGACCTTCTTAAGACCCTGGCGAGAAATGGCCACAGCGGTAAATCCTGCCCACTTTGTACCCTGTGCAGACCTGGCCGCTTCCCACCCAGCCCAGAAGCGATCCAGGAGCTGCGACGTCATAAAGGAGACGTCGAACTCCCGGGTGCCCGAGGCATGGATGAGCGCGTACAGGTCCACGGGCGCAAATCCCATATCCTTTAGCCGGGTCACCAGCCACCGTCTGTCAGGCACCTGGGTCTCACCCCCACAGATGAGCCGTACCACGTTCCTCCTGTTCCCAAAGGAAACCTGAGGACGCGTAGCAGGCCCGTCCGCAGAGAGGCGAGGTGGCCCAGATGCCCAAGCATTGGGCGCACCGGGACCCGCCGTCTGGGAATGATTCGGACGGACTCCCCTCGCTGAACCAGAGGCCTCGGTCACACCAGAACCCTGGGTGACAACCTGGGAGTGCCTAAGGGGAACCCGTGTACCTGCTTGTGCGTCTAAACTATTTATAACCGCGGCACCCTTTGTCAGGGTGCCTGTGCCCGTGCTCGTGCCCGCCACCTGTGTACCAACTAACTCCAGTGAACCAGGGGCAGGGGCAACATAACCTGAGGCGGGGGCAACATAACCAGGGGCAGGGGAAACAGTACCAGGGGCAGGGGCAATAGTACCGGGGGCGGGGGCAACATAACCAGAGGCAGGGGCAACAACACCAGGGGCAGGGGCAACAACACCAGGGGCAATAGTACCGGGGGCAGGGGCAACAACACCAGGGGCAGGGGCAACAACACCAGGGGCAGGGGCAACAACACCAGGGGCAGGGGCAACAACACCAGGGGCAGGGGCAACATCATTAATACAAACAGGCTGGCTGTGGACCTTTTTACTAAGGCCAATAGGTCCCATCATTACATTTACAGTTACATCCATACTCCCATCCTCCTCAGCCATCCCTAAACCACCAGTGGAGTCAAACACAATGTTAGTCATACTTTTCTTACCTCCACTGGCAGTTTCCTCAGTATGGACTGCTGGCTGAGGATGATGGGAGTCCCCTGCAGTCCTGTCTTCCATAGCGCCAGCGGCACCCGCGGCACCCGGGGCACCAGGAACAACAGGGGGACTGGTTACACATGCAGACATAAGGGGAACACATAGGGAAGCAGGGGGAACAGACTGGAAGACAAACTTGGACACATCCAGGGAAACAGACTGGAGGACAAACAGGGGAGGAGACTTGCTGGTAGGGGAGAGCAGTCGAGCTTGCTCCAAGGGAGCAGAGGGAAAAGGAGGGCCATCACCCTGCTCCAGACTGCTCCATCCAGTGCCATCCTGCCCAGCAGCCGCCTGAGGACAGGAGGCAGAGGTACCAGCCACTCCAGGGGACGCAACCACACGGAGAGGAAGGTCAGAGGGAAGGCAGGTAAGGGAGGGAGTGGGAAGGGAGCAAGGGAAGGACCCCTCCATGGGATCACCGGTACACGCCATAGTACCGGCGGGGATGGTCTCCCTGTCACCATGGAGGGCGGCGGGGGGCCCAGATACTTCCACAGAGGCAGGTTGTGCAGGTTTCTGGGGCATACAGGTGTTGCCACCTGCAGGGTTAGTATCCCTGGCCCCAGGCTTCTGCAAGGCCTGAACATCATCATTGAACATATACTCAGCATTTGAGCACTCACCCTCCTCTGTGGAATCTCCAGACCCCCTGACAGAGGTCTCAGGCTGACGCCGGGCAATGTTTTTCTTTTTCTTCTTTTTCTTCTTTTTGTCCTTTACGGAGTCCTCCCCAAGTTCGTTTCCAAACTTGAGGAGAAACTCCTTAATCAGCCCTCGACCTCTGTCCTGCACTTTCAGCTGCCACTCTTCACCTTTCTCTCCGTCCCACTCCTCTTCACTGTCCTTCTCTCTGGCCTTCCCCTCCGTCTCAGCAGCGCCCCCTGGAGTAGCAAGGGCAGAGGTAGACGGCTCCCCAGGTGAGTGATGGGAGTTGGAATCCAAGTCCTTGCTGGACTCCTCACCTGGGGACATGTCCCTCCTGCCCTCCATAGCCCTCTGCCTCCTGGACCTTGCAGCGTCCTTGGCTCTCTGTTGCAGGATGGCCTGGATGTCTGCTATTTTCTTTTCAGTCTGGAGCAGGGTGTAGGATAGATGCTGCTCCACTAATTTTTTCTCAGCTATAGCGGCCCTCAAAGGACCTCTTTTGTAATTAGAGGTCCTGTTTGATATTTCCCTCTGCTCCCTTAGCTCTGCCTGGACCCCAGCTAGGCCCGAGTCTGCCTCGGCATGCTGGGCCTTCAGGGACACAAGCAGACCCCGGAGCCTGTCAGAAGGTAGCCCCATAAAGACCCTAGCCTCAACCCCCTCACCCTTTGCAGCCTCAGCATAGGTGAGGGAGGCCTGAGGGGCCTTGCTGGCACTAGCCACCTCAGGGGGGGTCTCAGGGACTACCTCCTCCTCGGTACCCTCTCCCACCTCCAGGGACGGGGGGGGCTGTTCTAGGAAGTGGAGGCCACTGCTGGCAAGTTCACGGCACTCAGCCAGCAGCCCAGAGAGCAGCTGGATATCGGCCCTGGTGTGGGCCGTAGCTCCCTGGGGGACCCCCACTTCCCTTTTCCATGCTGTAAGCTTCCTAGACATCCCCCCCGCCAGTTCCTCCAACAGGGAGACCTGGTTTCGTATTTGCCGGGAGAGGGCCTGATGCTCAGTCCAAGACAGGCCCCTGGTATCCGCCTTACCTTCCCCAAAAGCCAGCACTGCCTGCAGCTCGTCCAGCCTGACCTTCCATCCCCAGGCTGGGGAGGAAGGCCCGAGGGCCATGCTTGCCTAGGCCCAGGCAGAGCCCCTTGCTGTAGTAATTCCAAAGCCCAGAAATCGAGCTCCAAAGCAGCCACAAACGGGTGTGGTCCTGGGAACACACAGATGAAGCACAGAGCAGCTCCCTCTCCAGCAGTAACGGCAAACACCTCCCACTCCAGTGGGAGGGTAGACTGTAAGCCCCACACCTGTGCAGATGGAACCGTGGTCTCTGCACTTACCACACAAGGGGTAGGGATGGTCGGTCCTATCCCCCCACGACAGGGCTGTTTAGCCAAAGGGGAGACAGTCGGTCTCCTCCTTCGGCAGCAGAGCTGTGTATCCAAAGGGGAGACAGTCGGTCTCCCCCTCCGGCAGCAGAGCTGTGCACCTAAAGGGGAGACAGTCAGTTTCCAGCAACCAGGCTCCAACCAGACTACTCCGTTGGTAGTACTGGCACCAGGACAGAGTACCGCTGGTCTCTGCCCACTCAGCAACCCACCAAGGCAGCCAACCAGTTCCCCACACAGCCGTGGTGAGGCACCTGGACATGGACAAGGTTCTCCCCTACCCAGGTGTAGTAACCATTTATTGTGGGTGGGCTGTACTGTTTTTTCTGTTTTGTGGGTGGGCTGCTGGACTAACAAGGGCACTGACTGGCAGGAGTTCAGATACCCTGTTAGTCTGTTTGGAAAAGGGGAGAGATGTGACTAGACCAATCTCTCCACATTGCATTGGAGGAGCCTGGTTGCCCACCTGCTGCCTTTGGATTATGGACCGGCAGCTAAAGGGTTAATTTTACTGTGCAGAAGGATTTATTTCTCCCTTTCTGCACAGCCGTTCGGTAGATTCCATCTACCGAACAAACAGTTTCTTTTCAGCCTCCCCAGAGCCGTGGGAAGCCGGCCGGCGACCTTAATTGGCCACCCAGAAGCTGGAGTGCGCCCTCCATTTACCTCCCTGAAGCCGCGGTTAACCACGGCTTAACGAGCGTGTGCCGGCAATTGACCACCCAGTAGCTGCGGTTAACCGCAGCTTAATTGATTGTTACTGGGTGGTCGCGGTTACACTTAGCCGCCACATGATGGCGGTGTTCTGGAGCTCCCCGGGCAGCCAGCGCTTTTCTGCCCGGCTTTCCTGCACCAAACCCGGACACTTTTACGTGCAGGCACCGCTGAACCTCCAACCCCTGGTTCTAATTCGTACGGATTTAACAAATGCATGTAAATTCGGGAATTTTATGTTGGAGGAATGTTTTAACCCAGATAGCCATGCCATGGAGCCTGTTCGTGGAATTAAAGACTTTGGCTCCATGGCAATTAAACTGTATTTGTGTGGTCTGAGTGCCATTCACCTAATAATGTGCACTCAGACCTGAGCTATCTGGGGATATGTTACATGTATATATTTACTGTACCATTTGTCCCATTATGTATTTTAAAGTGATAGTCTGTCTTTGTGTCCCCATGTGTGTAATGGAGTTTTGCCTATGTCCTGGGAGATAATTGAATTACTTCTCCAGGGCAGAGGGGAGGAAGCCAGGATGCATTGTGGGGATGTTTTACTTCTGTATGTCTGTAATTTGTACATGTCTGTCTTTTGTTACTGTCTTCCATCTGGTCCCCTAGGGGAGTGTCCACCAGGTGGGAGACCTGCATAAATACTGGGCAGGTAGCCCTCATTAAACAGACCACTGCTTGACCCTCAACACGGAGCCTTGTCTCGTCTTTGGGGGGATTTACTGTATGCTGATAGAGACTGATTGCCAGGAGTGTAAGCCGCTTGGGTGCTTTTCCTGTTTGTCTGCTAGCAGCTTTTCGTATGGTTCCAGTTCGGGTGTTTGGAGCATTCCCTTGTATGCAGTTCGAGTGTTTGGAGCATTCCCTTGCATGCAGTTCGAGTGTTTGGAGCATTCCCTTGTATGCAGTTCGGGTGTTTGGTGCATTCAATTGTATTCAATTCGTGAGTTTTGGTGATTCTACAGTAGCTGTGCCCGTCTCTGAAAGGGGATTATCGTCTAAGCGGTTTTTACCCCTTTTGTGCAAAACGGTCCGTTACAAGCACTTTTGTGCATTTTCTACAACGGATCCTGTTCCAGTGTTGCCGGGTATAAACGAAGCTGTGGCCCTCATTTGACACGCAAACTACTATACTTTGGAAGGCTCTAAGCCAGGTGAGCACATTTCAATTTATTTACAGCTACAGTACAAGTAATGTGCCCATTCATCTGCACTTAGTGTATGTATTCTTCTTCTTTTCCTAACCACACGGGAAAGTGCCAAAGGTCCGTCACAATTGGTGGCAAGCGGTGGGATGGCGTCCTAGTGCGAGGAGAAGCAGCGCAGAGGCACCGGTAACGTTTGGAATTACAATTTGAGGGCAACGCTAGTATTCGTACAGCGCCCCTGTTCACAGCAAACATGACATATTGCTTTGAGGGCGACGCTTATAAAGAGGAGATGAAGAGGCAGTTATCCAGATATGGCCCGAATCCTTCGACAGAGATGATTCTGGCAACTATGCTCGTATTGGCTGCGGAGAATCGAGCGGCATGGGAATACGAGTGCCGATTGTGGAGATTGGGGCTGTTGCCAATTGGTCGTTCTTCCCAGCAGCAGACAGCATCCCAGGTAGAGGAGATTGTCGGTTCCTCGTCCCTGCAGCAACCATCATCACTGGGAGTTGAGACAGTCACTCTGACTCCCCAGCGGCAGTGTGTTGTCAAGGGTGAGGAGACAACCGGTCTCTCTCCCCAGCGGCGGCCTGAGTTCCAGGAGGAGGTGATGGTAGATCCCTTCCCCGTACAGCAACCAGCGTCCTGGGGAGGGGACCTCATGGACTTGTCCTGGGGACACACACAGATGGCAGGTGGAGATGGGACCGAGGTCTCTCCACCGGCCCTACAGGGATGCTGGGTACCCGGCCCAGATCCCCAGCGGCAGTACATCTCCCAGGGAGAGGAGACACCTGGTCTCTCTTCCCAGCGGCGGCCTGAGTTCCAGGAGGAGGGGATGGCAGATCCCTCCACCTTACAGCAACCAGCATCCTGGGGAGTGGGGGCAGCCGGGCCCCCTCTCCCACCGCAGCAGGAGATACTGGGTGAGGGGGAAAACAACTCTAACTACACTGGCGCAGATGGGACCGCGGTCTCTGTGCCAGTACTACAGGGATGCGGGACGGGCGGTCCACATCCCAAATCAACCCCGCAGGGATGCCAGGAGGAGTAGGTAAGCAAAACTTCCCATTCCCAGCTACATCCCAACTGGGTCCTAGGGGCAGTGGATGAGCCTACGATACCCACTGACCCCCTCCCAGCAGCAGAGCTGGCATCTGGACAGAGCGCTGTTAGCCTCTGCCCCCCCTTTTCCCCGGGTCCAGAGCCTGGCTTACCACGGGGTACCCCAGCAGAAGAGCTGGTAGCAGAGCAGAGCGCCGCTGGCCTCCGCCCCCCAAGCAGCATCAGCAGTTTGCCTTGCTGCACCAGGGAGACCGAGGGTGTTGAGCTGTCCCACTACAAACTTGAACCTACAGGCCAGTACTGGTTATCGTGGGGGGGCTACTCTGCTAATTTTTATTTGTGGGTGGGCTGCCTGACTAACCGGGGTACTGACAGACGCAAGGTCAGGGACCTGCGCGCCTGGAGAGGACTACTCGCCGGCCTCTTGCTTTGGGATTATGGACCCGGGAGGTATTAGATTTGGTATCAGATGTTACTGTAGGTGAAAGTTTAGGATCCAGTGATCATCAGTCAGTGTGGTTTAATATAAGAACAGTGACTGAGTCACACCACACAAAAACAAAAGTTTTAGACTTTAGAAAAACAGACTTTTCTAAAATTAGAATATGGGTAGAGGAGTCATTATCAGACTGGAGCAATTTAAATGGAGTCCAAGAGAAATGGGATTATTTAAAAGTTGCACTATTGAAGGCAACAGAAAATTGCATTAGGCTTGTCAGTAAAAGCAAAAAATTCAAGAAACCACTGTGGTACTCCGCAGATGTGGCCAAAATAGTTAAAAACAAAAAGTTAGCATTTAGGAATTATAAAAAAACCCAGAGTGAGGGAGACAAAATGATCTATAAGATTAGGCAGAAAGAGGCTAAGCAAGTTATAAGAGCTTCCAAATCACACACAGAAGAGAAAATAGCACAGTCAGTAAAAAAGGGGATAAAACATTTTTTAGATACATAAATGAGAAAAGAAAAGTAAAACAAGGATTAGTTAGATTAAAAACAAAAGAAGGAAGGTATGTAGAAGAGGATAAAGGTCTAGCTGACTGCCTCAATGAATATTTTTGTTCTGTATTTACAGATGAAAATGAAGGAAAGGGACCTCAGTTGAGAAAAAGGATAAATGAGTCATTTATTACACGTGAGTTTACAGAGGAAGAGGTTCTATTTCAACTGTCAAAAGTAAAGACAAATAAGTCAATGGGACCTGATGGAATACACCCAAAGCTATTAAAAGAGCTTAGTGGTGTACTAGCAAAACCATTAACAGATTTATTTAACCAATCATTGTTAACAGGAGTAGTCCCTGAAGATTGGAAGTTAGCGAATGTTGTGCCCATTTACAAGAAAGGTAATAGGGAGGAGTCGGGCAACTATAGGCCAGTAAGCCTTACTTCAGTAGTGGGGAAAGTGATGGAAACCATGTTAAAGAATAGGATTGATGAACATCTAAAAACACATGGATTTCAAGATCAGAGACAACATGGGTTTACTTCAGGGAGATCATGCCAAACTAATCTTATTGATTTTTTTGATTGGGTAACTAAAATTATAGATCAGGGTGGTGCAGTAGACATTGCTTACCTGGATTCAAATATTGTTGAATGGGTAAGGCAGTGGCTGAGTGACAGGCAACAGAGGGTTGTAGTTAATGGAATATATTCGAAGCTTGGACTTGTCACCAGTGGGGTACCTCAGGGATCTGTACTTGGACCCATTCTCTTTAATATTTTTATTAGTGATATTGCAGAAGGTCTTGATGGTAAGGTATGTCTTTTTGCTGATGATACTAAGATATGTAACAGGGTTGATGTTCCAGGAGGGATAAGCCAAATGACAAATGATTTAGGTAAACTAGAAAAATGGTCAGAATTGTGGCAACTGACATTTAATGTGGATAAGTGCAAGATAATGCATCTTGGACGTAAAAACCCAAGGGCAGAGTACAGAATATTTGATAGAGTCCTAACCTCAACATATGAGGAAAGGGATTTAGGGGTGATTATTTCTGATGACTTAAAGGTAGGCAGACAATGTAATAGAGCAGCAGGAAATGCTAGCAGAATGCTTGGTTGTATAGGGAGAGGTATTAGCAGTAGAAAGAGGGAAGTGCTCATGCCATTGTACAGAACACTGGTGAGACCTCACTTGGAGTATTGTACACAGTACTGGAGACCGTATCTTCAGAAGGATATTGATACCTTAGAGAGGGTTCAGAGAAGGGCTACTAAACTGGTTAATGGATTGCGGGATAAAACTTACCAGGAAAGGTTAAAGGATCTTAACATGTATAGCTTGGAGGAAAGACGAGACAGGGGGGATATGATAGAAACATTTAAATAGATAAAGGGAATCAACACAGTAAAGGAGGAGACTATATTTAAAAGAAGAAAAACTACCACAACAAGAGGACATAGTCTTAAATTAGAGGGACAAAGGTTTAAAAATAATATCAGGAAGTATTACTTTACTGAGAGGGTAGTGGATGCATGGAATAGCCTTCCAGCTGAAGTGGTAGAGGTTAACACAGTAAAGGAGTTTAAGCATGCGTGGGATAGGCATAAGGCTATCCTAACTATAAGATAAGGCCAGGGACTAATGAAAGTATTTAGAAAATTGGGCAGACTAGATGGGCCGAATGGTTCTTATCTGCCGTCACATTCTATGTTTCTATGTTTCTATGAGGTCTGGCCCTTTGAATGCTGTATGTGGGCTGGCCCGCAAAACAGACTTATTCTGGGACTAATGACTGTCAGCCCCGTCAGCCCCACTGGACCCGGAAAGGTCCAGTCATGTCTGCCGGAGCAGGGAGTAAAAGGGGGGCAATTGTGAAGAATCCCCCTCCATTCATTCGATACTTTCCCTCCCTGCTACTTTATTCATGAATTTATTACTGTGACGAAGTGCCCTTCGCCACTTGTGCCTGGAGAGGACTGCTTGCCCGCCTCTTGCCCTGTGACTATGGACCCTGGGAGATTTGGCCCGTTCAATTCAGTATGATAGGAGTTATGTATTTTTGTATCCTTTTGTGTTGTACTGGGAACATGTGCTCAATGGAGTCTGCCGCTATCCCTGGATAATTGGATTATTTTCCCCATTGTCTCCAGGATAGAGGGCTCTGTAAAACCAGTTTGGGCCAGATAACCATGCTGCCAGCCAGGCCCCAAAAGATACTTTACTAACTTCTGAACCCCTGGTCTAATTCATGCCATTTTTTGATATGTTGTTTCCCTGAATGGATTGATTGTGAATATATAATTTTTATGTGAATGTGATGTATATTTCAGAAGTTATGAATATGCTGTAAAAACTGAATTTTTCCTACCTGTGATAATTGAATCTTCTATTGTATAAGATAATTGAATCACAGGCAGAGGGGAGGATTGTGTGTGGGCTGTAACCTCTGTTTTATTGGCTACTGTAGATAACATGGGAGCATGGTTGCAGGGCATAAAAGAAACTGTAGCTTGAATACCTGTTGTTGTTACTTCCAGTAAAGTCTTGTTCCAGCATTAAGCCTTGGCTCATGTTTGGGGGATTGGAGAAATACACTTTGGGGATTGCTATAATCACTATACTCGCCAGGGTATGATCACTAAGTTCTGCTAAGAGCTTGTTCCTGCTCTCTGGGGAAAGAGAGGTTCACCCACTGGAAGCTGGATCCTGGCCTTGGGTCCAGGGTGGGTGGAGACAGCAGAGACCCCGGCGCAGTTGCATTGCTGAAAGTTGGGTCTGCAGTGCTGATAGTGTCGGTTGGAGTGCTTGGAGTCCTCAGCGAGCACTAGGAGCATCGATTGGCGGAGGTACTCAGTCGGAGTGCCAGCGGTCCGTCACACTACCTTAAAGCATATCTGCTGGAAAGTTTGGAGCCTATTTCTAAAGGCTACTTAACATGTGAATTTGTAACCTGTTGCTCGTTCTACCCAATATTTGGTGTACCAATAATCCTGCACTATATATTTTTATTTTTCTCTCTCCTTATCTATGTATGTTTGAAAAGCTTGGTTTAAAGGGTGAGTTCAATTTACAATGTACAGCGCTGCCCTAACCAATCACTGGAAGGTTAAGGGGTTTCCTATCTCTATACCTAATCCTGTGTAGATTTGTTTACAAGATTTTCTTTGTCTGAGAACTATGGGAATGTGGATTGGGGTCTTGTCCTTATATGGCTAGAGTTTTGGTCTGACATCGGTATGAGCACATCTATATAGTAACTGAACAAAGGGACATAAGGTTTCTCTCTCGCTCTTGGCTCTTCTTCCTGTACAGTATGTAACAATGTAACTCTCCCTTCAGAAGTCAATTACCAGCTGCTGTTGAACATCCATAATCATGTAACATCCTTTGTTGTTTTATTATGATGTATCAGTAACTAAGAATAACGAAATCAATTAGACAAAACTGGAAATACAGAGAAGGTAATTCTGCATAAATTCACCCAATATGGGGGCTGTGTCTGGGGCAGAAAGACTCTCGCTTTAAGAAAATATAATATATATGTTTCATTCTGTTACCTTCAGAATTGTATAGAGAACACACCTCCCAAGAGTCCTAGATCCAGTGGAACAGTTTCATTTGAGACCCTGTTTTTTGTTGTTTTTTTTCCCTTTGGTGCCCCGCAAAAAGTACAGCAAAAGTACACAAAGGTTTCAATTGTTTCTTACCGAATAAGGCATACGGTTGGTCATCCTCAATCATGACATCTTTGTAATGATCCTTGTGTCCTTCTATATATTTCCACTCCTCCACAGAAAAAAATAGGGCAACATCCTCACATCTTACAGATACCTGGCACAGATAATGACACAATTACAACCTAGGGACACCCACTAGTTTTCTCTCATCTTTTACAATATAATGAACATTTCAAAGAGCCCTTACCTCTCCATTCAGCAGGTCAATGATCATGTTGGCCAGTTCCTGGATCTTTTTGTCATTGATTTTGTCATGTAACAGAAAATGAGATGTAGACTCTTTGTTGGGGCTCTGGGTCCTACAGATACCTTTTGTAACACGTGCACTGCTGTTATTTGCAACATGGACATCAGACTTCTTCACAACAATATAATCCTAAAATACAGATATTAACTTAGATTTGATGTCATGGGGAGATAAAATGTCCACATCTTCTCGGATACTACATTCCAGGCACTTTGCTGCTGGCAGAATAGCAAAGTTACCATTGCACTAGAAATAGCAAAGTTGCCCCCCCCCCCCCCAAACTACAAACCAATATGTCTCATGAACAAACAGAAATGGACTAAAAAGTCCTAAATGGGAGAATGAGAGTAGTAAGGAAACAAAACCCTACCTTTAATGATTCTAGGGATAATAGAAAAAAAAAAAACAGTTAACGTAAGAAAACCAAATAGTAGGAAGAGACTAAAAAATGTATATTGCTGGGGGTTGACTGGGTATATATAAACAAATCCCCAAAGCAAGGAAACTAATTAAATAGTTAGAGTAATCCAAGCTTGAGCCAGATTCTCCCGCAGCATAAAAACACACACACACACACACACCAGGTATTCCAAGAGGTAAAAATACAGGGAAAACCACAAAGCACAATAACTCAAAGAGTCTGTCCCTATATTACCTCTGCACCGTGGACTAACCACTAATGCCTACCTGATCCAGTCTCCCTGCCTAACAAGAAAAAAATAAATAAATCCTAAACTAAACTAGTGCATTTTAGCACTACCAAGTGAAAAGGATCACTGCTCCGGATGACAGGGTGCTGACACCGAAATGCGCATCAAACTATTTGTTGTTTTTATCACCTTTTCACTTGGCAGCACTAATAAGCACTAGTTTAGTTTAAGATTTTTTTTTTCTTTTTAGGCAGGGGTGGGGTGTATCAAACACTGTGAAGGTGCTCCACAATGTATAAAGCTTAATTATTATTATTTGGTATAAAGTGTAAAACATATTCTGCTGTGCTGTACAATAGAGGAAACAGACAAATGATGAACACGTGCTGATGCAAAAGGAATAGAAGACACCATTTGTGAACTTACAATCTAGGAAACAGTACTGTTATAAAGATACCTCATGAGTTTATAATCTAAAAGGTAATAATGGGTGTAACAGACCCCCTGGTATTGCCTGGTCAACAGATTTGAAACATTATAACCACTGGAAGGGAACCTGCATCTAGCTAAATCACTAGCTCTTGTAAGAGCTCTGCTACTCTTCCTATCCTGATCCAGCTGATGGAACATCTGGGATACTCTGCAGCACAGCCTCTCGCCAGGGAAGGACGTCTCCAACGGCAGACACCCCTCTGACAACCTGGGTGGCCATTACATTAGTTGCAGCGGCGGGATGGTCCTTTCATCCACAGAGCAAGTGCTGACTGAATGGAGAACCAGTATGCAAAGCTGAAACAACCAACGCTAAAAGATTTGCTAGAAAGCGGAGGATGGAGCGCCAGTAACTAGGGATGTGTATGGGGAAAAATTTTGGTTCGGTTCGGCATTCTGAAATTCTAGACTTCAGCCATTCGGTTCGGTCCGGCACATCGAAATTTAGGCACTTCGAGACTTTTCTTGCAGCCGCTAAGTAGATAACTTCCTAATTCCCACGGTATTAGGGAGGTATCTACCAAAAGGCTGAAAGATCTAAATTGGTCTTTCAGCCAAATTTACTACTACTAAGTAAAAATTACTTAATATTAGTAAATTTTGCCCCTACTCGCTATACCACGAGTAGGGTCATGTCTAGCAAACCCCTAGTAACCCCCCTCCCAAAAAAAAAAAAACCCTACCTACCACCCTCATCCTAAAAATAATAAGACGACCCTTATCTAAATACCTGTAAAAAATAAATAAATAAAACTTACTATTTGATGTCTTCTTTCTTCTAAACTCTTCTTTTTTCAGCCCCAAAAATGGCCAAATAAAAATCCATAATAACCGGCGCAATTAAAAAAAAAAAAAAAAAAAATTTAAAAAAATAATCCATCTTCACCCATGCAGGGCTCCGCGCCGACTGAGCTCTGCAGGGCGGGGCAAGGCTTATAAAGCCTAGCCCCGCCCTGCAATTAGGCTCAGAGCACTCTGATTGGTGGGTTTAAGCCATCCAATCAGAGTGCTCGGACAGGTAAATGAAGAGACTGACAGGTAAGTCTCTACATTTACCTGTCACAGCACTCTGATTGGTTGGCTTGAAATCCACAAACAGGAGTGCTCTGTGTCATTTTACACAGTGTGGGAAAGTTCTTTGGAATTTTTTTTATTTTTTTTACAGGTATTTAGATAAGTGTCCCCCCTCATTATTTTTAGGATGAGGGGGTAGGTAGGGGTTATTTTTTTTTTTTGGTGGGGGGGGTAGTTGCATTTTTATTTAGGGCCCCCACCCACCGCCCAGGGGTGGGGCACAGGAGGGAGGACATTAGGTCCACCCCTTATTGATAGTTAGGGCACCCACCTGCCGCTCAGGGGTGTGGGCCAGGGGGGGAACTTTGACACTTCGGAACTTCGGACATTCGGAAGTACCCAAAATGTCTGAATTGCCCGAAATGCGGCCGAATTCGAACCGAAACGAATTGCACATGTCTACCAGTAACTAATCACTAACCTACTGGAGTTAGACGAAATGGATAGGTCGATGGAAGTAGCTGAACCAAATGTCCCGAACACCGAGGAAGATGACATCATGCGCCTCGTTCAGACAAGGCTAACAAAGTATGGGCCATCACCGTCAGAGGAACGTATTGATCGGCTGTTCCTTGAAGTGAAAGCAGAGATTCGGTAAAAGAGGGAATACAACCTACAACTGGTAAGGGCACAACAGCCTGTTACACCAAAAGTTACTACCCTTCCCCCGACATCAGGACAGAGGAAAGTCCCTTTTGCAGCCTTCAAGGCTTTTGTGGAAAATGAGGACGAGATTGACCCCCCCGACCAATGGGTCACCATACTTTCAGGGAAGCTGTCAGGGAAGGCAAACTAAGCATTCCAAGCCATGGCTCATGAGGACATCCAACAAATCCAGCTGGTCAAGGAAGCCCTCCTCACCCGAGACTTACAGATGCCACTTCCGGGAATCCAAGAAAAGGACCGGGGATTCCCACATGGAATGGGCCTGCCGGTTGCACCGAGTGGCATCCCACTGGATTAAGGGTTGTCATGCCAATACCGGAGAAGAAGTGTTACAGCTCTTTTTATTGAAACATTTCTTCAGTGACTTGCCTACCGGACTACAGGACTGGGTGCGAGACCGCCGTCCTCTCACCCTAAAGGACGCTGCCAGGTTAGCAGACATATTTTTCCGAAACCAGGAGGGGGAGTCAAAATACCCCACGCCCGCTTGGAAACTAGGGCTCCTAGGCCTTCCCCTCGCCCCTGGACCCTCTCGCTACCAAGGGTCACCAAATTACCCCCAGGACTACTCCAAGACGCAATGTCATTGGTGCCACAATGTAGGGCACATCATTAAGAACTGTCCCTTAGGGCCCTTCACTCCAACCTGTAGGCGCCCCTCACCCGGAATGGATACTACAACCCCCCGTACCCCAGCGGTTCATTGCATGGAAACCGAGGAATGCCTGGGGATCCTGTATGAGGCAGATCCCGTCCAAGCTGCATAACCGCACCAACAAGAGGTATGGGTGAATGGGTAAGTAGCCCAAGGCCTGCGGGACACAGGCACCACCATCACTCTGGTCCAATGACACTTGGTCAAATCAGAGAACTTGTCCAAACACACCGTGGCTGTAAGAGTCGCCGGAGGAGCTGTTTTTTGTCTCCCTACTGCATGGGTGCACCTGGGCTGAGGAGTCGGGTCTAGCAAGACCACAGTGGGGATTATGGATAATCTACCGTCCGAAGTCTTGTTGGGCAACGACATTGGGCCCCTGGCTTCAGCTTATTTGCCTACTCCAGCTGTTACAACTTGCCCTGTGACCACCCGTTCCCAAGACCGTGGGGGAATGAGCATGAAAGGTTTATCTGGGACAAAGATAGACTATACCGGTTAACCGAAGGTAGAAAGAGAGGATGTGCCCCGTCCCAGAAGCGCCAACTAGTGGTACCTAGAAAGTACCGGGTAGAACTTCACCAGATCGGGCATGACATCCCCTTGGCAGGATATCTAGGTGGTAACCGCACGACATACAGGATCACCCAGACATTTTTTTGGCCGGGGATCTCTAAGGACGTGCGGCGTTACTGCAGTACATGTGACGTCTGCCAACGGGTAGAGAAACGGGTGGACCACCCTAAGGCTTGACTGTTACCTATGCCGATTATCGAAGAACCCTTCAGCAGGGTAGCAGTTGACCTAGTAGGACCCCTACCTAACCCCAGTAAATCTGGTAAGAAATACATTCTTACCGTGGTGGACTACGCTACACGCTACCCGGAAGCTATCGCTCTGTCGAACATTCAGGCCGACACTATTGCCTTGGTAGGAATTTTCACCAGAAAATCCTGTCTGATAGGCGAACTCAGTTTACCGCCGACCTAACCCAGCAGTTACTCAGCTCCCTGTACCACCCCCAGACTAACGGTCTCTGTGAGCGTTTTAATGGTACCCTGAAACAGTCACTGCGGACCTTTACAGACGAGTACAGAGACTGGGAGCGATTCCTACCGCGCCTCTTATTCGCATATCGAGAGGTGCCCCAGGAATCAACTGGGTTTTCCCCCTCCGAACTGCTCTATGGGAGGAGGGTGCGAGGACCTCTCGATCTCATTCGCGAGCACTGGGAGGGGGAAACGGAACATGAAGAGGTTCCTATCGTGCCATATGTCCTGGAACTTTGGGATTGCATGGAACAGTTGGCCCGGATGGCAAGGGATCATCTCCATGCGACCCAGAGCAGACAAAAACTGTGGTATGACCGGGGCACTCGTCAAAGGTCGTTCCAGGTGGGACAAAAAGTCCTGGTGCTTAGGCCAGTAAAGGGGAATAAGCTCCAAGCCTCCTGGCAGGGCCCCTACAAGGTAGTAGAGCAGATCTGCGATACCACCTATGTGATTGCCAGCAGCGAGGACAAAAGGATACACAAATCCTTTCATATCAACTTACTAAAGGAATATCACGAGAGACCTGAGAACATAGCAGCCAAATGTATTCCCGCTACTGAAGATCCCATCAGTCTACCTATACCAGACCTACTAGCCCCCCTGCCCCAGGCAGCCTTATTAGTGCAATACAGCTAGGGGAGGGCCAACTCCGACAATTACTCCCCGAGAAAGAGTTGACCTTTTCCCAGGAACCAAGGTACACTACATTAATGACCCACCATGTAGAGACTCCTGGACAAGCCCCGCTTCGACAACCCCCCTACTGAATCCCCGAGGCAGTTAAAGAGGGGATGAGGAAAGAAATTCAAGAAATGTTTAAGCTCAGGGTTACAGACCCCTACGACAGCCCCTGGGCATCTCCCGTAGTTCTAGTCCCTAAAAAGGATGGGCCCACGTGATTCTGCGTGCATTATAGACGCCTTAATGACTGGACAGTGACGGATGCTTACCTGATGCCCCAAGTAGATGAACTATTAGATCGTATTGCCAGGGGACGTTACCTGACCACCATCGATCTGGGCAAAGGCTATTGGCAGATTCCCCTGGCCAAGGAAGCTAGCCCCAAGTCGGCGTTTGTCACCCCAATTTAAGGTTATGCCATTCGGGATGAAAAATGCCCCAGCCATGTTCCAGCGCTTGGTGGGCAGACTCCTTGAGGTCTTCCGGGACGGCATAGTGATCTATAGTGAGCACTTAAAGCACGTAGAGGCTGTATTAGATCAGATTCCGGCAGCAGGCCTGACCCTGAAACCTGAAAATTGCCACCTGGGCATGGCCAAATTCCAGTATTTGGGACACCGGGTAGGTTGTGGGAAGCAGCGACCCGAACTGGCCAAAATTGAGGCAGTCGCCAACTGGTCCACACCCCGCACCAAGACTCAAGTACTGGCCTTCTTAGGGACAGCTGGGTACTATAGAAAATTGGTGCCCTACTATAGCACCATCGCTAAGCCCCTGACAGACTTGACCAAGAAAAATCTTCCCCGATTGGTCCTGTGGTCTCCCTCCTGTGAAGCAGCCTTCCAAGCCCTAAAGAATGCTTTGATCCACGCTCCTGTATTATCTGCCCCAGTCCCTAACAAACGCTTTGTTGTTCATACAGATGCTTTCATATACGGACTGAGGGCAGTTCTAAGCCAGGTCGGAGAGGATGGAGGGGTACATTAGCTGGAAATTGTTACCCAGGGAGGTAAGCTACGCGGCAGTGGAAAAAGAATGCCTGGACCTGGTTTGGGCTCTAAAGAAACTGACTCCCTATTTATATGGCCAGGAATTTACCCTTATCACAGACCACAATCCCCTAGTCTGGCTGGACCGAGTTGCAGGGGACAACGGATGGCTATTGCGATGGAGCATGGCACTACAACCTTACAATTTTTCCATCCAGTACCGGCCCGGCAAGCAAAATGGCAACGCCGATGGATTGTCCAGGCAAACAGAACTTATGCCTTAGCAGCGTCCCGGACATCCCCAAGCTGTCCCGAAAAGGATCAAACCTAGTTCCACAAAAAGGGAGCCATGTAACAGACCCCCTGGTATTGCCTGGCCAACAGATTTGAAACATTATAAGCACTGGATTTGTTACTGTTATATTTCACATATGTATGGGAAAACGAATGACACTGGTAACCCATTCGTATGAACGAACAAACTACCGAACCAGAGACCACCAAGCCCAGACGTGTGCCGCCAATTAACTCCTTGACTCTGTGCCAGACTACAAACCGCAAACGTTCTAAGTGGTTCACTGGGTGGTCGTCGATTCGTATGTAGAAACATGTGGCGGCGGCCATCTTGTTTTGTCGAACACATCCAGCGGTGTTTGGTCGTCGAGTGTCTGGAACTATTTTTGGACACTCAAACTCCAGAACACCGCTGAGACTTCCAGGACCACTTAGTTTCACACAGATTTTTTACGAACAAGACGGCGTTCGGTAAAAGTAATCCACGAACGAGGCGGCACTCGACCAGCAAACTCACGAACAATAAAAGCATGACTGTTCGGTATTTTAATTGTACGAAAAGGGACCGGCTGCACCAGCTGAACGCATGGAACTTTTTTGGGCAGGAGCCTCATGTGCGCCAGGATGGGAAGTGAATTCCAGATATCTCCCGAACCCCTGAACCGATTCGTATGATTTTTGAATATGTTTACCCCCTAATTATGCTTGTTCTGAAAATGTAAGTTTTATTGGAATCAAATGTATAGCTTTTTTTTTTTTATTCTTTATTTTTGTTTGACATATCAGCATAAGACAAGGCAAGATGTGCCCGTTTCACAACATAAAACTGTAGTCAGGCGGAGAGAGCCTTACTACCTTGAAAGCAAACATTTTGGAGGTGTGGAGTAAAACACGATATAAGAAATTACTTTACATGCCTGATACACAACGTTCTCCAGTGAGGATACATACATCATGCATAAACCGTCAATTTACATTTTCAGTGTGCGGTATCTCGATTAGAGGTAGCCAGGTGGGTGATAGGTTTCTATGAGCAGCTGGTGGTGCCTACCATGAAGCTTGCTAAGAGTTTTAGCGTAGGAATGGGTTCGTATGCATCTTTCATCTTTTGGTGCGCTGGAGCCGCTAGCCTTGTTTAGGCGGGGGTGGTGGGCCTGCTTAATTGGTCCGAATGCGGTATGTCATCTGTACTGTGGTACCCTTAGCTGGCTCCTATTGTTGTACCCGATGCAGCTTCAGCGAGTGTAAAACCATTCTAATCCCTGGTGCCTACCTGTCTGGCCTGCGATAACGTAGAGTCCGTTTGGGTTACGTTAGAATTTGGTAATCACACAGTAACTCGTGTAGGTGTGATTTATAGGCCCCCAGGACAAATTGAAGAGTTAGATAATCTACTAGTTGAGGAAATAGCTAAAATGACAATGAAGGGGGAAGTTGTCATCATGGGTGACTTTAATCTTCCTAAAGTAAATTGGAAAACAAATTTAGCTACTTGTGCCAGGAGCACACATATTCTAATCTCCCTACTAGGATTGTCTCTAAAACAAGTTGTTGAGGAGCCAACTCGTAAAGAGGCCATACTAGATTTAGTGTTAACAAATGGAGATTTGGTATCAGATATTACTGTAGGTGAAAGTTTAGGATCCAGTGATCATCAGTTTAATATAAGAACAGTGACTGAGGCACACCACACAAAAACAAAAGTTTTAGACTTTAGAAAAACAGACTTTTCTGAAATTAGAATATGTGTAGAGGAGTCATTATCAGACTTGAGCAATTTAAATGGAGTCCAAGAGAAATGGGATTATTTAAAAGTTGCACTATTGAAGGCAACAGAAAATTGCATTAGGCTTGTCAGTAAAAGCAAATAATTCAAGAAACCACTGTGGTACTCCACAGATGTGACCAAAATAGTTAAAAACAAAAAGTTAGCATTTAGGAATTATAAAAAAAACCAGAGTGAGGAAGACAAAATGATCTATAAGATTAGGCAGAAAGAGGCTAAGCAAGTTATAAGAGCTTCCAAATCACACACAGAAGAGAAAATAGCACAGTCAGTAAAAAAAAAGGGGGACAAAAAACATTTTTTAGATTCATAAATGAGAAAAGAAAAGTAAAACAAGGATTAGTTAGATTAAAAACAAAAGAAGGAAGGTATGTAGAAGAGGATGAAGGTCTAGCTGATTGCCTCAATGAATATTTTTGTTCTGTATTTACAGATGAAAATGAAGGAAAGGGACCTCAGTTGAGAAAAAGGATAAATTAGTCATTTATTACACATGAGTTTACAGAGGAAGAGGTTCTATTTCAACTGTCTAAAGTAAAGACAAATAAGTCAATGGGACCTGATGGAATACACCCAAAGCTATTAAAAGAGCTTAGTGGTGTACTAGCAAAACCATTAACAGATTTATTTAACCAATCATTGTTAACAGGAGTAGTCTGAGAAGATTGGAAGTGAGCAAATGTTGTGCCCATTTACAAGAAAGGTAATAGGGAGGAGTCGAGCAACTATAGGCCAGTAAGCCTTACTTCAGTAGTGGAGAAAGTGATGGAAACCATGTTAAAGGATAGGATTGTTGAACATCTAAAAACACATGGATTTCAAGATCAGAGACAACATGGGTTTACTTCAGGGAGATCATGCCAAACTAATCTTATTGATTTTTTTGATTGGGTATCTAAAATTATAGATCAGGGTGGTGCAGTAGACATTGCTTACCTAGATTTCAGCAAGGCTTTTGACACTGCTGCACATAGAAGGCTTATCAATAAACTGCAATCTTTAAGTTTGGATTCCAATACTGTTGAATGGGTAAGGCAGTGGCTGAGTGACAGGCAACAGAGGGTTGTGGTTAATGGAATATATTCGAAGCTTGGACTTGTCACCAGTGGGGTACCTCAGGGATCTGTACTTGGACCCATTCTCTTTAATATTTTTATTAGTGATATTGCAGAAGATCTTGATGGTAAGGTATGTCTTTTTGCTGATGATACTAAGATATGTAACAGGGTTGATGTTCCAGGAGGGATAAGCCAAATGGCAATTGATTTAGGTAAACTAGAAAAATGGTCAGAATTGTGGCAACTGACATTTAATGTGTATAAGTGCAAGACAGTGCCGTCTTTAATGCGGGGCAAACAGGGCAGCTACCCCGGGCCCTGTCCCTGCTGGGGGGCCCAAGGTAACTGCCCTGTTTGCCCTCTGCCCGCAAACTATGGGGGCCCATTGGGTGGCCCATGCACTTAGGGCCACCCAGTGGGCCTGTGTCAGTAGGGGCCCGGTCGGGCGCTGTGGCGCTTTAACTGCGCGACCAGGCCCTTGCTTTTCGGCAGCACTAGGAGGAAGTGACAGCCGCGCGTCACTTCCTCCCACAGAAACAGGAGCCGCATGGGAGGAAGGAGGACCAGCTGTTCCGGAGGGGGCCAGGCCGGGAGAGCTTAACTCCCAGTCACCCCAGCCAGCCCACTGAACCCCAGGGAAGCCACCCTCCAGAAAAAGGTAAGAAACTGGAGGGTGGTTATCAAATTTTGCATGAGTGTGTCAGTATGTGTGTATGTCTGTTAGTGTGCCAGTATGTCTGTCAGTGTATCTGTATGTCTGTGTGTGTGAGAGTCTGTCAGTGTCTGTGTGTTTCAGTATGTCTGTATATGTGTGTATGTCTGTCAGTGTGTCAGCATGTCTGTGTGTGTGCATGTCTGTCAGTGTATGTGTGTATGTCTGTCAGTGTGTCAGTATGTCTGTGTGTGTGTGTGTGAGTCTGTCAATGTCTGTGTGGTTCAGTATGTATGTGTGTATGTGTGTTTCAGTATGGCAGTCTGTCTGTATGTGTGCCAGTATGTCTGTCAGTGTGCCAGAAAATCTGTGTGTGTGTGTGTGTGTGTCTGTCAGTGTCTGTGTGGTTCAGTATGTATTTGTGTATGTGTGTTTCAGTATGGCTGTCTGTGCGTGTCAAAATGTCTGTACGTGTGTATGTCTGTCAGTGTCTGTGTGTATGTGTGTTTCAGTATGTCTGTCTGTGTGTATGTGTGCCAGAATGTCTGTATGTCTGTCAGTATGTCTGTGTGAGTCTGTCAGTGTCCATGTGGTTCTGTATGTCTGTGTTTGTCAATATGTCTGTCAATGTCTGTGTGTATGTGTGTTTCAGTATGTCCGTCTGTCTGTGTGTATATGTGCCAGTATGTCTGTCAGTGTATCTGTATGTCAGTGTCTGTGTGGTTCAGTATGTCTTTGTGTATGTGTGTTTCAGTATGGCTGTCTGCGTCAGTACGTCTGTCAGAATGTGTCTCTGTATCTGTATGTTTTCCGTTTGTGTGTGTATCTGTATGTGTCAGTGTTTGCATCTGTATATCTGCATGTGTTTTAGGTTGTGTATCTGTGTGTCTGGATGTGTGTCAGTGTGTGTGTGTATCTATATGTAGTCAATGGGTGTACCTTTGTATCTGCATGTATGTCAGTGTTTATATCTGTGTGTATGTCTATGTGTGTGTCAGTGTATCTATATGTAGTCTGTGTGTATCTGTATGTTCTTGTGTGTATCTGCATGTTTGTCAGGTAGTGTATTTGTGTGTATCTATATATAGTCAGGGGGCCCAAGTAAATGCTTCCCCAGGGTCCAATCAAAATTAAAGATGGCCCTTGTGCAAGATAATGCATCATAGACGTAAAAACCCAAGGGCAGAGTACCGCATATTTGATAGAGTCCTAACCTCAACATCTGAGGAAAGGGATTTAGGGGTGATTATTTCTGATGACTTAAAGGTAGGCAGACAATGTAATAGAGCAGCAGGAAATGCTAGCAGAATGCTTGGTTGTATAGGGAGAGGTATTAGCTGTAGAAAGAGGGAAGTGCTCATGCCATTGTACAGAACACTGGTGAGACCTCACTTGGAGTATTGTACACAGTACTGGAGACCGTATCTTCAGAAGGATATTGATACCTTAGAGAGGGTTCAGAGAAGGGCTACTAAACTGGTTAATGGATTGCGGGATAAAACTTACCAGGAAAAGTTAACATGTATAGCTTGGAGGAAAGACGAGACAGGGGGGAAATGATAGAAACATTTAAATACATAAAGGGAATCAACACAGTAAAAGAGGAGACTATATTTAAAAGAAGAAAAACTACCACAACAATAGGACATTGTCTTAAATTAGAGGGACAAAGGTTTAAAAATAATATCATATCGCTCACATTACTTGAAAGCAGCCTCTATTAAGTAGACTCTTTCAAGTAGGAGTTAGAAAACCAGGAGTTACTTGGAGTGGTTTGTATACTGTGGAGAGTGGTTTGTATTTTATTTTTGTATAATCTTTAAAATTGGTAAGGTTTAAAAAAAATTTAAAAAAGAATTTTTTTGTTTTTTAAATTTTCTTTTTTTTTCTGTGTTCTGGTTTCCCCCCCTTTTTTGTGCTGCTGCTTGATTGATTGGGGGATTGTTTCCCCATAAAGGCACACCACTAACTCACTGAGCTTGCTCACATTACTTGAAAGCAGCCTATTAAGTAGACTCTATCAAGTAGGAGTTAGAAAACCAGGAGTTACTTGGAGTGGTTTGTATACTGTGGAGAGTGGTTTGTACTTTATTTTTGTTTAACCCATTAAGGGCTGGACTGTCTTTGCGATGTTGTACATTTGCGACCAGGCATATTTTTACACTTTTGTGGTGTTTGTGTTTAGCTGTAATTTTCCGCTCTCTCATTTACTGTTCCCATACAAATTATATATTGTTTTTTTCAGGACAAAAGGGGCTTTCTTTACATACCATTATTTATATAATCTCATGTATTTTAATTTTAAAAAAATAAAAAAATATTTAGAAAAATTGAAAAAAATACATGTTTTTTTACTTTTACTTGAAAAATCTTTTACTCATCTACAAAAGCGAATGAAAAAAATTGCTAAATAGATTCAAAATTTTGTCCTGAGTTTAACCCCTTACGGTTCAGGACCGTCATCGGCATTTTCCCATTGCCGACCGAGGACGGTCCTGAACCGTCCTAACTGTCCAATGTACTTAGCTGATCGCCGTCGTTGCCCCGGTGGCGATCAGCATTGCTCCCGGTGTGGGGAGACTGCCTGCAGCCCAGACAGTCTCCCCATGGCGGATTAGGACCCCTGTGGCCATGTGATCGCTCAACAGAGCGTTTACGGGCTTTTTTGCTTTTTTTTGCATGTTATAGGGCTATAGGTACAAGTAGGATATTGCGGTTTCAAAACATACATTTTTAAAATTTATCAATAGTGACATTGTAACACTATTATCTGTCATAAATCTCTGAATAACACCCCACATGTACATATTTTTTTTAAAGTAGACAACCCAGGGTATTCAATATAGGGTATGTCCAGTCTTTTTTAGTAGCCACTTAGTCGAAAACACTGGCCAAAGTAAGCATTCATATTTGTTTGTGTGTGAAAAAAGTAAAAAAACTAAATTGAATGCTAATTTTGGCCAGTGTTTGTGACCAAGTGGTTACTAAAAAAGACTGGACATACCCCATTTGCAATACCTTGGGTTGTCTTCTTTTGCAAATGGTATGCCATCATGGGGGTAATTCTCATTCCTGGGCTACCATACGCTCTCAAAGGCAACGTAACCAACCTGGCCATTTTCAATGTAAAAATATTTGACTCATATATTTGACCTTGTAACTTTCAAAAATGCTATAAAACCTGTACATGGGGGGTACTGTTTTACTCGGGAGACATCGCTGAACACAAATATTAGTGTTTAAAAACTGGAAAACGTATCACAACAATTATATCATCAGTAAAACTGCTGTTTGTGTGTGAAAAATGCAAAAAAAGTCACTTTCACTGACAATATCATCGCTGTGATATGTTTTACTGTTTTGAATCACTAATATTTGTGTTCAGCGAAGTCTCCCGAGTAAAACAGTACCCCCCATGTACAGGTTATAGGGTGTCGTAGAACGTTACAGGGTAAAATACAGTGCTAGCAAATTAAATTATCTGGACTTTCGGCCTGGGTTGGCAGGCAGGTCCCTCAAATTGCAATCAATAAAATTACTTAATTATGTAAAAATATTACATAAATATGCACGTAGAATTTAAATATATATGCATATTTATATAGTTAAAGTCTACGTGTATATTTATATAATTATTTATGTAATTTTGTATATGGACATATGTATATTTCGTATTATTTTTATTTATTTATATATACATAGATATATATACAAATTCATTCTAAGTGTATTTTGATATAAATATATATATATATAAATTTTAAAATACAGTTAGAATAAAATTTCATATAGATATAATTTTTTTCAATTTTTATTATTTAAAAAAATTTATTTAATTTAAATTACTTATTATTTATATTTTATAATAATATATATATACACACAATATATATAGTTATTATTTATATTATATATATATACGTGTGTAATTTAATTATAAGTGTATTTTTTTATATTAATATAAGTACATATTAATATAAAAATACACTTAGTCTATATATCATATGTCTATATATATATATATATATATATATATATATATATATTTATAAATACACACATATAATTTTTTTTTTTTATTAACACTAACTTTATTTTATTTTTATTTTACACTAGCAGGGAGACTGCCTGTCAGCACAGGCAGTCCCCCTGCAGGCAGACACATGGACACCTATTGTGACCATGTGATCGCTATGTTGAGCGATCACATGGCCACAGGGGTCCTAATCCGCCATGGGGAGACTGTCTGGGCTGCACACAGTCTCCCCACACCGGGAGCAACGCTGATCGCTGCCAGGGAAACGACGGCGATCAGGTAAGTAACTAGGACTGTTAGGACGGTTCAGGACCGTCAGCGGTCGGCAATGGGAAAATGCCGATGACAGTCCTGAACCGTCCTCGGTCCTTAAGGGGTTAATCTTTAAAATTGGTACGGTTTAAAAAAAAAAAAAAAGTTTTTGTTTTTTAAATTTTCTTTTTTTTTTCTGTGTTCTGGTTTTCCCCCCTTTTTTTGTGCTGCTGCTTGATTGATTGGGGGAATGTTCATTAATTGCACCTGTGTGGGATTGTTTCCCCATAAAGGCACACCCCTAACTCACTGAGCTTGCTCACATTACTTGAAAGCAGCCTCTATTAAGTAGACTCTTTCAAGTAGAAGTTAGAAAACCAGGAGTTAAAACAAACAAGGGGTTTAACCCCTTAAGGACACAACTTCTGGAATAAAAGGGAATCATGGCGGAATATTTCCATCATGTGTCCTTAAGGGGTTAAACTAACAAGGTAATTGTTTTCATTTTCTGTTCCTGGGGAAATGAGTGTTAGCAAGATTGCTGGTTTGACTCAATGCACATCTTGTTCCATGTATGGATGCCTGGATGTACCCGTCCAGGGTCCATACCTCTGTGATGGTTGTGTGCGAGTAGCTTCTCTGGAAGCTCAGATTGGAGATCTCGAGACGCAAATCGCAACTTTGAGGGCGATTGACAATCTTGAGAGGAGTCTGCTGCTCACTGAACAGAGTTTAGTGGGGACAGGTAGTGGAGAGGGAGGAGATAAGACAGATGGGGAACAGGCATGTAGCTGGCTGACAGTGGGGCGAGGAAGCAGGGGGGAGGGAAGAGGAAAGGGCTAGCTAGTCCTGATTTGGTGCAACCTAGCAGATTTGCCCATTTGAGGGAAGATGTTGGGAGCATCAGCTCAGGAGTAGCTGTATTAGAGGAAGCTGTTACTTCTAACAGCCGAGCTAACAGCCCCCCTAGTACGGGTAGGGATCAAAATGTTGTGGTGGTAGGGGACTCTATCATTAGGAGAGCAGATAGGGTAATCTGCTGCTCTGATCGGCTCAACCGGACAGTTTGCTGTCTCCCGGGTGCTCGGGTCCGGCATGTTGCTGACAGAGTGGATGGATTATTGGGAGGGGCTGGGGATGACCCAGCGGTCATGGTCCATGTTGGTACCAATGACAAAGTAAGAGGAAGATGGAAGGTCCTAAAGAATGATTTCAGGGAATTAGGTAGCAAACTTAAGAAAAGGACCTCCAAGGTGGTATTCTCTGAGATATTACCTGTGCCACGCGCTACAGTGGAAAGGCAGCGGGAGATTAGAGAGGTCAATGCGTGGCTTAAGTCTTGGTGCAGGAAGGAGGGTTTTGGGTTTTTAGAGCACTGGGCCGACTTTGCGATTGGGTACAACCTTTATAGTGGTGATGGATTGCACCTAAACGGGAGAGGGTCTGCAGTGCTGTGGGATAGGATGGCTAGAAGGTTGGAGGAGATTTTAAACTAGTAGTAGGGGGGGGAGGATAATAGCAATCTACAAAATGGAGATAGGACAGAAAGGAGATGGGCTTTAGCACAGTATAAGGGGGGTGGAGATGGGGGGAGGGGCAAGCTCAGAACAGAGAAGCTGTGTAATGTTGAAAATTCACAAAATATACAAGTGACACATAATATTAAATGTATGCTTACTAATGCAAGGAGCCAAACTAACAAAATGGGGGAGCTAGAGGCATTAGCATACACTAAACGATATGATATAATAGGCATAACTGAAACATGGTGGGATGAGACACATGACTAGGAAGGATAGGAAAAACAAGAAGGGTGGTGGGGTATGTTTGTATGTCAACCATGATTTAAAGCCAAATGTTAAGCAAATGGAATGCGAGGAGGATAATGTGGAAGCTTTATGGGTAAATATCTGCTTGGGGGAAAAGAAGGGAAACCAACTATTGGTTGGGATATGTTATAAACCACCTAATGTTAATATTGACGAGGAACAACAGCTGTTTGAGCAAATTGAGAAAGCTGCAAATCTGGGTAACACTTTAATTATTGGAGACTTTAATTACCCGGATATAAATTGGGACAGAGGGACTAGTACCTCAGCAAAGGGAAATAGGTTTTTAAACTTGTTAAATGACACCTTCATGTCACAACTTGTACAAGCACCAACTAGAATGGATGCTTGTCTGGACCTGGTTTTAACAAACAACGTTGATCTTTTGACCAACATTCAAGTAGGTGAGCACTTGGGAAATAGTGATCACAATATAGTGTCCTTTGAAATAAACTAAAAAAAACAAAAGCACATGGGGAATACTAAAACATATAATTTTAAAAAGGCCAATTTCAATAAGTTAAGAGACGCTTTACAATATATTGACTGGCATAAACTCTTTAGTCAAAAGAACACTGAGGATAAATGGATCATCTTCCAACAAATATTAAAAAGGTACATTTCTCAGTATGTACCATTGGGAAATAAATATAAAAGAAACAAATTAAAACCAATGTGGCTTAGTAGAGAATAAAAACAAGAGATTACAACTAAGAAAAGGGCATTTAAATTGGACAAATCAGATGCATCTTATAAAAGATATAAGGAAGCAAATAATGCGTGCAAAAAGGCAATTAGACTTGCTAAACTTCAAAATGAAATAATGATAGCTAAAGAGAGCAAAACCAACCCCAAAGCATTTTTTAAGTACATAAATTCTAAAAAAAAACAAAATGAAAGTGTAGGTACACTAAAAACTGAAACGGGGGTGTTAGTTAATGAAGACCAGGAAAAGGCAGGAATTTTAAATAACTATTTCTCCTCCGTATATATTAAGGAAGAACCCATGGCAATAGATGTGCAAATGATTGCTACTAAAAACTTGCAGAATAATTGTAATTGGTTAACTCAAGACAAGGTGCTGCAGCAACTAAAGAAAGTTAATATAAACAAAGCTCCAGGGCCTGACGGTATCCATCCACGTGTACTTAAGGAACTAAGTGTAGAAATAAGTGAACCTCTGTTTTTAATCTTTCAAGATTCTTTTCTTTCAGGAAGTGTTCCGGAGGATTGTAGGAAGGCAGATGTGGTTCCTATATTCAAAAAGGGTTCAAAATCCTTGCCTGGAAATTATAGACCTGTGAGCTTAAAGGACCATCTAAGTACCCAGACCACTTCAGCTTAATGAAGTGGTCTGGGTGCCAGGTCCTTCTAGGGTTAACCCATTTTTTTATAAACATAGCAGTTTCAGAGAAACTGCTATGTTTATGAATAGGTTAAGCCTTCCCCATATTTCCTCTAGTGGCTGTCTCATTGACAGCCACTAGAGGCGCTTTGCTTCTCACTGTGATTTTCACAGTGAGAGCACGCGCGTCCAGCGATGCTTTCTTCTGACCGAATCGCGCAAGCTCTTCGCGATTCAGGAGGGATCGGAGGGGAGGAGGCTCTCCCCAGCTGGAAAAAGGTAAGTTTTTACCCCTTTCCCCCTTCCAGAGCTGGGCGGGAGGGGGATCCTGAGGGTGGGGGCACCCTCAGGGCACTATAGTGCCAGGAAAACTAGTATGTTTTCCTGGCACTATAGTGGTCCTTTAACTTTGATGGCTAGGAAAATATTTGAAAGCTTATTAAGGGATAATATTCAACAATTCCTTGAGAAGAACATGGTTATCAGCAAAAATCAGCATGGTTTTATGAAGCACAGGTCATGTCAAACTAACTTGATTGCGTTCTACGAAGAAGTAAGTAGAAGTATAGATCAGGGTGTTGCCATGGATGTGATCTATTTGGATTTTGCCAAGGCATTTGATACAGTTCTACACAATAAATTCAAGGAAATCGGCCTACATAAAAATACTTGTTCAAAGAGTTGTCATTAATGGTAAATTTTCAAGCTGGACAGAGGTGGCAAGTGGTGTCCCTCAGGGGTCTGTTCTGGGAACCCTTCTATTTAACATGTTTATAAATGATCTTGAAGACCGCACTGAAAGTCATGTTTCAGTGTTTGCAGATGACACAAAACTTTGTAAAACAATACAATGTGAGCAAGATATTACTTTGCTGCAGAGGGATTTAGATAGACTGGGCACTCAAATGGCAGATGAAATTTAATGTTGAAAAATGCAAAGTTATGCACTTCGGCGTAAAGGATACACATGCAACGTATACCCTTAATGGAAGCGAATTAGGGATAACAACACACGAAAAGGACTTGTTATAGACAACAAACTATGCAACAATGTGCAATGTTGCCAAGGCCAAGGCCAGTAAGGTATTGTCATGCATGAAAAAGGGCATTCATTCTCGGGACGAGAATATCATTTTGCCTCTTTATAAATCACTGGTAAGACCCCATATTGAATATGCTGTGCAATTTTGGGCACCTGTTCTAAAGAAGGATATTATAGCACTAGAAAAAGTGCAGAGGCGGGCTACAAAATTAATAAAAGGAATGGAACATATCGGCTATGAAGAAAGGTTAACAAATTTAAACCTATTTAGTTTAGAAAAGCGTCACCTGAGAGGGGATATGATAACATTATACAGATATATTTGGGGCCAATACAAACCATTGTGTGGCAATCTATTCACAAACCGGACTTTACATAGGACACGAGGCCATGCGTTTAGACTGGAAGAAAGAAGATTTCGTCTAAGGCAAAGGAAAGGTTTTTTTACTGTAAGAACAATCAGGATGTGGAATTCTCTGCCTGAAGAAGTGGTTTTATCAGAGTCCTTACAGATGTTCAAACGGCTACTAGATGCATACTTGCAAGAACAGAATATTCAAGGATATAATCTTTCAATGTAGGGTAATAACTGCTTGATCCAAGGATAAATCTGACTGCCATTCTGGGGTCAAGAAGGAATTTTTTTCCTAGCTTGTTGCAAAATTGTGCTTCAAACTGTTTTTTTTTGCCTTCTTTTGGATCAACAGCAAAAAACAAATGTGAGGTAGGATGAACTTGATGGACGCAAGTCTCTTTTCAGCTATGTAACTATGTATTACTTTACTGAGAGGGTAGTGGATGCATGGAATAGCCTTCCAGCTGAAGTGGTAGAGGTTAACACAGTAAAGGAGTTTAAGCATGCGTGGGATAGGCATAAGGCTATCCTAACTATAAGATAAGGATAGGGACTAATGAAAGTATTTAGAAAATTGGGCAGACTAGATGGGCCGAATGGTTCTTATCTGCCGTCACATTCTATGTTTCTATCTATGTTTCTATGATTGTGCTAATGGTGAGCGTCAGTGAGCTATCAGTGCCTGTGTATGCTATATGTGTCGAAAAGGGAGAAGGCCCTTGTCTAGAGTGAGGGCCATGATGAGAGAAAGAGATAGAAGAAAAGTGTAGAAAGGGGGGATAGCAGAGAATAGACCAGGCACGGGGAGGGGATCGAGGGGACCCGCAGATAAGGGGGGAGGGAAGGGGCAGGAGGCGGGGGAGGAGGAGGGCGGCAGTCAATTGGACTCCCAAATATGTAATTGAGTGTGTGGCTACGTGGATGCCGTGGTCCCTTTGTATGTGTGTTATTACGTCTGGTGGTATCCCTATAGGTAGGGCGCTAGACTTGGACATGTTGGGCTTGTAACCCGAGATTGGGCTGAATTGTGAGAGGATCTCCTGCACCGCCCTCATTGAGGTGACTGGTGAAGTAAGGGATAGGAGGACGTCGTCGGCATATGCCGAGACCAGGAACACCCTTCCCCGTACTGTTACTCCCTGAATGTCCGGGTGTTTGCGCAGTGCCAGTAGGAGTGGTTCTAGTACTAGGGCAAATAGAAGGGAGGAGAGCGGGCAGCCCTGTCTCGTACCGTTGGACAGTGAGAACGGGCGTGGGTGGGTCCCGGGGATGATCACCTGTGCCGTGACCCCATGATCTAGTGCTCGTATAGTCGTACTGCATGAATCTGGGAGTCCCAGGTGTTCGAGGAGTGTAAACATATACGGCCATTTCACCCTATCGAAAGCTTTTTCAGCATCGAGTGATACTATGAGGGTGGGGGTTTTATTTTTGTGTTGTCGCCATATGATGTCATACTTCTTGCACGTGTTTTCGAATAGTTGCCTCTCAGGGATAAAACCTACCTGGTCGGCATCTATAAGTTTGCAGAGGAAAGGGCTAAGTCTTTCTGCCAGTATTTTGGCAAGTAGCTTCGCATCATGGTTAATGAGCGATGTTGGGCTATAGTTCCCTGGGTGTTGAGGGCCCTTGCCCGGTTTCGGGATCAGTACTATGTTAGCTAAGGTAAAGTCTCTATCCGTGAGGCCACCCGTCCGGAGGTCATTGAATAGATTTGTCAGGTGGGGGGTCAGTGTTTCCCTGAAAGTCTTATAGTAGCTGCCGCCTTGTCCGTCAGGGCCCGGGGCTTTGTTACCTTGAAGTTTTGAGATTGCTCTACTTCGTTAGTTATGATTTCGGAGCAGAGAACCGCTGTCGCTTCTGGGCAGGTCCAACTGTCGTAAGAAGGCGTGCTGTGGTACGGTGGTTGGGGAGTGGTTATAGAGGGAGCTATAGAAATCGGTAAAAATCGAGGCTATATCAGTTGGGGCTGTCTTTGTGGTTCCGTCGGGTGTTTCAACGAGGCAATGTGGTGTCGTGCTTGTCTCGGTCGTAGGGTGCGGGCCAAGAGAGTGTCCATTTTATTTGCTTTCTCATAAAAGGTCCGTTTGGACCAAAGGAGGCTACGGGCTGCGTCGTCTATGAGGAGCTCCCGCACGGCCCGCCTAGTCGTGTCTAATTGAGCAAGTGTGGTTTCCGTGGGGGAAGTCTTGTGGGGCTGTTCCCTTGCGCATAAGGTTTCCATTAGTTCTCGGAGGCGTTGCATTTTAGCCTCTTTCTTGTGGGTGGCAAGTTTTATGCATGAGCCTCTGATTACCGCTTTATGCGCGGCCCAGAGTGTGCCCTGGGCGAGGTCAGGGGAGTCATTAGTGGCAAAGTAGAAGGACAGATCGTCCTTAATGGAGGCCACCGCCAAGGGGTCGTTTAGTAGGGAAGCGTTAAAGGACCACTCTAGGCACCAGAGAAACTGCTATGTTTATCAATGGGTTAAGCCTTCCCCATATTTCCTCTAGTGGCTGTCTCATTGACAGCCACTAGAGGTACTTGCGTGCTTCTCACTGTGATTTTCACAGAGAGAGCACGCCGGCGTCCATAGGAAAGCATTGAGAATGCTTTCCTATGTGACCGGCTGAATGCGCGCGCAGCTCTTGCCGCGCGTGTGCATTCAGCCGCATGGGAGGAGAAGAGGAGGATCGGAGGAGGAGAGCACCCCGCCCAGCGCTGGAAAAAGGTAAGTTTTAACCACTTTCCCCCTTCCAGAGCCGGGCGGGAGGGGGACCCTGAGGGTGGGGGCACCCTCAGGGCACTATAGTGCCAGGAAAACGAGTATGTTTTCCTGGCACTATAGTGGTCCTTTAAGCCTCCACGTCCATGGGGGGGACTGTGCCTATGTGCTTAATGCTTAAGTGTATGTCCGCGTGGTCCGACCAGGTGATACTTCCAATGCTGGTGCGTGAGACCTTGGGAACAGCGATGCTATTTATCAGAAACATGTCTATTCTGGAGTATGTGTGGTGGGGGGTCGAGAAGGAAGTGTAGTCAGTTTCTCCCAGGTGTTGTGCCCTCCAGATGTCTATGAGTCCCGTCGCCCTGATAAATTTGTAGAAAACTTTATCTTGAGCGCCCCTACCCTGCGAGCGCAGCTGTGCCGCCCTCGCGCTCCTATCCACAGCTGGACACGGAGCCGCATTAAAATCGCCTCCCAGGACCTGTGCACAAGTCGGGGTGCATGTGCTTCAAGTCAAGTCGGAACAACAGGAGTCTCTTTTTGGAGGAGTTTAGTCCCTTGAAATTTAGGGACATTTCATGGTCGTGTCTTACGGGCACTGCCAAAGTTGCCCCCCCACCCCTGACCCACCCCACCCAGCGAGACCACCCCACCCGCCCGGTCCAAGGAGAGAAGTAAAGAAGAAGGGGGAAGAGGGGAGAGAACAGATTAAGAAGGGAGAAGGAAAAAGAAGGGAGAAGGAAAAAGAAGAGAGAAGGAAGAAGGTGAAAAAAGAAGAGGTTGTATCTCTGGTCTTACCATCTGCCAGATTCCGATGGGGTATGTGTGCCGGAACCTCCGGCTACGTGTCCTAATATGGGGGATACACCCGTCCTTATCTCCACTGCCTAACTATTCTTATACCTATTGCCTAAATGACTAACATACTTGGACCAAGCGTCCAATCTGAACAAACTGAGGAACTGTGAGACCCTAACCCGAACCCAACCTGGGAGGGGAGAGCGGGGGGAGGGAGGAAGAAAGGGAGAGCCGGGAGCCGGGGAAGTGAGACAATTGGTAACCATATGTGTCCTCCAGGAAGGCCCCAGCCTTACCCTCGAAGTGCTATGCAGTCCCAAGCATCAGACAGACCCCCCCCGGACCTCACCCGCCACCACCCCCCCACCCCCATCTATCGGAGCTACCAAGACGGGCCATAGGGTAAAAAAGGGAGGGACGGGGGAGAGCCACAATGGCCAGCCATGTGTGTCCTCCAGGATGTTATAAAAATTGAGTAAAAAGTATATTTTTCGCTTGGAGATAAATGCTCCCCGTTCGCAATAATGTGGTCTGGTAGCGTATGCAGTATAACCATGCGAACCGCCAGCTAGGGAACACTCCAAACTCCCGAACGGTACCTGTACGGCTCTTTCCCTTCACGAGCTCCAAATACACGAACTGCCAATATTAGCCGAATGCCAATATCTTCCAAGCGGCCAATAATTCCAGTAAGCAGTCTCTCGTCGCCGGTAATAAAATCCCCCCAATAACGAGACCAAGCTCCACTTTGAGGGTAAAACACGAACTGTGTTTACTGTGGGCTACCTGCCCGTATTTATGCAGGTCTCCCACTTGGTGGACACTCCCCTAGGGGACCAAATGGGAGACTGAAATGACAGAAGGACATCGGGACATTCTGGACATACATCCCCATAATATTCCCAGCATGCATCACAGTTTCCTCCCCTCTGCTCGGGAGATAATTGGGAAGTAATTCAATTATCTCCCAGAGCAGAGGCAAATCGCCATTTTAAATACAAGTCACAAAACACATAAAAATATATAACTTTATTACTGCCGAACAAATTGCATTCGTGTAACACATCCCCAGATAGCCTGGATCTGAGTGCATATTATTGGCGAATAGCGCTCAGATCCCATACGCATAGTTCAATCGCCATGGAGTCAAAGTCTATTACAGTTCTTCGGTATGCGATTGACTCCATGGGAAGGCTATCTGGGTTAAGTCCATTCGTGTTGTTGAATCTCCCGAATGGCCGGTATTCGTATGCTTTTGTCGATTGAGAAGGGGAGGTCGACGGCTTCAGCGGTGTTCGGTTGAAAAAGTGTCCGTTTTTAGTTCCATGGAATAACCGTTGAACACCGCTGGGCTTTCGCATAGTTAAAATGTCCGCCGCCTCGTGGTCGACATACCAACGACGACCACCCTGTATTCGGTTTTAATTGAGAAGTGTATGTGGTTAACCGCAACGTTCTAATTGGGATCAATAGGTTAACCAGCAGCACACTTCTCTTCTGGGTGGCCGTCCGTTCGGTAGTTCCGTTCGACAAAAAAAAAAAAAGACATTACCTTAAACAAAGCATACGAACGGGGAAATTCATGCAAACGGCAAAACAGACGAACACAGTACTTTTAGTCCATACAGATGGGTCTGTCACATACAGCAATTAACTCAATTATCTCCCAAGCAGAGGGGAGGAATTTACTGTAAAAAAAATGGGAGTGTTTAACTGTGTAACTGTAAATGATTGGTTGTTGATGTAACGGATCGCCTGGCACCCCGACTGGGTACCTCCGTTGAAGGATGCTCCTAGCGCTTCCTGAGGACTCCAAGCACTCTGGCAGACACCACAATCACCGAACCGGAGAAACAAATAAATTCTCCCAAGCATATGAATGCTGTAGACAGTTGAATAGGAACCATACGAATAGGTTTACTCTCCTAGCAGTCAAACTGGAACAGTATACAATAAATCCTACCACCAATAATGAGACGACACTTCACTTTGAGGGTTAAAACAGGAACTAACTGTACTGGCACATACAGCCTCTTTTATTCCCAATCCACAAATTTAGTACTGCCCACAGGGTTTTACAGAACAACCAATCAATCAATCTGTACAATACACACAGACACTCCCACACAAAATCCTCCCCTCTGCCTGTGATATGGTTACTGAACACAATGGGTAATCTAATTATCACAGACAGAGAAATACAGTTTCATAAAACACATCACAGGGACCCCAAAACATGCATTAACCCCATAAAAAGTATATCCTTGGAACCGGGGAATCTGGGTGAACCACATATCCGAAATTCACCCAGATCCATTCAGTACTTTGGAAGATACAGTTTAATGCAGATTCTGCAGAACATATACAGGCTAAATGAAAAACAATCACTGTATAATGTGTCCCCTGCTGTATAGTCCAAACCACTGCACGATGTCTCTGTGCACCAAATACTGGCGAGATGGCACCGTGTTGAAAAGTCCAAACAGTGTCTGTGAGTTAAAATGGCCACCATCCATTGTTCTTACCATGTGCTTCATCCATTGTTCTCACCATGTGCCTCTGATACAGGAAATGGTGGCCACCCAGTAACTCCACAGTATGTCCCCAGATGGTTCTTAAAGGGCCAGCAGCAGCACAACACAGATCCCTTATGCCCAAATCATGTCTTTAAAGGGCAATACATCCCAGGGGCCATAGTCACATGGCAGGAGGCTGGCAGTCTTCTCCAATGCCCAGTGGCGAGATCGGTTTCGCCACAGTTGAGTTGGTGTTTTTTGGCACCCAACAAGGTCCACATGGGTGGTAACCTTGTGGTAAAAGTTGTATAAAAGAAATGCTTGTGTGCCCCTTAAATCCGTTCCTGCTTAACCCTCAATACGTAGCCTTGTCTCGTTATTGAAGGAAACCTGCATCTAGCTAAATCAATAGCTCTTGTAAGAGCTCTGCGACTCTCCCTATCCTGATCCAGCTGATGGGACATCTGGAATACTCTGCAGCACAGCCTCTCACCAGGGAAGGACATCTCCAACGGCAGACATACCTCTGACAACCTGGGTGGCTGTTACAATGGGGTATTTGAGGTAATGGCCAGAGATAAAGAAATTACCTCCATGGCCACATATGCTTTTTTGGCCTTGGAGCAAACTACCTGGGTTTCTGTTATAAGCGCTCCACATACAGAGATAAGTCACTGGCAAACATGACTTAGGCAGGCTATAACAAAGTTACGGGCTGCCTAAAGGTAGTTCTGTGCAAAAATGAATTCTGTTGTCAGCATGCACTGGTAACAGGCATTATTAGCTTGCTCACTCGCAGTGCCTCTGTTCACCTCCATTTGTAATGGACAACAGTCTTCTCTACTCCCACCTAGTTAAACCATGAATTGATGAGATGGAAAGACAAACCAAAAGTCACAAAATTTACACACGTTTTCAAATATATTTTCTAAAAAAAACTTTGCCAGCAGTTTAACTTTAAGTTTAGGAACACCATAGCTATAGAAATATAAACATGAGCATTAAAAAATTAGATTTTACTCACCTTCCAGCCCTCGCTGCACGGATCTGTGTGCTGCTGCCCAATCTCCTTATCTGAGAAATCACTTGGAGGCCATTGCACATGGGTGGAAAATTGCTGAGCCAATCAACATCTTCTCACTGCATCTCTATGGGGATCGTTCAGGATCCAGGAAGTCCCTCAAGTAGCTAGAGGTGTACCTAGACAGCAATGTATACACTTCCTTCTCTCTATAAGTTACAGACCATTAATAAAAAAAACAGTGATCAGTGCTAGGGTCTGCATGGAGTCATGTGCAATCACTGTATAGGTTCTGGCTGGTAGAGGACACAAAACTAGATCATGATATGCAAGAAAGATTGCTATTTTCTTTCTCATGCTACAATCACACAGAGCACAGAGTACGCACAGGGTACACCCAAATTAGAGTCTCTCTGTTCCGGTCTAATAAAAGATACATAGGAGAAGAAGAGAAAGCAGTGTCTAGATATGTTTCGGAGTTAGATGCATTTTCAAAATTAGTGTGATATGTGGAGATAGAAAGATATAGCAAAATATAGTGTAGTATGTCCTACATACAGTGGCAAAATAAGAAGTAAAAATTTACTTACAGATTTAAGAGCTAGGTTAGCAGTATTTAGACACGCACCAACGGTACAATTCCCACCTTGGGATATTTGGTGTCCTCTATTAGTTAAAGTGCTTCTGTGCAGGGAACTTCCACCAGGTATTCTTACACCCCACCACGGGATTTACAGGCTTGTAGATGAATTGGTAGTGTATATAAAAAAAATAAGAAAATAAAAAGTAATCTAGTGCTCACTGATATTACTGTACACTAATAAAAAAATAAAAAAATAGAGAGGTACTCACAAGTAAGGAGCAGTAAGTGAGGTGATATTTTCCCCCACCCAAGGAATTGTGTTCATTCTCCATTGGAAAGGTCAGGATGAAGTTCAACAGTGCAATAAAATTAACTAATTTATTTGCTAAACCAGTAAATAAAATAAATAAAACAATAAGAGGGGTGCTTTAATTCAGGAGCCCGAGGTTCCACCGCAAGGATGGAGAAGACCCTGGGACGAGAGGCACTGGCTTATCTTAAGACCTGGGTTCAAGGTAGTGAGATCACATTGCACAGCACACTGATCTGATGGAAAATAAGCAATGCCTGTTTTCAAAACCTGTAGGGGATGACAGGAGAAGCGGTCTCCAGCAGTAGGATGCAGTGGACTGTCAGTGGTATCGGCTGATGAAGCAGAGCAGCTCACTTACAAGCCTAGGCATTTTAGAAATTGTATGTTTCACAGCAGTGAATTGTATGTTTCTTCCTTTTTGTTTAATTACTGAAGCAAACCCAGTGGTATTAAAGCTTAAATGTAATGGGCAGTTGATATAGTCTGTTAGTATTTTAGAAAGTGCACCAGTAGTAGATAGTTATCTGAATTAGTATATACTCGTCTTGCAATACTCTTATTTCTCATCGCAATGTCCTGTATTTCACATATCTTGTGCCATATTTTGTGATAATCCATGCCTTTACACTCTTTGTTAATTTACTAAAGCAGTTTTAGCTTAACTCATATAGCATGTTAAAAATTAGAATATCCTACCAAGGAGTTAATATGTGCCTAAATGTGACGGCAGATAAGAACCATTCGGCTTATCTAGTTTGCCCAATTTCTAAATAATTCAAAAAGAACTACTGCCATAGAATAGATAAGGTTAAAAATGTACTTTTAATAATATAATTAAAATAGGATGAAGAAACAAATAGATATGAAAAAACTCTCAATATGCCAAAAAGGAATATAGAGAGATGAGAGATACACAACAATTAAGTGATTATAATGTCCAGATTATTACAGATGAATCATTTGACAGATAATCAGCAGTTAGATAGTATCTAAAATTGTTCAAAATTGGTAATTTCGATTAACTAAGTTGTTGCAAATTAATGCTTACAATTAACTTATGCTACAGTACAATATAAGTGCTGTCTATAAGAGGTAGAAAAGAACAAAGATTAGTTAAATTCCCAGTATGAGTTTATAAAAAGTATTGCAAAAAACTAACTGTGCCTTCATGGGCACCTACCTCAAAAAACCCCCACTAAATTAGCTAACTAGCCAGAAAAACAGATTGAGAAGTGAATCTGCAGGACGCCTTGATAGGTGTATACTGTGCACTGTTCCTTCGTGTTCTAATTGAGATACCCCACATGTTGATTAAAGGATACCCCACATGTTGATTTATTTGTGGAAATGACCACTAGTGATCTGGAAAAGAACGTCCATGAACATCCGCCAATTAACAACGTAACCTTTAATGAACATAAAGCTCTTAAAGAATTAAAAATGCTGGATAATATTATAAAACCGGCAGACAAGGGCGGAAATATTGTTCTTTTGAATAGACACATGTACATAGATATGTGCATGGTACATTTGAATGACACAAAGATCCCACTGATATGTACATAAAAGAATTTGAGAAGCTTCTTACGGAAGCAATGGAACATAAAATAATTAACTCAGATGAGTTTAAATATCTTTTACCTCATAAACATCCTACAATAGCCACTCTGTATTGTTTGCCCAAAATACATAAGAATATGAAGACACCCCCAGGGAGACCAATTGTCTCTGGTAATAAGTGCCTGACAGAAAGAGCCAGTAAATTTGTTGATAAACTTTTACATCCATACGTTGTCAATTTGCCATCGTATATACAGGATACCAAATCCACTTTGTTGATCTTAGAAGGACTTCAGGTGCCACCGTACACCCTACTAGCAAGTCTTGATGTGGTATCCTTGTATAGTAATATTCCACATAAGGCAGGTCTGGAAGCTTGTCGCTTCTTTTTAGAATCATCATCATACGAAGAAGCACAAATCTCGTTTATCATCTCGCTTTTGGAGTTCATTTTGACTCATAACTACCTTATATTCAATGACAAGTACTACTTACAAAATACTGGAACTGCTATGGGTATGACTTGTGCCCCTACACATGCAAATTTGTTTTTAGGTTGGTGGGAGGAAAAAATTCAGAAAGATTTACAATATAGTGAGTACCATAGATACATTTTGAAGTGGTACAGATATATTGACGACATGCTCCTATAATGGACCGGTCCGGTACAAGCTTTTGAAGACTTTGTAGAAAGTTTAAATAACAATCAAATTAATTTGACACTCACTCACGTCATCGACGAGAGAGAATTGGTGTTCCTTGACCTCAAAATTCTGTTAATGGAGGATGGTACTATTCAAACAGAACTCTTTAGGAAATTAACATCAACCAACAGTCTTCTCCATTGGGAGAGTCATCACCCCTATAAATTGAAGGCCTCAATTCCATATGGCCAATATCTAAGAGCTAGGAGAAACTGTTCACAAGACTCTACGTACTATCAGGAATGCCAAACTCTCAAACTACGCTTCAAAGCTTTGGGGTACCCTAATAAAGTCCTAAAAAGAGCATACCAACGAGCCAGTGAAACAGATAGAGTGGTGAGTTTATAATCTACACTTACTAAACCAAATATTCCAACTCCGAGATGTATCGCCACCTTTGACAGTGGTTGGAGCAAAATTACAAAAACCTTTTCTACGCATTGGCCTGTTCTTCTACATAATCCCACTTTGAAACAGTCCCTGCCTAGTTATCCAGCAATTACGGCTCGAAGATCGAAGAATCTAAAAGATCTTCTAGTCCATAGCTTTCTGACTCCTGTGGCACCAGAATCTAACTGGCTTACGAGCACAAAAGGAACATACAGATGTGGCCATTGTAAGGCATGTCCATTTATTACCCCTTCTCAATCTACGACATCCACGCAATCTCATATTACGATTACAACCAACGCCTTGGTAAACTGTAGTACCACTCGAGTAATATATTTGATCACATGCAAATGTGGTATACAGTATATAGGAAAGACTATTCAACCATTTAGTCGGAGGATTCTCCAACACATCAATTCTATAAAAAATACCACTAACCCTACACCGGTAGCAAGACACATCATGAATTTCCACCAGGGGAATGTTGACAATCTTAGGTTTCAAGTTATAGAGAAACTGCTTTCCAACCCAAGAAAGGGGAATTTTAACAAACTACTACTTCAAAAAGAATCCAAATGGATTTATTTATTCAAGAATTTAATTCCACAGGGACTCAATGAGGAGTTTAATTATACCCCTTTTATACACCAATAATTCTGATTTTACAGACAAGATATTAAAAATAAAAATTTCCTTCTTTATCTATATATCAATGAAATTCTTATGAGTATTTTCTTAATTAGCAAAATCATAGCGCCATTACTGAAGAGCTTTTTACCCTATATTTCTAATGTGTTCTCTATACAATCATGATACAATATTAAGCGATATTTAGAGAAATTAGTCCATTTGGTCTAGCACTAATAATATTCATATATATACATGCATTACCAGTTATGTGTATTTATAAACAAAATTGGTTGTTACCAAGAAAAATTCTTTCACTATCTACTTATTCTGAATTTTTGTGAATATATCTTTAAATTCAATCACTGATATCAAATTCATCCATTTGATTTAGCAGTAATAACATTTCTGCATATATGCACTATCAGATATGTGCATTTATTAAAAAAATTGGCTACTATTAAAAATCAAAAATCATTCTTACTATCCACACACTTGGAACATTAATCTCTGGGAATATATCTTTAAATTCATTTTAAAGCGTTCTGTAAATCGCTACTTAATTAGTGGTTCTAATATGTCCATCTAGCATTTATATTGATTTATTAGATAACACAAACAGTAACAAAGGCATAACATTATAAATAAAATAAAAATAAAAATTCACATTGGATATAAATTTTATCGACAGCAGAGTAAATTAATTACATTAAGGTGTATGTAATTTTTACTTTTAGATACTATGTATCGAACAACAACCATTGTAGCAAACATCGAATTGAATCTCTCTCTGTCCTCCCCTTTTGATGAGAGAGGTGTTATGCTCCTTTTTGACCACCGTACATAGGTAGCCACGATGTATTACGTCACCTTTAGAAACTACCAATCAAATTATGGAGTGCCGTATTTAAAATCCTTGCTGACAGCCACTCAGTTCCCCTTGAAAAGCCGCCTTACCGGCGAAACGCGTGTCGGGGTTTCTCTGGGAGATTGCTCCCCTTTTCTCAAACCACCATAATTTTAATTTAACATCGATCTTTATACATTAGAAGTGGGGTTAATTGGAACCGCTCAGTATAGCAATTATTTCTACTAAAGTTTTTCGGGGTTTGTTGTATGCTTATCAAGGCTTTTTCTTCCGACTAATAGCTAACTCAGAATTTCAGCAGCGGCAGTTGCCCATGAAGGCACAGTGAGATGGTTTCTCTATTTACATAGATAGCAATCATCAGTATTTAGATACTAGCAACTGCATTTTTAGTTTTAGTAACAAGAAGTAATCTTCTCAATTAGAACACGAAGGAACAGTGCACAGTATACACCTATCAAGGCATCCTGCAGATTCACTTCTCAATCTGTTTTTCTGGCTAGTTAGCTAATTTAGTGGGGAGTTTTTGAGGTAGGTGCCCATGAAGGCACAGTTAGTTTTTTGCAATACTTCTTATAAACTCATACTGGGAATTTAATTAATCTTTGTTCTTTTCTACCTCTTATAGACAGCACTTATATTGTACTGTAGCATAAGTTAATTGTAAGAATTAATTTGCAACAATTTAGTTAATCGAAATTACCAATTTTGAACAATTTTAGATACTATCTAACTGCTGATTATCTGTCAAATGATTCATCTGTAATAATCTGGACATTATAATCACTTAATTGTTGTGTATCTCTCATCTCTCTATATTCCTTTTTGGCATATTGAAAGTTTTTCCATATCTATTTGTTTCTTCGTCCTATTTTAATTATATTATTAAAAGTTAATTTTTAACCTTATCTTTTTGAATTATTTCAGTTAGGGTTAACCCCTTCACTGCCTAGGTTGCAATACCATTAAGCTTCCACTCTTTTTCTCTTAACAATTTTCTAAATACTTTCATTAGTCCCTAGCCTTATCTTATAGTTAAGATAGCCTTATGCCTATCCCACACATGCTTAAACTCCTTTACTGTGTTAACCTCTACCACTTCAGCTGGAAGGCTATTCCATGCATCCACTACCCTCTCAGTAAAGTAATACTTCCTGATATTATTTTTAAACCTTTGTCCCTCTAATTTAAGACTATGTCCTCTTGTTGTGGTAGTTTTTCTTCTTTTAAATATAGTCTCCTCCTTTACTGTGTTGATTCCCTTTATATATTTAAATGTTTCTATCATATCCCCCCTGTCTCGTCTTTCCTCCAAGCTATACATGTTAAGATCCTTTAACCTTTCCTGGTAAGTTTTATCCCGCAATCCATGAACCAGTTTAGTAGCCCTTCTCTGAACCCTCTCTAAGGTATCAATATCCTTCTGAAGATACGGTCTCCAGTACTGTGTACAATACTCCAAGTGAGGTCTCACCAGTGTTCTGTGTTCATGAGCACTTCCCTCTTTCTACAGCTAATACCTCTCCCTATACAACCAAGCATTCTGCTAGCATTTCCTGCTGCTCTATTACATTGTCTGCCTACCTTTAAGTCATCAGAAATAATCACCCCTAAATCCCTTTCCTCATATGTTGAGGTTAGGACTCTATCAAATATTCTGTACTCTGCCCTTGGGTTTTTACGTCCAAGATGCATTATCTTGCACTTATCCACATTAAATGTCAGTTGCCACAATTCTGACCATTTTTCTAGTTTACCTAAATCATTTGTCATTTGGCTTATCCCTCCTGGAACATCAACCCTGTTACATATCTTAGTATCATCAGCAAAAAGACATACCTTACCATCAAGACCTTCTGCAATATCACTAATAAAAATATTAAAAGAGAATGGGTCCAAGTACAGATCCCTGAGGTACCCCACTGGTGACAAGTTCAAGCTTCGAATATATTCAATTAATTACAACCCTCTGTTGCCTGTCGCTCAGCCACTGCCTTACCCATTCAACAATATTGGAATCCAAACTTAAAGATTGCAGTTTATTGATAAGCCTTCTATGTGCAACAGTGTCAAAAGCCTTACTGAAATCTAGGTAAGTAATGTCTACTGCACCACCCTGATCTATAATTTTAGTTACCCAATCAAAAAAATCAATAAGATTAGTTTGGCATGATCTCCCTGAAGTAAACCCATGTTGTCTCTGATCTTGAAATCCATGTGTTTTTAGATGTTCATCAATCCTATCCTTTAACATGGTTTCCATCACTTTCCCCACTACTGAAGTAAGGCTTACTGGCCTATAGTTGCCCGACTCCTCCCTATTACCTTTCTTGTAAATGGGCACAACATTCGCTAACTTCCAATCTTCTGGGACTACTCCTGTTAACAATGATTGGTTAAATAAATCTGTTAATGGTTTTGCTAGTACACCACTAAGCTCTTTTAATAGCTTTGGGTGTATTCCATCAGGTCCCATTGACTTATTTGTCTTTACTTTTGACAGTTGAAATAGAACCTCTTCCTCTGTAAACTCACGTGTAATAAATTACTAATTTATCCTTTTTCTCAACTGAGGTCCCTTTCCTTCATTTTCATCTGTAAATACAGAACAAAAATATTCATTGAGGCAGTCAGCTAGACCTTTATCCTCTTCTACATACCTTCCTTCTTTTGTTTTTAATCTAACTAATCCTTGTTTTACTTTTCTTTTCTCATTTATGTATCTAAAAAATGTTTTATCCCCCTTTTTTACTGACTGTGCTATTTTCTCTTCTGTGTGTGATTTGGAAGCTCTTATAACTTGCTTAGCCTCTTTCTGCCTAATCTTATAGATCATTTTGTCTTCCTCACTCTGGGTTTTTTTATAATTCCTAAATGCTAACTTTTTGTTTTTAACTATTTTGGCCACATCTGCGGAGTACCACAGTGGTTTCTTGAATTTTTTGCTTTTACTGACAAACCTAATGCAATTTTCTGTTGCCTTCAATAGTGCAACTTTTAAATAATCCCATTTCTCTTAGACTCCATTTAAATTGCTCCAGTCTGATAATGACTCCTCTACCCATATTCTAATTTTAGAAAAGTCTGCTTTTCTAAAGTCTAAAACTTTTGTTTTTGTGTGGTGTGACTCAGTCACTGTTCTTATATTAAACCACACCCACACTGACTGATGATCACTGGATCCTAAACTTTCACCTACAGTAATATCTGATACCAAATCTCCATTTGTTAACACTAAATCTAGTATGGCCTCTTTACGAGTTGGCTCCTCAACAACTTGTTTTAGAGACAATACCAGTAGGGAGTTTAGAATATGTGTGCTCCTGGCACAAGTAGCTAATTTTGTTTTCCAATTTACTTTAGGAAGATTAAAGTCACCCATGATGATAGCTAAAATGACAATGAAGGGGAAGTTATTTCCTCACCTAGTAGATTATCTAACTCTTCAATTTGTCCTGGGGGCCTATAAATCACACCTACACGAGTTACTGTGTGATTACCAAATTCTAACGTAGCAAAAACTGACTATGTTTGCCTCACTAACTTTTATTCGGCTAGATTTTATGCTATCCTTCACATACAATGCCACCCCTCCCCCTTTCTTGCCTTCCCTATCTTTCCTATATAAAGAGTACCCTGGTATTGCTATGTCTCAGTCATTTTTCTCATTGTACCATGTCTCAGTAACAGCGACTAAATCTACACTATCAGTTGCCATTATTGCCACAAGTTCATGGATCTTATTCCCTAAACTGCAAACATTTGTAGACATGACTCTAAACTTATTTTTTAACACACTTGCTACAGGCACCTTCTGTCCTTATTTTGGGGGACAATTGGATTGATGTTTTTGCCCCCCCCTTAGTTTAAATACATCCTAGCAAAACCTCTGAACTGCTCACTGAGAACATTTGTTCCCTTTTGAGAAAGATGCAAACCATCTTTTTTGTACAGCTTATCTCCATTCCAAACAGAGCTACCATGAGAAATAAAGCCAAATCCTTGCTCCCGACACCATTCACCAAGCCACAAATTAAAGTCCCTAATACGCATCCGCCTGTCGTTCTGAGTGTTATGCACAGGCAGAACTTCAGAGAATGACAGTGTGGAAGCAACCTGCTGTATATCATTGGCAAAAACACTAAAAACTTCCTTAACCTCTGAAACCTCATTGCAAGCCAAGTCATTTGTCCCTAGATGGACAAGTACATCCAATTCCCCTTCCTGCTTTGCTTGCTTAACAATATTACAGATACGTCTCCTGTCTCTGAGCTGTAGCTCCGGGAAGACACCTCACAAGGCCACCATTGTCCATCTCCACACCTCTTATAATGGAATCCCCCAACAACTGCATTCTATTAGGCCTCACCATAGTCTCCAAGCCAGTCTCCACAACACCACTGGTCTCAGTGCCTCTCTCCACAACACCACTAGCCTCAGTGCCTCTCTCCACAACACCACTAGCCTCAGTGCCTCTCTCCACAACACCACTAGCCTCAGTGCCTCTCTCCACAACACCACTAGCCTCAGTGCCTCTCTCTACTAGCCTCAGTGCCTCTCTCCACAATACCACTAGCTTCAGTGCCTCTCTCCACAACACCATTACACTGAAAGTGCAGAAAATGAATTATGAAGAGCTGTGCAAAATGCCTTTTATCCACAACTCTAAGTCTACCAGATCCTACTGTAATCCATCTGCCATTCCTAGTAGGTCTCTGCGGCAGTGGCTTTGCAGCAGTTCCAGTCTGAGTTTGTTCACCAGATAATTTACAAATCTCAGACTTCAAAAATACAATCTCCTGCCGCAAGATAGAGAACTGTCTACAGATTAGACAACAATCAAACCTCCAAAAAGTGGAACGTGAAACAAATACATAGCAATTACTAGACTGAACTAAGTCTGCCATTTCAATTAGGAGAATAATTTAAATCTAACAAATCTTAACTTTGTATTTATCCTCCTGAATACCTCAGATTACCTCCAGTTTATCTCCAGAATATCTCCAACTACACACTTAGAAGCAACACTTAGGTGAAGCAACCAAGCTATATTAGCCAAGCTAATGACAACAAGCCTTATATAACTCCTAAAATCACCACCCACTAGGAATGTTTAACACCTGGGTAGGCCTCTGCTTATTTGCAAACAATAGCTAATTAAAACAGCAATCAATAGCAAGTAATCTAATCAAATGCCTTATAATTACCAACAGGAATTCAAACCTTGTGCAATCAGTAACCTTTTCCTACAGATGAATCTTACCTGTAACAGTAGAAAAGAAAGCTCTTGTTCTAACTCCTTTTAACTGTAGTCTTCTTATAAAAAAAAAAAAAAAAACAGTGCAGGTCACTCCTGACATTTCATATTGCTGCAGCACTCATGTATTGATATATGTCACTTAGTGAAATGTTTATACACACACACCTGTCTGCGCGGAGGATTGAGCAATATCTCACTTTTGCTCCTTACTTGTGAGTACCTCTCCAATATTTTATTAGTGTACAGTAATATCATTGAGCACTATATTTTTATTTGTGCTCTTTTATATTCTCCTGTATCTGTCTTCACATATCATACTACCTCTGAGAATGCATTTACCTCAGAAACATATCAAGTACCTGCTCCCTATTCTTCAGACAATCAGCAGTCAGAGGGCCCTGTACTGTTGCACCAGTGTGCAGAAGAGGAGGAAATGGGGCAAAGGAAGGATAGATAGATAGATAGATAGATAGATAGGGGGCATGGGGTGGATGGAGAGAAAAGTTAGGGGAGTGGCATGGGATAGAAGGAGAGACAAGTAAGGGCACTAGATGGAAAGAGGGACAAGTGGGAAACATGAAAGTGATGCAAGAGCACATAGGAGATATGGGTTAAAAGTGGTGGTGGATTTGGGCTGAAAGGAGGGGAAAAGTGGGAGACATAGGATAGGAAGAGGGAAAATGGTGAATGTGACGAACTGGACCTCGTCACGGGTTCTTGGAGGGGCATATTTGCCAGCCTCTTCCCCTGTGACTATGGCACATGTGATAAAACTTGGTTTAAATCACTATTTGTGCATTTTGGACTTATAACAGGAACCATTCGAATTTTCGAAGTGGCACTTCAACTCCCGAACCCATTCGAAGTGCCCTTCAACCACATGGTGGCGGCCATCTTGTTCGCATGGACCAAAACAGCAAATGCCCTGGAACTATTTTCGGCATGAAAACCTCATGGTTCCTGGTCGGTCCTCCAGCGGCACTTAGCCGTGATTCTATGGAACTATTTTCGGCTATGGTATCATGCCTGCGAACGGTAAAAATATGACTTCCATAACATTTCTGAACCCCTGAACTGATCTGGGTGATTTTTGGATATGTTGTGGGGATGTAACATTTGTGGGGATATTATGTGTTTTGGGGTATATTTGGGACTTTTTAGATATGTGTATTTTTTTCTGCCTGAAAATAATTAAATTGATACAGTATCTGACTCAATTATCTCCCAGGCAGAGAGGAGGGATGTTTGTTATGGGAGTGTCATGTATTTAATCACTGTTCTTATTGGTCTGTGTCTTTGTGTTGGAGTCCCCAGCAAGGTCCATATGGGCGTAACCCTTGCATGGTGATTGTCATAAAATGGCAGTGTGTCACCATTAAAATTGAAGTCCTGCTTTACCCTCAACATAGAGCCTCGCCTCGTGTTTGTAGGGACCTGCTATACAAGCTATAATCACTAGCTCTTGTAAGAGCTTCACAGTTATACCTGCTATACTCTCTTGGAGGAGAGGACTTCCCACTGGGAGCTGAATCCAGGAGTTTGGTCCAGGATGGGAAGAGAAGGTGAGACCCCCAGCCAAGCTATGGGAGCTAGGGGGCTACAGTGTTGATGGTGTCTGGTGGATTGCTTGGAGTCCTCAGTGAAAACTAGGAGCATCGATTGACGGAGGCACCCGGTTGGGGTGGCAGGCGGTCCATCACAGTGGACATGGAATAGAAGTAGTGACAAGTGGGGTTAGGCTAAAAAGAAGAGACAAGTGGGGGTATGGGAGGGAAGGAGGGACAAGTGGAGGGCATGAATAAGACAGAAAATCAAGTCAGGTCTATAGGAAAGAAGGATGGAGAAGTATGAGCCATGTGATGGAAGGAGTAAAAAGTGTGAGGTGTGGGGTAGAAGGAGAGACAAGTAAGATAAAAGTAGATATACGAGTGTGGATTGAACAGGAGAGAGACACAATTGTGGGGCAAAGGAATGAAGAGGTGGATAAAAAGATGAATGTTGGGGTTTGTGGAAACCTGAAGAGTTATTAAACAAATGCATTCTAAGTAAATGTCACACCTAAGTCAAAATAGCCACACCTAAGTCAAAATAGCCAGATTAAAAAATTTCTCAAGTCAAGTGAAATATGTTTTCAATATGGCAATTTCAGCCTTAAATTTGTGTTAAATCCATCTTTTATTAGGGTTTCAACATCAAATAGGTTTCTGTGGTGAAATTAACCTCGCCACTTGTGCCTGGAGAAGACTCTTGCCTAGAGAAAGGATTTGTACTTTTAAACTGGCACTTTGGATGCAGTTGAAGTGCCGAAGTAGTCGAAGTGGCCGAAGTGGCCGCCATTCAAAAACCGAACACGTGGCGGCGGCCATTTTAATTTAGTCGAACGCGGTCAGAGGTGCGTGCCACTGAATCTATGGAACTAAAAATCGGCTACACATTGCACGAACACCGCTGACCCTTACCTTCTCATGAACTTCGACGCTTTGGCTGGAATCAAAGTGCATTCGACAATTCGAACGCACTGTTAAACTGGGCTATTTGCACGAAAGGCCCCGTTAGTGCATTCGAATGAGACTTAAGACATTTTTCTGTGTGAAATTGACCAACCGCACAGCCCAAGTCTATGGAACTCTTTTTGGGCATGAAAATGTGCTTGCGGTCGGTCAAATAGGACTTTCCCTTAACTTTTTAACCCCTGAACCGATTGCCCTGATTTTTGAGTATGTGTATATTTTAAGTATTTTAGGTGAATGGCATGTACATTTTGGAAGTTATTAATATTTTGTAAAAACTGTATATTTTCTGCCTGTGATAATTAAGTTAGACTATTGTGTGGAGATAATTGTATCACAGGCAGAGGGATGAGATGTGTGGGATGTAACCAGTGTGTGATTGGGTAATTCATAATTGTAGATTATGCTAACGTAGTGTACAGATAATCTTAATTTTAATAATGACAGGAGGCGAGTATTTTGCATAAACTTTCTTTACTTTATGACTCCAGCAGCACAAGTCAATCAATCAAAAGAAAAAAATTCCAGCACATCCAATATATAAGTCTCTGACAGGCGTTCCATTTCCTCTTTCTTTGACGTAACCATGCCTGGAGAAAAACTTCTGATGATACGCTGAAGAACTTGAACAGTAGAACTTGGCAACTTGTGGTATAAACTGATGAGTCCTAGAATCCGACTTCTGCCTTACGAAGTGACGGCAAGCTGAAAGAAACAGAAACAAATGAAAGGCGTGGGAAAACAACTGTTGTCCACATAATATCTATTCCTACTCTTAAATTTAATAATGTATAACGTTTATTACCTCTTGATTAAGTTTAACCATGTGAATATTGTGTGATACAACTGTGATCTGAAAGTGATGTGCTGGCTATCTATCGTCATGTGATCTAAGCGTCCCATGGTTCAGTTTTTACCCATATCCTATAGTATGTGTAACTTGAAGTAACTAATTACCAATTAGAGAAGAGAAAAACAGTCCCAAGAGTATAGGAAGGGAGAGAAGAAAGGGAGGGAAAATACTCGCCTCCTGTCATTATTAAAATTAAGATTATCTGTACACTACGTTAGCATAATCTACAATTTTATTACATGACAGGAGGCTTCCTATTTTGCATTTTTAATGCTGAGGTAAAAACGAGAAGGACGCGTGCGATGATTGGCGAAAGTAAAACACCCTGAAGTTATTTTCTCTGGTCCAATCCGCTGTACGTAAAATGTCTGTCAAAGAGGCTCCCGTCAAGAAGGCCCTAGATGCCGCCCCCCCCCCTGAACTGAATGGGCCCCAAAACTAGTGTCTATTCCAGCTAGAGATAGTACCCATCTTATCAATCTGGCTAGCGTAGTAGTGGTAACTGGTTTGTAAGGTTTGGTGTACGAAATTAACAGTTGTCCCATTCCGAAAGACCGAAGGGGCGCCGTAACATCCACATAACGGAGTAGAGTATTGACGACACAAAGGCGAGGGACCGCCGGAAAAAATGGATAGGACACAGACTTTGAATCCGTCTTAGTCCTGCAGGATATCAAAAACGTAACACCGACGGGGGTTATAGTAAACCCGTCCACGTCGAATGCCTGAACATCCGAAACCCGTCGGAAGGAGACTAGACATAACAACAAAGTGAGTTTGGCGGTCAGTTGTCGGAGCGATAGGGCCGTGTTATCTGACCAATCCCGGATGAAACGGATAACCACATCCACATCCCATAATCGGTGATATTTCGGAGCTGGTGGTCTGGCTAATTTGATGCCCCATAATAGTCGGCATACCAAGGCTTCTTGACCCACTGGGGCACCGTTAATAGGAACATGAGCCGCCGAAATAGTGGAGCGTGTAACATTAATAGATCGGTATGATTTTCCGGTGGAGAACAGGTAGGAGAGGAAATTTAGTATGGCCGAGACAGGTGCTGTAAAGGGATCAAGGCTCTGTCCCAGACACCAGCAGTCCCATACATCCCATACATCTTTGGTAGCCTCTGTTCGCCCTTTGATTTTCTTTGGGCTGGTCCACTGCCCTTCCAGTGCCTCTTAGAGGTGACAATGTCCCCTGTAGACCTCTCTGGGTCTTTAGTATCAGGGTCCCCACTCAGGTTCTGAACCAACAACTTGGCTATAGCCTTCTCCATCGAGGCTGCCACCGCTGAGTTGATCATCGTCTGGAAGTCGGGTTGGGTTGGCTGAGAGGATTCACTCATTCTGTGTTAGTCTGTCTGTGGAAGACAGGACAGGGTCAGTTACAGAAGTACTTGAGTAGCAAACGGTAATAGTAATACTGTGGCTTTCCACTTACGACTGGGGTTCGCCCAGTGTATATAATGGACCCAATTAGTTCAATGACCGGTCCTGTAAGGTAAAGCACCGCTGTCTGCAATTATGGGCTAGCGAGGGGGTCACCCTCTGTGAGACCAGGATGAGCAGTCATAAATTGACATGTGATTTGTTTAGGCTATGTCGCCTGATAATGATCTGGGACGTGCCCAATGATAATAGCCCAGTGGAAAACCTATTGCAGTAGGTTCCGCCTCCGTTGATTGGGAGGAACTGGATGGTTTTCGATGGGGAGAGCGATGACTTTTCTCTGTTCACAATGAAGCCTAATGATTCCAGAAAGTGCACTATAAATTTCGTCTGAGATCGAAGCCTGGATGCATTTTCGCAGAATATCAGTATGTCGTCCAGGTATATCAGGCAGCGGGTACCCAATGTCCATAAGTGCGCTACGGCTGGCTTCAGTAGTTTTGTGAAGCACCAAGGGGCAGAACTGAGCCCGAACGGGAGACATGTGAATTGGCACGTGCGACCGCTCCAGCGGAAGCGAAGGAAAGGCCGGCTGGACAGGGCTATCGGAACCGATAGGTAGGCATCCTTTAAATCCAATCAAGTGAACCAGTCGTGTTCCAGGAGTAAGTTTCTGAGGAGGTGTACGCCCTCCATTTTGAAGTGTCTGTAGGCTACAAATGTTTTCAGATCTCGCAGGTTGATGACGGGTCGGTAGTCTCCCGTCTTCTTCTGGACAACAAATATATTGCTGATGAAACCTGTGTTGTCCGGAGCAAATTCGACCGATCCCTTGAAGAATAGGCTTCGGATTTCGTCTATGAGTTTGGCATGTCCCGCTGACGTTCGTATTGGTTGTGGGCGATGTGCCTGGGGCGGAGTGTCCGTAAAAATCGATCTCGTAACCCCTGATCGTTTGGAGGATCCAGGCGTCGGAGGATATCTTTTCCCAATTCTGTGAAAAGAGAGACAGTCTGCCAGCAGTTATATGAGATTGGCAATACATTAGCCATATTGATGCGCCCGCGGCTGCGAGCCCCTCTGGGACGGAAGTATCCTCTAATGAACGGTGGTCTTGATGGGAAGAAAGCTTGCAACGCTTGATTCCTGGGGCCTGTCGGCCAGAAGCGGCTGGTGGCTCGGCCCCGTTGGCCAGAAGCGGCTGGTGGCTCGGCCCCGTTGGCGTCCAGCCCTGCCGAAAACCCCTCTATATGCTGTGGGGTTGCGGAAGACTTGTTTGATCGAAGTTTGCGCTTTGCTTAACGTAGTGAACAAATTCACATGCTTCTTCAATTCACCAATGAACGACTCCCCAAACAGTCCGTGGTCGCAACTCATTTTTTCCAAGTTCCAGAAGTTTGGAGTCCATTTTCAGCAAAGCAGCCTTGCGTCTCTCCGCACATAGGGCGGCGTTAGTATTGCCCAACATGCATATAGCGCGTTGTGCCCATTCCCGGATGTCGTGGGCGTCTAGAACATTGCCTCCTGTGAGGGCCTCATCAGCGAGATATAAGATCTTGGCTAGTGGGCCCAGCATGTCCAAGAGCTTATCTTGTGAGGCCTTGAGGCCCTTTTCGATGCCTTTGCGTGGGTCACGGCCCGCTCGTGACATGAACAGGACCACGGTAGTATCAAATTCTGGGGTCTGTGCAATTTTGTCCAGAAGTATGGGTCTCGGACATTCGGCCTTTAGCCTTGCACGCACCTCATTTTCCATTGGTTGTCTCAGCCAAAAGTGGATAAACTGGGCCAGATGGTCCGGGAGACCCCACTCCGATGACCTTGGGTGGCGGATTGTGCGGGGGTCGAACATCGGTGTGCCTTGGGGGTCCAGGGCATATGGTCAACAGAAGATGAAACACCTTAAAGTGTATGTTTGAATTTCACAAATAAAGGGTGTTTATGGCAGTGCCTTTTCCCTTTAATAGACAGTAAGTTCCATAGACATCCAACCCTTGCACTAGTTTTAGTACCAATTGGCAGGCTGAGGGTAGTGAGATAGGGAGGCAGACCGTTTTCCGGACTGTCCGCCTGTATGCGGGATTTCCTATGCCTGTGAAGGGCGTCCTGGTCTTTGACTAGGTCAGACCCTGGGTCGCCCCGGGGACGGGGAGTCCTCCGCCTTCCACTCATCCATAACCTCCAGTGCGGGTGGCAAATTATGTTCCTCCTCATCAGAGGACGTCAACGGAAGGGTAGAAGGGCCCTGGCGTTCTGTCTGGCGGCTCCTCTTCAGTGGGGTCTTGCCCTTTGATTTTCTTTGGGCTGGTCCACTGCCCTTCCAGTGCCTCTTAGAGGTGACAATGTCCCCTGTAGACCTCTCTGGGTCTTTAGTATCAGGGTCCCCACTCAGGTTCTGAACCAACAACTTGGCTATAGCCTTCTCCATCGAGGCTGCCACCGCTGAGTTGATCATCGACTGGAAGTCGGGTTGGGTTGGCTGAGAGGATTCACTCATTCTGTGTTAGTCTGTCTGTGGAAGACAGGACAGGGTCAGTTACAGAAGTACTTGAGTAGCAAACGGTAATAGTAATACTGTGGCTTTCCACTTACGACTGGGGTTCGCCCAGTGTATATAATGGACCCAATTAGTTCAATGACCGGTCCTGTAAGGTAAAGCACCGCTGTCTGCAATTATGGGCTAGCGAGGGGGTCACCCTCTGTGAGACCAGGATGAGTCAGTAAATTGACATGTGATTTGTTTAGGCTATGTCGTCTGATAATGATCTGGGACGTGCCCAATGATAATAGCCCAGTGGAAAACCTATTGCAGTAGGTTCCGCCTCCGTTGATTGGGAGGAATTTACGGGTCACCCGAGTCGTAATGTGGAGGGTGCCGGTACTATGTATCTGCAGTATGCGTTAGGGGGGTCACCCCGAATCTTTACAGCTTGGTGCAAGTAAAGCACACGCCTGGGAGTTACCCAGTGCAGGGGGGTCATCCCTTTAATACCAATAATCAGTGTGCTTGTGGGGGGTCACCCCACTCAGAGGGGTCACCTCTGTAGAGTACACTCTTTTGCAATGTGCTACAATCAGGGAGTGTATCTTTAATTATTTATACTAATGGTCCTGAAATCCTCAGAGTGCTGTGGGCATATGGTCAACAGAAGATGAAACACCTTAAAGTGTATGTTTGAATTTCACAAATAAAGGGTGTTTTATGGCAGTGCCTTTTCCCTTTAATAGACAGTAAGTTCCATAGACATCCAACCCTTGCACTAGTTTTAGTACCAATTGGCAGGCTGAGGGTAGTAAGATAGGGAGGCAGACCGTTTGAGTGCCGGTCTGCCAGTAAGCAAGATGGCCGACCTGGATCTCTCGGTCTTTCGCGAGATCCAAGATGGCCGCCGTTCGCGCCAAAAAAAGATGCTCGGTCCGCGGTCGCGGTGTTAGCCGCGATCGCGGGCCGCCGGACAACAATAACAGAGAGACCCGTGCCTCCCAGCTCCCACCCCCCACTCAGATCCCCCCCCCCAGAGGGAACCTATGCCCCTGCTGACAAGCGCGATCGCGGTAGATAGCCACGATCGCGGAGTGAAATGGGCTGACAGAGAAAATCCCCAGCAGGGGGAAAGCAGTGAAGGGGAGAGAGGAGACAGGGAGATAACAGTAGAAAAATAAAAGCAAACGGAAAACAACAAAGAATCTAACAGTGTATATTAAGTCTGAAATATTCCCATAAATAAATACATATGGAATAAAGTTATTAGAAAAAAGTACTCTGACCTGTGCCTTGGCTGGAGCAGCAAAGAAAGAGGAAATGGAACGCCTGTCAGAGACTGATTGATTGACTTGGGCTGCTGGAGGCATGAAGTAAAGAAAGTTTATGCAAAATAGGAAGCATCCTGTCATGTAATAAAATTGTCTGTGGGTGTCTCCCTTGCACGGGAGAATTGCATAAAAGCAGAGTGTGTGTCATTAAAAATCTCAGTTCTTCTTCACCCTCAATCTGAGTCCTGTCTCTTATTGGGGGAATCTGCTACAAGGGATTGCTATGCTCGTCATACTCTCTTGCTATAATCACGGAGCTCTTGTAAGAGCTGTTCTGTTCCTGTTATGCTCTCTGGGGAAAGAGAGCTTCACTCACTGGAAGGGGGAACCTGGCTTTTGGTCCTGGGTGGGCGGAGACGGCGGCGCAGCTGCATCGCTGGAATTGGGGTCTGCAGTGCTAATGGTGTCGGTTGGAGTGCTTGGAGTCCACGGCAAGCACTAGGAGCATCGATTGGTGGAGGTACTTGGTCGGAGTGCCAGCGGTCCGTCACATGGGATAAAATGCCAAACAGTCATATATTGTGGGAAACAGAAACATTCTTCTTTACGTCTAACATATTAAAACTCTTGCTTAACTTAACAGTAGTACCTTTTCCGTTCTCTAGGTAACATTGTGAAATTCGACAGATAGCTCGGTAGTGCATCACGTAGCTTCAGCCCTAGCCATCCTTAATTAGTTGTTGTTTTAGAAAATCTTGGGAAGTATGTTGTGTATGCATTATTAGTAGGATCTTATGTAGTTCTGTTGGGGCCCTGAGGTGTCAAAGTGTGCTATTATAGTGGTGGTGGTGCGTGGGACACCCCTTGGTGGTGTGGGGCTTAATGTTATGGCGCCATTGTCCCTGGAAAGTGTTGTCTAAGTCTATCTAGGGGCTCCTGAGCGGCAGCCAGATGTCTGAGTTTTTGGAAGTGTGTGAATTAAGTCCGCAGTGGGAGGAGGGGGCGTATCCTCAGTCACTGCCCCATCCCGCCGCGCCCCGTGATCCACTCCGAACTCGCCCGAACCTAATGTCGCTCTCCGCATACGCTCATGGGTTGGCCAGGTGTTGTATGAAGTCATCTGAGGAAACATGGCGTAGTCAGTGGAACCAGCGTTGTGTGTATCTGTCTCTGTCTTTTGGTGTGCTCACTTTCAAGTCCTCGAATTTCCTCGTGTCCTACTTCACCCAACACCTCAGGGGAAGCGGGTTACGGCACACCAGGTACAAAAGGGTTAAAGCCGGCAAAGATATTCCCTTCCAGAACGCAGGATCAGCTACGAACACTTCAAACAGCTGAACAGGAAAATGCACAAATAAATCCCCCCCAAGTACGAGACGAGGCTCTGTATTGAGGGTCAAGCAGGAATCTGTTTAATCTGGGCTATCTGCCCGCCTTTTATGCAGGTCTCCCACCAGGTGGACCTTCCATAGGGGACCTGGTTGAAAACTGTGACAAAATATTACAGTGACCAATCACAGTAGTACAGGGATAAACACTCCCATTTACACAGTACAGGACCCTCCTCTCTATCCTGGAGATACTTGGGAAGAAACTCAATTATCTCAGAGGATAGAGCATAACCTCCATTTTATACAGGATAACAAAAATACACAATTATAAAACTCCCAAGCAGAATCCCCACATTCAACGAATCCCCAGATAGCCTGGATCTGAGCACACAATATTACCGAATGGCGCTCAGATCACATACACACAGTTAAATCGCCATGGAGTCTTTCGTTATACAAATGGGCTCCATGGGATAGCTATCTGGGGTGACTCTGTTCGTTTTGAAAAGTACCGAACGGTACAGCATTCGTATAAACAGAAGAACAGATGAAGGGAGGTAGGCGGCTTCAGCGGTGTTCGTGTGAAAATAGTGTCCGTTTTCAGTTCCATGAAATCGTCGACGAACACCGCTGGGCATTTGTATGTCCAAGATACAACGTGTTCGTTCATACAAACGACGACCACAACATTCTAATGAGGCCAAGAGGGTAACAAGCAGCACACTTCCATGCTGGGTGGCCGGCCGTTCGGCAGTTCCTTCGGTAAAAAGGGTAGTAAAGTGTAGGGACCGTACGGACAGGGAAATAGCCGAACAAACAGACAAACCAAGGGGAAATAAAAGTAATTCAAAGACAGAGAGGTCTGTCACATGGCTCCCTCCTTGTGCGACACTCCGACAGACCCGGCTTGATCCTGCTCAGGTCAACTTGGGGATGTTGGAAACTAGGAGGCCGGAGTGACGTCTGTTTGCCGGGACAACCCATCAGCATTGCCATTTTGCTTACCGGGTCGGTAGCTGATGGTGAAGTTGTAAGGTTGCAGGGCTAAGCTCCAACGAAGCAACCTGCCATTATCTCCTGCGACCCGGTTAAGCCAGACCAATGGGTTGTGGTCAGTGACTAGGAAGAACTCCTATCAGTACAGATAGGGGTTTAAACTTTTTAAGTGCCCAAACCAGGGCCAAACACTCTTTCTCCACTGCCGCATAGCTCACTTCCCGAGATAATAGTTTTCTGCTTAGGTATGCGACAGGGTGCTCTAATTCCCCGACTTGGCTCAGCACAGCTCCCCGTCCAAACATGGAAGCGTTTGTATGGACAAGGAAACGTTTGTTAGGTACTGGGGCAGCCAAGAGAGGGGCATTTACAAGGGATTGGAACGCGGCTTCACAAACTGGAGACCACATGACCTGCCTAGGTAAATTTTTCTTAGTCAAGTCAATCAGGGGCTTGGCTATAGTAATATAGTCAGGGACTAAACGTCTATAGTACCCTGCAGTCCCCTGGGTCTAAGTGTGGGGTGTGGGCCAGTTAGCTACCGCCTCTACCTTGGCCAGTTCTGGTCTCTGGTTCCCACACCCCACTCTGACCCAAGTACTGCACTTCAGCCATACCTACATGGCACTTGTCCGGTTTCAAGGTCAGGCCTGCGGCCCGAATCTTGTCCAGAACCACCCCTACATGAACCAGGTGTTCTTCCCAAGACCCACTGTGAATCCAAAATCCTGGAAGCCATCGTGGAGCCTATCCACTATACGTTGGAAGGTAGCCGGGGCATTTTTTATCCCAAATGGCATGACCTTAAATTGGTACAGGCCAAACGGGTTGACAAATGCCGACTTGGGGATGGCGTCCTTGGCCATCGGAAACTGCCAATAGCCTTTACACAGGTCTATTGTAGTTAAATAACGTCCCCTGGCTATACAATCCAGCAGTTCGTCTACCCCGTGCATCGGGTAAGCGTAAGTGGTGGTCTTCTCATTGAGTCACCTGTAGTCCACGCAAAACCGAATAGTTCCGTCTTTCTTAGGCACCAGGACTACAGGCGAGGCCCAGGGGCTGTCGGAGGGCTCAGTGACTCCTAACTGAGTTATCTCCTGTATCTCCTGCCACATTCCTTCTCGGACTGCTTCAGGGAGGCTGTCGGAGGGGTGCTTGTCCAGGGGTCTCTACATTATGTACAGCCAGGGTCGTATAGCCCGGTTCTTGGGAGAAAGTCGCCTGTTTCTCCCACAGAAGCCGCTTAGCCTGTTCCATTTCCTAGGGGCTTAACCGGTCCCCTCGCTGTACAAGACTAGTAAGGTCAGTCTAGGGGTCTGTTACAAACTGCCGTTTATAACTGTTTCTTTAAGTGACAAATTGCCCTGTTTCCCATGATTATGGAGAAGCTTCATTGCCAGCCTACTGCCCCATGACTATGGACCTAGTGTGTATGGCCCTTTAAGAACCGTCTGTGGACACATTGAAACTTTTGGAAATAATGCCCCTTTAAGACCGTGTCCCCAGTCCTCTAAAATACTTTGCTTAAATTTTTAATTACTGAAGGTATTTGTATGATTTTTGAGAGTGTTTATATTTGAAGTATGCCGAGTTCGAATATGTGATTTTATGGAGATTGGATGTATAGTTTTAAAGTTACAGTATATGTGTAAAAAGTATATTTTTCCTGCCTGTGATAATTACATTAACCCATTGTGTACAGTAATTATATCACAGGCAGAGGGGAGAATTTTTGTGGGAATGAATGGGAGTGTTTTACTGTAACGTACGTGTTTTATTGGTTGTTCTACAAAACCCTGTGGGCGGTACTGTATGTGTAAAACCTGCATAAAAGAAGGCCCTTTGTAGCTGATTAAAAGAGAACTACTTGACCCTCTAACTCGCAGCCTCGACTCGTGTTTTTAGGAGACAGCTATAATCACTACAGGGATTGCGATGCTCTGCATTCTCCCTTAGATACTGAGCTCTTGTAAGAGCTCTTGTTCCTGATCCTGCTTCACTCTACAGAAGGAAGAGGTTCACCCACTGGAACCTGATCATAGGTCCTGGGTGGAGAGCAGACGGCGAGATCCCAGCCGAGCAGCGGCGGTTCGTGGAGTCTGCAGTAGTTATGGTGTCTATGGTACTGATGGTCCTTTGGTGAGGGCTAGGAGCATCCTTTCTACAGTCCAACTTCCAGCCAGCCTGGAGGCAACTGTAACAGGGTCCCTCTCTAATAAGTCAGGGAGGGGTAAATTTTCAGAGTCATCTGCAGCGTCCTCCTGACTTTCCTGATACTCCTTCAGCATGTTCACATGAAAGGATCGCTGGATCCTTTCATCTGCACAGCTGGCAATAACATAGGTAGTATCACAGAGCTGGGCTACTACCTTATACGGGCCCTGCCAAGATGCCTGTATCTGGTCGGTCTTCACAGGCTTGAGCACTATGACCTTCTGTCCAACCTGGAACATACGCTGCCGGGCACCCTGATCGTACCATCTTTTCTGTCTCCCGTGGGCCGCCTGGAGATTCTCTCTTCCCATCAGAGACAGTTGATCCATGCAGTCCCGGAGTTCCAGGACATATGGCACTATGGGGGTCCCCTCCTGCTCTGTCTCTCCCTCCCAGTGTCCTCTAATGAGATCTAGGGGTCCGCGGACCCTTCTCCCATAGAGTAACTCGAATGGAGAGAACCCAGTATATTCCTGGGGTACCTCTCTGTACGCAAACAACAGGTGAGGCAGGAATCTCTCCCAGTCTCTGCAGGCGTCAGTAAAGGTCCTCAGCATTTGCTTGAGGGTCCTGTTAAAGCGCTTGCAGAGACAGTTAGTCTGGGGGTGGTAAGGTGAGCTCAGTAAGGGCTTAATATTGCACAACTTCCACAACTGCTGGATGAGCACAGCAGTAAACTGGGTTCCGTGGCGGGGGAGGATCTCCTTAGAGAACCCCACTCTGGTGAATATTTTAACTAGGGCATCAGCTACTGTCTCTGCTTCAATATTGGACATAGCCACTGCCTCTGGGTAACAGGTGGCGTAGTCCACCACGGTGAGAATATACTTCTTCCCGGATGGACTAGCCCTGGCCAAGGGACCCACAATGTCAATGGCTATGCGGTAAAAGGGCTCCCCAATAATAGGCAAGGACATAAGCCTGGCCTTAGGGTGGTCCCCCCCGCTTCCCTACCCGTTGACATGTGTCACAAGTTTTACAATATTGTCGCATGTACTAATTAAAACTGGGCCAGAAGAAATTCTGTGTAATTCTATGGGCTGTGCGACAGGACCTTAGATGTCCTGCTAGGGGGACATCATGCCCGATTCGCAGAATCTCAAGCTGGTATTTCTTAGGCACTACCAGCTGTCTTTTCTGCGAAGGGGCTTTACTTCTCGAGGACGGCTTAGGGATCCTATACAACCTATCACCAACCTACTCGTAGCGCTCTCCATCTACTCCCCTTTCCTTGGTATCTGCCTGAGCCCTGTATTTATGTAAGGTCGGATCCTCACGGGTTTCCCTCCCGAATGCCTCTGGGGTATCGCAACCTAGGGGGGCCTGATCTAAGGTACACCTTGGGGTAGATGGTCTTATCTGGTTCTCAGCAACAGGTGGGCCGGTTCTGGTACCACGGGTGAAACAAGGGGGGCCAAATCGTTCACAAGGAGTACATCCGCTGGCAAATCTTTCATAATGCCCACGTTCACAATTCCTGAACCAACTCCCCAATCCAGCTGGAAAATGGTGCCTCCAGCTACCCTGACAGCTACAGTTTCCACGCTGTGTTGGCACTCAGGGATAAGGTTCTTTTGTAGCAGGGTCAAGGTGGCCCCTGTATCTCGCAGGCCACTGATCACCTTTCCATTTACCTTAACAGTCTGCCTGTGCTGTTGCCTGTTATCCCGGTTAGCTGCTTGGACCGGGTCAGTTTCATTGCTGGCTTTCTCCAGGACTGCCTGGCTGGATTCAACGGGCAGTCCTGCTTTTGGTGTCCGATCTGGTCGCACCCGAAACACCTCATGGGTTGGGAGTAGTTGCATGCGTTGAATCTGGACTGCTGTGGGTAAGTGGCAGCCGAAGGTGGTGCTGTGGAACGGTAGGACTGTGGTTGTGGTGCGGCAGCTGGAGGAGGTGCCACCAGTCGATAATCCACACAGGCTGCTGTCTTGACAACCTAGGTATCTAGCTTGCGGGCGTCAGTGTAATCATCCGCCAGGCGAGCTGCTTCTGGCAGGGTGAGGGGTCTCTGGTCACGGACCCACTCTGTGACCCCCATGGTCAGCTTGTCATAGAAAAGTTCTCCAGCAGGAACAGCTGCAGCACCTCTTCTCCGGATACTGCTTGGCATCCAGCGACCCAGTGGGTTGCCGTGCGGTGTAGGCGGCATGCCCACTCTGTATAGAAGTCTCCACTCTGCAGTGTCCCGGAATCGCCTTCGGTATGCCTCCGGTGTGACGGCATACCTGGCCAGTAGGGCTTCTTTTCTTGCCCATAGTCTGTAATGTCCTCGCCTGGGATGGCCTGGAAAGCTTCACTGGCCCGACTGGAGAGCTTCCCAGACAAAATGGTAACCCATTCGTCCGTTGGTACCCTGTGTAGGGCACATTGCCGTTCAAAATCGGCAAGGTACCCATCAATCTCTCCATCTACTTCGAAGAAATTTTTGAATGCAGCAAAATGTACTTTCCTTTTCTCTGTTGGTGCCATTGTCACTTCCGCTGATGTGGCACCTCTTTGCTAAAGGTGCGGCCAGTTGGCATCCACGGCTGCTATAACTTGTCCTATAATTTGCTGTAGGATTAGGTCCATAATATGCCAGTCTGATTGCAACCACCCAATCAAAGCTTGCCTCTTCGGGTGTCCTGTCTGCTATGCTGGGTCTTTCGGCTCTATCCATTTCCAGCACCTCTGCAATGATGTCCCTCTTCTTACGGTTACTAGCTGGTCGGCCCGGTTCTCTAGTAAGTCCTTGAGGGTAGAGCGCTTTAGTTGCTCATAATATGCTTCCATTGGCTTGTGTCACTTTGTAGCTGTCCTTCTGGGCTGTGGAAATCATCCCACTGCTACCACCAGTTGTTACGGCACCCCAGGTACAAAAGGGTTAAAGCCACCAAAGATATTCCCTTCCCAAACGCAGGATCATCTACAGAACACTCCAAACAGCCAAACAGGAATATGCACGAATAAATCCCCAAGGCTCTGTATTGAGGGTCAAGCAGGAATCTGTTTAATTTGGGCTACCTGCCCGCCTTTTATGCAGGTCTCCCACCAGGCGGACACTCACATAGGGGACCTAGTGGAAAACTGTGACAAAATATTACAGTGACCAATCACAGTAGTACAGGGATAAACACTCCCATTTACACAATACAGGACCCAACTCTCTATCCTGGAGATAATTGGGAAGTAACTCAATTATCTCTGAAGATTGCGCATAACCTCCATTTTATACAGGATAACAAAAATACACAATTATAAAACTCCCGAACAGAATCCCCACATTCAACGAATCCCCAGATAGCCTGAATCTGAGCGCACAATATTACCGAATGGCGCTCAGATCACATATCTCTTCCCTCACCATGCAGCCCAGGCGGGTATAATGGAGAATATTGCCAGGGTAGAGGGGAGAGAGTCCCGAGTAGGGCTGGCGGCCTCCATCTCATTCTGCGGTATCAAGTCTCGGGCCCCATTGAAAAAGGAGCTGATTGACAGCTCTACGCCTGGTCCCGGTGGTTTCAGGGTACCGGCGGTATCTGTGTTCCTCTTTGTGCAACCCATTGCTGAGGTTTTGTGAGGAGAGGTGAGCGTTCATCGGGCATTTAGTGCGGGTGCCACGCTGAGCTATTGGTTTATGCGGCCATCTTCCACGGTAGCCGGACACACCCCCAGCCTTAAATTTGAAATTCTCTTTGAATTCACAGCAATTCTTAATTTAGTGCATAACCGTATAAAATTAAAGAAAAGTCACACTTTGTGAGAATTCAGGAGTGTGTTTTAAATAAACTACACACTGACATGCCTTACAAAACAGACTCCTATATTTAGACAAGCCAACACAGCCAAAATAGTAAATTGTATACAACTCTTACAACTGCTTATTTTACAGCTCAGTTATATTGGCCTAATATGTGTCCATCTCCTCCTCCTCTTGGCTGGGGGACAACAAAAGGCTCAGCAGCATTTGCAATCTGTACGCTGCTGTTCTGGAATTTTAACTCCTGCTGGACAACCAGAGAATTGTAATCTTTGCTGGACCACCATGGAATTTGAACCCCAGCTGGATCACCAGGGAATATGAACGCCCGATGGACTACCACAGAATTTTAACTCCTGCTTAACTACCGGGATATTTGATCGCTCGCTGGACTACCAGGGATCATATCCCACTGCCAGGCAAGAAATGTAAGTGGGGGGATGGGACACAGAGCACCTAACACACACCCCCAGCTACTCCCCACATATTACACACAATCTAGTAAAAGTGATGAGTGGAGCAAAGAGAAACACCAATATATATATATATATATATAGACAATATGAGAATAAAATACAACCTTCCAGGGGAATATATCCTCCAATGGGTATTGTTGTATGTAGGGAAAAAAAAAGAGAATATATGCAGTAATAGTGCAGATGGTAAATAACTGCAAATAATTCACATATGTTGTATATAACCTTATAGCACTTAAATGCTACAGAAATAATGTGTTTCACATAAAAATGACAAGATTTATTATCTGCTACATGCAGAGAGAAATTAACATGAATACAAATACATCAATAGAAAAAAGATAGCAATCATAAGGAGAGTGATTAGCCCCTTACTGGAAAAGTTGGTGAGTCAAACAGTCTGAGCTGTAATTCACTATAAGAGCTTATGGTAATGGTGTGCAGGCAGACTGTGGCGTGCATACAGTACTCGGTCGGATCCGGCATCCCCTGGGGAGTGTCGTCTCCGCCTTGGAGCGCATAGAGCTAAGTCCCCTAACTATGTAAGAGTTCCTGATCGGCTGAAGGAAGGGAACTAGCGGGAGCAATCGGTCAGGTTACCGAGGGGTCCCGTTACACAGGTCATAAACACTGGGAAATGGTACACCCTACAAGAGGACAAAGCACCTACTCCATTTGTCTTGTGTTTAAAAGAAACAATGAATAACTGAAACCCTCACCTCTCCAGTCAGTAAGAAGATAATCTCCAGAGTGAGATTCAGAATCTTTTCAATCATCCAATAATTGTCTTTATTCATTATGAGGAGGTTAACTAGATGCTTTACAGAGCTCTATCCTTTTGAAGTGCGTTTGATTTTTATTCAGCAGTGTACAGTCAAAATTAACCTAAAATTACAAAACAAGAAACATCTGTAAATGTATACATTTTTGGGGGCAATAAAAAAAAAAATTATTGCAACTAACATATGCATAAAACCACTGGTCCGCACCGGCTCAAACATACAGAGCTTTGAGAGATCCTGTCAGAAATCATATACGTACTTGTATCAAGCGATGGCCTTGTAATTTTTTTTACAGCAAAAAGTTGTTGACAAAGATTTTGTTTCTTTTTGCCTGCTGGCAACAAATAAGGAGGGACCTTGGACTTATTTCCCCCCCAATATGATTAATATAAAAGACAGGTGGACATGCCTAGCCTGACCGTTACCCCTACCAAAATAAGTACCTCCCAGGTGGCTAGGGGTCCCCATGCCTCTAGCAATCCTTCCAATAAATCTCTGCCTACTCACCTCTAATAATAATAATAATAATAATAATAATAATAATAATAATAATGAGGGGGCCCAATTAATCTAATACCTACAACATTATATATATATATATATATATATATATATATATATATATACATACACACACATACACACACACACACACAAACTTATAAAAATGCAACACTTGTTTTTGCCCCCGTTTTTCATGAGCTGAACTCAAAGATCTAAGACTTTTTTTATGTACACAAAAAGCTTATTTCTCTCAAATATTGTTTACAAATCTGTCTAAATCTGTGTTAGTGAACACTTCTCCTTAGCCGAGATTAAAAACATCCACCTCACAGGTGTGGCATATCAAGATCCTGATTAGACAGAATGATTATTGCAAAGATTATTATCACACAGCAGAATGCCACAGATCGCAAGTTTTGAGGGAGCATACAATTGGCATGCTGACTGCAGGAATGTCCACCAGAGCTATTGCCTGTGAATTAAATGTTAATTTATCTACCCTAAGCCATCTCCAAAGGCGTTTAAGAGAATTTGGCAGTACATCCAACCGGCCTCACAACCACAGACCACGTGTAACCACACCAGCCCAGGACCTACACATCCAGCATCTTCACCTCCAAGATCGTCTGAGACCAGCCACCCAAACAACTGCTGCAACAATTGGTTTGCATAACCAAATAATTTCTGAACAGTCAGAAACCGTCTCAGGGAAGCTCATCTGCATGCTCGTCATCCTCATCGGGGTCTCGACCTGACTGCAGTTCGTTGTCGTAACCGACTTGAGTAGGCAAAAGCTCACATTCGATGGCACCTGGCACCTTGGAGAGGTGTTCTCTTCACGCATGAATCCCGGTTTTCAATATACAGGGCAGATGGCAGACAGCGTGTATGGCGTTGTGTGGGTGAACGGTTTGCTGATGTCAACGTTGTGGATTGAATGACCCATGGTGGCGGTGGGATTATGGCATGGGCAGGTGTATGTTATGAACAATAAACAAACACAGTTGCATTTTGAATGCACATAGATACTGTGACGAGATACTGAGGCCTATTAGTGCTATTCATCCACGACCATCACCTCATGTTGCAGAATGATAATGCATGGCCCGATGTTGCAAGGATCTGTATACAATTCCTGGAAGCTGAAAACATCCCAGTTCTTGCATGGCCAGCATACTCACCGGACATGTCACCAATTGAGCATTTTTGGGTTGCTCTGGATCGGCGTATACGACAGCCTGTTCCAGGTCCTGCCAATATCCAGCAACTTCGCACAGTCATTGAAAAGGAGTGGGCCAACATTCCACAGGCCACAATAAACAACCTGATTGTGGCGAAACCGACCTAGCCACTGGGCATTGGAGAAGACTGATTGCCAGCCACCTGCCATGTGACTATGGCCCCTAGGATGTATTGCCCTTTAAAGACATGATTTGGGCATAATGGATTTGTGTTGTGCTGCTGCTGGCCCTTTAAGAACCATCTGGGGACATACTGTGGAGTTACTGGGTGGCCACCATTTCCTGTATCAGAGGCACATGGTGAGAACAATGGATGGCAGCCATTTTAACTCACAGACACTGTTTGGACTTTTCAACACGGTGCCATCTCGCCAGTATTTGGTGCACAGAGACATTGTGCAGTGGTTTTGGACTATACAGCAGGGGACACATTATACAGTGATTGTTTTTCATTTAGCCTGTATATGTTCTGCAGAATCTGCATTAAACTGTATTTTCCAAAGTACTGAACGGATCTGGGTGAATTTTGGATATGTGGTTCACCCAGATCCCCCGGTTCCAAGGATATACTTTTTTATGGGGTTACTGCATGTTTTGGGGTCCCTGTGATGTGTTTTATGAAACTGTATTTCTCTGTCTGTGATAATTAGATTACTCATTGTGTTCAGTAACCATATCACAGGCAGAGGGGAGGATTTTGTGTGGGAGTGTCTGTGTGTATTGTACAGATTGATTGGTTGTTCTGTAAAACCCTGTGGGCAGTACTAAATTTGTGGATTGGGAATAAAAGAGGCTGTATGTGCCAGTACAGTCAGTTCCTGCTTAACCCTCAAAGTGAAGTGTCGTCTCATTATTGGGGGAGGATTTATTGTATGCTGTTCCAGTTTGACTGCTAGGAGTGTAAACCTATTCGTATGGTTTTCCTATTCAGCTGTATACAACATTCATATGCTTGAGAACATTCATATGCTCCTACGGTTCGGTGGTTTTGGTGTCTGCTGCAGTGCTTGGAGTCCTCAGGAAGTGCTAGGAGCATCCTTCAACGGAGGTACCCAGTCGGGGTGCCAGGTGATCCGTTACACTGATCAACTCTATGTGAAGGAGATGTTGCACTGCGTGAGGCAAACGATGGTCACACCAGATACTTGGTTTTCAGACCCCCCTTGGACCTCTCCAATACAGTAAAACTGCACATTTTAGAGTGCAATAAGCATGCTTTCAACATCTTGATATGCCACACCTGTGAGGTGTATGGATTATCTCGGCAAAGGAGAACAATATTTGAGAGAAATAAGCCTTTTGTGTACATAGAAAAAGTCTTAGATCTTTGAGTTCAACTCATGAAAAATGGGGGCAAAAACAAAAGTGTTGCGTTTATAAGTGTGTGTGTGTGTGTGTCTACAAATAATTTGATAGATTTTTGCCAATAGAATGTTATAGAGGCCTAAGTTGGACAAAACCAAATTTGATCACGTGTCAGTGTTAATACTGCATTATTAATTCAGACAAGATGTGTGGTTTTAGGACATCATTCTTAAATGGTTTCATGTGAACAGAGATTTCACCTGAAGACTTTACAGAGCATAACATGTGATGGTTATGTTGCTTAGAGCATCTCGTTAGGCAAATTTAAAGAAACACTCCACTGGCCAGATAAAAAAAATTTTAAAAAAATTAACTGTTTAATAGACACAACCACAATGAAAACATGGATGCATTTATTCATGTATTTTTTTATTGGGGGTTTATTAAAAACCACTTGCAAAAGCTGCAGATCTATTGTCTGCAGCCTTTGCAAGCCCTCTCCTTATTCTCCAGCCCATACTTTTTGCGGCTGTCCATTCCCAGACTCCCCAATGCAGCTCAAAGAGAAGTCTTTGCAAAGTTTTTCCTTTAATCAATGAACAAGGGCTTAAACTTCCACTCATCTGCTTGCCACTGGCAACTGAAAATCTAGCCCTGATGAGTTGAAATTCAACCTAGTTGAGGCATAAACCCACCTTTTCTGCCTTTAAATATCTATACTGATGTTTGTAAAGAGCAGCCAACAAGTTGTGCAGGGCTATTTAACCCCTTAAGGACACATGACATGTGTGACATGTCATGATTCCCTTTTATTCCAGAAATTTGGTCCTTAAGGGGTTAAATAGAGCAGCATTATCAGTAACATTAATGTACTGGACCCCCTATCCTTATTGTGAATCATTTTCAATAATGTACTAAATTATCATTTACACTATATATATATATATATATATATATATATAAACACGTTTCATTTCATTGTTTCTCAGATCTTTAGCTGTTGCAAAAATGTTTTGGCATTCAAGATAGTAATTTCAGTTGTCATTTGCATGCAAGTGTCCAAAATAAATAAATGTTTTGTTATAAATAGATGATGCAACACAAGCATAATACATAAATCCAGGGGAAAAATAAAGATTTCCATGTGAAGAGTTAAGTGTATGCTAACAGTTAAATAATTCACACAAATTTATTTTGTGCATTAGTTTGACATAAAAAAGACGTGATTCTACAACAAAAGATAAAGTTAAATCTATTATTAAAAAACAAACAACCGCTTACCCATTGACATCTACGAACTATTGCTTTTCGATTACCAGAGATACCTTACATACTAGAGTACAGCCATATTAGTCTAAAATTAGATTTCTATATTTAGAATACCCCATATTATATTTTAGAGGACCATTTAACAAGTATTATGCAAATGGTATCAGCAATTTTGAAACTCGTATAATGTAGTTTCTTTTCTGCTTTAATTAGTGTTCCTCACCTTCAAAAAATATGTTTGATCTAGCTCATTGACAATCCAGTAGCACTTTAGCCATAGAACACTACGTTTCCCTTACGTCTAAGCAATTCATCCGGACTGGTAGTTTGGGAAGCTGACTAGTTTCCATAACTACGTATACGAATTAAATAGCTTTACCGACCTGGGGTGTAAACAATCCGCAGTAAGATTCCCCACAGAAAGTAATGTAATGTAGCCGGAAACTATTAACCGGAAATATTCTTGACATTGTTGCGTTTCACTTCCCGTGGCCGGATACATTTTATTTCCGGGTGTTGGATTCGCATTCTCTCTGTAAGATTGCGCTTCAAGTATTTTCACCCTTCTCTGCCCAGATACGTTGTATGGGAAAAAAATAAAGCGCTATATTTTGTATTGATGTCAATATTTAATGTCTTTGCGTCAAACTACAACTTGGGAATCGCAGGGTTATTTTGTTTATACCTCGAATATTGTAGAGTTGACAAGGGATTAATATTCTTAGCGTTAGCTACTGCTCCTATCGCCTGCTTTTGGTTGTCTCCTTAGTGCACACCTCCCAAGTGTACTTATTTAGGAGGGACAATCCCTGTAGTGGAACCAAATCCATTTTTCCAATTTTCTGTCTTAACCCCTTAAGGACACAGCTTCAGAAGCTTGACTTACGCTTAATGACACAAGCAATTTTTGCATTTTCTTGCTGTTTGTGTTCAACTGCAATTTGCATCTCTCTCATTTATTGCACCGACACATATTATATACTGTTTTTTAAAGGACAGAAAGGGCTTTAATTTGATATAACATATATATATATATATATATATATATATATATATATATATAAATGCTTACTTATTATAAAAAAAATACAGAAAAATGCAAAAAAAATGAAAAATATTTTTTTTTACAGTTTTTGCAATAATAATGTGTGCATAATTAGTGCAGGTTAAGGATTTTAAGTTTTTTTTGGTAGTTACAGGTCACAAAGCACAAGGAGTAAAATAAACTTTTAATGTGGAGCGATTTTAGAATTTGGTATGTTTGTCTTGTAAGCTTAATAGCCATAAAAGAAAACAAAATTGCCACACAAAAGTATATATTTATATAAAGTAGACATCACGGGCTATTTACCTAAGGTTGTTTTGACACTTTCTACGTAGCCATTTCACCGCCAACCTCTGCTAAATATTGGAGTAAAATTGTGTTCTTTTTGGTTTTTGGCACACAAACTTATAACAGAGAAATTCTCGTGTATATTTTGTAAAGTTGGTGTGTGCTATTCCTGTACAAAGTTTTATTTTGTGTTCAGTTACATCTGCTGAGTAAAATGACACCCCCATTGTATGTCTTTTGCACTATTTCGTGAAGTTACAGTGCCATACAGGATACCTGTCCTTTTCAGTATTCACAGTAGAATTTTGAGAGATGGATTTAATGAGCCTTAGCTTCCATTTTGGGGTATTATAACAGTTTGACTGTTCAAAAAACCCCCACAAAGGCCTACCATTTGTAAAAGTAGACACTCCAGGGTATCTCATAAGGTGCATATTGTGCCTTAACATGCCCCCATTTTTTCACCAATATATGCCAAAGTATGTGGTAAAAAAAAATTTTGTGCATTTTTTACATACGGATTGCATTTTTGCTGGGCGTTTTGTATATTTCATATGTGCCACTAAGTTCAAACCCCCCAAATTATACTCAGCTAAGTCTTCTGAGTAAAATGACACCCCATATGAATGTCTTTGGCACTATTTCGTGAAGCTACAGTGCCATATAGGAGACCTGTCCTTTACAGTATTCACAGTAGAATTTTGAGAGATGGATTTAATGAGCCTTAGCTTCCATTTGGGGTATTATAACAGTTTGACTGTTCAAAAAAGCCCACAAAGGCCTACCATTTGTAAAAGTAGACACTCCAGGATATCTCATAAGGTGCATATTGTGCCTTAACATGCCCCCATTTTTTCACCAATATATGCCAAAGTATGTGGTAAAAAATAATTTTGTGCATTTTTTACATACGGATTGCATTTTTGCTGGGCGTTTTGTATATTTCATATGTGCCACTAAGTTCAAACCCCCCAAATTATGCTCAGCTAAGTCTTCTGAGTAAAATGACACCCCATATGAATGTCTTTGGCACTATTTCGTGAAGCTACAGTGCCATATAGGAGACCTGTCCTTTACAGTATTCACAGTAGAATTTTGAGAGATGGATTTAATAAGCCTTAGCTTCCATTTGGGGTATTATAACAGTTTGACTGTTCAAAAAACCCCCACAAAGGCCTACCATTTGTAAAAGTAGACACTCCAGGGTATCTCATAAGGTGCATATTGTGCCTTAACATACCCCGATTTTTTCACCAATATATGCCAAAGTATGTGGTAAAAAAATTATTTTGTGCATTTTTTACATACGGATTGCATTTTTGCTGGGCGTTTTGTATATTTCATATGTGCCACTAAGTTCAAACCTCCCAAATTATGCTCAGCTAAGTCTTTTGAGTAAAAATACACCCCCAATGAATGTCTTTGTCACTATTTTGTGAAGCTACAGTGCCATATAGGAGACCAAGCCATATCCGTTTTTACCAAACTTTGAATTTTGACGCTGGGCCTATGTGCAATTTCCAAGCATCTTCGCAGGTTTTAAATTCAAGCTACCCCACAAAGGCCTACCATTTCTTAAAGTAGACACCCCAGGGTGTTTCAAAAGGTATAGTTTGAACCTTAGCGTGGGATCATTTTTCCGCTAGCTTGTACCAGATGTAGTGGTAATAAGCGTTTTTTCTGCCTTTTTGACATACAAAGTGAGTTTGCACAGTATATTTTGCAAACCTTATGTGTGCTACGACTGTATAATACTTCATATGTTGCTCAGCTATGTCGGCTGAGTACAGCAATACCCCCGTATGTACCTTTGCCAGGTATGTGTGGACATCGGAGGGGCACATTTGGGACACAGCCATTCCAGTTTTTTCAAACTTTGAATTTTTATGCTGTGCCTATGTCCCATTTTAGAGTATTTTACCAGGCTATATAATCCAAATTCCCCATAAAGCCATACCATTTCTTAAAGAAGGCATCCCAGGGTATTTCAAAAGGCATATTTTGAACCTTAGCATGGGATCATTCGAAGCTTGACATACAAAGGGAATAAGGTAGCACTCAAATACGGGCAGGAACCATGCAATTGCCTTTACCAGGCAGACGGAAAGAAGCTCCCAAGCGGCTTACACTCCTGGCAATCAGTCCTTAGCAGCATACAGTAAATCCCCCCAAAGACGAGACAGAGCTCTGTGTTGAGGGTCAAGCAGTGGTCTGTTTAATGAGGGCTACCTGCCCAGTATTTATGCAGGTCTCCCACCTGGTGGACACTCCCCTAGGGGACCAAATGGGAGACTGTGACAAGGGACAGACAAGCAGACAAATAGGACACACAGTCACAGTATTTCCCACAATGCATCCTGGCTTCCTCCCCTCTGCCTTGGGAGATAATTGGGAAGTAACTCAATTATCTCCCAAGACAAAGGCAAAACTCCATTACACATGTGGGGACACAAAACCAGTATTATACTTTAAAATACATAAAGTAACATTTACTACATAAAACACAGACATGTAACATATCCCCAGATAGCTCAGGTCTGAGTGCACATTATTAGGTGAATGGCACTCAGACCGCATGAATACAGTTTAATCGCCATGGAGCTAAAGTCTTTACACAGTCAGTTTCATACGAATGGGCTCCATGGGATTCCTATCTGGGGTATAATACATTCGAACAAAAATACCGAACACCGGGCCGTTCGTGCACTTCCACCGAACAAGAAGGGAGGTCGGCGGCTCCAGCGGTGTTCGCGCAAAACTGTGTCCGATTTTAGTTCCATGAAAATAGAGGCGAACACCGCTGTGCATTCGTATGTTTTAAAATGGCCGCGACCTCGTGTTCAGGATACGAATGGCGGCCATCCAGCATTCATCAATTAAGCTGCGGTTAACCGCAGCTTCAGGGAGGTTAATTGCCAGCACACTCAAGCTCCCAGGTGGTCTATTCATTCGTGCGGTTGTTCGGTAGATTGAAACTACCGAACAACCGGCAGAAAAGCACGAATACAGCTTTTCTGCAGGCAAAATAAAGTCTTTTAATAGGGGGCCATAGTCCAAAGGCAGCAGGCGAGCAACCAGGCTTCTCCAATGCAATGTGGCGAGATTGGTCTCGTCACATCTCTCCCCTTTTCCAAACAGACTAACAGGGTATCTGACCTCCTGCCACAATAAATGGTTACTGCACCTGGGTAGAGAAGAAGCTTGTCCATGTCCAGGTGCCTCACCATGGCTGTGCTGGGTATGGGTACGCTGACTTGGTGGGGTGCTGCGTGGGCAGAGACCAGCGTCACTCTGCCCTGTTGCCAGCGCTATTGGGAGGGTAGCCTGGTTGAAGCCTGGTTGTTGGAGGGGGAGACCGACTGTCTCCCCTTTAAATACACCGCTCTGCTGCTGGAGACTGACTGTCTCCCCTTTGGTTACCCATCTCTGCTGCTGGAGGGGGAGACCGACTGTCTCCCCTTTGGCTAAACAGCCCTGTCGCTGGGGGGCAGAACCGACCGTCCCTACCCCCTGTGCTGGCAGTGTAGAGACTACGGTCCCATCTGCACAGTTGTGGGGCTTACTGTCTCCTCTCCCATACATACTTCCAGCTGCGGGGGGAGGGAGACCGACTGTCTCTGCTCCCAATACAGAGTCCTGCTGCTGGGGAAAGGAGACTGGGCTCTCTATTCCCGGTAGGACACTCTGCCGCTGGGGAATGGAGACGGGGCTCCCAATTCCCAATAATCTGTGCTGCCGCTGGGGAATGGAGACTGGGCTCCCAATTCCCAAAACATCATACTGCCACTGGGGAATGGAGACTGGGCTCCCAATTCCCCAAAAATCATGCTGCCGCTGGGGAGGGAGGACACTGCTCTCCTCTCCCTGGACTTCACACTGCCTTCCCGGCATATCACTTGGCTGCTGGGGGGCAGGAACAACTACCTCTGCCCCCTGTAACTCAGCCTGCCGCTGGGGAGGGAGGATACTGCTCTCCTCTCCCTGCACTTTACACTGCCTTCCCGGCATATCACTCTGCTGCTGGGGGGCAGGAACAACTACCTCTGCCCCCTGTAACTCAGCCTGCCGCTGGGGAGGGAGGATGCTGCTCTCCTCTCCCTGCACTTTACACTGCCTTCCCGGCATATCACTCTGCTGCTGGAGGGCAGGAACAACTACCTCTGCCCCCTGTAACTCAGCCTGCCGCTGGGGAGGGAGGATGCTGCTCTCCTCTCCCTGCACTTTACACTGCCGCTGGGGAATGGAGACTGGGCTCCCAATTCCCTGCAGGACTGGTGGAGAGACCTCGGTCCCATCTCCACCGGCCACCTGGGGTTCTTCCCAGTAAAACTGTACCATCTCGTCCCCTCTGAATGGGTCTGGCTCTGGGTCTGTCATGCTGCTCTCCTGCTGAGCCTTCTCACTGTATTGGAACAGCTGCTGGTAGCCCTGTTCTAGCTCCATCTCCCGGGTCACCAGGTGGACCAGGACTTGCTCAATTTTGTGAGTGTCGTCCCAGTCATACCTGCTCTCCCTCCACTCCAAGAGATCACTGAACCGGGCTTGTGTAGGGCTCCCAAATTCGAGCTCTGAAAACGACTCCCATAACAAGCCAGGACCATCAACCTCCTCTCCCTCTGGCTTGTCATGCTCGGCTGTCCAGGGCAGGTACTGTGCCCCATACCACCAGAGCGCCTGGTAGGCATCTTCTAGCCACAACTCCTGCCATACTAGGTGTTCCAATTTCCTCACCCATTCATCCAGGGGCTGCTCTCCCAGAAAGGGCATCCGCAGGGCTACTCGCTTCTGTAGTCGCTGGTCTTCCTTGGGGAGTCTCTTGCCCCGCTGGTACTCCACAATACCCAGTGCCTGGTACCAGATGCCTTTACGGACTGCATCTCGGTCATCCATGGTACCCTCGTCATACTCCACTGCTGGTTCCATCTCGGTGCTGTCAGGGTCGCTGTACTGGGACATGCGTTGCCCTCAAATTGTAAAAATCCACGGAATGGTGTCGCCTGTAGCTGTCCTGTAGTCTGTGGGAACGATCCCACCGCTGCCACCAATTGTAACGGACCGTTTTGCACAAAAGGGAAAAAAAAACGCTTAGACGATAATCCCCTTTCAGAGACAGGCACAGCTACTGTAGAATCACCAAAACTCACGAACTGAATACAAGTGAATGCTCCAAACTCCCGAACGGCATACAAGGGAATGCTCCAAACATTCGAACTGCATACAAGGGAATGGTCCAAACACTCGAACTGCATACAAGGGAATGGTCCAAACACTCGAACTGCATACAAGGGAATGGTCCAAACACTCGAACTGCATACAAGTGAATGCTCCAAACTCTCGAACTGCATACAAGTGAATGCTCCAAACTCCCGAACGGCATACAAGGGAATAAGGTAGCACTCCAAATACACGAACAGGAACCATACGAATTGCTGCTACCAGACGAACAGGAAAAGCTCCCAAGCGACTTACACTCCTGGCAATCAGTCCTTAGCAGCATACAGTAAATCCCCCCAAAGACGAGACAGAGCTCCGTGTTGAGGGTCAAGCAGTGGTCTGTTTAATGAGGGCTACCTGCCCAGTATTTATGCAGGTCTCCCACCTCATCTCGCCACATAAAATATTTAAATTAATTAATTAAATAAATTGAACCCCTGAGGGTTAAAAAAATAAATAAAAGTTAATCCTCAGGGGTTAAAAAAAATTAGATCACAGTATAATACTGTGATCTCTATTTGATCGCTGTAGACAGTGATCGACTGGCAGGGAAGGGGTTAATTTTTATTTGGACTAGGTAAAGTGTGTTTTTTTTGTTTTTTTTACTTAAATGTTATTAAAACATTTTTTTAAGCTTAATTTTTAACTTTTTAAAGTTTCTTTTAAAACTTTTTTTTAACGTTAACCCCTAGTTAGCCTAACGCCAAATCCCCCAATTCCCCACTAACTTCCACCTACCCCAGCTAGCTAAATATATAATTAAAAAAATAATTTAATTAATTAATTTAATTAATTTAACCCCTGAGGGTTAAAAAAAAAAAAAGAATTAACCCTCAGGGGTTAAAAAAAAAAATCAGATCATAGTAAAATGTAATCCCTGCCAATTGATCACTGTAGTCAGTGATCAATTGGCAGGGAAGGGGTTAATTTTTTATTAAAATGGGTAAGGGGGGGGGGGACTTTAAATAAACTTTATTTTTTTAAACAGCAGGGGGCAGGATCATCACTGATCCGGCTCCCTGCACTTCACACAGAACCCGGAAGTGCAGGGAGCCGGTAGGTGAGTATACAGAGCACATGTGCTCGCTCAGACTTGCGGTCAGAGCGAGCACATGTGCTGGGCAGCCTGACCGGGTGCTCCCTGTATGCCTCTAATGCAGAGGCATACCGGGAGCACCATTAACCCCGCGATCGCCGCGATAGCGGCGATCCGGGGTTAATTTTACCGCGTGACGGACGAGGTCCGTCACCCGTCGTTAAGGGTCTCCCCTCTGTGACGGACCTCGTCCGTCACCCGTCCTGAAGGGGTTAAAGACGGAGCCAAAATTTGTGATCCAAAAAAAATGTAAACAAACCACAGAATTTGACTATATGTCTGTTCAACAATAATTTACCTCTTTCATTTTACATACACCCATACTTATTATATATCATTTTGTTCAGTAGAATCAGAGCTTTCATTTCAGATCAAACTTTATACATGGAACTAACTTATTTTGTGAAAAAAATTTTTTAAAAAGTAGAAAAATGCCAAAATTTGGTAATTTTTAAAGTTCTGCATGTCATTTTTACTGTGAATGTCATAATACTGTTCATTTTTACTGCAATAAAACACACACATTTGTATTCAGCAATGTCTCACAAGTAAAACCGTACCCCCTATGTACAGGTTTTATGGGTTTTTCAAAAGTTACAGGGTCCAATATATGGCTTGTCCATTAATTTAATTTACACATAGAATGTTTTTAGATTGGTTTGCTGGCCTATGTTGCTTTTCAGACCGTATGGCAGCCCAGAAATGAAAACTCCCCCCATCATGGCATACCATTTGGAAAAGTAGACATGTCAGGGTATTCAAAATGGGTTATGTCCAGTCTTTTGTAAAAGGCACGTAGTCACAAATAGTAGCCAAGGTTGGTTTTCAGCTTTTTTTGTTTGCATTTTTCACATACAAAACTGTACTTTCAGTGACGATATTATCGTTCTTTCACGGCTCTGAAACACTCACATTTCTGATCAGTGATGTCTCATGAGTACAATGGTACCCCACATCTATATGTTTTATGGTGTTTTGGAAAGTTACAGGGTCCAATATAGGGCTTGTCCATTTATGTTTTTACACGTAGAAATTTGGTAGATTGGTTTGCTGTGCCTATGTTGCCTTTAAGACCGTATGGCAGCCCAGAAATGAAAATTCCCCCCATCATGGCATACCATTTGGAAAAGTAGACATGTCAGGGTATTAAAAATGGGTTATGTCCAGTCTTTTGTAATAGCCACTTAGTCACAAACAGTAGCCAAAGTTGGTATTCAGATATTTTTTTTTTTTGCATTTTCAAAATAAAAACTGTACTTTTAGTGATGATATTATCGTTCTTATACATTTCACTGCTCTGAAACAGTCATATTTCTGGTCAGTGATGTCTCACGTGTGCAATGGTGCCCCCTATGTATATGTTGTATAGGGTTTTGGAAAGTTATAGTGTCTAATATACATCTTATCCATTTATGTTTTTACACACTGGAATTTGGCAAAGTGATTTTCCACTCCTATGTCGCCATTGAGATCGTATCACAGTCTGGGTAACAACATTTCCACTACTACGGCATACCATTTTCAAAAGTAGGCAACCCAGGGGATTCTAAATGGTGTGTATCGATATGTTTGGCCTAACCAGTTTATCAGAAATGCAGGGCCCATAGGATATTTCATATTCCTGATATGGGTTACTGCAATAGAGCCACGGTATTTTGATTACACATTGTTTCACGAATATAACCATTATTTCAATTTGTTTCGGTCTGTTTCACAGGGCCAAATATATTAGATGCTGTGGCGGAACCAACCTCGCCACTATGCACTGGAGAAGCCTGGTTGCCAGCCTCCTGCCATGTGACTATGGCCCCTGGGATGTATTGCCCTTTAAAGACATGATTTGGGCATAATGGATTTGTGTTGTGCTGCTGAAGGCCCTTTTAAGAACCATCTGGGGACATACTGTGGAGTTACTGGGTGGCCACCATTTCCTGTATCATTAGCAGATGGTGAGAACAATGGATGGCGGCCATTTTAACTCACAGACACTGTGTGGACTTTTCAACACGGTGCCATCTCGCCAGTATTTGTTGCACAGAGACATCGTGCGGTGGTTTTGGACTATACAGCAGGGGACACATTATACAGTGTTTGTTTTTTATTTAGCCTGTATATGTTCTGCATAATCTGCATTAAACTGTATTTTCCAAAGTACTGAACGGATCTGGGTGAATTTTGGATATGTGGTTCACCCGGATCCCCCAGTTCCAAGGATATACTTTATGGGGTTATTGCATGTTTTGGGGTCCCTGTGATGTGTTTTATGAAGCTTGTAAATTTCTAAATGTGTCACTTTTGACAATGTGTCACTTTTGAGAAAGTATGCCAGCCCAGGAGAGGAAAATTGCACCGATGATGGCATAGTATTTTTAAAAGCAGGCAGCCCAGGGTATTCCAAATGGCATAGTTTGAGTTGTTTGGTCTAGCCACTTTAACAGACATGCAGTGCCCATGTAGCGATTTATACTTTTATTTGTGTTTTTTTACACACATTCCATTTTCACAGGAAATTTCATAATTGTGATATTAGTAAGTGCAATAAAAAAAAAAATCAGTATTTTTATTTAAAATCATCTCCTGAATATAACAGTAACCCCATTTACCACTTTTGCAGGTTTTCCACAAATAGAACAGTACCCCCACATATACTTTGTTCTGAAGGCGAGAGAGATCTTTGATCTCACATAGAGAGTCACTGTGTAAAAAGTTTGAGAAGTTTAAAAAAAAAAAAAAAAAAAATTTTATTAACACTTTCAGTTTCTAAACACAGTATTAACCCTGCAAAATGTAGTACTTTGAGTTGTTTGGTGTATCCACTTTAGAATGGCTAGCATAAAACAGGGATAGGCCAAGGTCAGGGGAATCCAGAGTAGTCAGTAAAACAAGCCAATGAGTCGGTACAGGCAGCTCACAAAGCGTGGTCAGGACAAGTCGAGGTCAGGGAATCCAGGGAAATCAAGCAAACAAACTGCCAAATTACCACACAGAGTGATTTAGTAGTTCAGCTCTGTATGGAATACTTTGAAACAGTCTGTTATGCAGAGGCAATAATAACTGGAGTGCTTTCGGACTCCTATTTTCCAGCAAACAAGGCATTTTCATTGGGGTGACCTTTTACAGGGTGTGGGGGGGGGATTTGGGTAGGGATAATGTTTGCTGAAAAGTCTTTGGACATCTTCAGATTCCAAAGGAGGGTTATGTCAGGAGCTGCTCTGCTCTGTTCTGATGTCTGACAATGGCTTCTGGTATTCAGTACTCTTTTTACAATTCTTGTTTAGTTTTCCTTGGTTTTTCTGGTTTTCTATTCTGTGTCTGGTTTTCTTTATGCTGGGTTCTGGGTTCATTCCTGTATTCCGTCCCTAGAATTCCCAGTCTCTTGGATTCATTTAAATGTCTGTTTTATGTTGCCACACCCGTTCCTTTTCAATGGTCCCTTTTGTTTCAGTTGGTTCCTGCAGGCAGATGCTTCAAGTCGTCTGCTCCTTTCTTGCAGGTAAGTGCTGTATGGGTTGTATTATGGTTTATTTAGCAGACATTAGGCAGAGTAGGACCTGCCGAATATGGGGTACATTGGCGTTGTGGCAGGCTTATGCAATGTATGATCATATAATGTAACTAAATCCCCATAGTTTTCATATGTTGGAAGGCCAATTGGCCTGAATTTGTGGGAGGAGTTGTGACCCTATATAAACCCTACCCCCCTACTTACCTTTGCCGTTCAAGCTGTTTTGACCCCACCCACCTTCACCCTCCTTTACACATTTCTCTTTATGGGACCTCTTTTTTACAGGCCTACTCATACGTTGGTTTCGGCACACCTCAACCAACTTTGCTCCTCCTCTACATCCATTAACATAATAGATATTCTGAGCACAAATAGTACTTAGTTTTGTCTCCTCTTGTTTTGCCTATTATATCTTGTCTTGTTTTATTTTGTATTCCCAGTCCAAGTACAGTCCTGTTCAGTCCTGCCCATGTTATGTTAATTTTTCCCTTGTGTATTGTGTACATGTTCTGGGTTTAGCTTCCTGTCCTTCTTTGGTTCTGGGTTCTACTAGTTTTGTCTTGTTTTCTTGTTTGGTGTCTGTCCTAGTCTTATCTTGTTTCTAGTACTGGATACATTTCAGCATTCATCTGCTCTGGTTTCCACTAAGCTGCAACAGGGTCTTGGTATGTGGCCGCACAAACGCTGGTGCTTAACACCAGGGGGTGTGCGGTTACCCTGCACCAGGCCCTACGTGTACACTACCACGCTGAAGACTCCGCTCATCTCCACAACAGGCACAGGGGTCCCGGTCTTCAGACTGCCACCCTGACAGGTTAGGATTGGGGGTCTGGGCAAATCAAATGTGAGACAAAATTTGCACCATAAACTCTAGAAATGGGTATGGTCTACCTATGGCTTCCTTTTTATAAAGCACATAGAAGTTGAAAATTGCAATCTGGGTTACGTCGATTGCAATTTTCTTGTACCAGGTCCTAATCTTTCGGTTCACCAGATAGGGCTGTATACACTGATCAGCCAAGTCTACTCCCCCAAAAAACTTGCTGTAGTCTACAATGCACTTCGGCTTCTCCAGCTGCTCAGTTCCACCTCTCACAGACACTGGCACTGAGGTTTTGTTGTGCATTGTAGACAGCATGAATACGTCCTTCCCATCGGTGATGCGAAGGGAAAGCAACTCATCCTGGCGGAGCGTTGAAAGGGAGCCTCTACTGTGTCTGCCTCTTGCCAGCATTTGGGGGAAATCTCTGCGGTTCTTATGCACTGTGCCACAGGCTAGGGTTTCAAAGCAAAATAAAGTTTTAAACAACTCTATGCTTGAATAATAGGTGTCATCCCATAGTCTGTATCCCTTATTTAACAAGGGAAGGATTAGGTCCCATACTATCTTGCCACTTGTACCCACAGAATCAGGGCATCCTGGTGGATCAAGATGGCTATCCTTCCCCTGATAAATATGAAACGCCCATGTATATCCAGATTTGGATTCTCACAATTTGTAAAATTTAACACCGTATCGGGACCGTTTTGAAGGGATATATTGCTTAAAAAGTAATCTACCCTTAAACTTCATTAGGGACTCATCTACACAAATATTTTCTTCAGGGACATAATTTTAGGAGAATTTGTCTGACAGGGGTTGGATTAGGGGCCGAATTTTGTAGAGCCTGTCAAACAATGGGTCGTTTCTTGGGGGGCACAGTGCGTTATCTTTGATGTGGAGGAAACGCAGCAGCTGCTCATAGCAATCCCTCTTCATAACCCCTGGGAAAAGAGGGGTAGCCAGGATGGGGTGCTTGTACCAGTAGGACCTGATACTCGGCTTTTTGACAATACCCATAACTAGAGTTAGGGCCCAAAATTTGCGCATTTCTGCGAGATCCGTGGGGTGCCACATATTTCGCACATTGTAATGTGACCCCGCATTCGCAGTCAGATATTGGTTGGCAAATAAATTGGTTTGCTCAACCATTAGATGAACAATGTCTTCTGACATGAACAGCTCAAAAATATTTAATTGTCTCCCAAGCATCCTCCATAACAGTGATGCCAGTGGTCGCCGTGAATGGGGGTATTTCTGGCGACGTCCAGTTTGGTAGCACCCAATCTCCATCTGGTATTGGGCTTGCTGAGCGTCCTCTTGTAGGTGGTGGTGGGGCACCATCACTTGAGGATTCACTCGGAGGCTCAATGTCAGAAGCAATGATAGTGTCACTGTCTTGCAGAGTGTCACTATCACTGCCTGCTAGAATGGCGTATGCCTCCTCCGCTGAGTAGCGACGTGCCATTGTAGGGGGAACTAATCAATAATTAATTTAAAAAACTAGGGGGGGAAATTACTAAATTCCTGCCTGCCTAACACTTACTACCCACCATCAAAAACCCACAAAAAATTTAAATAAATGTACTGATCGCAGTTTAGACTGCTGCAATCAGCACTGACTGACACATTGTAACAGTGATCGCAGTGATTGGTTGTCACTGCGATCACAAACTTCAACACTGATTGGCCCCAGGGGCACTGCCTGGGTTGCCAGGCAGGCCACCCCACCGCGAACTGCAACTTGGGAGGGATCAGGGAAACGTGGGTGGGCTTAAACGCCGTGGCGTGATATGCCGCCCTAACGGCGTTTAAGCCCATTAACGCTGGGACGGCATAGCACGCCATAACGGCGTTAACAGGTTAATGTCTCTCTTTTATATGATCTTTATATTGTTGGTGTGCCTGAGTGTTTACCAGGGTTCCACAGCAGAAAAACTGTAATGTCTTTAAACACCTCTTTGTCCAATTTAAATGTTGGGAGGTATGCTAATGTAATGGAGTTTAGAACTAACTTGCATATAAACCTATCGTTAATCTGTTTTCCATACCCTTATGGAGCTTTTTAAAAAACCTAGAAACCTTAAAGTATCACTCTGGGCACCATAACAACTTCATTGACGTGATGTTGTTATGGTGCCTATAGATTCCTGGTGCTCTCTTACCTGAAGGTACATATCTTATTTTTTTTTTATTATTATTCTTTATCTTTGCATTCTGCATAGTACATCGGCAAGATATCAGAATAGTATACAAATAATGCACTGTAGGATAGTACAATTTTATGCAAAAAGTATATGCAGAATGAAGAAATGAAATAAAAGAATAATAACAACAATATTGTAACAAATCAGCAGACATTAGTATTAGGCATCTTGTGGGTAATAGTAGTCCTGTGGTATAGAAGAGTTTCCCTCATTCACGTTACCAAACATTTTTATGCAGTTGCATAGCGATAATGGTGCAGGAGATGGGCACAGAGGTTTAACTCGCGGTGGTCTCTGCGAGCATGTAATGACTTATTTAACAGACGCACACTTGTATTTCTATGCTAGCTTGAGGATCTCCATCCCTCTTAACTTTGTAAAAAGAAAAAGCAGAGAGGGTTGCAATATGGAGTAGCTAGAGGGAAGGTGGAAGGGGGGGGGAGATGGAGCGCAAACTCTGGAGCGAATCAAAGTGGAGCCATGCTTAGGAATCTGTGGCATTTAGAGTAAGGAAGGTACCTGGTACCTTAGCGGCCCCCAAGTTAAAGTAAGTGAACAAAAATGACGAAGTTCAAAGTAACGAAAAAAATGCTTCAAAATACATTATAAACATATGTACAGTGTCATGGGTGGCGGTCCGGTGCCCGGGACCCAGACACTGTCCGGGCGGCGGTGCGTGGACCGGGACCCATGAATGCCTGAAGTTCAGAGTAGGAGTCACAGTGTGGAGGTGGATTAGCAGGGTCTAGTGCAGGGTAACCACACGCCCCCTGGTGTTGAGCACCAGCGTTTGTGCAGCCACATACCAGAACCCTGATTCAGCTTATGCGGATCCCAGGAACTAAGAGCAGGTAATTAAGCAGACCTCCCAGGAGCTGAATAGGGAGGCTCTGCAGCAGGGATGTATCCAGTACTGACGCAAGGCAAGACTAAGAGAGCAAGGCACCATACAAGAAAACAAGACCAAACTAGGAGAACACAGAACCAGAGCAGGACAGAAAGCAGAACCTAAAACATGTACACAAGACATGAGGAAAACAAGAACATAACATGGGCATGACTGGACAGGACTGTATATGTACTGGGATTACAAGACAAAGTAAAACAAGACAAGAGATACAAGGTAAAACAAGAGGAAACATAGCTAAGCACTAATTATGAAAAGTATGGGGATTTAGTTACATTATATGATCATACATTGCACAAGCCTGCCAACAACACCAATGTACCCCATATCTGGCAGATCCTACACTGCCTAAAGTATGCTAAAACAGCCACACTAAACCACAATAGCACTTACCTGCAAGAAAGGGCAGAGACATGAAACACTGCTGCAGGTCCAAGCTGAAACAAAAGGAAAGTGGAAAACAAACGGGTGTGGCAACATAAAACAAACATTTAAGTGAATCCAAGAGACTGGGAAATCCAGGGTCAGAATATAAGAATGAACCAGAAAACCAGCAACAAAGAAAACCAGACATAGACCAGAAAAACCAAGCAAGGACAGCAAAAAGAGTACTGGATACCAGAAGTCATTGCCAGAATGATCCGCAGCAAGGAACAGGATGTGACATACAGTGAGCGATGGTGGATGTCAGGGTTCCCCAGTCGTGGGACATTGGGTCTCCTTATTGCGGGTCAATGTCCCTTAGGTCGGCTCTCCAGTTTGTAGAGGATGTAGTGAAGGGCGGGGAGTAAACTCCACAATTGTAGATGGATCCAGCCTAGACAGGCCTCCCCTTCTGAACTCTGAGGCTCTGTGATGCCCAGCTTGGGTAGGGGCGACTCCAGCTCCTGGTAACTCCTTGCTCTATGTGTAGTCCCCAGGTGAGAAATCATAAGCTGCTTTGGGGTCCCCCATCTATATGGAATGTCGTTAGCTCGAAGATGCTGCAATAGGGTCCCAGTTCGGTGGTGATTTTGCCCAGGTGTCTGGTTAGACTAAGCACAATCTCCCGGGTCAAATAGATCATCCTCCGAGGTGCTAAAGAAGCCATCCTCTCCCAGTTAAAACTACAGCTTACATGATGCTTTGCTATTCTAAAGGCATCATGAGGGTTGTACTTCTACAACATCTGGGGATCTACATTTTGGGCACCCATGCTGACTGCTCTGGAGATATTCCAAAGCATTTAAAGGATATTTAATTTGACAAAAGGTGGATTTCTGTTATCTTATCCCTTCTGCAATTGGTTCAGCAGCACCGATATCACCTTGTGTGGTTTTTGCAAAAAATAAATACAAGGACTACAATAAAATTTCAATCTAAACATTTTTTAGAAGTTGGTATGTTTGTCTTGTAAGTTTAACCCCTTCAGGACGGAGTCAATAGTACACGTTCTGATCAAAACAAAATGTAAACAAAACCTGGAATATGCGCTATATGTCTGTTCACCCGAAGTTCACCCAGTGGCGGATCCAGGGGGGGGGGCAACGGGGCAAGGAAATCCGCCGGTCTCCCTCCTGTCAGCACGTAGAGCCGGTCCGCGGGCACTGTGCTGCAGCTACGGCAAGGGGAGAGAGGGAGGACCCGGAAGCTAAGGCTGCAGCTCCTCCGGGTCCTCCTCTCTCGAGATTTGGAGCGTTGCCGCGGTTACCACGGCAACGCTCCAAATCTCGCGAGAGTGAACTCTAGCCCGGGAGCGTGGGCTAGAGTTCACTCTCCCCACTGGGACCACCAATGAATCCCCCACCGGACCACCAGGGAAATGTCCCCCCTCCTCCCCAGTAAAGGTAAGAAGGGAGGGGGGGCATAGAATATTTATTTATTTTAATTAAATTAAAAAATATTATATAATAAAAAAGCCACCCTACCCTGATCACACACACATACATTGCCCCCAATACTGCCCCCCAATACACACAAACTGCCCCTTCACAAAAACTGCCCCCCCATTCACACAAACTGCCCCCATTCACACACACACACTGCCCCCATACACACACACACTGCCCCCTATACACACACACTGCCGCCATACACACACACTGCCCGCCATACACACAAACTGCCCCCCATACACACACTGCTCCCCCATACACACATACTGCCCCCCATACACACACAATGCAATACTCACACACACTGCAACTGTTACACACATACACTGCATCCCTGACATACACTGCCACCCTCACTCACACACTACAACCTTCACACACACATACACACACACTGCACCCCTTACACATTGCACCACTCATACACACCACTGCTCCTATACCCTACTACAGCCCCATTTCCCAGCAGATCTCAGGTAAGTTGTCAAACTGTTCTTAAACGGTTTGACTACTTACTATGGGAGGGGGTCCCGGCACTATTAACACCATAACCACTACACTGAGCTGTAGTGGTTATTGTGTCTGGATTATTTCTTTAAATAATCTACAAGTGCCCCTCCCGAGATCAGGCTCTGGATCCGCCACTGAGTTCACCTCTTTCATATTAAGTGCACCCACACTTATTATATATCCTTTTGTTCAGGAGAAACAGGGCATTAACTTCTCATGAATTATTCACATATGAAACATAACTTATTATGAACAAAATAGAAAAAAATGAGAAATTAAAGGACCACTCTAGGCACCCAGACCACTTCAGCTTAATGAAGTGGTCTGGGTGCCAGGTCCAGCTAGGGTTAACCCATTTTTTCATAAACATAGCAGTTTCAGAGAACTGCTATGTTTATGAATGGGTTAAGCCTTCCCCTAATCCTCTAGTGGCTGTCTCATTGACAGCCACTAGAGGCGCTTGCGTGCTTCTCACTGTGATTTTCACAGTGAGAGCACGCAGCGTCCATAGGAAAGCATTGTAAATGCTTTCCTATGCGACTGGCTGAATGCGCGCGCAGCTCTTGCCGCGCGTGCGCATTCAGCCCGGAGGAGGAGAATGGAGGAGGATCGGAGGAGGAGAGCTCTCCGCCCAGCGCTGGAAAAAGGTAAGTTTTAACCCCTTTCCCCCTTTCCAGAGCCGGGCGGGAGGGGGTCCCTGAGGGTGGGGGCACCCTCAGGGCACTATAGTGCCAGGAAAACGAGTATGTTTTCCTGGCACTATAGTGGTCCTTTAAGATTTAAAAATAAATTTGTAGTTCCGCCTGACATTTTAGCGGTAAATGTCATGCTACTGTTTGCTTTTACTGCAATAAAATGCACATATTTGTATTCAGCAATGTCTCACAAGTAAAACAGTACCCCCCATTAACAGATTTTACGATGTTTTGGAAAGTTACAGGGTCAAATATAGCACATTCCATTTTTTATTTTTTTTTTCACATTAAAATTTGCCAGATTAGTAATGTTACCTTTGAGACCGTGTGAGACAGGAATGAGAATTACCCCCACGGTGGCATACCATTTGCAAAAGTACACAACCCAAGGTATTGCAAGAGGGGTATGTCCAGTCTTTCTTATTAGCCACTTAGTCACAAACACTGGCCAAAGTTAACGTTCATATTTGTTTTTGTGTGAAAAAAGCAAAAAAACTAATATTTGGCCAGTGTTTGTGACTCCTGGGCTACCATACGGTCTCAAAGGCAACATTACCAAACTGGCAAATTTCAATGTGAAAAAAATGAAATGCAAGCCTTATATTTGACTCTCTAACTTTCCAAAACACCATAAAACCTGTACATAGGGGGTACTGTTATACTTGGGAGACTTCACTGAACACAAACATAAGTGTTTCAAAACAGTAAAACATATTACAACAATATCGTCAGTAAAAGTGCTGTCCGTGTGTGAAAAAATGCAAAAAACTTCACTTTTACTGAAAATATCATCGTTGTAATACAATTTATCATTTTGAAACACAAATATTTGTGTTCAGTGAAGTCTCCTGAGTAAAACAGTAGCCCCCATGTACAGGTTTTATGGTGTCTTGGAAAGTTACAGGGTTAAATATAGTGCTTTGCAAATTAAATTCTCTGCACTTTCTGCCTGGGTTGTCAGGCATGTCAATCAAAATATTATTTAAATATAGACGTAGAATTTTAATATGTATACATATATATATATTTAAATTCTACGTGTATACTTATGTAATCATTTATGTAATTATATATATTTATCTATATAAATATATTTGCGGTTATTTATTTTTTTTATATATAGATAAATATATATAGAATGTCATTCTAAGTGTATTTTGTTACCAATATATATATATTAATAACAAAATACAGTTAGAATGAAATTTAAAAGACTTTCTTGAGGCAATGTGCCTAGTTTTTGATGA
>OW240922.1:31429410-31446055 GCA_933207985.1 Pelobates cultripes | reverse complement strand
TGCACAGTATCCTGCCACTGCATCCCATAAGTAAACAAAACTAATATTCTAGACCCTTACAGTGGGGGGAGAGGGAGGCAGGCACTAAAATAGAAACTATAGTGTTAGAAATATATGATTGTAGGTCCCAACGCTATAGTCTTCTTTTAAGGTTACTCTGTAGACAGCAGAGCTCGAGTCCTGCAGGAACGCATGGGAACAGCACTTTTTCCACAGCAGGTACGCCATTCCCATTAGTAGTACTGCAGGACCTGCCCTTTGGGACTCTCCTACCCTGGTGGCAGGTGGCTACAGAACACCAGGGGGTTCTTTAACCCCTTAAGGACTGGACTGTTTTTGCGATGTTGTACATTTGCGACCAGGCATATTTTTACACTTTTGTGGTGTTTGTGTTTGGCTGTAATTTTCCGCTTTCTCATTTACTGTTCCCATACAAATTATATATTGTTTTTTTCAGGACAAAAAGGGGCTTTCTTTACATACCATTATTTATATAATCTCATGTATTTTAATTTAAAAAAAATAAAAAAATATGATGAAAAATTGAAAAAAAATACATGTTTTTGACTTTTACTTGAAAAATCTTTTACTCATCTACAAAAGCGAATGAAAAAAACTGCTAAATAGATTCAAAATTTTGTCCTGAGTTTAAAAATACCCAGTGTTTACGTGCTTTTTTGCATGTTATAGGGCTATAGGTACAAGTAGGATATTGCGGTTTCAAAACATACATTTTTAATATTTATCAATAGTGACATTGTAACACTATTATCTGTCATAAATCTCTGAATAACACCCCACATGTACATATTTTTTTTAAAGTAGACAACCCAGGGTATTCAATATGGGGTATGTCAGTCTTTTTTAGTAGCCACTTAGTCGAAAACACTGGCCAAAGTAAGCATTCATATTTGTTTGTGTGTGAAAAAAGTAAAAAAACTAAATTGAGCGCTAATTTTGGCCAGTGTTTGTGACCAAGTGGTTACTAAAAAAGACTGGACATACCCCATTTGCAATACCTTGGGTTGTCTTCTTTGCAAATGGTATGCCATCATGGGGGTAATTCTCATTCCTGGGCTACCATATGCTCTCAAAGGCAACGTAACCAACCTGGCCATTTTCAATGTAAAAATATTTGACCCATATATTTGACCTTGTAACTTTCAAAAATGCTATAAAACCTGTACATGGGGGGTACTGTTTTACTCGGGAGACATCGCTGAACACAAATATTAGTGTTTAAAACTGGAAAACGTATCACAACAATTATATCATCAGTAAAAGTGCTGTTTGTGTGTGAAAAATGCAAAAAAAGTCACTTTCACTGACAATATCATCGCTGTGATATGTTTTACTGTTTTGAATCACTAATATTTGTGTTCAGCGAAGTCTCCCGAGTAAAACAGTACCCCCCATGTACAGGTTTTAGGGTGTCGTAGAACGTTACAGGGTAAAATACAGTGCTAGCAAATTCAATTCTCTGGAATTTCGGCCTGGGTTGGCAGGCAGGTCCCTCAAATTGCAATCAATAAAATTACTGAATTATGTAAAAATATTACATAAATACGCACGTAGAATTTAAATATATATGCATATTTATATATTTGAAGTCTACGTGTATATTTATATAATTATTTATGTAATTTTGTATATGGACGTATGTATATTTCTTATTATTTTTATTTATTTTTATATACATAGATATATATACAAATTCATTCTAAGTGTATTTTGATATAAATATATATATATTAATTTTAAAATACAGTTAGAATAAAATTTCATATAGCTATATAATTTTTTTTAAATCTTTTATTATTATTTAAAAATTTTTTATTTATTTTAAATTACTTATTATTTATATTTTATAATAATATATATATATAATATATATAGTTATTATATATAATATATATACGTGTGTAATTTAATTATAAGTGTATTTTTATATTAATATAAGTACATATTAATATAAAAATACACTTAGTATGACATTATATATATATGATATATAGACATATATTATATAGATATAATATATGTCTATATATCATATATACACATATATAATTATTTATTTATTTTTTATTAACATTAACTTTATTTATTTTTTTGATTTTACACTAGCAGGGAGACTGCCTGTCAGCACAGACAGTCCCCCTGCAGGCAGACACATGGACACCCATTGTGACCATGTGATCGCTGTGTTAAGCGATCACATGGCCACAGGGGTCCTAATCCAGTGTGGGGAGACTGTCTGGGCTGCAGGCAGTCTCCCCACAACCGGAGCCACGCTGATCGCCGCCGGGGAAACGACGGCGATCAGGTAAGTAACTCAGACCGTTAGGACGGTTCAGGACCGTCATCGGTCGGCAACGCAAAAATGCCGATGACGGTCCTGAACCGTCCTTGGTCCTTAAGGGGTTAATAATAATCCCCAGGGTTCCTCCCCCGTGGCCAGCAGTGGACTATTCAGCAAGGTGTGCACGCATTGGCGTGGAAATGGACTCCAGGTGAAACCTAGTTTGGAGGGTCCTGTGACCTCCGGCTGCTGATTGGCTGCCACTGGGATCTTAGCGCACTAATTGGTCAGTTACGGCCACTGGTTGGAGCTGGTCCCAGAGCAAGCTTGGTAGAGCCACAGCAGTGATGCTCTGATAGAGGAGATAGCAAGAGACAGCCGGGGAGCACAAGAAAAGCTGTGCGGCTGCCAGGGCCGGCCTTTGGGGAGTGCGAGCTGTGCAGCGAGGGCGCTATGGCAACAGCTCGCAGACCGGCCCGAGTTAAGTGTCTGAAGTGCAGAACAAATCAAGTGCTTAGTGCGGCTGTGCACTTGACTTGTGAATGGATAGGGGCGCTGTAATAACTGGCTGTGTTTTTCTATAGTTGAATAAGTCTTGTATGTATATATATATAGATATTTCTTCTTTTCTTCAGTTGATTGATATATATACGTCTTGGGCCAAATGCTCGCCACAATAATATATGTCTATATTATTGAAAATTAGTAATACGCAATCTGACGTTCTTTATAAAAAATGAGTATTTATTCTACATTCAACAGGAAACAGTTATATATACTTAACAGATGGTAATTCTTAACGATGTTACAGAGAGTCGTCTTGACATCAGAGAGGAGAGCAAACGGATCGTAGCAGGAAGAGAGCGTGTAATCCTTTGTCCTTGACTCTATATACCCCAAATTACGTCATAATGTTTAGTTTAGACCCTGCCATATAAGGAAGTTCCCTATATAAAGACCGCCTCAAATCTCTTATACAGGAAATTCCAGAGACCTCATATTACAGAGTAGCAAACACCATCTGTTCTGTTTAACCCATTAGACAGCCACACCTTAATATGTATTTGAATAGGAACATACAGAATATGCAATATTCTACATTTCCCTCTGTTTATGGTTTATTTATAAACCATAATAATGTTATTTACCTGTCCATTCATACATCATTCGTATCACATTTCATATCACATTCGTTGGGTATAAGAAGAGATGTGTTCATAGCTACCCAGTATCTGAGATTCCTTGGAAGTATTGTGTATTACCCTGTTTACAGTTTCCTTTAGTGTATTCTCCTTCTGTTTTACCTTTTCATTTACGAGTATATACAGTTTTCTAATTCTACATTGCATAATTACTTGTAAAACAATACATATTATAGATACACATATAACAATAATAAATGGATGAAATAAAATATTTACAATTGCTGATCCTACAGATGATTTAGCAAGTGTGTTTGTACTTTTAATTATGTCATTCCACCAAGAGGAACTAGAAACAATTGACCATTCATGTTCTATCTCCTTTAATTTACCCTGTTCATGTTCAAATTGAATTTCTGTTTCTTTCAACTGTTTTTGTAACGAATATAATAATATCTTGTCTTTCCTAATCTCATCTGCCCACTTTCTCCATGGAAACTCATTTGTTTGTGAAACATTTAATTGAATAGGCATAATATCTATATCTTGTATAGGACTCTTCGATATATTAACTTGAGTTCCTTGAATATGTATTATTAGTGGACCCCCATTGATACAATATAACCCTTTCTGTAATGTTTCTGAATGTGTACATTCTGAAAATGTAGCTCTTACTAACTCATTATTTGACATAACCTGTACTTGTGTTCGGGGCAAATAGCCGTATATGGAATAAGGTTCCAGCATAAGCGTAGGATAGTATAAAGGGAGCAAGTCGGTTGTGGTGTGCCGAGACCGACGATACGGTAGGCCTGTAAATAAAGAGGGCCCACCAAGGAGTAAGTAAAGTAAATGGAAAGAAAAGAGAAAGTGTTGAAATGAGGAGTGGGTGGGAGGGTCATTCTGATGCTGACCTCAAGCGATATGAGTCAGGTAAGGGGTGTCCCTTATATAGGGGAGTGAATTAATTTAAGCCCCTCCCACAAATACAGGCCAAATGGCCTTAAAACTTGTGTTCGGGGCAAATAGCCGTATATGGAATAAGGTTCCAGCATAAGCGTAGGATAGTATAAAGGGAGCAAGTCGGTTGTGGTGTGCCGAGACCGACGATACGGTAGGCCTGTAAATAAAGAGGGCAAAAAGAATAATCAAAGATTTAATACAGTCAACAATATATACAAATTAACCAGACATTTCCTTAAATGCATTACGGTATTTAATTCCTTGAAGGATTTTTGAAGGTAGGAATCTAGGACCGCAACTGGACACCATTTGTTGTGTGTAGGATAGTATGTTATCTCTACTGTTGGTGCGTGTTGACTCGTTTCAGAATGTGGTAGAGCCAATAGGTAATGATATATGTGTTTACATACGTGGGATCGTTGAAGACAATGATCTGTCTGAGTGGTGGTTATGGTAGTGGATTCTCTGGCCTGAGAAAGGCATAAAAGGCAGTGTGCATGGCTGGTAATGTCCAACTTGGTAGTATAATTGAATGGTTGTAGCTCTAATAGGTCCGATAAGGATGGAAAAGTTGGATGGCTATTGGTAATATCTGAGAGGAACATGGGGGGATGGATTCCTGAAAACCTCTGAGTATATTCTTGTCTGGTATGATAGCATGAAGTTATGGTAGTTTGGCCATAGGTTATCCTGTGTTGTTGAATGCCTGTAAAATATATAATTAATGGTGTGTGAGATGGTTTTAGTTTAAGGTGGCAAAAAATGAAGCAAAACCTAGGAGAAATGTTATGACACAGGTTGAGCTATGTCGTGTTCCAATGAGATTCTTTAAAGCCAGGTGAATAGGTGTTATGCGTTCTACAAGTATGGGATGAAAGTGTTAGGTGGGATAGTGCATGCTATGCTGCATGAGTATGTCTAATCCATGATTTTGTCTCTGGAACGAAAGAGTGGCCGTGACTGTATGGGCGGCTGTAGGAAGCGTATAATGAACGTGCCTGGAATATAAATGAGACAATTGTCGGCAAGGATGTATACCCCCGCCTGGTACATGAAAGTAAAAGAAATGTGGTAAGTGGCCAACCAAGTGAGTTCCCCAGCAATACCATGATCGTATGGATGATGAGTGGCATTTGTTGATGATATGACATGTGCTTAGTTGTCTGAGTAACAACGGATTGATGACCCTGACCATGATTTACCCCATGCCACAGCAGCTGCTTTTAGCAGGGAAAGGATTGCCCATTTTATGCCATGTAAGTGCCAGTTTGTAGGGTAGATGGTAGCCGTTTACTGTGTTGATGATATTGGTCTTACTTAACGAAGCTTCAACCCATGCTTGAGTGATAGCTGTAAAGGTAGATCAATGGTGTGTATAGTAAGGAAACTCCTCGGAGGATATGAGGGAGTTGAGACTTGGGGTAGCGAAGGTGTGTGGTCCCAATAAGTCTATGGTTAGTCTTTGTTTAAGGGAAGATTCCCTTGTGACAATACCAATGCGTTTGTGTTTGGTGCCATGCTGTAAATGGTGGAGATTGGAAAACCCAAGTAAAAACCCCTCTGCAAATCTTGGCTATGAGTGTGTTTACAGCCGACGGTTCTGTTGTGCTGACTAAGTGAGGGCATGCTATATTCCTTGAGAGTTTATTTATGATACCTGTATGGGAGCCCTTTGAAGCTCCAGAGCCTGAGTAAATCTACTACAAGTCTGGAAGGGTGATGAGTCAGTGTTGAAAATGCATTGGTGTGTACGTTATTTGTAAGTTGTATTGGGACACATGGTTTGTCATGTGCCCTGAATGATTTGAACATATATGCAACAGTCTATATGCAATGCAACTACTAATACCAATTGTCTCTGGTAGTTCAGAGGTGCTGGTACCTGGAGCCTGAGAGTGCTCACCCGTTTGTTTGGGAGAAAATCCCTTCTGTATGGGTACCTGCACAAATAAGCATCTCTACATATTCCAAATGCCAACACAACCAAGGGATGGTCAGTTCCCGTTTTACCTAGAATCCCTGGGTCTGACCATCATAGATACATCATCATACATATATATGCCTTGTGTTCCCAATGTGCCGGGATCATATGTGCAGGGTTAACATCTTGTACCAAGTAACCGAGTTTTGGTTGGTGCTGGTTGTACAGTAGCGTGAGGCCCAGCCTTGTGAGGGCTGTGACTGACTCGAGATTGCCAGTCTGTCGTAAATTTCTTGGCTCATGATTTTATGAGTGAGGCTAGCATGGCCTGGGTGTCACCTGAGTTGGTGTTGCTGGGCCTCCGTTGATGTATGGAGGAGTTTGAATAACTCTGCTTTCCTTGCTGTGGCAGGGTAGGGGATTTGTCACCTCCTTAGGTCGGAGCCACATCTCCTCTGCTTGAAGGTGTATCACTTCTAGCCAGGGTGCCAGGAAGTGAAGTTCTTCACCATCTTTTTGAGAAATACTTAAATAACAATAAAGATTGCAATTATTATTTGTACCCAGGGGTCTTGTACCGGCTTGCTAGCTAAGCCGTAAGGCGAAACGATTAGGCTTGGTGTTTTTTGGTGACTGGTGAGGCCCTGCTAGTTGCCAAGTGGCTTGAGAGGCTCTATCTATGCTTGGCGCGAGGGGATTTTGTGTGGCCACCGAACGTTGTGGCAGGATGTTGGCCTCTCGGTGACAGTAACCAGAAAATAGGAAGGGGAGTGACAGGTGAGGCCCTCTCTATGATACAATGTGAGGCGGCTAGCTCACGAGTGGCCCGAGGGGTGTATGCCTCCGAGTGTAAGGCGGGGTGTTGGCCTCGCGGGACCACTAACCGAAGCGTAAAGCAGAGAAAACAGTGGGTAATACCTATTGGGCCATAGAACCCTAATTGCCAGTACATTACTACTATTCCAGGGAAGGTAAGAGATGAAGGTGTATCACTTCTAGCCGTGGTGCTAGGAAGAGGTGATTTTTTACCATCTTTTTGAGAAATACTTAAATAACAATAAAGATTGCAATTATATATTTGTACCCAGGGGTCTTGTACCGGCTGGCTAGCTAAGCCGTAAGGCCTCGCGGGACCACTAACCGAAGCATAATGCAGAGAAAAAAGGGGGTAATACCTATTGGGCCCTAGAACCCTAATTGCCGGTACACTATTACTATTCCAGGGAAGGTAAGAGATGGATAACTACGTGAGCAGGTGTACGTACCTGGTAGTATGGTATTGAACCTGACAATCCGTATAGGTTTTTTAGTAGTAACTGTAACCTGAATGGATAAAATCGTATGGCATAAGGAAATATGGCATAGTCCAAGCTTATCTTAAAACATACAGTATATGTGAAAGTAAAGTGCCGTGATATGTAAATATTAAACATCATATCCATACTGGTTAAATATGTATCAATCTTAACCCATTATGTGTATGTGAACCATATTACCAGTTACGTATATACAGATGCGTGTGCTACTGTGTAATAATAGGTGTATTTATAACAGATATTGATATACTGCTTGCTATGTGAATTGTTGTATGCCTTATTGAATGGCAAGTGAACATGGAGTTGCAAAATGCAAGTGCACTGGAGATCTGCTGAGTGCCCTATAGGTAGCAGTGTAGTTGATACTGATTGGTATGTGAAATGTTGTTTGTCTGTTGACCTATAGGGGTCAGTGTTTTGGTGTTTGTAAAACCCCATGAAAATTGTCAATGTACTTGACAGACCTGTAGGTGGCAGTGTTGATAGAACCACTGTTGGTCTTGATGTGAAATGTAAATTATTGTGAATTAAACCTGAAGTTGAGCCTGTGTTGGAGTTTAATTCATGGTTTATGGTTATGTTTAAAACAATCTTATGTGTAATTTATATTGGCTAGTAATTGTATATGACATGTGAAGACAGTTTTGCTGTTGACCAGTAGGGGTCAGAAATGCTGATTGTATGGTAAAATACCCTTTAACCCCTGAAGGATACATGACATGTGTGACATATCATTTATTCCAGAGTTTGGTCCTTAAGGGGTTAATCCAAATGCAAGGTTAACGTGAGATTTTGAGAGTGACCTGTAGGGCTCAGTGTGGTTTATGTGAAACATTGTTCGTGAGCTATTCCCCAGCATTATAGTTGTGTGACAGGGAAACAAACAGTGCCCGTTTGACAATATACAATATGTGAACATAATAGCTTAATAACAGTCATTGTAACAAACCAAAGTTCTGTTCATGGGTTGTAAATGCACGAAGCGTGTGTGTAGTACAACAGTAAATGCATGAACTAGTTCCCGTTTGGTAGAAAATTGCACGAACCGTGAGCCTGGTATGTCAGGGAAACAAAACGAAACGAGCAGTGAGAATCGAAATGCACGCACAGAATTGCCTAGTATGTTTAGGCAATTGAAACAGAATGTGTTCCCGTTTGGGAGTATGCTAATGCTCGAAATGAGCCAGTGACAGATATAAACAAGTGAATTTAAATGAATGATATGCATGAACATCCAATGGTTTTAGGACAGATTTAGACAAAATGCAGCCGTAAAGTGAGGACCTGACCCATGCATGGTGCCGTGGGACTGATGCCTGGCGTAACGGGTAGGTCGACTTACGGTTTGTGAGTCACTTGGACACCACCCACAGCGATAGATTGAAGAAAGAAGGTGGTAGGCCGGAAAAGCCTGTGGCTGGATTCCTGACACAGCTCAGCTTAGAAAACCTCATGGTGTAATCAGGTAAAATGGCGTCTGGATGACCCGGAAGTGGAAATCATTCTGATGCTGACCTCAAGCGATATGAGTCAGGTAAGGGGTGTCCCTTATATAGGGGAGTGAATTAATTTAAGCCCCTCCCACAAATACAGGCCAAATGGCCTTAAAACATATATATATATATATATATATATATATATATACACAAACACACAATTTATTATTGTATATTTCTTTTTTTTTTTAAATTGGTCCTTTCAGGGGCAATATTTGTATTTTTTATTAAGTATGCATACTTAAATGCAGGCACAGACAGTCTCACAGACACAAGCACACAGGCTCACAGACAGACAAGCTCACTGACAAGAAACACAAAATCACTGATACACATAAATAGGCTCACTGACAATCTCACTGACACACAATCAAGATTACTACTACACACACAAACTTAGTATGATGGTACTCACCATCACTGGGGATGGAAGGCAGACACTATGTGTGGGCCCCCAGATTCCTGTTGTGTTTTTGCACCCTGTGCCTAGTATTGTTGCAGGGTTTTCTGAATGTATTGATTGACTGTGACTTTTCCGCTCCCCCTTTTTCCTGTCCTATTGTTTCCCCAGCAGGGAAGCTGCTGTAGCTAATGAAGGGAGACTGAGTGCTCTATTTGGCCACACCAGCCCCCAGCACTCCCTCCTGAATTCCATCGGACTTTAACAAGCTGTCACAGACTAAGGGGAAACTAATTATTTTGTGCCAGGACAAGTAGATTATTGTTTTTGCATTTTTCACACACAAATGACAGTTCCGCTGATGATATTCATATGATACATTTAATTGTTTTGAAAAACTAATATTTGTGTTCAGTGATGTCTCCCGAGTAAAACAGTACCCCCCATGTACAGGTTTTATGGTGTTTTCAAAAGTTACAGAATCTAACACTTGCATTTCAGGCTTTTCATTGGTTACTTTGCATTTGAGACCATATGGTAGCCAGGAATGAGATTTACCCCCATGATGGCATACCATTTGCAAAACTAGACAACCCAAAATATTGCAAATAGGGTATGCACATGTTTTTTTTAGTAGCCATTAAATCACAAACAGTAGCCAAAATTAGCGTTCAAATTAGTTTTTTGCATTTTTCACACACAAACAAATATAAACGCTAACTTTGGCCAGTGCTTGTGACTAAGTTGCTACTAAAAAAGACTGGGCATACACCATTTGTAATACCTTCGGTTGTCTAATTTTGTAAATGATATGCTATTATGGGGGTAATTTTTATTCTTGGGCTACCATATGGTCTCAAAGGGAACATAACTAGTCTGGCAACTTTCAATGTGTATAAACTGAAAAATGTAATGTGATGTATTTAGCCCTGTAACTTTTCAAAACACCATAAAACCTATAAATGGGGGATACTGTTTTACTTGTGAGACATTGCTGAACACAAATATGTGCACTTTATTGCAGTAACAGCTAACAGTATTATGAGATTCACAGTTAAAAGGCCACGCAGAACTAAATAAAATCAACATTTCTTAATTTCTCACATTGTTTTATATTTTATTCATACTGAATTATGTTTAATAGATAAATATTTGTGACATGAAAGCCCTGTTTCTCCTGAACAAAATAATACATAAAATGTGTCGGTGCATTTAATATGAAAGAGGTGAATTACGGTTGAACAGATATATAGCGCAAATTCAATTGTTTTGATCAGAACTTGTACAACTGCCTCAGTCTTTAAGGGGTTAAAGATGTAAAAATGTTTAATGTAAAGTTATTATTTTATACATACAGATTTTTACAAGAAATTGATTGGTCCCATGGTCTGGAAGCCATATCAGACTATATGAAAATCTTTAAACATCGTCTTCTCTAACATTGATGGAAGGAATGAATTGAAATTTTGCACATGTCCTTGGCAAGGTCTCCGATATGATTGATCAAAGAATGTTAATACCAAACTCCATTGTGCAATGTCATGCAATTCTTACATTTGTATTTCCACCACTTTGAATCTAAGTGTGTATTAAATTCATGATTACATAACTGCATGAGTGCCAGAGGAAATGGTAACAGTGTGGCAGCCATTTCGAAATTTAAACAAAATGTAAAACGAATGACATTCTAGAATTGTACAGGTTTATGGCGAGCTGGTGAATATGAACTATGCTGTTCCTTTGCCACATATTGTGGAAGCCATTTTGGTTTCGTGGGTTCTTTTTTAAATCTACAAAAATCTTCTGTGATGTTCGTTATGAAACTAATAACAAATATATTTGTTGAACTATGTTATGATCTGTATTCACATTTGTTTAAAGGACCACTCTAGGCACCCAGACCACTTCAGCTGAACGAAGTGGTCTGGGTGCCAGGTCCAGCTAGGGTTAACCCATTGTTTTATAAACATAGCAGTTTCAGAGAATGGGTTAAGCCTTCCCCCAAAGCCTCTAGCGGCTGTCTCATTGACAGCCGCTAGAGGCGCTTGCGTGATTCTCACTGTGACGGGGCGGAACGGAGGAGGATCGGAGGCAGAGAGCTCCCTGCCCAGCACTGGAAAAAGGTAAGTTTTACCCCTTTTCACCTTTCCAGAGCCGGGCGGGAGGGGGTCCCCTCCGAGTATGTTTTCCTGGCACTATAGTGGTCTTTTAAGAAAAGTCTGTCATGTAGTAAAGGACCAGTTTTGGTTGACTGAAAATATTAAATAGACATGTCAAAATAACCACCAAATGCCAGTTCTTGAATATGCTACATATGTATTTCCTCACCTGCTATACCCATCTTCCACCAATTGCCCAAACTTTGTAAGTCCCTTTTGTTTCCATCAGGTAGGCCAATAGTATCAAGCGTAGGTTCTCTAATTGAAAAACTGTCAGAATTAATGGATCGTCTCTTACAGCCTTTGCCTACTCATCTTTTTAGCTGTATAAGAGACACCAAACAAATCTTTAACATTTTGGCGGAATTTAATATGAGTAGGGACCTCCAAGCTATACATGTAAAGATCTTTTAACCTTTCCTGGTAAGTTTTATCCTGTAATCCATGAACCAGTTTAGTAGCCCATTTCTGAAAGTATCAATATCCTTCTGGAGATACGGTCTCCAGTACTGTGTACAATACTCAAAGTGAGGTCTCACCAGTGTTCTGTACAGTTGCATGAGCACTTCCCTCTTTCTACTGCTAATACCTCTCCCTATACAACCAAGCATTCTGCTAGCATTTCCTGTTGCTCTATTACATTGTCTGCCTACCTTTAAGTCATCAGAAATAATCACCCCTAAATCCTTTTCCCTTTAGATATTGAGGTTAGGACGCTATCAAATATTCTGTACTCTGCCCTTGGGTTTTTACGTTCCAGAATGCAGTATCTTGTATTTATCCACATTAAATGTCAGTTGCCACAGCTGTGACCATTTTTTTAGTTTTCTAAATCAATTGCCATTTGGCTTATCCCTTCTAAAACATCAACGCTTTTATATATCTTTGTATCATCATCAAAAAGACATACCTTACCATCAAGACCCTCTGCGATATCACTAATAAAAATATTAAAGATAATGGATCCAAGTATAGATCCCTAAGGTACCTGGCTGCAGGGCCGGACTAGGAAGAAAATTCGGCCCAGGCATTTTTAGATGGGATACCAAGAGACAAAAAGAGTATTGTGCAGTGTGTGTGTGAGGGTGGTGTGTGTGTGTGTTATGGGTGTACTGTGTGTGCAAGAGGAGTGCAGTGTGTGTGTGAGGGTGGTGTGTGTGTGTGTTATGGGTGTACTGTGTGTGCAAGAGGAGTGCAGTGCGTGTGTTTGTGAGGGTGCTGTGTGTGAGGGGTGCCATGTGTGTGTGCTGTTTCTGGGTGCTGTGAGTGTCAGGGGTGTAGTGTGTGTGTGTGAGGGTGCTGTGAGTGTCAGGGATGTAGTGTGTGTGTGTGAGGGTGCTGTGAGTGTCAGGGGTGCAGCGTATGTGAGTGAGGGTGCTGTGATTGTCAGGGGTGCAGCGTATGTGAGTGAGGGTGCTGTGATTGTCAGGGGTGCAGTGTGTGTGAGAGTAAGGCTGCTGTGAGTGTCAGGGGTGCAGTGTGTGTGTGTGAGAGTAAGGGTGTTGTGAGTGTCAGGGGTGCAGTGTGTGTGTGTGTTAGGGTTGTAGAATGTGTGCAAGAGGAGTGCAGTGTGAGGGTGCTGTGTTGGTAAGGGTGCTGTGTGTGAGGGGTGCAGTGTGTGTGTGTGTTGTGCCTGAGTGAGGGTGCTATGTGCGTGCGAGGGTGCAGTGTGTTTGTGTGAGTGAGGGTGCTGTGTCAGGGGTGCAGTGTGTGCGCACGTGTGTGTGAGTGAGGGTGCTGTTAGTGTCAGGGGTGCAGAAACTCTGCTGTATGGATTTTATATGTCTATATTTATATTTTTATATAATAAATATCTAAAAGACAAAACTTTATTGCTTCCAATACAATCCTTATTTTATATTGTATTCTCAATTATTTATATATGTTAAATATAGGATCTCTTACACTAACTATATAAAATCATAGCTAAGATATCTGTATGGTTAGTCCTGCTAATTTCTATGCTTTAAGACGTTATAGTAGTAAATAAGGGAACCAGCCGCGGTTACACTGTGAGTGTCAGGGGTGCAGTGTGTGTGCTTGTGAGTGAGGGTGCTGTGAGTGTCAGGGGTGCAGGGTGTGTGTGAGTGAGGGTGCTTACCTTCCCTTCTTACCTTCAGCCTGGGAGGGGGAATCGTGCTGCTGCCATCCCTGGTGGTGCTAGTGGTGAGTGAACTTTAGCCTGTGGGGCAAGGGATTACTCTTGCAAGATCTGGAGCGTTGCAATGGCAATGCAAGAGGAACCCGGTGGAGCTGCAAGTTCCTCTCCTGGCTGTCTCCCACCCTCTCTTGCCGCCTCCGGCCAGAATATACTACATGTGGGCCGGTGAGGGGAGATTTTTGATCTCCCCACCAGCCGGCCATGGAATGTAGCAGGGCTGACGCTCGCATAGTGCCAGCCCTGCATAGACTGGCAGGGGAGATCCTGTGATCTCCCCTGCCGGCCCATAGCCATCGCGACCCACCGGGCATTTGCCCGTTGTGCCCGATGGTCAGTCTGGGCCTGCCCTGCTGGTAACAAGACCTGACTTTGACTACAACCCTCTGTTGCCTGTCATTCAGCCACTCCCTAAACCATTTAATAATATTGGAATCCAAAATTAAAGATTGTAGTTTATTGATAAGCTTTCTATGTGCAACAGTGTTGTGACAAAGTGCCCTTCGCCACTTGGTCCTGGAGAGGCCTACTTACCAGCCTCCTCCCCTGTGACTATGACTGTTTCATGTATTTGGCTTTAAAGCCCCTAGTCTACCTTCAGACAGACTATGTATGTAGGCTGCTTTATTTATCTTATGTTTTAGTCACCCTGTACCCATTATAGGTGCAGGGTGTACCCATTATAGGTGCAGGGTGTGTGTAATGTAATTGTTTATGGTGTGTGTGTGTACTGTGAAATGTATTGCCTGCTCTCCTGTACTGCTGAGGTTTGCTACCAACTAGGTGGATTTGGCTATGGAGCTTGTCTAGTACCCTCTTTTGGTAGCAACAGCAATATACACTACCTGAATAGCAAGACTGGTTCATTTGCATATTCGGGTAGATTTGCATATTGCTAATTCTGCAGACACATGAGATATTTTCTGTTAAATATTGTCTCCCCCACCCCTTTAAAAATGTGCCATTGTGTTGTGATAAGTCACAGTGTGTTGCCTGCTGTGGTTTGACTGTTTGTGATTTTATTGAGTTTTCACAGCAATGTTAATGTTGTTACCCTATGGGCTGGTCCCAAGGGAAATAAAGGATTAGACAGTTCTTTTTGATCCCTCTAAACATAGCCTTGTCTCATTATTGGAGGGAGCTGTTATAATCACACTGGGGATTGCTGTGTTCTGCATGCTCCCCTGAGCTTGAATCACTTAGCTCTTTTAAGAGCTTGTTCCTGACACGCTCTCTTTGGAGGAGGGGTCTTCACCACACAGACCTGGATGCTGGAGGTTCATACAGGGTGGAAGGAAGAGTTCTTTCCCACACAGTCCTGGAGGACAGAAGCTGATCCAGGGTGGAAGGAAGACGGCCAGACTCCAGTCAAGATACTGCGGTTGCGGAGTCTGCGGTGGTTGTGGTGTCTGCTGCAGTGCTTTGAGTCCTCAGGAAGCGCTAGGAGCATCCGTCAACGGAGGGTACTCAGTTGGAGTACAAGGAGCTCCGTTACAAGTGTGAAAAGCCTTACTGAAATCTAGATAAGAAATGTCTACTGCACCACCCTGATCTATTATTTTAGTTACCCAATCAAAAAAGTCAATCAGATTAGTTTGGCATGACCTCCCTGAAGTAAACAAATGTTGTCTTATCTTGAAATCAATATGATTTTAGCTATATAACAATCCTATCTTTTAACATGGTTTCCATCACTTTCCCCACTGAAGTAAGGCTTACTGGCCTATAGTTGCCTGACTCCTCCCTACTACCTTTTTTTTAAATTGGCTCAACATTTGCTAATTTCCAATCTTCTGGGACTACTCCTGTTAACAACGATTGGTGAAATAAATCCCTTAGTGGTTTTGCTAGTACACCGCTAAGCTTTTTTTAATAACTTTGGGTGGATTCCATCATTACTTTTGACAGTTGAAATAGAACCTCTTCCCATGTAACAAACAACTAATTTGAACTTTTTCCTAACTGAGGCCCCTTTCCTTCATTTTCATCTGTAAATACTGAACAAAAATATTAATTGAGACAGTCAGCTAGATCTTTATCCTCTTCTACATACCTTCCTTATTTTGGTTTTAATGTAACTGTAATGGAGCTCCCTACACCCAGACTGGGTACCTCTGCCAAAGGACCACTTGGTAGCTGGAACAGGGGACAAACCGCAGCACTTCTGCCCGCAGTCACCGTGACTAGACTGGGGCCCTGGAACCGCTCCTTCCTGGAGCCAAATGGGAAATTAAATATAGTCCTTACAAGGACTTTCCCCGTTGAATCCCCTGCAGACACAGGAGAAAATCTTCTCTACCTCTAATAACAGGATGACACACCGTTTTGGAATGTAAGATGGAATAGAATTTTAATGGATGCACAGTGGCCTTTTTTGCAAGGTTCCCAACAAGGGTGATACCCAGGTGGACCTTGTTGGGCACAGGAACACAAAGTTATACACCAATCACAATAGAGTTACAATCTAAGATACTCCCACACATAATACAATAAGCCCTCCCTTTACTTAGGAGATAATAAACTCAATTATCTCCAAACACAAAAACACACATTTTTACAAAACCCCACAATATCCCCACAAATATTACATCCCCTGATAGCCCTGATCTGGGTGACCAACATAACCAAAAATCACCCAGATCAGATCAGATCAGGGATTCAGAAATTCTATGGAAGTCCTATTTTGACTCGCCGCAGGCATGGTCCCATGACCAAAACAGTTCCAGAGAATCAGAACTTGTGGCCGGTCTAGTTTGGTAGTTTGCAAATAACGAACAAAGTCAATAGT
>OW240922.1:31417880-31428990 GCA_933207985.1 Pelobates cultripes | reverse complement strand
GAAGGAGGAGGGAGTAAGAAGAAGGGTGGTATGAAAAACGGGGGTAAGAAGAACAAGGGGGAGTGAGAAGAACACAAGGAGGAGGGGGAGAGTAAGGGTGAGGAGAAGGGGGGGACTGAGAAGAACATAGGGAGGGTGGGTGGTGAGGAGAGCGGATAAGAAGAACACAGGGAGGTGAGGAGAACACAGGGAGGGGGGAGGTGAGGAGAACACAGGGAGGGGGGATGAGAAGAGCACAGGTAGTGTGGGGCAGAGGAGAGACCACTAAGGGGCAGGGGAGAGCTGGAAGGGACAGCTCTATAGGACAGGGGGCAAGACAGGGAGCTCTTTCACACTACGCGCACACACACAATGCATCCCTATACATACACAGAAACACACAACGCATCCCTTCACACAGAAACACAACATGCTTCCTGTTACGACACGTACCGTCGGGTAGATGAAGCCGCCGTTTAGGCAATAATCCCCTTCTCCAGAAATGCAGTTTAAATCCAGCCGATCGCCAAACTCCCGAACGAAGTCCACGAACACGGCAACTCCCGATCAGCCAAACAGTCGAACGCCTTCCACAGCTAGAAATAACGAAAACGCTGTCCCAATAATAATTCCCCCCACAAACGAGACCAAGCTCCGTCTTGAGGGTCAAATGAAGATCTGTTTAATGGGGGCTACCTGCCCGGTATTTATGCAGGTCTCCACAAGGTGGACACTCCCCGAGGGGACCTTGTGGAAGACTGTAGCACATATTGGACAGTAGCCAATCGCAGTGGCTTCAATAATAGCCCTTCCCATCTTGCCCATAATTCCGTCTTCTTTACCTTGGAGATAATTGGGGAAGAAACCTAATTATCTCCCAAGGTAGAGACCATCGCCATCTTAAATTACAGTAACAAAAGACATTAAAATACATAACTACAGAAATACCGAATGCATATGGTTCGTGTAACGTATCCCCAGACAGCCTGGATCTGAGGGCATGTTTTCACCGAATAGCGCTCAGATCCGATGTATCTAGTCGAATCGCCATGGAGTCAAAGTCTTTCACCAGTCCTTCGGTATACGAATGACTCCATGGGATGGCTGTCGGGGTAAAAGTCCATACGACTGAATAAAACTCCAGAACGACCGACGTTCGCATGCCTTGTCGAAAAGGAAGGTAGGCAGCAGCTTTTCAGCGGTGTTCGGTAGTTTAAGTGTCCGTTTTTAGTTCCATACAGTTTGTACCGAACACCGCTCTGTGTTCGTATGTCCCAAAATGGCCGCTGCCTCGTGGTCGACATGCGAACGACGACCACCCGTACGAATGGAATGGAGAGGTGTCTGCGGTTAACCACAACGTTCTAATTGGGGCCAAGAGGTTAACCAGCAGCACACTCCTCTCCTGGGTGGTCGTTCGTTCGGTAGTTTCAATCGGCATTTTGCAAATACACGAACGGGGGTATATGAACAGGCAATTCCGCGAACAAAGGGAAACAGACGAACCAACAATGCAGATGAATCTGTCACACTTCCCTTACACACAGAGAAACACACAATGCATCCATTACACACACACAATGCAACCCTTACACACAAAGACAATGCATTCTTTGCACACATACACAGAAACACACAATGCAAACCCTTACACACACACTGCTTTTCTTACATACACACAGAAACACAATGCATCTCTAACACACACTCAATGCACACACTTACAGACACACACCTTGCATCCCTTATGCATACAAACACAGATTCACGCAATGCATCCCTTACACACAACCAGAAACACACAATGCATCCCTTATACACAAATACACACTGCTTCCACTACACACAAACACACTGCATCACCTGCACAACTGGTATCCCTATACACTACATACCATAAGCACACATATTAGATCCTCTACAATAACACAACACATCCCCTACACACTCCACTCCCTGTTAGCGAACTCATGGGTGGGTGGAACATATAAGTGGACTTAGGAGTGGGCCTTGTGGGCATACTCACCGTCAGGCCCTGGGGCCCAGAACTTGAGCTGTGTAAGGGGCCCCCCAAAAATGGAGCTGCTTCCAATTCTCCCAGAACATTGAATTTTGTGACTACAGTTGCAAACAGCCTCCAGAGATCCTGTTCTACACCAGACCAGTGGAGCCAAACTGCAGCCCATCATCACCCAATCTAGTATATTATTAGTGACACTAATCTATAATTTACCTCACATTAAAGGGACACTATAGTCCCCAGAACGACTGCAGCTTAATTAAGTGGTTCTGGTGTCTATAGCCGGTCCCTGCAGGCTTTTTAATGTAAACATACACTGTGGCAGCACTGGCGTTAGTTCGTATGGCAACTCATATAGGTGGGGCATTGTGATGTCACATGGGGGGCGGCAAATACAGCTGTTCCCCATGCAGCCACAGGTGCCGCTGTGCTGGGAGATTGTGATTACTCTTCACTTCCTCCCAGCCTACAGAGCAGCGCATGGGAGAGAGAGAGGAGGAGGCATGATTTAATCTTACAACAAATCCAGTAAGCAAATCTTTATAAATTTGGGGGGGATCAGCTCTGTTTCCACAGTTTATTGGTGTTTACTCTGATGTCTGTATTAATATTGAGGGATTTCTAAGTAGTAACATCAGTGTATGTCAGCAGGGCCAGCCGTTGGGGTGTGCACGCTGTGCGGTCACGCAGGGTGCCATCACAATAGAGGCGCCCCGCGGGCAACACAGCTCACAAGTTGGGGACACCAGCCTATTCAATTTAAACGATTTGCTGGTGGTCCACTGGTGCGCACCAGCAGTAGGTGCAGTCAGATTATAGCCTCTCCCTCATGGTTCCAACGCTCAGTTAGTGAGTCAGAGCACAGGCTCAGAGATTCTCAGCCTGCGCTCTGACAACATTCAAAGTCAGAGCCGTGAAGGAGCGGGTATGGCAAAGAGCTACTGATTAGCATAACATCAATATCCGTTATAAAACCAGGAAAAGGTGGGCACCATTGCACTGATTTGGTGGTGCAATGGGCCACTTGACTGGTTTTGCCCCCCAGGCCTAAGGCTGCCAGCCCTCCCCTGAGCGCAGCAGCCTGGCATTGTCTCCAGCCACACGGTTCAGCCACACCAATGGGTTGTGATCTGTGAACAGGGAAAAAGGTTGTCCATATAGATACGGCTGCAACTTTTTGAGGGCCCACACCACGGCCAGGCATTCTTTTCCGATGGCCGCGTAGCTCACTTCCCGTGGTAATAGTTTCCAACTTAGATACGCTACGGGATGTTCTCCGCCATCTGCTCCAACTTGGCTCAGCACTGCTCCCAATCCAAACATTGAAGCGTCTTTGTGAACAAAAAAGCGTTTAGTTGGATCAGGAGCAGCAAGTAGCAGCATTAGTTAGAGCCGTCTTGAGTTGGTTAAATGCCTGATCACACTCTGGGGCCCAGACGACTTGTCGAGGAAGGTTCTTGCTGGTCAAGTCAGTCAAGAGTTTGGCCAAGGCACTATAATTGGGCACAAATTTTCTATAGTACCCTGCAGTACCCAGGAAAGCTAGCACTTGGGTCTTTGCCCTAAGGGTGGGCCACTTCGCAACGGCTTCAATCTTGGCTGGTTCGGGTTTTTGTTGCCCGCTCCCCACCCGGTGGTCCAAGTACTGCACCTCTGCCATCCCTATATGTAACTTGCTAGGTTTCAGCGTCAACCCTGCCTCCCCGATATGATCAATAACGGCCCCTATGTGTTGCAGGTGCTCTGCCCAGGTCTGGCTATATATGGCGATATTATCCAGGTATGCGCATGCATATTCCTGGAACCCATCCAGTAGCCGATTTACCATCCTCTGAAAGGTCGCTGGGGCGTTTTTCATCCCGAATAGCATGACCCGAAATTGGTGCAGGCCAAACGGGATGGCAAACGCCGACTTGGGGATGGCATCCTCGGCTAGTGGAATTTGCCAGTATCCCTTACATAAATCTATGGTAGTGAGATACTGGCCTCTTGCCATCTTATCCAGCAGCTCGTCTATCCGGGGCATCGAATAGGCATCAGACACAGTTTTGTCATTTTGCCTCTGGTAGTCGACACAAAAACGTATCATGCCATCCTTCTTAGGTACCTGCAATACCGGCAATGCCCAGGGGCTATCGAAATGTCCAATAACCCCTAGCTGCAACATTTCCTCAATCTCTTTCCTCATATGTTCCCTGACTGCATACGATATGGGGTCTGCCGCATAGGTAGCTGTCCAGGGGTCTCAACTCGGTGAGTGGCTAGCAGAGTGTACCCAGGCAAATTGGACAAGGTGGCTCCTTTAGCCGCGATCAACTCTTGTACCTGAGCCCGCTCCTGAGGGCTTAGCTGCTCCCCCAGTTGAACCCCGTGGAGGGCTCTGTCTGGTAGTCCTGTTTTAATAGGTCAGGTAGTGGCAGGTTCTCCTGATCCTCAGAGGCGGAGGTGCATATTGCTGCCACGTCCTCTATCCTCTCAAGATAGGGTTTGAACATATTCACGTGGAGCATGCGTCTCTTCCCTACCCCTGAGCAGGGGCCAATCACATAGGTGGTGTCACATCTCTGTTCCACCATCTGGTATGGGCCTTGCCAGATGGCCTGCAGCTTGTCTGTGTGGACAGGTTTTAAAATCAAAACCTTTTGTCCCACTTGAAAGTTGCGGTCTCTGGCTCCCCTATCGTACCAGCGGCGCTGGCGTTGTTGGGCCGCCTGGAGGTTGGTGCACACAGCCTGGGTTAGTGCCTCCAGGCGGTCCCTGAACTTCAGCACATATGGTACAATGGGGGTCCCATCTGTGCTACTCTCTCCCTCCCAGTGCTCTCTAATTAATTCTAACGGCCCTCGCACCCTTCTCCCAAACAGCAATTCGAAAGGGGAAAACCCCGTCAACGCCTGGGGTACCTCTCTATAGGTGAAGAGCAGATGGGGTAGAAATCGCTCCCAGTCTTTATGGGCCTCTCCAAACGTACGGAGCATCTGCTTCAGGGTACCGTTAAACCTTTCGCATAAACCATTGGACTGGGGGTGATATGCGGAATTTACTATCGGCTTAATGCCACATATCCTCCAAAGTTGTTGGGTGACCTCGGCGGTGAACTGGGTACCCCTATCGAATATGATCTCTTGGGGAAACCTCACCCTGGAGAATATTTTCATTAAGGCCTCGGCCACAGTTTCTGCATGAATGTTGGAGAGGGCGATGGCCTCGGGGTACCGGGTGCCGTAGTCCACTACAGTTAAAATATATCTCTTACCCGAGGGACTGGGCTTGGGCAAGGGGCCCACTACGGCCACCCTACTGAAGGGTTCTTCAATAATGGGAAGAGGGCATAATTTGGCTTTGTGGCGGTCACCCCGCTTGCCCACTCGCTGGCAAATGTCACATGAGTTGCAGTACTGCCGCACATCTTTAGAAATCCATGGCCAGAAAAAGGCGTGGGTCAACCGGTATCGGGTGTGTGTCATCCCCAGATGCCCAGACATCACCTCCGCCTCAAATTTAGTTGGGGTATCCCAGGTCATACCTGCCGTGTGGGGGTCACTGTCTCTTACCTGAGCCTCAGAGTGTGCTGGTGGAACCGTGGTGCGAGCCTGCTGCCGGGTGGTCACTGGATGTGCTTCCTGGTGTGGAGCCTGGGGTATAAAAGCAGAGGTCATCTGGCCCAAGTCATTCCCTAGTACAACATCCGCGAGTAACTTCTGCATCAGGCCCACCTCTACCATCCCCTCCCCAGCACCCCAATTCAAATGTACTTTGGCAGTGGGTAGTCGGTACACTGCTCCCCCTGCAACTCGTACTGCCACGGATCCGCCGGTGTGTGCTGAACCTGGAACCAAATGGGGTGCTACCAAAGTTAGGGTGGCTCCTGAATCCCGGAGCCCCTGTACTTCTTTCCCCTCCAGTGTCACTAGCTGGCGATGATGTTGCCAGTCAGTGGCTTGAACCGATATCACTTCGTGCAGTATTCCCAGGGGTTCTTCTGCCTGAGCTCTCAGTATCTCCTGTGTGGCTGGCTCTACTTGATAGTGATGAGTGGTGGCCCTTGGTGCCGGGTTCTGTCGGACTTGGTTCCACGCTTGTCAGCTCCGGTTCTGAGTGCACTCCCGGGACATATGTCCCCACTGCCTGCAGGTATGACATTGGATGTTAGCCCTGCCATTATATCGGGAGGGTGGAGGTTGGTTCCTGTGACGAGACCAATCTTGCTACTGTGCATTGGAGGAGCCTGGTTGCTTGCCTGCTGCCTTTTGACTATGGACCGGCATTTAAATACTTTATTTCCCTATGCAGAAAGGTCTATTCCTGTATTTCTGCCCTGGCGTTCAGCATATTCTCGGATTTACTGAATGAACTCATTTAACCCAGATAGCTATGCCATGGAGCCTATTCGTGTAATAAAAGACTTTGGCTCCATGGCGATTGAACTGTATGTGTCTGTGGTCTGAGCGCCATTCAGTATTAATGGGCGCTCAGACCTAAGCTATCTGGGCATATGTTGCATGTCTGTATTTTATGTCATAAATGTAACCTTGTATATTTTATTCTATTTTACTGTCTTTTTACTGCCATGTGCTTAATGGAGTTTTGCCTCTGTCCTTGGAGATAATTGGATTACTTCCCAATTATCTCCAGGATAGAAGAGTCTGTGGAACTGGTTTTGGGCAGAAGAGCCATGCTTCATTTGGTCACAAAGGACTTTGATCTATCTTTTGAACCAATGGACCAATTTGGATGATTTTGACATATGTTTGTATTTGGAGTATGCTGATTCTGAAAATGTATATGAATGTGATGCATACTTTTGAAGTTATGAATAATGTGGAAAAACTGTATTTCTATGGCTGTTATAATTACATTACCCATTGTGTAAGGTAATTGTATCACAGGCAGAGGGGAGGATTTTGTGTGGGAGTGTCTGAGTGTATTGTACGTGTTTATTGGTTGTTTTCCAAAACCCTGTAGGTGGTACTAATGTGTATATAAGAACAATAAACCCACAGCTCTGTCTGTTCCTGCTTGACCCTCTAAACGGAGCCTTGACTCGTTCTTGGGGGTATTATTGTATGCTGTTCCAGTTCGACTGCTAGGACTGTAAACCTGTTCGTATGGTTTTTCCTATTCAGCTGTTTACAGTATTCGTATGTTTGAGAGCATTCAAATGCTTCTCCGGTTCGGTGGATTGGTGTCTACAGTAGCTGGAAGGGGAAGATGTTCTAAATGGCGATTTTATGCCTGGGGGTGATGTTACAGTTCCCCTGGGTTGTTCTAAAGGGGTTTGCTGTGGAGGCTGTAGGCGTCACTGCACTGGGTTGCACAGTGGGTCGAGGGTAAGTCCTATTTAGGTGCCTGTGATGCCTCCTTGTGTCAAAATGCTGGTCTGCTAATCGGGCCGCTTCAGTTAGGGTGAGGGGTTTGCGGTCTCTCACCCATTCTTGTGCCTCTGGGGACAAGCCATTAAAGAATTGTTCCAACAGCATCAATTGTCGCAACTCCTCCATAGTGGTGGCTTGGCTTGCTTGTATCCACCCCTGTGATGCTTGATCTAGCTTGTGAGCCCACTCTGCATGAGAATCTTTCTCTGGTTTGCGCAAGCCTCTAAACCTGCGCTGGTATGCCTCCGGGGTAATGGCATATCTTTCTAGTATTACATAGTTACATAGCTGAAAAGAGACTTGCGTCCATCAAGTTCAGCCTACCTCACATTTGTTTTTTGCTGTTGATCCAAAAGAAGGCAAAAAACCCAGTTTGAAGCACAATTTTGCAACAAGCTAGGAAAAAAATTCCTTCTTGACTCCAGAATGGCAGTCAGATTTATCCTTGGATCAAGCAGTTATTACCCTACATTGAAAGATTATATCCTTGGATATTCTGTTTTTGCAAGTATGCATCTAGTAGCTGTTTGAACATCTGTATGGACTCTGATAAAACCACTTCTTCAGGCAGAGAATTCCACATCCTGATTGTTCTTACAGTAAAAAACCTTTCCTTTGCCTTAGACGAAATCTTCTTTCTTCCAGTCTAAACTCATGGCCTCGTGTCCTATGTAAAGTCCGGTTTGTGAATAGATTTCCACACAATGGTTTGTATTGGCCCCGAATATATTTGTATAATGTTAACATATCCCCTCTCAGGCGACGTTTTTCTAAACTAAATAGGTTTAAATTTGTTAACCTTTCTTCATAGCCGATATGTTCCATTCCTTTTATTAATTTTGTAGCCCGCCTCTGCACTTTTTCTAGTCCCATAATATCCTTCTTTAGAACAGGTGCCCAAAATTGCACAGCATATTCAATATGAGGTCTTACCAGTGATTTATAAAGAGGCAAAATGATATTCTCATCCCGAGAATGAATGCCCTTTTTCATGCATGACAATACCTTACTGGCCTTGGCCACTGCTGATTGACATTGCACATTGTTGCATAGTTTGTTGTCTATAACAATTCCCAAGTCCTTTTCATGTGTTGTTATCCCTAATTCGCTTCCATTAAGGGTATACGTTGCTTGTGTATTCTTTACGCCGAAGTGCATAACTTTGCATTTTAAAACATTAAATTCCATCTGCCATTTGAGTGCCCAGTCCCCCAGTCTATCTAAATCCCTCTGCAGCAAAGTAATATCTTGCTCACATTGTATTGTTTTACAAAGTTTGGTGTCATCTGCAAACACTGAAACATGACTTTCAATGCGGTCTTCAAGATCATTTATAAACATGTTAAATAGAAGGGGTCCCAGAACAGACCCCTGAGGGACACCACTTGCCACCTCTGTCCAGCTTGAAAATTTACCATTAATGACAACTCTTTGTACTCTGTTTTTAAGCCAATGTTCTACCCAAGAACAAGCATTTTCATCTAGACCGATTTCCTTGAGTTTGAACACTAATCTATTGTGTGGAACTGTAGTATGGCTCGTTTTACTTTGGCATAATCCTTGCTGTCCTCTCTGGGTACAGCACGATAGGCTTCTGCTGCCCGACCTGACAGTTTGCTCCAAGTCATGCAAATCACACAGCCTCTCGAAATCTTGCAAATACCCATCAATCTCATCCTTCTCCTCACAAAGCATCTTAAAGGCATGGTATGGGATTTGGGGTTTTACCTGGCCGTAGACGGAGGCAGTAATGGATTATGCCCTGGACGGTGTCTCTTGTGGACGGTGTGCCATCACATACTCCTGTACATCCGCCATCAGCACGGTCAATATTTCCAAGGGTACTGGCTGCGGCAGAAACTCCATCCTGGTTCTCATCTCTCTTCGGTATGGGGATTCCTCCATGGCTGGTTGGGGTGTAACGCTGTGGGCTCTGTCTCCCTCCATCAGTTCGGCGATCAGCACTGCTTTCGGCTTGTTGCTGGCTATCTTTCCCCTGGCTTCCAGCAGTTCCTTTAGTGTCTGCCTTTTCAATGCAGTGTAATCCGTCCCCATTCGCTTGTTGCTGGCATTCACTTAACATTCTGAGCATTTCTCCCATCAGGCACTGCTGGACGAGGGGGATACTCCCACTGGAATATACCATTAAGTGGATTATCCCTCCGTGCAGCAGAACCGGCATTTTACATTTAAATACATAACTTTAGCAATATTCAGGTTATTTAAACGTATGGACGTTCGGTAGATAAGTGGGGTCTGAGTGCACATTTCATGGGAATACCTCTCAGATGCCAGCTAAAACAACCGAATGCCGCACGAAATACACTTTGCCATTGAGTTCGCCTAAAAGTACGGAACACCGACCGGAGCTCCCGAATGGCCTGGAAGTCCAGCGGTGTTCACGCCGTCGAGTAGCCGTTTTCAGTTCCACGCGCTCGGCGACCAAACACCGCTGGTGAGACAAAGGATCCAAGATGGCCGACCGCCGCGTGGTCGGTAGCCGAACGACGGCCACCTAGGAAAGTCTTTAATTACCGATTGGAACAATGTCAATTGGTTAATGAGTGCCACACATCCCTCTATGTGTGGGCTATTAGGGGGTAGCTCATTCGGTTCATGAACAGCCAGTAAAGTCGCTGTTCGTGAAACGAAATACATGAATGCTAGCGTCTTTCAGCTGCTAGCATACGAATTCTATGCACATAACAGTATAGACCAAGGTTACACATATATTACAGCGGTTATTACAGACAACCTTTTAATACAGATAGTCCAGCATCCTACAAGTGGCTAGGTTTGCCACACGTACCGTAGGCGGTTTAGAGACTCAAGGAAGCAAGATAAAGATTCCTATGCGGAATGGACTTTCCGCCTACACAGAACTGGATCACAGTGGGTAACCGGGTCGGGAGAGGATGTGTTACAGCTATTTCTTCTGGAATATTTTTTTTAATCTGTTGACCCTGACATCAGAGTATGGATCCGTGACCGTAGACCCCTTACCTGAAGCTGCTCGTCTAGCAGATGAATATACAGACACCCGTAAGGCTGACTGACGACGGGTAAGGCCCACTTCCCGCCCAAGAGTTATGGTCCCAGCATCCTCTAACCAGCACCAACCTCCTTATCGAGGACCACCCAGGCTTTAGCCTGCCCTACCAAAGACAGGGCCCAGATGCTTTTGGTGCCAACAGCTAGGGCATGTCAAAAGTTATTTTCCCCTAGAACCTCCAAGACCATCATGGGTGCGACTTCTACTGTGTAGAAGTCGAGGCTAATCCTAATGAGTACTGGAGCTTGCTGCATGAGGCTGACCCTGTTCAGGCTGTTACCCAAGACAACTGGCAACTAGTTCTGGTGAATGAACAGACTGCTAGAGGCCTGCAGGATACTGGAGCTACCCTGACATTTGTGCAACACCACTTAGTTCGGAACAATGAACATACGGAACAAACTGTGTGGGTAGCCATCTATCATTACCTACTGCCTGCGTTCACATGGATTGGAGAGCTGGATCTGGCACTGTGAACGTGGGGATTATGAAGGATTTACCAGCCAAGGTTTTACTTGGGAATGATTTGGGTCCCCTTACTTCTGCCTAGATCCCAAAGGAGCCTGCTAAAGTGCAAACCGTAACTACACGACTTCAAGCCTGTACTGCGGAAGTTGGTCCACGTGCTGAGGAGACCCAGGTAAGAGATGACCCCCTGACTTTGACAGTAGACCTGAACCTGTC
>OW240922.1:31402035-31417780 GCA_933207985.1 Pelobates cultripes | reverse complement strand
AGCCTGGGACATCCCAGAAGAGTTCAGGAGGGAAGCCCTGGAAGACCCCACACTACACATGGCAGACACCCTGAACAAGGGTGGATAGAGAGGGAAAGATTTACCTGGGAACAGGACCAGTTGTATAGGATAACCAAAACACACCATACAGGAGACACCCCATCCCAGAAGTGCCAACTTGTAGTTCTATGGAAATACAGGTTGGAACTTCTCCAGATTGGGCACAATGTACCTTTAGCGGGACATCTGGGCATACGCCGGACGTCTCAAAGTGACTCAGAACTTCTTTTGGCCAGGAATCTCTATGGATGTTTGGCAGTACTGCCAAATTTGTGATATTTGTCAGCGAGTAGGGCAGAGTGGAGCCCATCCCAAAGCCAGACTGCAATCCATGGCAATTATTGAGGAGCCATTTAGTCTGATAGCAGTCGACATAATAGGACAACCTTAGCTAGGCCTAGTCCCTCCGGTAAGAAGTACATACTTAGCGTGGTGGATTACGTTACACAGTAGCCGTCACTCTCATGAATATTCAGGCAGAGAGCATTCGAGGTAGGAGATGCTCTGGTCCGAATATTCGCTAGGGTAAGTTTACCAAAGAGATTCTCTCATCGTCTTGCTTTTATAAATGGATTACGAGAAGGGGGGATCGGGGCGTTGACATATAGCAGTATGATGTTGGATGGGGGGACACAATGTGCACATAATGGGAGGGAAGGGCATTACACTAAGCAGAGGGGGGACTTTTAGCTCCAGAAATGTGCGTCTGGACGGTATAATCCCCACCTATGGATATGTAAATGGTCCTTGGATGTCCTCAAAAGGGGGTATTCAGTGGTAGTAGGGCGGTATTCAAATAGCTGGTAAAATATATATAAAAAAAAAAAAAAAGAGGATAGAAACATAAAATAGTCCTCTCTGGATAATACAAAATAAAATGATTAAAAAAAGGAAGGTATACTCACAAGTGAAGAGCAAATAGCATATTGCTCAATATATGTAGGCATAGGTGGTATGATCCCCACCAAGGATATCACTGCGAGTCCTCCAGTGGGGTGTTGGAGAGAGTTGAAAGGAATTATTATTTAAAAATAAAATAGAATAGAAAAAAAGGATAGGCTTGGAGGCTCCAATAGCATAAATGGGCTATCTTTATTGGAGACAACAGCTTAAAAAAAAAAACACGAAAAAATGTGTTTCTCCTGCAAAGAGGGTGGGGGGGGGGGTTAGAAAAAGAAAGGGGAGGAAAAAATAGTTTTTTCCTTTTGGTGGGGGGGAGGGGGAGGTTTCGGGGGCACTTTCTGTCCCATTTGGGGAGCCTCTCTCCGGCATCCTTTTTATTTTCATCTGGCGCTTTTACTTTTCACTCTTCTTCTCTCTACAGTACTCTTTGTGGCTTCCCTAGTTGCCTTCAATTGGGGGTTGGGCACGATCAGGGGACTCTTCTACCCTGTTTTCCTTTTTCCTAGTTACCTACGGGGGGGGGGTTCTTCCGCTGGGCCCACACCTGGGTGTTTGGCTTTGATTGGTGTTCGGACCCGAACCACATGTGAATATGGCTTATCGCCTGGCTCCTCTGTCTGTCCTTACCCTGAACTGCAGGGGCTTGATAATTCTGGAACGACTGTCACACTTGTTAAGAGTCTTGAGGAAAGACCATGTGTCGGTGGCACTCTTACAGTAAATGCATTTCTGCTCGCTCATTCCCGACTAATTACTTCTGTAATCACCCCTCAGCCCGTAAGGCTGGTGTAGCTGTTATACTTGCAGCAGATCTGCAGTTTTGGGAACTTGGGCATATGGATGATCAGGACAGCAGGTTCCTTTCTCTAAAAGGCATAATGCAGCCAAGACATACACTTTCGCTTCTCTATGTGTCCCCAACTGTAGATCATGGTGTTGCAGTGGATGTGATCTATTTGGATTTTGCCAAGGCATTTGATACAGTTCCTTACAATAGGTTAGTCTTCAAACTAAAAAAATTGGTCTAGATGAATATTCTTGTTCTTGGGTAGAACATTGGCTTAAGGATAGAGTACAATGAGTTGTTATTAATGGTAAAGTTTCAAGCTGGACAGAGGTGACAAGTGGTGTCCCTCAGGGTTCTGTTTTGAGGCCGCTTCTATTTAACATTTATAAATGATTTTACAATAGGCATTGAAATCCATGATTTAGTGTTTGCAGATGACACAAAACTTTGTAAAGCAATAAAATGTGAGCAGGATATTGCTTTGCTGCAGAGGGATTTAGATAGATTGGTATACTGGGCACTAAAATGGCAGATTAAATTTAGAGATATGCAAAGTTATGCACTTCGGGGTCAAGAATGCACCCATATTTTGAGTGTGCAAAGCAGATTTAATGTTGACCGTTACTCGCACTACACAGCAATGGCATTAAGCCCACACTACGCACAGGTCCCGAAGAACCCATGCCAGATACTTACCCAGCCAGACGTGCCTTTGTACTAAGCCACGTGTACCCTATCCCTACTAAGCATATGGGCACTCACAGCTCTAAGCGAGCGCCTCCAGCACAATAACCTCCCAACTGTGCCTTTTGTTAATGCTGCGCGCAACATCTTATTAATGAGCCTATGGGCACCCACCGCGATAATTAAGTGCCCCCCGACACATCATCGACCCCACCCCTGGAATGGGCGAGAGAGGGGTGAAAAGGCTTTCAAACACATAAATTGGATAATCCAAATAAACATGTTAAAACTGTTATTCCGACCTATAATACTTGCACAATGTAATGCCAAACATGTGATAATGTAACCATTATGCTTTGTCCAGAAAAATAAAGAATTAAAAAAAAATAAAAAAAATTCTCGGGATGAAAATATAATTTTGCCTCCTTATAAAATCGCTGGTAAGACCACACCTTGAATATGCTGTGCAATTTTCGGCACCTGTTATAAAGGATATAATGGCACTAGAAAAAGTGCAAAGATGAGCTACAAAATTGATAAAAGGAATGGAGCATTTTAGTAACGAAGAAAGGTTAAAAACTTGAAATCTCTTTAGTTTAGAAAAATGGCACCTCAGAGGGAATATGATAACATTCTACAAATATATTCGGGGCCAGTACAAACCATTATCTGGAAATCTATTTATAAAACAGGGCTACGCATGGAAAGAAAAAGGTGTTTTTTTGTTTTTTTTTAAAGTAAGAACAATAAGGATATGGAATTCTCTGTGGTTTTATCAGAGTCCTTACAGAGGATATAATTTCTAATTAGTGGGGTAATAGCTGCTTAATCCAAGGAGATATCTGACTGAAGGAATTTTTTCCTAGTTTGTTGCAAAATTGGAAGTGCTTCAGACTGGGTTTTTTTGCCTTCTTTTGGATCAACAGCAAAAACGTGAGGAAGGCAAGTCTTAATGGATGCAAGTCTCTTTTCAGCTATATAACTATGTAAACTATGTAGGAACAGTTCATCAGGAGAACTCTGGTTAAACTAGAGAACTTTGCAGAGGTAAACCTGACTCTTCCTCCGACCATAGCTACATTTCTCAATTGCATATATGTTTTTTTTGACAATCTTTATTTATAAATTTTTTCCCCCAAGTAAAGGTAGGGGTTACAGAAGAGAATAAGGGGAGTAAGGTCAAACAGTTGTTTAGGGTATACAATATAAATAGCGAACCTTCGCAATCACATAACAGAGTATATTCTTGTGGTTAAGTTTTATGTGGTAGTCCGGAACTGGGAGGTATGCGTAGCTTTTATTGCATTTTACTCCAGGTTGTGTAGATGTATTTCATTTACGACTCTCGTAATACCACTCCCCTGATTATTTGTGGCTCCATGGAGCCTGAAAATGGGGCATGGGCATGAGGAGTGCGAGACCCCACCTGAGTCAGGTTGTCAACGGGCTGTGTTTGTGGGTGAGTCTTTAGACTGGGCCTGGTGGTTGAGGTGGTGGGGCCCTCTGTAGTGTCAGCTGTATATTGGGTGTGGGTCTGTCTCTTTGCGTCGTCTTTTAGGAGGCACTATTTACTGGCCTTCTCTAGGTCTGCACTTGGTATGGCTTTCTCTTATATTTACTCTTGAATTGTGTGTTCTGGTACAGTACGTGGTGTGAGGTGGTCTAGTCAGGCGGGGGTTTTGGAGGGAGGGGGGGAATTAGTAGGGGGTAGGCAGGAGGGGGTGTAGTGTAGCCAAGAAAGAACGTAAGGAAGGTGGGGCGTGGGGGGGGGAAGGTCCATGGTCTAGGTGTAGTTTTTCATGAAGCTGTGCCGTCTGCCGCAATGTACTGCATATACGTTCTATTCGTAAAACTTTGACTGGCAGATTGCTGGAGGTCTCTCCATCCGGATGTTAAGGATTATACACACTATTCAGCGTTACACGACCGATATTCCCGTATCGATTATGTGTTCATTCGACAAGAGGGTTTGTCCCGCCTCCTAGGAGCGACCATTGGTGTGGTCAGACCATGGCCCAGTCCAAATATCACTTGAATCACCGTTGTTTCGGCCTACCACATGGACGTGGCGACTCTATGAGTCGCTCCTTCTAGACCCTGCTGTTAGGGAACAAATTCAACAAGCCATGGATCTCTATTTCCAGGAAAATGAGACAGCTGACACGTCTCTCATTTCGATCGGGGCACGCTCATTCGCATAGCCTATTAAAAACAAGGAGATTCTTCGGTAGATGACAGACCTGTACGATACTATTTTGCACCTGGTTTCTCAACACAAAAAGACACAAATGGTGGCTGTTTACAGGGAATTATTGCAAGCCAGAAGTCAACTGACGGAACTCCTCACACGTCGTCATCTTCGATCACTTCAACATTCTAAGGGTTTCTTTTATGCTCACGCGAACAGAGTGGGCAAATTCCTTGCACGTTTATTGAAAGGGACACTTCCATGTACACAGGTCCGTAGGCTGCGGCTGTCTTCGGTGAGACATCACCTTTCCCGAATGATATAGCTGAGGAATTCCGGTCCTTCTATCATTCCTTGTATAACTTGTACGAGCCGAATGAAGTAGACGTATGTTACAAAATCTGTATCTCCTGCAATGAACGGGCTGTCTTTACTAAAGAAGAACTATCAGCTGCCCTGAAGGGGACCAAAGTGGGCAAAGCGCCGGCCCCGATGGGTTTTCGGCTGGATATTATAAGATATTCGACTGCACTTATACCGCGGCTGACAAAGGCCCTAAATGCTGTAGCGGATGGGTGGGGGTTTGGAGCAGAATTATTGGCGGCTATGATTGCGGTCTTGCATAAGCCGGGAAAGGACCCTGAACACTGTGGCAGCTATCGCCCGTTCTCACTGCTCAATGTGGACGCCAAACTCTTCACAAAGGTCCTGCCACATCTGATCCACACGGACCAGACTGGTTTTATTCCTGGGCGTGAGGCACGGGACAGCACTTTGAGACTTTTTGCTATACAACATTGTAACGGAACTCCCCGTACTCTGACCGAGTACCTTCCATTGATGGACTCTTCCTAGCTTCCACCGAGGACAACAAGCACCACAACAGACACTACAACCACCGCAGACTCCACAACCGCCATAGCTTAACTGGAGTCTCGCCGTCTTCCTTCCACCTTCTGTCCTCCAGGACCGTGTGGGAAAGACCTCTTCATGCCACCCTGTATGAATCTCCAGCATCCAGGACTGTGTAGGGGAAGACTTCTCCAGGAGACCGTATCAGGAACAGCTCTTAGAAGAGCTAAGTTCTTAAAGCTCAAGGTAGCAATCCCCATTGTGAATATAGCTGTCCCCTCCAATCACGAGACAAGACTACGTGTTGAGGGTCAAGGGGCCATAGTTGCAGGGCAGGAGGCTGGCAAGCAGGTCTCTCCAGGACCAAGTGGCGAAGGGCACTTTCCTACAAACATCATGCGAGAAAGATGAGCCAATGTATGCTCTTGCTGTCAACTGATGCCAAGAAGGCCTTTGACCATGTTAACAGACCATATATGATGGCTACGCTGAAGTTCATGGGATTGCTCAATTGGGTAGCTGCACTATCTCCCAAGGTTAAAATAACTAGGTCCTTCAAAAGATTTAATCTTGAATCCTTTTTAAATGACATCAAGAATCTCCCATGGCACAGATTAAACATTATCCCAGATCTAGACTGTGCTGTTGAATACTTTCAGTCTGAACTGCTACAAATTTGGAATTTGCATGCCCCGCTGCGTAAGGTGAGGGTAAAAGGAGCGCATATGAACTGGATCACAGCTGACCTCATCCAAATGTACCAGTTTCGGGATTCTTTGTTGTCAAAATTTAAGCGTACTGGCTCTATGAATGATCACGGTGCATATAGACAAAACTGGCCAAGGCCCAATATTTCTATGAAAATCTGAACAGTAACATCTCAAACCCTAGAAACTTTTGGAAAGTCATAAATAAACTACAAACTCCCCCAATCCACTCCCAACCCTCCACTGTCAAAGTGGGTAACCAAACCCTGCAACTTCCCTTAGATGTAGCAAATGCCTTTAACAATTATTTTGTCGGATGCTCTACTGCCCTGATTGCCAAGCTAATAAATGACACGCATCCTGAAACTACAAATGTGGATCAGGCCCCACTAAATTTGCAAAGGCCCAATATAGATAAGTTTAATTTTAGACCTGTACCTGTTAGTGTCATTAAAAAACATCTTAATAATCTAAAAATGAAAAACCAGTCCGGACCTGATCAAATCCCAGCAATGCTGTTGAAGCTCAGTGCGCCGGCAATTGCTAAACCCGTCTCAACTCTAATTAACGAATCCTTGGTGTCTGGATACATACCCAAACTTTGGAAGACTGCGAGAGTAGTGCCTATCCATAAAAGTGGTGACACTACTTTGGTTTCTAACTATCGCCCAATATCATTGCTCCCGGTATTGTCAAAAATCTTAGAAAAATGTGTCCATACGCAACTTTGTGAGTACTACCAACAATTAAACTATCTGACCCCTGATCAATCGGGCTTTCGCCAGAATCACTCCACTACAACTGCCCTCCTAAAAGTTTGCAATGACATCCAAACTGGCATGGAACAAGGAGCCCTAACTGGAGCTATTTTCCTTGATTTTGCTAAGGCCTTTGACACAGTAGACCACGACATTCTACTGCACAAACTCGAAAACTCAGGTATTGGTGATCATTCTTTAAACTGGTTTCGATCGTATGTATCGGATCGCTCGCAATATGTGTCCATTTCTGACAGTGACTCCCTCCCTCTCCCAGTCACGTGTGGTGTTCCCCAGGGTTCCATTCTCGGCCCCCTACTATTTACATTATTTATAAATGATCTGCCTAATGTCTGCCAATCCTCAAATGTACACATGTACGCAGATGACACGGTAATCTATGCGAGCAAATCCAATCTACCTCAACTTGAGGCTTTGCTCCAAGACCAGTTTACAGAGGTAGAAAAGTGGATCGCAAAAAACAAACTCTTCCTGAACACTGACAAAACTGTCACAATGATCTTTGGAACGGTACCTAAATTACACAAATTACACAATCCCCACCTATCCATCAAAACAAATTCAAATGGCACAATGACCGCGGTCCACTCTTTCAAATACTTGGGTATGATATTAGACCCCAATCTATCTTTTAGCCTGCACATAGAAAAGCTTGCATCTAAACTTTATCCAAAATTAGGTGCCCTGTACAGAAACAAAGCCTGCCTAAGCCCTACAGTAAAGGAAAAGATTGTACAGCAAATGCTGATGCCAATCATTGATTATGGGGATGTAGTATATGCGTCTGCATCGCAATCCCACATTAATAAACTCAACACATTGTATAACTCGTTCTGCAGATTTGTGCTACAATGTAATTACAGGACCCATCATTGTGACATGCTAAAGGAACTAAACTGGCTGTCGCTGGAATCCAGACGCACCCTTCATCTTTCCAGCCTTGTTTTTAAGAGCTTTTCTGGGAAACTCACACCCTACCTGAACAAAATGCTTTCCCCAGCTGTTCCCACTTTCTATAACCTCCGATCCAGTACAAGCACTTTACTTAGTCTACCTCAATACAAAAAGAAAGCGGCCCGATCCTCCTTCTCCTACAGAGCGCCGCAATTGTGGAACGACCTCCCGCACAATTTAAAATCTTCCCTAAGCCTAAAGTCATTTAAGAGATCCCTCTCTACATACCTCAAAACAGAATGCACGTGTCATGGTTGATTATATATTTCCTGCCTGTTCTATGTTAAATTTTGTATATATTGTGTATTAATATTGTTTTTGTATTTTGTTGTACCTAATGTAACAATGCAATGATTTGTGGACCCAGGACATACTTGAAAACGAGAGAAATCTCAATGTATCTTTCCTGGTAAAATATTTTATAAATAATAATAAATAATAATAATAATAACTATACAGCAAACCACACACTTCTGTGAGAGTGAATGGAGCTCTGACTGATGGTTTTAACTTTCGCAACGGGACGCTTCAGGGTTACCCGCTCTCTCAGATGCTTTTTGCCATGTCCTTAGAAGCCCATACTTCAGGCGCTCTGCCAAAATGCAGATATTCAGGTATATGCATTGCAGGGGGTGGAACATAAGGTCGCTGCTTATGCAGATGACCTCTTTATGACGAATCCGAGGATCACATTGCCCTGTCTCTTGTCGAAATTCAAGAAGTTTGGCATGTTATCTGGATTCAAATGCAATCTGTCGAAATGCAAAGTACTGAACGCCATGTTTCCTGCAAACGACCAAGCAGCACTAGATACGGTATTTCCGTTCCATTGATGCTACAGTAAAATTAAATATCAAAGAGTTTGGATAACCACGGACCCGCAAGATTTATATCAATGCAATTTTCTTCTGCTATTAAAGACGATATTAACGGATCTGCGGAAATGACCCCATGGTAGGGTGGTGGTAGTTAAAATGAACGTGCTCCCACAGGTGTTAACCTCTTCCAGACAATCCCACTCACCCCACGGGCTACTTTTTTCTCCTCCTTGAAGTCAGCGGTGATTGGATATGTTTGGTGGGAGGACTTTCCCATCTGCGCCCTGATTTGCTTGGTTTACCTAGACATAGGGGGGGTTTGACTTTAAAAAATATCAGGCCACTGTCTTAAAAACAGATATTGGATTGGCATCTGCTATCCCCGCAAAAACAATGGGTAACATTGGACAGGAGTGGAATGGGAGCTCCTGTGTCATAGACAGTGTGACTGGGGGAAATCTGAGGTCATGTAACACAGGGATAAGACGGCCCCAGTTTCACAAATGCTCCGCACGTGGCGGGCAGTCCATGAACTGCCTCATGTTTCACCTACACCTAGCCACCTCTTACCAGTATCTGATATCGTCAAACTTGGTGGGGGGGTTACCACCTTTGGCCTGGCAGTCCCTGGGGGAAGGTGACTTTATCCATATTCATAGGGCGTTGTGGGATGGTCAGCATTCGGACGTTACCATAGAGGGATAAACTGCATAAGAGCCTCACGTAGTTGGAGAAGCTTTGCTTGCGGGGTTCGGTGATGAGAAGGCAGTTTCGAGGCTTTATCAACATTTCTTGGCTGGAAATAGCCACGTGAAGAATAAGTTCAAAAGCCAATGGGAAGAACTAATTGGTAAATCTTTTTCGGCTACAGAAGGTGCTGTTGTGGCAACACAAGAGCTCTATAAGCTCACAGTACCAGGAAACTAATATTGCTCTGGTATAGGGCGCCGACCCTTCTCCACAGGATCTTTCCTAGTGTGCTTCCCACCTGCTGGAGATGCCATGCTAATAGAGGCATATATGGTGGGAATTACTGGAAATTGTCCCCTTTTGTCACACCCACCTGAGTATTCGTGGAGCTGATGGAACCCAACTGCAGTGGAACAGCACTCCCTTACTATCACGATCCTTAGGAGCACCTGGGAGTGGAGACAGGGTCCCAAAGGGTATGTGGTGGCGCGGAGGCCTTTAATGAATATAAGAATTCTAGGGAGCAGGAAAAGTAAACGAAAATTGCAGTCAGGCAGCAGGCAGAAGTAGTCAGTCTATCTGGAGTTAGGTCAGGGAGCAGGCGGGAGCAATCATCCATAAGCTGGAAATTAGGGCAATAGGCAGATATAAAGCGATAAGAAAAATAACCAAGCACTGACTGGAAGGTGTGCTGGGTTTAAATAGCTGGCTGGGATCACATGACCGGCCACCTCCCACCAGTAGGTTGAGCACACAGGGGTTATATAAAGAGATCAGGGACTCGGTGCCATCTTGCTTTACACCATAGTCCCTGAACTGATCCTCCCCTATGGATCTGCAGCTCTCCCTGTGCAGAATGCCGGGTCCGCATGGCAGACGCAATCTTGCCGCAATGATGTGCTCGCCGCAGACCCGCAAGGGCGGCGCAGGCGCCCAGGGGCAGGTGAGTACTCAGCCGTGCCATGACACCTTTTTGGACATGGTACAGGTCGAGATGACTGATATCCTTGAGAATTTGGTTGAGTAGTCGGGGGAGCTTGCTCTGCTACATGTCTTCAAAACCTATGTCGGCCTACAAGAAATCCATCTTATGCCATTTGCTTAATGCGGCTAAGGCCCGATTCCTGTTTTTTGCAAAAAAATAAAAATAAAATAATTGAAGGATAGTGATCATATTAAGCCATTTATTGTCACATACTTGTTTGGCTCTGTATTAAATCATAATGATAACAGAAATCACCCAAATAGCCCTAATCAAAAGTTTACATATCCTTGAATGTTTGACCTTGTTACAAACACACAGGTTAAAATGGCAATTAAAGTTTAATTTCCCACACATGTGGCTTTTTAAATTGCAATTAGTGTGTGTATAAATAGTCAATGTGCTGTTATCTCACGTGGATGCACTGAGCAAGCTAGATACTGAGCCATGGGGAGCAGAAAAGAACTATCAAAAGACCTGCGTTCAAGGAACTTTATAGAGATGGAAAAGGAAATAAAAAGATATCCAATGCCTTGAAAATGCCATTCACTACTGTTCAATCACTTAAGAAGTGGAAAATTCGGGGATCTCTTAAAACCAAGCCAAAGTCAGGTAGATCAAGAAAGATTTCAGCCACAACTGCCAGAAGAATTGTTGGGGATACAAAGAAAAACCCACAGGTAACCTCAGGAGAAATACAGGCTGCTCTAGAAAAAGACGGTGTGGTTGTTTCAAGGAATACAATATGATGATAGTTAAACAAAAATGAGCTGCATGGTCGAGTTGCCAGAAAGAAGCCTTTACTGCACCAATGCCACAAAAAAACAAAACAAAACAAAAAACCCAGTTACAATATGCCCGACAACATCTTGACATGCCTCACAGCTTCTGACACACTAATTTGGAGTGACAAGACATAGTGACAGAGCTTTATGGTTATAATCACTATGTTTGGAGAGGGGTCAACAAGTCCTTTAGAGAAAAGAATACTATCCCCACTGTGAAGCATGGTGGTGGCTCACTCATGTTTTGGGGTGTGTGAGCTCTAAAGGCATGGGGAATATTGTAAAAATTGATTGCAAGATGAATGCAGCATGTTATCAGACGATTTGCATTCTTCTGCACGAAGGCTTCACATGGGATGCTCTTGGACTTTCCAGCATGACAATGACCCTAAGCACAAGGCCAAGTCGATCCTCCAGTGGTTACAGCAGAAAAAGTTGAAGGTTCTGGAGTGGCCATCACAGTTTTCTGACCTTAATATCATCAAGCCACTCTTGGGAAATCTCAAAAGTGCCGTGCATGCAAAATGTATTTATAAAAATCTATTTTAACAGGATAGATACATTGAGATTTCTCTCATTTTCAAGTATGTCTTGGGTCCACAAAACATTGCATTGTTACAATAGGATACAATATTACAATAAACATATATATATATATATATATATATATATATATATATATTTAATACATAACCGGTAATAAATATATTCAACCATGACAGGTGCATTCTATGCTGAGGTATATTGCCATAGATCTCTTAAAAGATTTTAGATTGAATAAAGATTTGACTGTCCCTGAGGTTATTACACAGGGCCGGACTGGGTATGAAAACCAGCCCTGGAAAAAATTCCATCCCAGCCCCATAGCATTGCGTAATTATACCGGCACAACGTCATTTTCTTGTTCATAAAAGGTAAAATCATGCATTTTAAAGCACATTTGAAGAGTGAATTATTTATAGATAAGAGATATAAAAGCACACAAGGCCTTATACATAAAGCGTAAGAAAAGTGTAAACGTGGAGCAATCATCAAGAGTAGACCATTTATTGCTAGGGTGATTAGATTACATTTAGAACTTTGCCCCACAATAGCTCTTTATGTAGAACCCCCATTGTTCCAAATATCATAGTAGACCATTATCCCATGCAATTGTGTCTGCCCCATCAAAATTGTCCAAATAAAGAATAATCAAAGAGCTTTACTTCAAAGTATAGAAAACACAAATGGTTTCCAAAATTTATTAACTTAACATATATAAATTACTCATAAACACACAAAACAGTAGTAAATGCAAATAAACTTTTAGAGGTAACAAAAAGTGCAAATGTTATACTAGACAGTAATTAAATATTTTAACAGTTATAATAAACGTGCGAAAACCTTAGGAATTCAATAAAGTTTAAATACCTTGAAACATATTGCTGACTAGCTTTCTACTCCAATTTTAGAACAGGAAAATTGTACCAGTACCATGGCAAGCAAACCAACAGTTTTCAAAATGTAATGTACAAACATTACTCAAAAAAGTGCTTTAAAACAAGTAAATTAGTTTAACAGTAGATAAAAACAGGGCTCATTACCCTTTAGGACATGCCTGTCTAACCTGTGCTCCCCCAGATGTTGCTAACTACAACTACCATGATTCTTTTAATGAAACAAATGGCCAGGGAATTATGGGAGTTGTAGTTCAGTAACATCTGGGGAGGGTGCATGTTGGACAGCGCCTGCTTTAGGAGGTTGCAATGTGTAAACTGTTTTCTAAAGTTTTATTGGATAAAATATGTAACAACTTTTAAAAGAACTTAAAAAAAACAAAAAAAAACTAATCCAGTCAAAATCTAGAAAAATAAATATTGACCAACATTGTAATTTACTGACATGCTTGTAAGTTATGTAAGCAACATCTCTTGTAGCAAGCTGCTTTTTGAAGCCAAAACATCAATGATGGTTTCGTTGCTTAGTCCAATCAAGGCCTCTTTCTCCACTGACATTAGCATAAAGGCCTCCAAATGTGTTTGAGAGAGGGAATTTCTCAGTCTGTTCAAGATGTATTTAAGTTTTGAAAAAGACCTCTCACATGCTACTTGCGAAGAGGAAAGTGTCAGTGTCAATTTGTATGCATTAAAAAGTGAACTATACGTTAGACTGTAAAAGTTGTAACGCAATAATACATTGTAGCAGCAGGCTATACAGCTCTTACAAGTTTTGCACTTTCCACTTTTATCACCAACATTGGAGTATGGCTGTTCCTCAGTTTCAGAGATAAGATGAGAATGGATGGTGTCTTCATCTTGACCTTCATTGTTCACATCAATATATTCTTCATCAAGTGACATTTTCAATCTTTGCCACTTTGATGCAAAATCAAGTAGCTCACTTCGCAGTTTCTCTTTCGTTGCATTGGAGTCAAATTTAATAACAAGGCTACTCAGTCTTTCTAATGCACTGCTGGGAAGGTCTAGTAAAATATCTTCAAAATTTTGGGGATCTAAACATGCCAAATCTGCAAATAACTGACCATGTGTTGTAAATCGGCTATGCAGACTATTAATGATCTTGTCCAAGGTCACATTGTACACCTCCACCCGGAACTGGTCACTTGCTAACAGAATTGGTTCATCTACTGCAAGCTCACCAGCCATTCTTTTCTTACGTTGTATTCTTCGAGGTGATGGAAAGTCTTCCTCAAGCAAAACTTTGCAGCTGGTTGTATCCAACTTGCTGTTTGCCCAGACTGCAAACTTCTTTGCAGCATCTATAATCATTTGTGAATCACGATCATGTGCTTGCAAGTTGTTTACTGTTTCTGTCACCATTCGGTATGCCTGCAATACATCCATACCATGTGTTTGCAGGTACAAGGATAGTGGAGTGGTATTCTTGAAAACAAATAAGTACAGCTCTGCCATTATAAGTGTGTGGAATTTTTTGAGGGATTCTAAGTAAGTTCCAGCCTTGTATCTGATGTCAGCATTAAAATGATCAGAACGTGATATTTCTGCCATGGTCTGGATCAAATCTACATACAAGGCTTGACTTGGATCATTAAACGAACCAAACACCTTTGTAAGTGCTGCATCTCTAGACCACCATCTTGTTTCTCCAATCACAGAAAGAGATCTAAATCTTTCTTCCTGAGACTTTTCACGCCATACATTCATCCGAAGGTAGGATTCGCGGATAAATACAGCACAGGAGTTTAACAAGCCGAACAACAATATTGCCTGAACAGATATCTTTGTGACATCCATCATCACCAAATTTAGTACATGTGCATAGCACCACACATGAATCTGGCCAGGTGCTTTACTACTCAGCCATGTGCTGAATCCGTTGTACTGACCCTGCATATTCGAAGCTCCATCAGTTGAGTTCCCAACACAGTTCGTAACCTCAATTTCCATGGATTCCAATACATTGCAAACAAGTTCACACAAAGCCTTCCCTGTCGTGGATATGCAATTTACCACAGCAACCAGACGTTCATGGACCACATCTGTGACATACCGAATTATTATTGAACACTGGTCTGAGACGTTTATATCCTGTGTTGTATCGAGCTGTATTGAGAACATGCCGGCATCTCTGATCTCTTGGGCAATACCTTTTTTCAAAAGTGCTGAAATTACACAGATGATATTGTTGACTGTAGTTTTTGAAATTAATGTAACAAAGCCACCACGTCCTTTGCTACTTGTTGCACTTTGATGCTGCTTTTTACTTTTTTTAATAACTGTATCAAGGTGATTTTTCAGCAAGGGATCAAACTTGCTTAAGAGTAGCAAAATCTCTAGGAAGTTTCCATGGTCCAACTTTTCATTATCTAACGTATATGCTGCTTCAGCTGTTGCCCGATAGCTTAGGCCTCTTTTTCCAATCAGCTTTATGGTTTCAATTATCCTCTCTAGAATGGCACGTTTTCTCTTCACTTCCTCTTTTCTGGCTGTTGTTTGTTTCTCAAAGAAATGACTAGATATGTCCATATTCTTTGACCTCATCAAAAGGGATTCAGAGCTATTATTGTGGAGGTTGCTTCTTTCGTGCTCTTCAATTCTTTGGTACATGTGCTTTTCATCAAAGCAACCATCAATAAAAGCACTGTCGTCTGTCTTTTTGCTGAAAGCTAGACACACCATGCAGAAAAAGGCACCATGTCCATGTGAATAAGTCAACCAGTGACGCTTCTTTCCATCCCTCCTCTGATATAACTTTGTTGAATTTAAAGAAAGGATAACTGGTTGACATGGATGAAACAATAGGAAAGAATCCAAATTTTCAGATTTTGGTTTGATAAACCACATTTTATCATCAACTGTGTCAGACATGCCCTCCTTAAGGCCAACTACTTCTGGAATATCTTCTTTTGCTAATGAAGAATCATGTTCAACAGTTTCTCCCTCAACAGGAACTCCAATACTGTGGTGAATATCTTCACCTGCTTCGGTATCTATATCCAACTGTACAGTGCTTTGCATAGCGCTATGCATTGCTGTGCTACAGCTAGCGCCAATGTCTTCATGTAGAGATACGGGTGGTAAGTCATGCTTTGTTGC
>OW240922.1:31369898-31401935 GCA_933207985.1 Pelobates cultripes | reverse complement strand
TACATTGCTGCCCCCCTCTCCCTCCCTCCCATGCCCCAAATACATTGCTGCCCCCCCCATGCCCCAAATACATTAATGGCCCCCCAATACAATAGGTCCCCCCAGCCCAAGCCCCCTTATTCTTACCTTAAAAACTGTTCCAGTTCAATGGTGCCGGTGGGAAGAGAGGCCGCGATTCAGGCTTGCTGGTGGTGCCGCCGCCGCGCAGCCGCCGGATATGACGTCATGTCGTCATTATCCGCTCACATCCGGCGGCTGCCAGGAAGTGCCTGTGCGCTCGCACAGGAAGCAGTAGCGGCCGGCGCGGGTGCGCCGCGCGGCCGCATACTCCTATACAAAAAAAAAAATTATGTCTTGTGGCTGAGTGCAGCCACATGTCAAAGCGGCCCCAGGGCTGGCGGCCTACCGGGAAATTTCCCGGTATCCCGGTAGGCCAGTCCGGCCCTGTTATTACATAATTGCGGTGCTCTGTAGGAAAAGGAGGATCGAGCCACTTTATTTTTGTATTGCGTTATGCTAAATATCATGCTAGTACTTGATCGGAGGTAGGATCAGCTGGGGAGTGCATTCTACTCAGGTAGGGTGGGAGCTTCCCAGAAATGCTCTAAAGCACAAGCCTGGAAAGATAAAGAGTGTGTCAGGATTCCAGCGACAGCCATTTTAACATGTCACAGTGGTGGGTAAAGTAATTACATTCTAGTACAAAGCGGCAGAATGAATTATATAATGTATTAAGTTTATTAAGGTGGGTTTGTGGTGCGGGTGCATACGCTACATCCCCATAATCATTTGTTTCACTATTTCCTTACTGTAGGGCTTAGGCAGGATTTGTTTCTGTACAGGGCACCTAGTTTAACCCCTTAAGGACTGGACTGTTTTTGCGATGTTGTACATTTGCGACCAGGCATATTTTTACACTTTTGTGGTGTTTGTGTTTGGCTGTAATTTTCCGCTCTCTCATTTACTGTTCCTATACAAATTATATATTGTTTTTTTCAGGACAAAAGGGGCTTTCTTTACATACCATTATTTATATAATCTCATGTATTTTAATTTAAAAAAAATACAAAAATCGGATGAAAAATTGAAAAAAATACATGTTTTTTGACTTTTACTTGAAAAATCTTTTACTCATCTACAAAAGCGAATGAAAAAACTGCTAAATAGATTCAAAATTTTGTCCTGAGTTTAAAAATACCTAGTGTTTACGTGCTTTTTTGCCTTTTTTTGCATGTTATAGGGCTATAGGTACAAGTAGGATATTGCGGTTTCAAAACATACATTTTTAAAATTTATCAATAGTGACATTGTAACACTATTATTTGTCATAAATCTCTGAATAACACCCCACATGTACATATTTTTTTTAAAGTAGACAACCTAGGGTATTCAATATGGGGTATGTCCAGTCTTTTTTAGTAGCCACTTAGTCGAAAACACTGGCCAAAGTAAGCATTCATATTTGTTTGTGTGTGAAAAAGTAAAAAAACTAAATTGAACGCTAATTTTGGCCAGTGTTTGTGACCAAGTGGTTACTAAAAAGACTGGACATACCCCATTTGCAATACCTTGGGTTGTCTTCTTTTGCAAATGGTATGCCATCATGGGGGTAATTCTCATTCCTGGGCTACCATACGCTCTCAAAGGCAACGTAACCAACCTGGCCATTTTCAATGTAAAATATTTGACCCATATATTTGACCTTGTAACTTTCAAAAATGCTATAAAACCTGTACATGGGGGGTACTGTTTTACTCGGGAGACATCGTTGAACACAAATATTAGTGTTTAAAAACTGGAAAACGTATCACAACAATTATATCATCAGTAAAAGTGCTGTTTGTGTGTGAAAAATGCAAAAAAGTAACTTTCACTGACAATATCATCGCTGTGATATGTTTTACTGTTTTGAATCACTAATATTTGTGTTCAGCGAAGTCTCCCGAGTAAAACAGTACCCCCCATGTACAGGTTTTAGGGTGTCATAGAAAGTTACAGGGTAAAATATAGTGCTAGCAAATTAAATTCTCTGGACTTTTGGCCTGGGTTGGCAGGCAGGTCCCTCAAATTGCAATCAATAAAATTACTTAATTATGTAAAAATATTATATAAATACGCACGTAGAATTTAAATATATATGCATATTTATATATTTGAAGTCTACGTGTATATTTATATAATTATTTATGTAATTTTGTATATGGACGTATGTATATTTCTTATTATTTTTATTTATTTTTATATACATAGATATATATACACAAATTCATTCTAAGTGTATTTTGATATAAATATATATATATTAATTTTAAAATACAGTTAGAATAAAATTTCATATAGCTATATAATTTTTTTTAAATTTTTTATTATTATTTTAAAAAATTTATTTAATTTAAATTACTTATTATTTATATTTTATAATAATATATATATACAATATATATAGTTATTATATATATTATATATATACGTGTGTAATTTAATTATAAGTGTATTTTTATATTAATATAAGTACATATTAATATAAAAATACACTTAGTATGACATTATATATATATATGTTATATAGACATATATTATATAAATATAATATATGTCTATATATCATATATACACATATATAATTATTTATTTATTTTTTATTAACATTAACTTTATTTTTTATTTTTTTATTTTACACTAGCAGGGGGACTGCCTGTCAGCACAGGCAGTCCCCCTGCAGGCAGACACATGGACACCTATTGTGACCATGTGATCGCTGTGTTAAGCGATCACATGGCCACAGGGGTCCTAATCTGCCGTGGGGAGACTGTCTGGGCTGCAGACAGTCTCCCCACAACCGGAGCCACGCTGATCGCCGCCGGGGGAATGACGGCGATCAGGTAAGTAGCTCTGACCGTTAGGACGGTTCAGGACCGTCATTGGTCGGCAACGCAAAAATGCCGATGACGGTCCTGAACCGTCCTCGGTCCTTAAGGGGTTAATTAAAGTTTTGAAGAGATTGTTTCAATGTGAAGGCCAAAGGATAGATTAGAGTCTAGCAACATACCTAGATATTTAAAAGAACAGACTGCTGTCATTGTGCTATTTTAATTTGTTCTAATACATTTGTTCATTTTGTAGTTTACGTAATTTAGGTACAGTTCCAAAGATCATTGTAACAGTTTTGTCAGTGTTTGTTATCTGCTATCCACTTTCCTACCTCTGAATTGGTTTTGGAGCACAGCCTCAAGCTGCGGTAGCTTGTGTTTACTAGCTTAGATTACAGTGTTGTCTGCATACATGTGTACAGTTGAGGATTTGCAGACGTTAGGCAGATCATTTATAAATAATGTGAATAGCAGGGGGCTGAGTATGGAGCCTTGGGGAACACCACACGTGACTGAAAGAGGGAGGGAAGTGCTAACAGAAATGGCAACATATTGCAATCGGTCTGAAACATACGATCGAAAGAAGGTTAGCGGACGATCACCAATCCCTGAATTTTTAAGTTTTTGCAAAAGAATGCCATGGTCTACTGTGTCAAAGGCCTTGGCAAAAATCAAGGAAAATAGCTCCAGTTAAGTCTCCTTGTTCCATGCCAATTTGGATGTCATTGCAAACTTTTAAAAAGGGCAGTGTCACATCCTGTTCTGTTCTGCCGAGGTGACTGGCCTTGGCTTCTGGTATTCAGTACTCTTTTTACAATTCTTGTTTAATTTTTCTGGTTTTCTATTCTATGTCTGGTATACATGCTGGGTTTTCTATTTTCATTCCTGTAACGGACCGTTTTGCATGCAAGAGGTTAAAAACTGTTTAGGCGATATTCCCCTTTCCAGATGCACAGACAGCTACTGTAAGCACCAATCTCCCGAACTGCAAACTACACAAATTCACCAACTGCCAAACAGGAAACACACGAATACTGGAAACAGCCGAACAGGAAAAGCATACAATCAGCTTACACTCCTGGCAATCAGCATCCAATCCAATTTCCCCCAAGAACGAGACGACACTTCGTTTGAGGGTTAAGCAGAACTGATTTACTGGGGCTACCTGCCCGGCTTTTATGCAGGTCTCCCACCTGGTGGACACTCCCCTAGGGGACCAGATGGGAAACTGGGAAACATATTGGACATTGACCAATCACAGACATACACCTTTAAACCCTCCCACAATGCATCACAATCCCTCCTCTCTGTCCTGTAGGTAATTGGGAAGTAATCCAATTATCTCCAAGGACAGAGGCAGAAGTCCATTAGCCACATGGCAGACAAAGGACAATAAAAGACATAAAATTACATACTGTTACATTTATCACATAGAACATACACATTCTACCTATCCCCAGATAGCTTAGATCTGAGCGCACATTATTACCGGATGGCGCTCAGATCACGTACATACAGTTCAATCGCCATGGAGCCAAAGTCTTTCATACAGTCTTTCAGTATACGGATGGGCTCCATGGCATAGCAATCTGGGGTAGCATGGCTTTAACAGTCTGCAGAAAGGCATGAATACGCTTTTCTGCAGGGAAAATAAAAGGTTTCAACTGCCGGGCCATAGTCTAAAGGGAGCAGGTGAGCAACCAGGCTCCTCCAGTGGACAGTGGCGAGGCTGGTTTCGCCACAATTCCATTATTCCGTTCCTGGAAATCCCAGTCACCTGGATTCCTTTAAATGTTTGTTTTTTTGTTGCCACACCCAGTAATCCTTTTGTTTCAGTCTGCTCCTGCTGGCAGTGGTTTCATTCCTTTGCACATTTCCTTGCAGGTACTTTGTGTTTTATTGTTTATTTAGTCCTACAGATCTAGGCAGTTAGGACCCACCGTAATTGGAGTACTTTGATGCAGTGGTGGGCAGGGCTGGACTAGGGGTACAAAGCAGCCCTGGCAAAAAAAAAAATCTATGCCAGCCCCATAAGTCATTGTGCTGTGTATTGTGTGTAATATATATATATATATATATATATATATATATATATATATATATATATATATATTTATTATTATTTTTTTATTTCAAAATATTGGTCCTTTTAGAGTAAAACATTTAACTATACTGTACAGCAAGCATACCCACATGCAGACACTGTCACAAGCTCTTTGATTCACAGTCTCACAGACAGACAGACAGACAGACAATGTAATTGATATACATATGCTCATTAACATAAAAACACAAGATCACTGATGCACACAAATAGGCTCACTGACAGACAATCTCACTGACACACACAGACAAGCTTATTGGTACACACACAAATTTAGTATAGACAAACTCACAGGCTTACTACAGACAAGATCACGGTCACACACACTCACACACACACAAGCTCACTGACACCCACATGCCCACTACAGACAAGCATACTGACACACGTGTTTATTACAGACAAGCTTACACTCACATGCTCACCACAAAAAAGCTCACACAAATGCTCACTACAGAAAAGCTCACTGATACACACGTGCTTCCTACAGTCAAGCTAACTGTCACACACACACACACATGCTTCCAACAGACAAGCCCACTGACACACACATGCTTCCAACAGACAAGCCCACTGACACACACACACATACACAAGCTAATTCAGGAGCAGGCACACACAAGCTCACTCACTAGCAGGCACACACACACACACATGTTCACTCACTCCCAGCTGGTATACAGGGGTCTCCTTCTGCTAAACATTCAGGCAGTGACTCATATACAAGCAATCACTGTGTATCTTTTTTTTTTTTTTTTTAAAGAAAAAGAACCTTTAACCACTAGAATTTTGATGATGAAGAAACTCCCTGCTTTGCACAGAAGGGATTCTCCTGGAACCCCTTCTTTGGCAAGAGAATTGGAATAACTACCTGGCTGCTTCCCTTTCACAATTTCAGAGCCTTATTGATCTTGGCATATTCATTAACATGTTGGTGGGGTAAAAATAAACAAAAATCTCTGAATATGTGGAGATTTTTTTCCCTAGGGGATCAAACTAAATCTGGTGAAAAGGAGCACAGGATGACACACTGTAGGGGTCTTGCAGAGAGGAGGAGAGGAAAGGGTCTAGTTAGTGCTGTTGAAATTAAACACAGACCACCTAAACTGTCTGCCTGATCTCAGGAAACCTCATCAGACCTGACCCAACTCCCACATGTGTCAGTCTTTATTTTATTAATGAGTGGTCTAAGCACAATGGCACTGGGCTGCCCTGAAGCCCATTATTGTGAAGTTCCTCTTGTCCCAGGACTGGGTCTTTTCATTTTCATATGCTTATTGTATCTCTTATACTCAGAGAGCACATCTTCGCACTGAGTGCTGGATACTAGTTTAAAAGGATCTCACCTCTGAGCACAAAGTCTAAACAATAGCACACATTGTCCATACTAAGACACCTACTGACACACATCACCAGGTTCACAGTCATAGATCACTCACTAGCAAACAGACACACACACACACACTCTCTCTCTCACTAGCAGACACACACACTCTCTCTCTCTCACTAGCAGACACACACGCACGAGGTCAACAACGTGCGTGGGGCGAGGCTTATGTGCGGGAGGCAGAGCTTGCATTAAGGAGGCGTGGCTTGTGTGTGGCGGCAGGGCATGCAGCAGAAATTAAGATAAATAGTGCAGGGAGACTCATAGGTCTCCCTCCGGCTGCGGGCAGACTAATTGCGGCCGCACCAGCCCCGAGCTCCTCCCTCATTACTCCCCTCGGACAGACACAGGCTGTCACAGTCCGAGGGGAAAATACTTAAAAAAAATTAACATAAGGATTAGGGCTGTCTGCCCGGCCCCAGGTTACTGCGGCCCACCGGGAAATTTCCCAGTAGGCCAGTCCGGCCCTGGTGCTGGGCTGCATACATCTTGGCCATTTATGGATGTCTAAATCTAAAATGTTTTACATATATAGGTCTCCTCTTATTTTGCCTTGCATCTCTTGTCTTGTTTTATTTTGTCTTCCCAGTTCATGTACAGTCCTGTTCTTTTTTTTGCCAAAGTCTTGTGTACATGTTCTGGGTTCTGCTTTCTGTCCTGCTCCGGTTCTGGATTCTAATTGTCTTGTTTGGTGCCTGTTCTAGTCTTGCCTTGTTTCTAGTACTGGATACATTCTGCTGCAGAGCTTCCCTATCCAGTTCCTGCATATTTTCACCTGCTCCTGGATCCGCAGAAGTGGCATCAGGGCTGCACAAATGCTGGTGCTTAACACCAGGGGGGTGTGGTTACCCTGCACCAGGCCCTGATAGTCCATTTCCATGTTGAGACTCCCATCATCAGGCATTCAGAGATCCAGGTCTCCGTACCACCACTCATGACAGGCAGTCGAAGTTGAGTGATTTGGACGAAAGTCTGATTGATCAGGGGTCAGATAATTTGATCGTTGATAATATTCACATAGTTGCGTGTGGATGCATTTTTCCAAGATTTTTGACAATACAGGGAGCAATGATATCGGGTGATATTTACATACCAAAGTATTGTCACAACTTTTATGGATAGGTACTGTGACAAACTCCCCTTTTTCTGTGAGTGTGCCACAAGTTTTTGGCGGGGCCCGTTTGCTTGCCTCCTACCCTGTGGCTATGGCCCTGTAATATACCTTGCCCAATACACTTTGAAAGGCTCCATTCATGTAATGTAATTACATTTGTACTCCACAAAGAGAGACCGACCGCTGGCCCTAATTCCCTGGAACTGTTTTGGGCATGAAGCCATGCTTGTGTCATACCTCCTCGCGGCCCACGCTGCTCCGGTCCCGCCGTCCGCTCTGCTGGCTTCCGGCTGACAGTGCACGTGTGCATTAACAGGGACGCGCGCATGCATGCGCGCTTGCCGCTGAGCTCTTAAAGCGATACTACCATAATTTCATAAATCCATAATTTCATAACCCTTTTATAATCTCTCCTATTCTCTTCCCTAGCCTATCAGATCTATCTCAGCCCTATTTATACCTCTCTCCTACATAACTTCATTGCCCTGTCGTGGTCTATTGTAGCCTGAGAGTGCGTTCTGTATACTTGTGTGTTTCCTGGTATCTTCGGCTTGTCTCTGGTCATCCATATTTTCTGGCTTCCCCGACCCTTGGCTTAGTTTCTCATTTGTTCTTCCTTCTCCTGCCCTGATCTCGGCTCATCTGAGTATTCTGTTACTCTCCTTACTTTTCTTCACGTTAAGGCTTTTTCATCTAACAGATTCATAATAAAAGCTATTTGGTATTTTTAAGGACCGGTAATAAGTCTAGCTTGGGTTGCCTGTTAGTCCTATAGTTAGCGTGTTGGGGAACCTAACCTTGACATTACGACAGGGCCATGGACCCTGCAAACTTGGGACAACAAATGTCAGCTTGTGAATGCAGAATGGAGGGTTTTGATCATAGAATGGATCAGTTTGCTCAAGCACTGCAAACTATCCTTACAAGAACAGCACATCTCCAGCAGGAAGGAGAGGGGCTGGCATTCAAAGCACTGTGTCTTTACCATCCATGCCTCATTCTAATCCTTCCATTCGCTTAACCCCTCCTCCCTGTTAATCTGGGGATCCGTCTTTATGCAGAGGTTTTCTGAACCAAGTGGGAGTGCACTATGAATCTGTTAGATGGAAAAGCCTTAGCCTGGATAAATCCTCTACGGGAGAGGGATGATGCCATTGTATTTAATCTTGATCTATTCCTAAGAACTTTTAGAAACGTATTCAACCCTCCAGGCAGGAAAAGACTAGCCTGCAAAGGCCTTATTGAAATTAAAACAGGGTTCCAGATCAGTGGCCGACTACGCCATTGAATTCCATACCTTAGTTTCTGAACTTACCTGGAACAATAGTGCCCTGACAGCTGTCTTCTTAGAGGGACTTACAGAATCATTACAAGATGAGGTGGCAGCCAGAGATCTACCAGAAGCCCTTGAAGAGTTAATTCAATACATGTCAGATATTGACATGAGTCAGACAAAAACTTCTCCATTTAGAGAGGCAAAGAAGGGTTCTAGGAGGAATCACGCTCCATCCTAGGCTAACTGAACTCCCTGCCTTACCAGCACCTGATTCTTATCCTGAAGCTATGCAGTTGGGTACAACCCGACTTTCTGAGGCTGAAAAAAAACTTACCGAAGGAGAGAGGGGTTGTGCCTATACTGTGGTAAGAAGGGGCATCTACGTAATAATTGCCCATCCCGTCCGGAAAACTCCACCGCCAAAGTTCGTTCAGGGGACCGGCCTTGGGTGTAATGTATTTGTCCCCTATACCGCATACCTACAGGTGTCTTATGCCTGTAACCCTTTCTTGGGGAAAGGTTTGTCATCAAGCTATGGTCCTCATTGATTCTGATTCTGCTGACAACTTCATTGACCAGACGTACTTGTCATCTATTTCTCTTCCTTTTGAGAAGAGAGAAACACCCTTGGCCGTTGAGGCCATAAATGGTAGACCTTTAACTGTCCCAAATGTGACACACCAAACTAAGACTGTTATCTTGTTAGTAGGTATTATGCATCGAGAGAACATAATTGTGATGGAACGCTGGCACTCCGACTGAGTACCTCCACCAATCAATGCTCCTAGCACTTGCCGAGGACTCCAAGCACTCTAACCGACACCATCAGCACTGCAGACCCCACTTCCAGCGATACAGCTGCGCCGGGGTCTCGCCGTTTCCACCCACCCTGGATCCACGACCAGGATCCAGCTCCCAGTGGGTGAACCTCTCCTAAATCCAGAGAGCGTAGCAGAAACAAATCAAGCTATTGCAAGAGCTTACTCTGGGGAGTAAGTGATTATAGCAATCCCCAGAGTGTAGGTATCCCTTCCCCCAAACATGAGCCAAAGCTTCAAGAAAGGTACAAGATGATCTGGTTTTAATGACCACACACTGGCTTTTATGCAAGTCCCCATGCAAGGGGACATCCCACAGGGTGGGACCCAGTATAACCAATCACAGACAATACAAACAAAACACTCCCACAGTGACATCACAATCCCTCCTCACTATCCTGGAGATAATTGGGAAGTAATCAAATTTTCTCCCAGGACAGAGGTAAGACTCCATTAACCACATGGTTACAAAAAGACATAAAATTACACAATGTTACAATTACTACATAAAACATATACATGCAACATATCCCCAGATAGCTTTAGATTTGAGTGCACATTATTATTGAATGGCGCTCAGATCACATACATACTATTCAATCGCCATGCAGCCAAAGTCTTTACCATAGTCTTTTGTTACACAAATAGGCTCCATGGCATAGCTATCTGGGATAGCACTACTACCATACTGAAAGTCCAGAACGCCCCAGCAGAAATACACAAATAAACCTTTCTGCAGGGGAAAATACCGCTATCAGCACATGGGCTATAGTCAGAAGGCAGGAGGCTAGCCAGTAGTCCCCTCCAGGCACAAGTGGCGAAGGGCACTTTGTCACACATCTTCCCTTTGGGGGGAAGACTAAACAGGTACCTGACCTTCTGCCCGTCAGTACCTAGGTTAGTCGGGCAGCCCACTCACAAAGAAAAATAAATGGTACTGGCCTGTTGGTTCAAGTTTGTAGTGGGACAGCGCAGAACTCTCGGTCTCACTGGTGCAGCTAGGCAAATTGCTGGTGTTATTTCAGAGGAAAAAGAAAGGGGGTGTACCAGCGCTAAATATTCCCCAACCAGTGAACTGTGTTCTAAATAACCGAAGAAGCTGCTATCACACCTAGTTCTTATCTTAGAGAATAGGAACCCAAAAACTCTTGTAGTGTAGCGCTATATTTACAGATAAAGGGTAGTAATAGAAAACTTGGTATACAACAATACTACCTTGAATATTCTTTATGTCTTTATATTCACATTAGAGTATAAATTCTACAAGACATAAAAAACAGACAAACCAAACATAGTGCAAACTGTATAATAAAGTCCGTTATAGAGTATTAGGAAGGGAAAATTTCCCACTCACAATTTTAGGAGCTAATATGGAATAGCTCAATATCTGCGCTCTTGGGGTCCGTAAAGGCGACCCTCACCCTTCTTGTGTATAGGTATCCTTGATTTCCTATAGAAGTAGAAACCGTATATGGTGCAGTAGGTTTCTACTTCTATAGGAAATCAAGGATACCTATACACAAGAAGGGTGAGGGTCGCCTTTACGGACCCCAAGAGCGCAGATATTGAGCTATTCCATATTAGCTCCTAAAATTGTGAGTGGGAAATTTTCCCTTCCTAATTCTCTATAACGGACTTTATTATACAGTTTGCACTATGTTTGGTTTGTCTGTTTTTTATGTCTTGTAGAATTTATACTCTAATGTGAATATAAAGACATAAAGAATATTCAAGGTAGTATTGTTGTATACCAAGTTTTCTATTACTACCCTTTATCTGTAAATATAGCACTACACCACAAGAGTTTTTAAACTGCTGGTGTTGCTTGGGGGGCAGAGGCCAGTGGTGCTCTGCCCCGCTACCAGCTCTTCCACTGGGGTAACCCGTGGTAAGTCAGGCTCTGATACAGGGGAAAAGGGGGGGCAGAGGCTAACAGAGCTCTGCCCAGATGCCAGCTCTTCTGCTGGGAGGGGGTCAGTGGGTATCGCAGGCTCATCCACTGCCCCCAGGACCCGGTTGGGATGTAGCTGGGGAGGGGAAGTTTTGCTTACCTGGCATCCCTGCGAGGTTGGTTGGGGATCTGGACCGCCCGTCCAGCCTCCCTGTAGGACTGGCACAGAGACCACGGTGCCATTTGCGCCAGTGTGGTTAGGTTTGTCTTCCCCCTCTCCCGGTATCTCTGGCTGCTGTTGGAGGGGGAGGCTGGTTGCCCCCCGTGACAGACCCATCCGTATGGACTAAAAGTACTATGTTCGTCTGTTTTGCCGTTTGCATGAATTTCCCCATTCGTTTGCCTTAGTTAAGGGAATGTATTTTTTTTGTCGAACGGAACTACCGAACGGAAGGCCTCCCAGAAGAGAAGTATGCTGCTGGTTAACCTATTGATCCCAATTAGAACGTTGCGGTTAACCACACACACTTCTCAATTAAAACTGAATACCGGGTGGTCGCCGTTCGTATGTCGACCACGAGGCGGCGGCCATTTTGACTATGCGAAAGCCCAGCGGTGTTCGACGATTATTTCATGGAACTCAAAACGGACACTTTTTCAACCGAACACCGCTGAAGCCGTCGACCTCCCCTTCTCAATCGACAAAAGCATACGAATACCGGCCGTTCAGGAGATTTAACAACACGAATGGACTTAACCCATATGGCCTTCCCATGGAGTCAATCGCATACCGAAGAGCTGTAATAGACTTTGACTCCATGGCGATTGAACTATGCGTATGGGATCTGAGCGCTATTCGCCAATAATATGCACTCAGATCCAGGCTATCTGGGGATGTGTTATACGAATGCAATACGTTCGGCAGTTATAAAGTTATGGATTTTAATGTGTTTTATAACTTTGAGTTAAAATGGCAATGTGCCTCTGCTCGGGGAGATAATTGAATTACTTCCCAATTATCTCCCGAGCAGAGGGGAGGAAACTGTGATGCATGCTGGGAATATTGTGGGGTTGTATGTCTGAAATGTCCCCATGTCCTTCTGTTATTCCAGTCTCCCATTTGGTCCCCTAGGGGAGTGTCCACCAAGTGGGAGACCTGTATAAATACGGGCAGGTAGCCCACAGTAAACTCAGTTCGTGTTTTACCCTCAAAGCGGAGCTTGGTCTCGTTATTGGGGGGATTTTATTACCGGCGACTAGAGACTGCTTATTGGGATTATTTGCCGCTTGGAAACTATTGCCGTTCGGCTGCTCGTGGCGATTCGTGCATTTGGAGCTCGAGAAGGGAAAGAGCCGTACAGGTACCGTTCGGGAGTTTGGAGTGTTCCCTAGCTGGCGGTTCGCATGGTTACACTGCATACGCTACCAGACCACATTATTGCGAACGGGGAGCATTCACTAAACGGCGGTTTGTGCATTTACTACTGGAGGTACCGTAACACCCCCACTCCCCAGGACTCTGGTTGCTGTAAGGTGGAGGGATCGACCATCACCTCCTCCTGGAACTCAGGCCGCCGCTGGGGAGAGAGACCAGTTGTCTCCTCTCCCTGTATATTATACTGCCGCTGGGGACCTGGGCTGACTGCCCAGCATCCCTGTAGGGCCGGCAGAGAGACTTCGGTCCCATCTCCGCTTGTCATCTCTGTGTGATCCCTGGACATGTCTATGAGGTCGCCCACCTCCAGCTGCTGTTGGAGAGGGAGGACGGTTGCCTCCCCTCCCCAGGACGCTGGTTGCTGTACGGGGGAGGGATCTACCATCACCTCCTCCTGGAACTCAGGCCGTCGCTGGGGAGAGAGACCGGTTGTCTCTTCCCTCTGTACGGTGCACTGCCGCTGGGAAGGGAGGTTGCTGCTCTCCTCTCCCTGTAACTCACTCTGTCGCTGGAGACGGGGTGTCAATACCCCCAAACACCACAGTTGGTACTCGAAGTTCCGTGCTTCTTGGTTCTCAGCACTCAACTGGCGCATCACTTGATGGACCACCTCATCTGAAGGGTTTGGGCCAAACCAGACCAGCCATGCCTTTACTTCCTTCATGAAATCAGCACCCTCATAGCACTGTGACAGGCGGATTTGCAATTCACTGGTTGCTGTAGGTAGGGACGCTGCGCAGCGTTGCCCTCAATTATAAATCCGTAACTCCACACGTTACCGGTGTCTCCGAGCTGCTGGTCCTCGCACTAGGACACCATCCCGCCGCTGCCACCAAATGTGACAGAACGCTGGCACTCCGACTGAGTACCTCCGCCAATCGATGCTCCTAGCGCTTGCCGAGGACTCCAAGCACTCTAACCGACACCATCAGCACTGCAGACCCCACTTCCAGCGATACAGCTGCGCCGGGGTCTCGCCGTTTCCACCCACCCTGGATCCACGACCAGGATCCAATCTCAATGGGTGAACCTCTCCTAAATCCAGAGAGTGTAGCAGGAACAAATCAAGCTATTGCAAGAGCTTACTCTGGGGAATAAGTGATTATAGCAATCCCCAGAGTGTAGGTATCCCTTCCCCCAAACATGAGCCAAGGCTTCAAGAAAGGTACAAGATGATCTGGTTTTAATGACCACACACTGGCTTTTATGCAAGTCCCCATGCAAGAGGACATCCCACAGGGTGGGACCCAGTATAACCAATCACAGACAATACAAACAAAACACTCCCACAGTGACATCACAATCCCTCCTCTCTATCCTGGAAATAATTGGGAAGTAATCAAATTTTCTCCCAGGACAGAGGCAAGACTCCATTAACCACATGGTTACAAAAAGACATAAAATTACACAATGTTATAATTACTACATAAAACATATACATGCAACATATCCCCAGATAGCTTAGATCTGAGTGCACATTATTATTGAATGGCGCTCAGATCACATACATACAATTCAATCGCCATGGAGCCAAAGTCTTTTCCATAGTCTTTTGTTACACAAATAGGCTCCATGGCATAGCTATCTTGGATAGCACTATTACCATACTGAAAGTCCAGAACGCCCCAGCAGAAATACACAAATAAACCTTTCTGCAGGGGAAAATACCGCTATCAGCACATGGGCCATAGTCGGAAGGCAGGAGGCTAGCCAGTAGTCCCCTCCAGGCACAAGTGGTGAAGGGCACTTCGTCACAATAATATTCCAAGTCATTTCTTCTCCTTCTTGCCCTCTAGTTCTTGGTCTAACTTGGTTACAGAAACACAACCCTGTTATAGACTGGAGAGAAAGATAGGTATTATCTTGGAGCCCTTCTTGTATGCATAAATGCATTAACCAGGTTAAAACACTCTTCTCTTAATACTCCTACCTCTCCTCCATTCTCCACTGTTATACCTCCTCAGTATATGGATCTCAAGAGAGTATTTGAAAAAGTGGAGGCCGATCGTCTACCCCCTCACAGGCCTTACGATTGTGCCATCAAACTCCTTCCAGGTACTATGTCACCTTTATCTCAAACTGAGAATAAAATAATGGAAGAATATTGTGGCAAACATAGCCACTTGGACACTATAAAGAGACTGTGCCTTTAAGGGTTGCCTGTATGGTTGTGGGATATATGCTTAACTATGTAGAATGTATGCTGGTTGTAATTAACGTGTATTTGCTGTATGGGCTATCTGCTGAATGCAGGTATGCAGCGAAACAGCGCATTCAAATGAAAGGAACAACCGAACGGAAAAAGGGAATGACAATTCGTATGCAGCAAACAGACGAAAGAGATCAGTGAATGGAGACTGATTACACTACTTTAAAAAGGTAGACGCTAAAGGAACTGCTGGAGGTTAGAGGGAAAAGCGCTAGCAATAAATCCAAGGCAGTACTAATTGCAGAACTAATGGAGGGCGACCGAGCACACAGCAGCACACCCCCACCAGCCAGGTAGGAAACCCCATATCAGAGGGAACTGAGAACCCGGCTGGAATTTGTACCTCAGCCAGTACCCCTGGACATCTTGACTGTCCTGATGGCAGACGTACAGGAGTACATTATGGCACAACAGCACCAGGGGGCACCATCCAGGGCAGAATCCATTGCTACTTCATTCTGCGCTCCGGTGAAACAGAAGATACCGTACCAGGCGTTTCAAGCATTCTGTGAGGAGAAGGATGAAATTGACGGTTATCTGCAGGATTTCAAGCGGCTATGTGACCTGCACGACCTGATGCAGGCAGTGTGGGTGCCCCTGCTAGCAGGAAAGTTGGTAGGGCGGGCAGCAGAGGCCTATCGCGCTGTCCCCAGGGAGGACAGCAAGGACTATTTTAAAGTCAAACGGGCAATCCTAGAGAGATATGCCATCACACCGGAGGCATATCGGCACAAATTTCGGGGATTGCGAAAAGCCTGAAAAAGATTCGCACGCTGAGTTGGCACATAAGCTAGACCAAGCTTCTCAAGGGTGTATTCAGGCCAGCCAAGCCACCACCATGGAGGAACTGCACCAACTAATTTTACTGGAGCAGTACTTTAACAGACTTTTACCAGAGGCACAAGAATGGGTAAGGGACAGAAAACCCCTCACCCTAACTGAAGCCGCCCAGTTGGCGGATCAACACTTTGATGCCAGGAGGCATCATGGGCCCAACAACAAGAGTCCCCTGAGACCACCTGTACAGCACCACCCGACCACCTCCGCACCAGCCAACTCCACTCCGTTCCGGCCAGCACAAGGGAACCCCCCACCACCATCCCGCTACAATGGCAGGGCAAACATCCAATGCCATACCTGCCGTCAGTGGGGGCATATGTCCCGGGAGTGCACCCAGAATCGGAGTAGACAGGCGTAGAACCAAGTGCGGCAGAATTCCACCCCAAGGGCAGCAGAGCATTATTACCACGCAGAACCGGACACCCCCGAGCTGATCAGCCTGCAGACCGAGGAACCTCTGGGTGTTTTGTATGAGGTGATGTCTGTGCAAGCCACGGACAACAGGCAGCATCACCGTCAAGTTGTGTTTGTGGGGGGGAAAGAAGTACAGGGGCTGAGGGACTCGGGAGCCACTTTAACCCTGGTTGCTCCACATTTGGTCCCAGATACAGCCCACACTGGCGGATCTGTGGCAGTCAGGGTGGCAGGGGAAGCCATGTACCGTCTACCCACTGCAAAGGTGCATTTGAACTGGGGTGCTGGGGAGGGGGTTGTGGAAGTGGCTATGATGAAAAAGTTACCGGCAGATGTCGTATTGGGGAATGACTTGGGCCAGATGACCTCTGCCTTCGTACCTCAGGCCCCTTCGCAAGAAGCTCATCCCGTAACTACCCGGCAACAGGCTCTCACCACGGTTCCACCAGCACACTCTGAGGCTCAGGTAAGAGACCATGCCCCCCCTCGACTCATATGACCTGGGACACCCCAACCAACTTTGAAGCCGAGGTCCAGACAGACCCCACACTGCAGGTGTACAGGGATAGGGTAGACACGGACCAGGTAGGGCGGGAGGGGGAGCGGTACATTTGGGAAAACAAATTGTTGTACTGGATAGCTGAAAGGGCGATAGGGAGCTCTGTAACAGTACAAACCAATCAGCTGGTAGTGCCCCAGAAATATAGACCCGAGTTACTGAGAATAGCTCATGACATCCCTTTGTCTGGCCATTTAGGGATGACCCGTACCCGGTATCGCTTAACCCACGCTTTCTTCTGGCCAGGGATTTCTAAAGATATAAGGCACTATTGTGCCTGTGATGTGTGTCAGCGGGTAGGTAAGAGAGGGGATCGCCACAAAGCGAAACTGTGTCCCCTGCCTATAATTGAGGAACCTTTTAGCCGTGTGGCCGTAGATATAGTAGGACCGCTACCCAAACCCAGCCCCTCTGGGAAGCGGTATATACTGACCGTGGTGGACTACGCCACCTGGTACCCCGAGGCGATTGCCTTAACCAATATTCATGCGGAGACAGTGGCAGAAGCCCTGATGAAAATCTTTTCCAGAGTAGGGTTCCCGCAGGAAATTATCTCCGATAGGGGGACACAATTTACAGCAGAGGTCACCCAGCAGCTATGGAAAATCTGTGGCATTAAGCCGATTGTTAACTCTGCCTATCATCCCCAATCCAACGGATTATGTGAGAGGTTCAACGGTACCCTAAAACAGATGCTCCATACATTCGGAGAGACCCATAAGGACTGGGAGCGGTTCCTTCCTCATCTGTTGTTTGCGTATAGGGAGGTACCCCAAGAATCTACCGGCTTCTCCCCATTTGAGCTGTTGTTTGGGAGAAGGGTACGGGGACCGTTGAACCTCATTAGAGAGCATTGGGAGGGGGAGAGTAGCGCAGATGGGACCCCTATTGTACCATATGTGCTGGCGTTCTGGGATCGCGTGGAGGAATTGACCCAGGCAGTGCGCATTAACCTCCAGGCCACCCAACAATGTCAGCGCCATTGGTATGACATGGGGGCCAGAGACCGTAGTTTTCAAGTGGGGCAGAAGGTGCTACTTCTCAAACCTGTCCACAGACAAACTACAGGCCGTCTGGCAGGGCCCATACCAGGTGGTAGAGCAGAGATGCGATACCACCTATGTGATCGGCCCATGCTCCGGGGTAGGGAAGCGACGCATGCTCCATGTGAACATGCTCAAACCCTACCACGAGAGAACCGAGGACGTGGCAGCCATTTGCACGCCCGCCTCGGAGGATCAGGAGAACCTACCTCTCCCAGATCTGTTAGAGCAGGAGGAGCAGAAAGAGCCCTCCCAAGGGGTTCAGCCAGGAACTGATAACGGCGAAGGGCGCCACCTTTTCTAACTTACCTGGGTACACTCCACTAGCCACTCACCAAGTAGAAACCCCGGGACAGCTTCCCATGCGACAGACCCCATATCGGATTCCCGAATCCGTACGGGAGCATATGAGAAAAGAAATTGAGGAGATGTTGCAGTTAGGGGTTATCGAACACTCTGATAGCCCCTGGGCATCACCGGTAGTCCTGGTTCCCAAGAAAGAAGGTACAACCCGGTTTTGTGTGGACTACCGGAGGCTAAACGACAAAACTGTGTCGGACGCCAACCCGATGCCCCGGATAGACGAACTGTTAGATAAGATGGCCAGAGGTCAGTATCGCACTACAATAGATCTTTATAAGGGATACTGGCAAATTACACTAGCCGAGGACGCCATTCCCAAGTCGGCGTTCGTCACCCCGTTTGGCTTGTACCAATTCCGAGTCATGCCATTCGGGATGAAGAACGCCCCCGCGACATTCCAGTGGATGGTGGATCGGCTACTGGACGGGTTCCAGGATTATGCATGTGCATACCTGGATGATATTGCCATCTATAGCCAGACCTGGGCTGATCATCTATGCCACATAGGGGCCGTGATAGATCGGATTGGAGAGGCAGGGCTCACCTTAAAACCAAGCAAGTGCCACATAGGGATGGCGGAGGTGCAATACTTAGGACACCGAGTGGGGAGCGGGCAACAGAAGCCTGAGCCCGCAAAGATTGAAGCCGTAGCCAAGTGGCCCACCCCTAGGACTAAAACTCAAGTCCTTGCCTTCTTAGGTACCGACCAGTATTATAGGAAGTTTGTGCCCAATTACAGTGCCATGGCCAAGCCCCTGACTGACTTGACGTGTAAAAACCTACCCAGACAGGTCATCTGGGCCCCAGAGTGTGAACAGGCATTTAACCAACTGAAGACGGCTCTGACAAATGCTCCTGTACTTGCTGCTCCTGATCCAACTAAACGTTTTCTGGTCCACACAGATGCTTCAATGTTTGGATTGGGATCAGTACTGAGCCAGGGCGGAGCAGATGGCGGAGAACATCCCGTAGCATATTTGAGCTGAAAAAGAATCCCTGGCCGTGGTGTGGGCCCTCAAATAGTTACAGCCGTATCTCTATGGGCAACCCTTTTCTTTGCTCACAGATCACAACCCGTTGGTGTGGCTGAACCGTGTGGCTGGAGACAATGCCAGGCTGCTGCGCTGGAGTTTGGCGCTGCAGCCTTTTGACTTTACAATCCATTACCGCCCTGGGAAACAAAACGATAACGCTGACGGGTTATCTAGACAAACAGACCTTGAGAAGTGATCTGTGAGCACTCCTCCGGACATCCCCAAGCCGATCCGTTGGGATCAGACTGTGTATGCCGGCTTGGTTCTGGGGGAGCATTGTGGCAAACATAGCCACTTGGACACTATAAAGAGACTGTGCCTTTAAGGGTTGCCTGTATGGTTGTGGGATATGTGCTTAACTATGTAGAATGTATGCTGGTTGTAATTAACGTGTATTTGCTGTATGGGCTATCTGCCGAATGCAGATAGCTGTATGTATTGTATTTTCTTTTGTTTCATGAACGGCACTTTGGTGGGCCGTTCGTGAACCGAAAATACCCCCATGTAGTAGCCCACACACTTAGAGGCGTGTGGCACTTGTTAACCGATTGCAACAATGTTGCAATCGGTAATTAGAGGCTCTCCTAGGTGGCCGCCGTTCGACTACCGACCATGCAGCGGTCGGCCATCTTGGATCCTTTGCTCCCTCAGCGGTGTTTTGTCGTCGAGCGCATGGTACTAAAAACGGCTACTCGACGGCGTGAACACCGCTGAGCTTCCAGGCCGTTCGGGAGTCCCGGGCCGTTCAGTATTTTGTTCCCTGGAAGGCAATCGGTGTTTTGAACCTGTATATTAATGAATGTGTTTTTCGTGCGGCGTTCGGTTGGTTTAGCTGGGATCTGAGCGGTAATCTCACGAATGATGCGCTCAGACCCCAGCTATCTACCGAACGTCCATTCGTTTAAATGAACTGCATATTCAAAGAGTTATGAATTTTAATGTAAATTGTCGGTTCTGCTGCACGGAGGGATAATCCACTTAACGGTACATTCCTGTGGGAGGATCCCTCTCGTGCAGCAGTGCCTGATGGGAGAAATGCCCTTTACAGTAAGTCCCCCATGTAGTCCCCTCTGGGAATGCCCCTGGGAGGGGACTCAGGAAACCCCTTGCATGGGGACTTGTATAAATTGTGGAGCTGAAAATAAAGACCTCAGTTTACTCTCAGAACTGTGTTTCGTCCGGTTACTTGGAGGTTTGGGATATTGCCTTGCTTTTTCCAACGCTTGACTTTACTTCCTGAACCAGCGGAATTCGTGGATTTAATATTGGCGTTCCACTACAAATATTGTAAAGGATCCTTCTATTCGTGCAGTGCTGATCCTTGTAGCTTCTCCCGAAATCCAGCTGAAGCGAAGTGATTATAACTCCCAATTCCTCAAACATGAGTCGAGATTTCATGAAGGGGTAAAACGATCTGATTTACTGTAGGCTACCTGCCCGGTATTTATGCAGGTCTCCCACCTGGTGGACACTCCCGTAGGGGACAAGAGTATCACAGTAGCCAATCACAGTGGCTATAACATAAGCACTCCCCATTTTACATAAATCACTCCCTCTTTTCATCCTGGAGATAATTAACTTAAGGTAGCAAAGAGAGCCTTAAGTATCTCCAGGTAGAAAGAAACATGGCTTTTCTTATTATTCATCAAACAGTATAAAAATCTATAACTTTCATTTTACATGACATAAACTGTAAGTCCCACATACCCCCAAATAGCTTGGATCTGAGTGCATATTCTAGGCGAATAGCGCTCAGATCCCACGAACACAGTTCTCAAAAACGTCGACTGAAGTTTGACTTTCACCGGCCGTTTGCGTGTTTGTAACCGCCAACAAATTCCATACTGTAGCTATCTGGGGTCGGTCCCTTTCGCACACATCCAACGCACGAATGGTGTAGGGTCTCCGGCATTCGTGTGTTTTTCCCCCGTATGAACGAGGACCTGGAGAGGTAGCAGCGGTGTTCGACAAAATAAGTATCCGAAATTAGTTCCAGGGCATCGCCGCCATTTACCACTGGGTGTTCGACAATCCAAAATGGCGATTGCCACGTGTTCGGTAGACGAACGCGGACCACCAAGCTATTCCCCAATTAGTCTGCGGTTAACTGCAAAGTCTGGGTGGTTAATAGGCGCCACACGACCTCAGTAGGAGTTCGGGTGGTTCAGCAGTGTCAGGATCACCATTGTGCTTTACACAATATTGTGTATTTGGGTCTGGCTGGGATCAAACCTGAGTTTCCTGCATCCCAGTCGGTATCCTTGCATTGAGCTCCACGCATCTTTGACTGTTTCTGGTTGTTCTTGGTATCCTGTAGTCTGAGCCTGTACGCCTGGAATGTGCACACCTGTTCCTGGTTCCTTGATGATTGGCTGAGACTCCCTATTTAAACCCCGCAAGGCTGGTTCTCGTTGTCAGATCGTGTTTCCTGTTCATGTTTGGTTTCACTGCTATTCTTCTGACTCCTGGTTTTGATCCCCTGCTCGTCTACCGTTTTTGCCTGATTGCCGCCTGTCCTGACTTCTGATTCTGATACTGACTACTCTTCTGGATATCGTTTGTCTGTACTGCGTTCCAGGAAGCACTGGTTATTTCAGCCCCAGTGCACTGTGTCACAACCTTGGGGATTTCTGTCCTGAGTCCCCTTGGCCTGTGTCGAATTGCAAAGGGTGCTTTAACTCTGCGTGCCGGACTCCCACTCCAGGTAAGATCCTTGACAGTACGATCTGACCAAATGGAGTCTGCAGAGTTGAAGATTACCGTTGCAGCCTTGACCCAGCAAGTTTCCCAGCTCACCCAGGCTTTGCAGGGCTTACAGCAGGAGCTGGCTTCCCTTAAAGGGAGAGTAACCTATGACTCTGGACTCTCTGAACCGCTGGTTGCTCTACCCGAGAAATTTTCTGGGATCCGGTCTAAGTATGATACCTTCAAAGTTGATTGCGAGGTCCTGTTCTCCCTGAGACCACTTACCTATGCCACAGACGTCATTAAAGTGAGGACAGCGATTACCTTATTGTCGGGGCACCTTAAGATCTGGGCCCACCAGTTGTTACTCGCCAAAAGCCCAGTCCTAGATTCCTGGGAGTCCTTTATTCGGTCCCTGGGTTTACAAGTCAACAAGACACAAAAGTCATATGTACATAGATCACCTACTGTTGCTTCACACATATTGCAACCCGGACTGGAAATGGACTACACTACTCCTTTCACTCGGACTGATGTTAAAGCTAACCCTACCGCTCCCAAGTCTCCCAAAACATCGTATACATCTGGCAGGGAGGCGGAGGAACCCATGGAGATTGGACTGGTTAGGTTCCGTCAGTCATCTCAAGAAAGGGCAAGAAGGATGGCGCATGGACTGTGTTATTATTGTGGGGAGATGGGACATTTAATATCTTTTTGTCCCATTCGTCCATCTAGGCCTCGGGTTCTCCGTCTGGGTACTACTCTGGCATATCCTATGAGACCTGTCTGCCAACATGCTGCCTGTCCTTGCTTGACCACTCTGTCCAATCCTCAGCCTTCTACAGTCGTTGCTCCTGAGGTTGTGCAGGAATCTGTTACTAAAGAACCTGAGTTCTCTATTTCTACTAAAGATTCTGCTTCTAAGAAGGCAAGCACCACAACCACTACAAGTCCTGTCAAGGAAGACCCTCTTTCTGGCTGTACCTATGCCTCTAATGGGACTCTAGTCCGGAAGGAGGACTTGCAAGTATTTGAAAAGGCCCTACAAGCTATGACCTCTGCTCCTACTAGTACCACCAAAGCCAAGAAATCCAAAAGTAACCTCCTGGGTCGTAAGTTGCGTTCCTCTTCTCGCCTACGGCGTCTTTGAAGGGGGGGTAATGTCAGGATCACCATTGTGCTTTACACAATATTGTGTATTTGGGTCTGGCTGGGATCAAACCTGAGTTTCCTGCATCCCAGTCGGTATCCTTGCATTGAGCTCCACGCATCTTTGACTGTTTCTGGTTGTTCTTGGTATCCTGTAGTCTGAGCCTGTACGCCTGGAATGTGCACACCTGTTCCTGGTTCCTTGATGATTGGCTGAGACTCCCTATTTAAACCCCGCAAGGCTGGTTCTCGTTGTCAGATCGTGTTTCCTGTTCATGTTTGGTTTCACTGCTATTCTTCTGACTCCTGGTTTTGATCCCCTGCTCGTCTACCGTTTTTGCCTGATTGCCGCCTGTCCTGACTTCTGATTCTGATACTGACTACTCTTCTGGATATCGTTTGTCTGTACTGCGTTCCAGGAAGCACTGGTTATTTCAGCCCCAGTGCACTGTGTCACAACCTTGGGGATTTCTGTCCTGAGTCCCCTTGGCCTGTGTCGAATTGCAAAGGGTGCTTTAACTCTGCGTGCCGGACTCCCACTCCAGGTAAGATCCTTGACAAGCAGTTCATTCGTTTTTCTCGCTATTTGCACGAAATCAACTTATACGCATCTAAATAACCGAATGGGCTGGTTCGCATAGTTTGTTCAATAGGGGATTTTGTTACAAATATATACAAGAATCCTTAAGAAAAGGATTTATTAGACGTTCTTCCTCCCCAGCAGGGACCGGTTTCTTTTTCTTTTTTTGAATTACTATTAAGAATGCTTATCCCATACCATTGACAACAATGCTTTTTAACCGTCTTCGTGTTTCTAAGATTTTTACTAAGTTGGATCTCAGAGGTGCATATAATCTTGTTCGCATCAAAGAGGGAGATGAATGGATGATGGCATTCAACACACAAAGTGGTCATTATGAATACACAGTAATGCCCTTCGGTTTGTGTAACGCTCCTGCCGTCTTCCAGGATCTCATTAATTATGTCCTAAGAGACTATTTACATACAGGTGCCATAGTATAGCTTGATGATATACTCATCCACTCTCCTGATATTCAAACCCATCACAGACAAGTCAGGAAAATACTACAGACACTTTTTGCCAACGGTTTATTTTGTAAACTTGAAAAATGTTTATTCGATCAAACCTCCATACATTTCTTGGGTTACGTGATCTCTGCTAAGGGTTTTCAAATGGATCCTAAAAAACTCTCCTCGATTATTGAATGACCTTTACCCCTCGGATTAAAATCTATACAAAGATTTATTGGGTTCGCCAATTACTATAGACGGTTCATTAAAAACTTTCTCAGATCATAGCTCCTATAACCTAAAAATGAGCTAATCATATCAATTGGTCTCATGAAGATAAAACTTCCTTCGCTCGTTTAAAGGAAGCTTTTGTATCAGCTCCAGTCTTGGTGCATCCTAATCCCTCTAGACCCTTTATCCTAGAGGTAGATGCCTCCGAATCCGGTGTAGGGGCTGTCCTTTCCCAGAGGGCATCTCCTACGGCTCTGTTACATCCATGCGGGTTCTTTTCTCATAAATTGACACCTGCAGAAAAGAATTACGATATAGGTAATAGAGAATTATTGGCTATAATTCTTGTACTTAAAGAATGGCGTCACTTAGTGGAAGGTTCCTCGGTACCCCTCATGATTCTCACTGATCATAAGAACTTATCATATCTAAGTGACGCTAAAAGGCTTTCTTCCAGACAGGCACGCTGGGCTCTCTTTCTCTCCCGTTTCAGCTATCTGATTTCATGTCAGCCAGGAAATCGTAACACTAAAGCCGACTCACTGTCCAGACAATTTGCCACTCTTGATAAGGAGGAAGACATAACCGAACCCGTTATACCTCCTGAAAGGCTTATTGCTGTGACTAGAACAAGAGTCTCATCTCCTCTTTTGCACAAAATCCAAAATGCTCAAGAAGGAGCACCTAGTGATAAACCTGCAGGGAGATATTTCGTACCACCTAAACTGAGAGATGAAGTATTTCATGACTATCATGATAGTAAGATAGCTGGACACATGGGAGTGTCTAAGACTATTGAATTGATTTCCAGACAGTTCTGATGGCCGTCCCTCAGAAAGGATGTTAAGGCCTATGTATCATCTTGTAAAATATGTTGACAGTCTAAACCATCTCATAAAGTTCGGGGTGGCCTTCATCCTCTTCCCGTGCCGTCTGTTCCTTGGTCACAACTGTTTATGGATTTTATAGTCGACTTACCATCTTCTAAGGGTTTTACTGTCATATTGGTTGTGGTAGATCGTTTTTCTAAAATGGCACACTTCATCCCATTAAAAAAGTTGCAGTCTTCGGCTGAGTTAACTAAAATATTTATTAAAGAAATAATACGATTGCACGGTATGCCTGATGTCATCGTGTCAGATAGGGGTTCACAGTTCATCTCGAAATTCTGGAGGGTTTTTTGCAAAGATATGGGTATTAAACTCAACTTTTCCTCTGCCTATCACCCTCAAACAAATGGTGCCGCTGAACGGACTAATCAAAGTCTTGAGCAATATCTCCGTTTTTACATCTCAACTCCAGGACAACTGGATGGACCTTCTTCCTTGGGCTGAGTTTGCTAGAAATAATGCTGAACATTCTGCCTCTGGCCACAGTCCCTTCTTTGTTATGTATGGGCGTCATCCTAATTTGCTTCCTGCTTCATTCTATTACAAGGGAATGCCTGTTCTGGATGAACACTTATCTACTATAAGTGATTGTGGCGAAACCGACTTCGCCACGGGGCATTGGAGAAGACTGATTGCCAGCCTCCTGCCATGTGACTATGGCCCCTGGGATGTATTGCCCTTTAAAGACATGATTTGGGCATAATGGATTTGTGTTGTGCTGCTGCTGGCCCTTTAAGAACCATCTGGGGACATACTGTGGAGTTACTGGGTGTCCACCATTTCCTGTATCAGAGGCACATGGTGAGAACAATGGATGATGGCCATTTTAACTCACAGACACTGTTTGGACTTTTCAACACGGTGCCATCTCGCCGGTATTTGGTGCACAGAGACATTGTGCAGTGGTTTTGGACTATACAACAGGGTTGTAAATGAGTGTCATTTGTTATCATAGTGTCAGGGCTTACCTTCGTTGGGAGTCTGGTATGCAGAAATATATGCTCACCCTTGCAAATAAACACAGACCAAGGTGACCAGATAAGGAACTACCTGGCCTGTGAGTCAGTGCAGGATATTACTCCTAGTCGCAGTACAGGCAAGGACCCAAGCAGGAGAATCATCGAGGATAAGCCAAAAGTCAGAGGGTGCCAGAAGTTAGGATGAACAAGGGTAAGCCAAAGTCAGAGGATGCCAGAGCTCAGGACACACAATAAGAATAAGCCAAGGTCAGGGGCCAACTGGAGAACACTAGAGCATGAACACAAACACAGGAACCAGAGTCAATGAACTGACACTGCCCACCGGCAGTGTCTTATACCTGGCTAATTGGGCATCAGCTCCAGGTGGGCTGAGATTGATAAGGGCATCAGCATCAGCTCCAGGTAAAATCCAGCCCCCTAGTGCTGCAGACAAGGCAGTATAGGACATCAGGAAGAAACATGAACTGAATTGTGGCTCAGAGACAAGACAGCAAGAGTCCAGAGTTCAAATCCCCTTTTTGACACCTGTGGAACGACCATGCCTGGCCATCTGAATGGCATGGTGCCAATTGTGACACTTAGCAACCAGGGTGGTAGCACATCCAACAAAATAATTATTAAAGGCATTTGCTACATCTAGGGGCTTTTACAGTGTTTGGTTGTCTATTTTGACAGTGGAGGGTTGGGAGTGGATTGTATTAGGGATTGACCGATATTGATTTTTTAGAGCCGATACCAATAATCTGTGAACTTTCAGGCCGATAGCCGATATTCTGTACATTTACCATTTTGAGAAAATAAACTAATTCTAAAGGTAAATGCACAAAATATACATGCCACATGTAGTGGATGAAGTGTGCTTAGACAGGGGAGCTGTGTGTGTTTGTGCAGTGTGTGTGCAGTGGATGCAGTGTGTATTTGTGTAGTGTGTGTGCAGTGGATGCAGTGTGTATTTATGTAGTGTGTGTATATAATGAATACAGAGTGTGTGTATAGTGAATGCAGTGAGTTTGTGTAGTGTGGAAAGAGAAAAATAAAATAAAAAAAAAGGGTAAAGACTGCGCCAGAGAAAACTTTAAATAACAAATAGTCCAGGGAAATGTAAAAAAAGTCTTATCTAAGATGGTCTTGTTGTAATCGTAGAGTCTATTCGGGCTTGATCCAGAACGATAGTGCTTGAAATAATCCTCGGTGTAAATCCGTAAGTATATATAAAAGTGAATAAATTAAAACAGTAAAATAACTGGTAAAATGATACATATGTATGTAAATATAGGCATACTAGTGGTTAATGGTATAACTTAACATACAAAAAAAAAACTCAGTGTACACTATTGGCTGTCTCTTTTTATCCGAGTATTGGACACACCGCTGACAGAGGAAGCTCATCGTATATCCTGCAAGCGGGGATCAAACCGCTGTACGCCTTTCATACCGGAGCGAGTCTTACGCTCTGGCAAATGTGAGTTTTATTTCAACTTTTTATTATTCTTAATCTTTCAGTTTTAAGCATATTGCACTATTTGGGTCTCTATTTTTATTTTATTTTATATATACCTACGGACTTACACCGAGGATTATTTCAAGCACTATCGTTCTGAATCAAGCCCGAATAGACTCTACGATTACAACAAGACCATTTTAGATAAGACTTTTTTTACATTTCCCTGGATTATTTGTTATTTAAAGTTTTCTCTGGCGCAGCCCTTACCTTTTTTTTTTTTTCTCTTTCCAGTTCTATTCCTAAGGGTTCTTTGAGGGATTTCCTTGTAGGGTTGCTGCCCATATATTAGTTAGCGCTTACTCATTGTTCTATCTTGTTTTTAGTTTTTGTAGTGTGTATATATAGTGAATGCAGTGTGTGTGTGTTTGTGTAGTGTGTGTATAGTGAATGCAGAATGTGTGTTTGTGTAGTGTGTGTGTGTATAGTGAATGCAGAGTGTGTTTTTGTGTAGTGTGTATAGTGAATGCAGAGTATGTGTTTGTGTAGTGTGTATATAATGCAGTGTGTGTGTGTAGTGTGTGTATGTAATGCAGTGTGTTTGTGTAGTGTGTGTATGTAATGCAGTGTGTGTGTTTGTGTAGCGATGTAATTTGTGTAAAATGGGGGGGTGGGCATTTTTTTAATTTTAAATAATTTTTTTAAAATATTAAATTTTTTTTGTTTATTTTAGCCCCCCCTCCCTGCTTCTTACCAGGGAGGGGGGATATAGTATTCCCTGGTGGTCCGGTGGCTTGTTAAGTACTGGGGGGGCCGGCAGGAAGCTGTTTCTTACCCAGGACCGCCAGGCTTGTCATGAGCCTGACGGTCCTATGAGGTATTATCGGCAATATCGGTGTCTATATTGGCCGATACCAATTACTGCCGAAAATACAGAATATCGGCTGATAATATCGGTAAAACCGATAATTGGTCGATCCCTAGATTGTATGCTATTTATGATTTTACATAAGTTTCTTGGGTTGGATAGGTTGTTCAAATTTTAACAAAAATATTGGGCCTTTGCCATTTGTTTGTTTTGTGCATGCATTTCGCTATTGTCTGTAAGTACAGTGATCATTCATAGAGCCAGTACCCTTGACCTCTGAATCTCTAAACTGGTACATTTGAATGAGGTCAGCTGTATCCCAGGGCAGGTGTGTCCCTTTTAGTTGCACTTTACACAGTGGGGCATGCAAATTCTAAACACGCAAGAGCTCGGACAGAAAAAAATGCAATTGCAGAGTCTAGATCTGGTATTAGACCTAATCTGTGCCATGGTGTGTTCTTGAGATCACTGAAAAAGGATTTGATAAAAATTTTTTGAGAGACCTGGTAATTATAAATTTGGGAGGGAATTTAATGGCTTTTATTTTGTGTATGCAGTACACTAGACAGTGGTCACTGAAACTGTTAAGGAAAACGCCCGCCTCCTCAATTCTGTCAGGACAACTAGAGAGAATCCAATCTAGCAAGGTATGATTCTGGCTTTTAATATTAAAGCAAGTTGGGGAGGAAATGGTGTTAGTTGCAAATTTTTAAACTGCGTACATGATTTATTATTTTTAGGAGTCAGCCAATCAATATTAAAATATCTAAAAACCAACAGTTCACTTTTTTGCTTTTGAGCAACAGTTTCAGTAGTTGGGCTATGTCAGAAAGGGAGTGCACCGGAGAGCTATGTGGGCGGTAGATTGCAGCCATAATGATAGTTTTACTGAAAGGCATCTCAATTGTGCCAGAGAGGAAATCAAAGGCAGAAGGGTAGTTATAGTTTTTTTTAAAGGAGTACATTTTATGGACTTGTCAACATAAATAGCAATGCCTCCTCCTCTCTTTGCTCTGTCATTTCTAAAACATGAATAACCCTGTTGTAACGGACCGTTTCTCTCACAAGAGGATAAAAACCGTTTAGGTGATAATCCCCTTTCCCATAGACCAGCAGCTACTGCAAGCACCAAACTCCCGAACTGCAAACTGTACGAATTCACCAACTCCCGAACTGGAAACACACGAACACTGGAATCAGCCGAACAAGAAAAGCATACAATCCGCTTACACTCCTGGCAGTCAGCATACAATCCAATTCCCCCAAAAAACGAGACGACACATCGGTTTGAGGGTCAAGCAGAATCTCCCTGTACTGTCACATACAGTCTCTTTTATTCCCAATCCACAAACATAGTACAGCCCACAGGGCGTTACAAAACAACCAATCAATCCGTACAATACACCCAGACACTCCCACACAAAATCCTCCCCTCTGCAGGTGATATGATTACTGAACACAATGGGTAATCTCATTATCACCGGCAGAGGAATACAGTTTTTACACAATATTTATAACTTCTAAAATATACATGTCACAAACATAAAACATACATTTTCATAATCAATCCATTCAGGGGAACAACATATTAAAAAATGGCACGAATCAGACCAGGGGTTCAAAAGTTAAGGGAAAGTCCTTTGTGACTAAATGAAGCATGGCTTTCTGGCCCAAACCAGTTTCAGAATCTTCTATCCTGGAGAGTAATTCAATTATCTCCCAGGACAGACACAAGACTCCATTAAGCACATGGTTGCAAAAAGACACAAAACACTGTAAAATACATAAAGTCACCTTTTACACATAACACACAGACATTTCACATATCCCCAGATCTGAGCGCACATTATTAGATGAATGGCACTCAGATCACACAAATAAGCCTTTCTGCAGGGGAAATAAACGGTTTAACCTGCAGGGCCATAGTCCAAAGGGAGCAGGCGAGCAACCAGGCTTCTCCAGTTCACAGTGGCGAGGTTGGTTTCGCCACACCTGTTGTCACGGCTTACCTGAGGTGGGAGTTCGGTAGTCAGAGATATACGCTCACGCAAATAAACACAGACCAAGGTGGTTAGGTAAGAATTCATCTGGCCTGTGAGTCTGTGCATAGGGTCTGTGCAGGGATATACTCCAAGTTGCAGTACTGGCAAGGACAAGCAGAAGAGTAGTCTCTGAAAGCTATAGTCAGGGGAAGCTAGAGGTCAGAGAAATCAATGAGAAGAGCCAATTTCAGGAGCCAGGAACAAAGTGGAGAACACATGATCTGGATACTCAGAAACAGGAACCAAACAGCAGAACCAGAGTCAAAGAACTGATGCTGCCCTCAGGGAGAGGCAGTGTCTTATACCTGGCTAATCAGTGATAATCTTCAGGTTGACCACGATTGACGGGAGCAGTCACAGGTTAAGTCCAGCCCCCAGTGCTGGAGACATGGCAAGGATAAGCTCCAGGACAGAGCAAGAACTGAAGTGGCTTAGAGGCAGGAACACAGGCTTAGAACCATAAAGCACCCATATTCAAATCCCCTGTTGGGCACCTCTGTGTGACCTTGTCTGGATGTCATGGTGAGAACCGTGACACCTGTATTGCAATGACCTGGAGGCATTTTGCCAAGATGAATGGGCAGTTATATCACCTGCAAGAATGAGGGGCCTCATAGACAACTATTATAAAAGACTGTCATTGATGCTAGAGTGGGGCAATATACAGTATTAAGAAATAAGGGAATGCAAACTTTTGAACAGGGGTCATTTCATTTTTTCTTTGTTGCCATGTTTTTTTTATGATTGTGCCAATCCATTATAACCTACAGTTGAATATGAATTTTATAAGAAATAAAAGAAATGTGTTTTGCCTCCTCACTCATGTTTTCTTTAAAATTGGTACCTATATTACCAATTATCCAAACTTTTGAGCACAACTGTATATAAATATACTATTGCATATACATGTATGCACACACATACTTTTGCACATATACACACACATACACACATACTTTTACACATTGTAATGGAGCTTCCTGTACCTCGGTTGGGTACCTCCGCCGACGTATGCTCCTAGTGCTTACCGAGGGCTCCAAGCACTTCTCCAGACACCGTAGGTACTGCAGACCCCACGAACCGCCGCAGCATGGTTGGTTTCTTGCCGTCTCCTACCCTTCCTGGACCTATGACAAGACTCCAGGTTCCAGTTGGTGAACCTCTCTTCCTTCAGAGAGCGTAGCAGGAACGGCTCTTACAAGAGCTAGTGATTATACAAGGGAGAGTGATGATCATAGCAATCCCTTGTAGTGATATAGCAATTCCCCCCCATAAGAGACAAGACTCTAGATTGAGGGCAAAGTAGAAATGAAAGTTTAATGGTACAGGTTGGCTTTATATACAATTCACACCCCCTAGACC
>OW240922.1:31359378-31369798 GCA_933207985.1 Pelobates cultripes | reverse complement strand
TTAGTGTTCAAACTCAAGGAAATCGGTCTAGATGAAAATGCTTGTTCTTGGGTAGAATATTGGCTTAAAAACAGAGTACAAAGAGTTGTCATTAATGGTAAATTTTCAAGCTGGACAGAGGTGGCAAGTGGTGTCCCTCAGGGGTCTGTGCTGGGACCCCTTTTATTTAACATTTTTATAAATGATCTTGAAGACCGCATTGAAAGTCATGTTTCAGTGTTTGCAGATGACACCAAACTTTGTAAAACAATACAATGTGAGCAAGATATTACTTTGCTGCAGAGGGATTTAGATAGACTGGGGGACTGGGCACTCAAATGGTAGATGAAATTTAATGTTGAAAAATGCAAAGTTATGCACTTCGGCGTAAAGAATACACAAGCAACGTATACCCTTAATGGATGCGAATTAGGGATAACAACACATGAAAAGGACTTGGGAATTGTTATAGACAACAAACTATGCAACAATGTGCAATGTCAATCAGCAGTGGCCAAGGCCAGTAAGGTATTGTCATGCATGAAAAAAGGGCATTCATTCTCGGGACAAGAATATAATTTTGCCTCTTTATAAATCACTGGTAAGACCCCATATTGAATATGCTGTGCAATTTTGGGCACCTGTTCTAAAGAAGGATATTATGGCACTAGAAAAAGTGCAGAGGCGGGCTACAAAATTAATAAAAGGAATGGAACATATCGGCTATGAAACAAATTTAAATCTATTTAGTTTCGAAAAACGTCGCCTGAGAGGGGATATGATAACATTATACAAATATATTCGGGGCCAATACAAACCATTGTGTAGAAATCTATTCACAAACCGGACTTTACATAGGACACGAGGCCATGCGTTTAGACTGGAAGAAAGAAGATTTCGCCTAAGGCAAAGGAAAGGTTTTTTTACTGTAAGAACAATCAGGATGTGGAATTCTCTGCCTGAGGAAGTGGTTTTATCAGAGTCCATACAGATGTTCAAACGGCTACTAGATGCATACTTGTAAGAACAGAATATTCAAGGATATAATCTTTCAATGTAGGGTAATAACTGCTTGATCCAAGGATAAATCTGACTGCCATTCTGGGGTCAAGAAGGAATTTTTTCCCTAGCTTGTTGCAAAATTGTGCTTCAAACTGTTTTTTTTTGCCTTCTTTTGGATCAACAGCAAAAAACAAATGTGAGGTAGGCTGAACTTGATGGACGCAAGTCTCTTTTCAGCTATGTAACTATGTAACTATGAGTCATTTTACACAGCGTGGGAAAGTTCCAAAGAACTTTCCCACTCTGTGTAAAATGACACAGAGCACTATGATTGGTTGGATTTCACACCAACCAGAGTGCTGTGACAGGTAAATGTAGAGACTTATCTGTCATTCTCTTCATTTACCTGTCAGAGCACTCTGATTGGCTTAAACCAACCAATCAGAGCGCTCTGAGCCAATTTGCAGGCTGTGGGTAGACTTTATAAGCCTTTCCCCGCTTTGTAGAGCTCAGTCTGAATGACAGGACGTGCGGGAACACTGAGGAAAGGTGAGAATTGTAGGAAAATTGCTCTGACCACCGGAAATGAAGCACACTTTGCTTCTCTGCTGGTCATAGCTGGTCAGGCGTAGGAAACTTTCATAAGACAAATAGTCCCTAATTTGTCTTATGTTTTAAAGAAAACTAGAGCAGACAGGAAGAAATGAAGAACAGATCCTGACAGAGGGAGAGAAGAGGAATCGATTAAAGAAAGGTAAGTTCGGCATAACAATGCCACTTTAATATGAGCCTGGGGCAAAACCCAACACTTCATCTTCTAGTTTTGTCATTTATCTTGCTCTTGGGTCTTGGCCAGTTCGCTATGGCAAGTTATCAACAGAGAAGTGGACATGTAAATCATGTGTTGTGGCTGGTTATTAAATATGGTATTCACTTATATTGATAAAAATGTTACATTTGGAATCCAGTGAAAACCTTTCCAAGCTCCAATGGACATTGTAGTGTCACTAATCTCCAAAAGCAATAATCAATATTTGTTTTCTGAGTTGAACCTTCATCAATACAAAGGGAAGTGTTACAGATTTCATAAAGACACCTTCAACTAGGAAAGGTCAATAAACAGAGTGTGTAGACGTATTATGAGTGACCTCTAGTGTCGCATTCCCAAATAATTAAAAAAGAAAATTTTATTACTATTATTAGGGTTATTTATATAGTGCCAACTTATTATGCAGCTTTTTACAATATTATTGAAGGGGGGAATTTACCTATACAGGAAAAATAGGTAGATTAGGTATACAGTTGTGCACAAAAGTTTTCATACCCTGGCAGAAATTGTGAAATTTTGGCACTGATTCTTAAAATATGACTGATAATGCAAAAAAAAAAAAAAGTATTTTATTAAAGAATAGTGATCATATGAAGCCATTTACTATCACATAGTTGTTTCGCTCCTTTTTAAATCATATTGATAACTAATCACCCAAATGGCCCTGATCAAAAATGTGCATACCCTTGTTCATTTTAGTTAAATTGCAGTTAGTGTCTGTGGATAAATAGTCAATGAGTTTGTTAGCTCTCACGTGGATGCACTGAACAGGTAAGCAGAGTATAACTGTCAAAAGACCTGCGTAACAAAGTAATGGAACTTTATAAAGATGGAAAAGGATATAAAAAGATATACAAGGCCTTGAAAATGCCAGTACTGGTCAATCACTTATTAAGAAGTGGAACATTTGGGGTTTTCTTGATACCAAGCCAATGTCAGGTAGACCAAGAAAGATTTCAGCCACAACTGCCAGAAGAATTGTTCGGGATGCAAAGAAAAACCCACAGTTAGAAAGAAACACAGCACTGGTTAGGAATGGAACAAATCCAATCAATATTTATTCTCCCTCTTTATTTTTTGAGTTTACTTTGATTTTCTATTTTAACCATACTGTGGGGCTTATGTTTCTATGCCCCAATTTATTATTCTATTCATATAATTTTGAATATCCCTCTAATGTTGTTTTCTCTGGGCTCATTTTATTTACTACATGATAGAATTTATTAAGACATACAAAGTCACACATGGTGCTCAATTATTACATCTTTACTATATGTGATGAGTTTTACACTGTGTGACATACTCATACATGTAGTGCCACTGTTGTGATATTTATCATGATTACTAGGGAATTGTTCCCTAAATGGGCTCCATTTGTTTTACCCTGCAGCGTTATGTTCATCTATACGCTACTTTCGCCAGCTCTTCTGTTTAGCTATATTTACATTTTACATTTTGTGCCTTCACTCTATAAAGATAGAAGATATGTGCTAGCTTCCATTTATATTTTGGTTATGTGAGGGTTAAATCTACAATTAGCTTCACTCCTGTTGAGCTTGGTACTTTTCTCCGCCCCCTATTTCCTGATTGGACAACAATGGTTACATCATGCTTATGGGTGGAGCTTTAACCCCTTAAGGACGGAGCCAAATGTACACAGTGTGAACGAAACAAAATGTAAACAAAACCTGGCATTTGCGCTACATGTCTGTCCAACCGTAATACACCTCTTTCATAGTAAATGCACCCACCCTTATTATATATCATTTTATTCAGGGGAAACAGGGCTTTCATTTAATATCAAATATTTAGCTATGAAACATAATTTAATATGAAAAAAATGGGAGAAAATAAGTTTTTTTGGATTTTTTTAGTTCTACATGACATTTTAACGGTCAGTGTCATAATACTGTTTGCTTTTACTGCAATAAAATACACATATTTATATTCAGTAAAGTCTCACGTGTAAGACAGTACCCCCTATGTACAGGTTTTATGGCGTTTTGGGAAGTTACAGGGTCAAATATAGCACGTTACATTTGAAATTGAAATTCACCAGATTGGTTATGTTGCCTTTGAGACTGTATAGTAGCCCGGGAATGAAATTTACACCCATAATGGCATACCATTTGCAATAGTAGACAACCCAAGGTATTGCAAATGGGTATGTCCAGTCTTTTTTAGTAGCCATTTGGTCACAAACACTGGCCAAAGTTAGCGTTAGTATCTGTTTGTGTGAAAAATGCAAAAAAACGCCAATTTTGGCCAGTGTTTGTGACTAAGTGGCTACTAAAAAAGACTGGACTTACCCTGTTTGCAATACCTTGGGTTGTCTACTATTGCAAATGGTATGCCATCATAGGGGTAATTTTCATTCTTGGGCTACCATAGGGTCACGAAGGCAACGTAACCAATCTGGCGAATTTTAATGTGAAAAAAATGAAACACAAGCCTTATATTTGACGCTGTAACTTTTAAAACACCATAAAACCTGTACATGAGGGGTACTGTTGTACTCGGGAGACTTCGCTGAACACAAATATTTGTGTTTCAAAACAGTAAAAAGTATTGCAGCAATAATATCATCCGTGTAAGTGCTGTTTGTGCGTGAAAAATGCAAAAAACTTCACTTTTACTGGCGATATCATTGTTGTAATACATTTTACTGTTTTGAAACACTAATATTTGTGTTCAGCGAAGTCTCCCGAGTAAAACAGTACCCCCAATTTACAGGTTTTATGGTGTCTTGGAAAGTTATAGGGTTAAATATAGTGCTAGCAAATTAAATTCCCTATACTTTCGGCATGGGTTGTCAGGCAGGTCCCGCTAATTGTAATTAATTAGGATACCTAATTATGTAAAAATATTACATAAATATATGTGTAGAATTAATATATGTGTATATATATATATACATATGTGTATATATACATATATATATATAATTTTTTAAAATATTTTTATTTATATATAGGTGTATATATTTAGTGATATATATGTATATATTTATGTATATAGATATGTATATTATTTCGTTCTACGTGTATTTTGATATAAATATATATATATTAATATCACAATACAGTTAGAACGAAATAACAAACATCTATATAATTTTTTATTATTTATTTTTAATTATTTTTGTAATTTTATTTTTTTTACGTATTTACATTTTTTTATATTATATATAAATATATATATAACAATAATTATATATATATATATTTAATCAGTATTAGTCTACGTGTAATTTGATAGTAATATATAAATAATTATATATATTAATATTTAAATACACTTCGTGTATGTGTAAATGTGTGTGTGTGTGTATGTGTATATATATACTTAGATCATATATATATATAATATATATGATCTAAGTATATTTTATATTTAACTGTAATTTATTTTTTTTTACTAATATTTTATTTATTTTTACAGGACAGGGGGCAGAGACAGTGTCAGCCAGTGATTTTACATCACTGGCTGACACACAGGATCAGTGATCACAGTGACTGCCTGTCACTGTGATCACCTCCTGCAGATTGGGTAATTGGCCACAGGGGGAGTGCCTGGGTGGTACAAGCACTCCCCCCTTCCAATCTGCAGGGGGATCTTTGTGCCAGTTACATGTGTCAGCCAATAGGCTGACACATGTAACACTGATCGCAGTGACAGGCTGTCACTGCGATCAGAGCGCTCTGAGATCGCAGTGACAGCCTGTCACTGCGATCTCAGACAGTGCAGATCGCGGTCACTGACCCCAGGGGGACTGCCTGGGGGGCCAGGTAAGTCCCCCGACCGCGATCTGCACGGGGAGAGCCGCTGGCCACGTGTGTCAGCCGATTTGAAATCGGCTGACACACGTTAAAAACTGATCGCAGTGACAGCCTGTCACTGCGATCAGTGACTGCAGATCGCGGTCACCGGCCACAGGGGGGGTTGCCTGGGGGGCCGGGCATCCCCCCCGACCGCGATCTGCAGCGGGCGAATAGCGCCGGCCACGTGGGCGGCCATTAAAGTGAGGGCGTACTATTACGCCCGCCGGCGTTTAGAGCCGGCTCCTGCAGGGCGTAATAGTACGCCCTCCGTCCTTAAGGGGTTAAACACATTTAAAAAGAGGCTCCCTTCAGTCTGCAAATTGTTTTGCTGAAATGCGCGTTGAGCACGGCACTAAAGCGGATGATGATTTTAATTTAGGATTCTATTTTGTTTTCAGACTGTCCTATCATTTATTTATTTATGGTGGGATTAGATACTAGTCTATTACCAGCATGATATTAGGGACTCCTTCCCCCAAATCTCCTACAGCTGTTTAGGCAGTTTGCTTAACATTTATATTGCTGGCTACTTAGACTGCAGCCTTTTTTCCTGCAATGTTGCAAATGTATTTTGGTAGATCTTTGTGCACATATTTTTTGTGCATTTGATATACTCTTTGTTCTAATTATAGAGTTTATTTACTTTTGTATTTAGAGATCTTCAGTTTGCTACATTTAATGTATCTCCCCCCTTTTGGTTATAGTTATTTGCTACTATTTATGGCAATTCTGCCACACACATGGTGGGATTAGATACTTGTCTATTACCAGCAAGATATTAGGGACTCCTTCCCCCAAATCTCCTACAGCTGTTTAGGCAGTTTGTTTAACATTTATATTGCTGGCTATTTAGACTGCAGGCTTTTTTCCTGCAATGTTGCAAACATATTTTGGTAGATCTTTTGCACATATATTTATATTTTTGTGCACCTGATATACTCTTTGTTCTAATTATAGATTTTATTTACTTTTGCATTTAGAGATCTTCAGTTTGCTACATTTAGTGTATCTCCCCCCTTTTTGGTCAATTTGCTATTATTTATGGCAATTTTGCCACACACATACTTATAGCATTTCTTCTGACCATATTACTATTATTTTTGGACTAGTCGATTCTAATTAGATCCTAATTTTATTACTTGTTTGTTTAGTATCTGTGTGTTTCTCCCCCAAGAGGGATTAATAAAGAGTTTTTCGTTTTTTGCTCTCTGCGCTCCACTTTTATATTTATAATTGCAGAGTAGCTTTTTTTCATATAAGGATACGAGGTCTTTTTGGGAGGCAGATTGTTTATAATCTGCAACCCATAAGTCCTATTCTCTCTAAAAACCCACAGTTAACCTGTGGAAAAAGACGGTGTGATTGTTTCAATAAGCACAATACGATGATACTTGAACCAAAAAAAAGTCTGCATGGTCGAGTTGCCAGAAAGAAGCCTTTACTATGTCACAATGCCACAATGCCACAAAAAAGCCTGGTTACAATATGCCTGACATCTTGACATGCCTCACAGCTTCTGACACACTGTAATTTGGAGTGACGAGACCAAAATAGAGCTTTATGGTCACAACCATAAGCACTATGTTTTGAGAGGGGTCAACAATGTCAGGACAGGAAGAGGTGCTGCCCTGAGACAGCAATATCCCTTTAAATGTGGGAACCCAATTTGCAGAGAATCAATGACAAGACACAATGAATAATAAATAATAATAAAGTAAATAATAGGTATATATTATTACGAAAAACAAAAGACAAACAAATATCAAACTATATACAAATATACAATGCCAAAAACAAGTATATACAGTAATTTAGGATTAGCACGAATTGTGCAGGCAAAGCATAAAAAACAGTCTTTTGGTATATGAAATACTCTTGAGCAGGGCCGGGTAGCCACCACGAACAACAGACAGTACACAAGTCCAGAGCCACAAGGTAGGCTACAGAGTCACAAGGAAGCAAGGCCAGAATCAGGATACACGATCAAAGGAAGCAGGGTCAGGGTCACTGGATGCTAGACCAGAGGACAGGAACACAGAACCAGAGAACACTGGAACACAGGACCAGATGACACTGGTACACAGGGGGGGTTGAGCTCTTGGACTTTCCAGCATGACAATGACCCTACGCACAACGCCAAGTTGACTCTCCAGTGGTTACAGCAGAAAAAGGTGAAGGTTCTGGAGTGGCCATCACAGTCTCCTGACATTAATATAATTGAGCCACTCTGGGGAGATCTCAAACGTGTGGCTCATGAAAGACGACCAATGACTTTGCATGACCTGGGGGCATTTTGCCAAATGTGTGGGCGGCTATACCACCTACAATAATTAGGGACCTCGTAGGCAACTATTACAAAAGACTGCACTCTGTCATTGGTGCTAAAGAGTGTAATACACAGTATTAAGAACTAAGATTATGCAGATATTCCAACAGGGGTCATTTAATTGTTTTCTTTCTTGCCATGTTTTGTTTTATGATTGGGCCATTCCGTTCTAACCTACAGTTGAATATGAATCCCATAAGAAATAAAAGAAATGTGTTTTACCTGCTCACTCACGTTTTCTTTAAAAATGGTACATAGATTATCAATTCTCCAATGGTATGCAAACTTGTGAGCACAACTGTATGTGAATGTAAACATAGGAGTAACAATGACATAATCAGGGATATATGTATTCATCATTTTGATACAACAAATATGCAAAGATATATTAATTAAAAATTTGTGAAGCGTAGCAAAATGGAAAGTTCACAAAAAGGTTATTTTTTAATAGGAAATAAAGAAACCACATGGTGGCTAATTTTGAAAAGCAATCGGTGGACTGTTATAATTCCTCTGCAGTTGAAGTTTTAAATATTTACACTTCGCAATAGATTCCTCCCATATTTGTGCTGCCAGAAATACCAGTAGCAGGTTGTTCTGAAATTTTTTGTAGACCACCCTTCAGGCATCTAACATTTAGTGAATGAACAATTGTTGATACAACAATGACAATTGTTTGGGGTTTTTGATTTTTATTCTTTGTGTTTTTGAAATCCTATTTATAGCTGCTATTCATCTCACAAAGCATTCCCTGAGGGAGATTTATTAACATATGATTCTTTTACAAAACTATATGTTATTTCTGCATCATAGAAATATACCCTACAGATGCTCCTAAACATGTCCCATGCCCTTTCATAAATGTCAGTTAAACAAGCTGATATTGTTTACTGCTTACATATATAAAGTTTCAAGCAAAAAAGAAAACATTTTCAACAGTGATCTGTCAGCATTGCTTAATACAGCAACTGAAAATTTGGTTTTGAAGCCTCAAGGAAGATTTACCTGTGCATCAAAAAGAATTAATAAACAAATTGTATATTAACATAATGATATAATGATGATTCATTAATCATACTCAATGTAGGAAGAATTAATTCTGGGAACCTTTATTACGAGACACATTTAGTCAACATATTTAAAGGAGCAATCCAGGCTGGATATGACTTCTGTTTTAATGTGTACAGATAAACAATTAAATCCAGTAAAGAAATATATCAATAAGTGAAAATACAATCAACTCTGCATCTGCATGATAAATTTGGGGAATTGGGACACAAGCTGAGAAATTTGCCCACATGCATGTAATAAAAGGCAGCCTAATTTTTTTTTTTTACTTGAGCTTAAATGATAGCTGTCTTTCTTGTGGGACAGGTGTTTAAAGGAATGTTCCGGGGGGCGGAGCCTGGACACGAGACGGGCTGGACGCCATTTCTGCGGGCTCCGACATCTACGGACCGAATCCGCTCAATATCAGCCCGCAGCCCTGACATCCAGCCGCAAGAACACCGGCATAGCACGGGGGAGATCCCCCGGATTCTTCCGATGCCCTTCCGGTACACCCCGAAGCAGGCAAAGTCAAAACACAGAGCACGGGCCTACCTTCCATCAGCCCACCACGGCCTGGATTACCTGTTCGGCGGGGACTTCCTAGAAGACTAGTGGGACACATCCCAGCACAACTCCGAACACGGAATCTCAGGGATGGGACGCAGATCCCAGAAACCTCAACCAGGTACAGCTCAGCCTGATATAAGCACAATGCTCCAGAGGCAAACACCCGCCAAAATGGCGGCCGCACAAGGCCCAGACTCCCCACTAGAATCTGACTTACGGGAGCAAAGCACACAGGGGGTTCCAAGGCTACAACCCACACCCCAGCAGGGTACCACTGAACCGGCCACTAAACAGGACCTGCAGCATATGCAAATTATGCTGCAAGAAATCCAAAGCCTGCTGGCTGCAGATTTACCTGCCCTTAAAACAAGCATGCACCAAATCACTGAAAAAGTAGTACACACTGAGAGAGAAGTGCAGGGGATCCAAAAAGAAATCACCTCGCTGCAAGACTCCCTCACACAACTACAACACAATCAACAAAACTTCGAGGTTCAACTAGCAGCCCAAGAAGACAAACACAGACGCAACAACATAAAAATCCGAGGTATCCCTGTCACAGTCTCCAAAGAGGACCTACCTCACTACGTGAGACGGCTCACGCAAGCTATACTTCCTCCTGCGGTGGCAAAGAAACTCACCTTTGCCGGAATATACCGACTACCCACCCCAACAAGGGCATCTACACCCCTAGCAGGAGACGTCATAGTCCGCTGCATCCTTCCCCAGGATAGGGGGCACATAATGTCGGCACTCAAGGGCAAGACACCGCTCAACTTCGAGGAGTCTCAACTGACTTTTTACCAGGACTTAACCAGAGCCACTCTCCAATGGAGAAGAACCCTC
>OW240922.1:31226422-31352251 GCA_933207985.1 Pelobates cultripes | reverse complement strand
ATCTATAACAGTGAAAAAAGTTTTTTGTTTTTAAATCAAGCTATTGTGACACCAGATATAAGTGGTGGCACTGACTGGGGAAATGGGCACAGTATGCACTGTGAGCCTGACACAGAAGCTGGCAGCAGTGGCAGACAACTAAGTGCAATTACATTACATAGAAAAAAAAATCAAAAAAAAAGCATACCCTAACCCTAACCTAGCTATGCTTTTCCCTATCTAATGAACAGCAGCTACACTTTCCCTCCTCTTACTAAGCATGCAGCTTGAGAATGAATCTAAAATGGATGCCTTCCAGGAGGTGGGAGGGTCTGCTAGGGAGGGTGTGCTGCTAATTGGCTGGAATGTGTCTGCTGACTGTGAGGTACAGGGTCAAAGTTTACTCAATGATGACGAATAGGGGAATGGGATCGAACCGCGCATATGTTCGCCCGCCGTGGCGAACGCGAACATGCTATGTTCGCCGGGAACCGTTCGCCGGCGAACCGTTCGGTACATCACTACTAATGAAGTCCAACAGGATTGCTGAATTCACCAAGAATTAGTTAAATTACCCTCATCACATCCTATCAAAAGGCACACTTACTGCTTTAACTTTTCAATTTGCAGTAATATTCTCAGTTAGAGATCAGCAATTCTCCAAAGGAAAAGTACAGAAGTATCGGTCCCCATTTAAATAAATACTGTGGAACAGTACAGTAATCTAAGGAAATGCAAAATAGTTCCATTCAAATTAATTCTTCATTAACAATGCCAGGTAATATGTGGATTTTGCTTTATTTCTCTAAAGAAAAGAATATTTCAAAGAATATAATCCCTATAATATGGAGGAGTTGGCTCTTAGTTTTGGCCACTTATCAGCCAACAACTATTTTTAAACTATTTAGATGTTAGAATTAAAGATGAGTGTCAGATGCAGAAAAGCGGAAGTGGTAGGATGCTTTTTAAATTGTGGCAACTTTTAGCCCCTTTTCTTCCAACAATTTGCAGATACAATGTAACTTTTAGTTTAAAGTACGATATTCGATTTATCTATTCAACATTCAACATTCAACATTTTTTTTTTTTTGTAAATCTCTTTTTATTGAAAGTTTGCCAAATTTTCCATAATATGTCATGCGAGAAGGTAGGTGGAAACACGCAGGTTTCCAGCGTGCTGTATAATAATTGGTCATGCAAGATGCGAAGATCTCTTAAATAGCATTATAGAATGAGACACGCAGGTCTCTAAACAGCCCAGCTGGCTAACCAATAACATGAAAACATAAAAACATTTTATTTTGATACAAAAATACCGGTATGTTGCTTAACAAGTCGAGTTTGTCTGTTTGCAGCCGCTGAGCGGTCCCCTAGTCGGGTCTGCAGTCGTATGCCAGTGTTCAAGTGATGTGAACATTAAGGTGCGGGCACCTTGGTCCGTCCTGTGTTGGTGTATGTGTCAGTGTTGTTGGGTCAAGACCGCGTCTATTTAGTTGTGGAGGGTACTGTCTTCTCTTCACTTCGCGTGTATCGTCTATCGTGTGGTGTAGAGTCCTGTCATGGCGTAGATGGTTGCCTTGAGGTGGTCTTGTATCTGTATCGGGATTACTAGTGTCAGGGCACGTATGTCTTCTCGTGTGCAGGTCCCTGCATCGGGATTGTGAAATTGTGATATGTGTGTCCCGTGGATTCTCAGGGTTCTAGTCCTCCCTGGTTCTGTGTGTGTTTTCTCGGAGGCTCGGTGGTGTGTTACTCCTTGTCCCGGTTTTTGGGGCTCCTTCAGTCTTGTGGTGTGTGTTGTGCTGTTTCTAATCTATTGTATTTTTTTTTTTTTTTTTGGTTGGTGCTGGTGTGGTCTTGTTTCCTGGGAGCCCGGGTCTGATGGGGGCGGTACTGTTTGTCCGGGACTTGGGTTGGTTTTGTAGTGTGTGATGTTGGGACAGCGGATCGTGGGTCGCTTTAGTTGGTGATGTGACTGTCCCATTTCCAGGCCTGTGGGTGTGGGTCTTGTGGGTCTTGGTTGGTGTGTATGTCTCTTTGATTTATTATGTGCTAGAGGTGTTGTGCGCTTACTCCTACTAGACTTGGTACTCACTAGCGAAAAAATGATCCCACCCTAAGGTTCAAAATGGGCCTTTTGAAATACCCTGGAGTGTCTACTTTCACAAATGGTAGGCCTTTGTGGGGGAAGTTTGAATAAGCAACCTGCTATTAGACCCCAAAATGAGTCATAAACCTATAAAATTCTGTAAAAACTGAAATGGTCAGGTCTCATATATGGCAGTGTAGCTTCAGGAAATACGGCCAAAGGCATACATTGGGGGTATCGTTTTACTCACAGGAGATCAGCATTATTTGGGTTGTTTGATCATATTGGAACATATCAAATATACAAAATGCCCAGCACAAATGTAACGTATAAGTTAAAAATGGGAAAAAATATTTTTTTACCACAAACTTTGACATATAATGGTGAAAAAATGGCGACATGTTAAGGCACAATATATGCCATATGAGATACCCTGGAGTGTCTACTTTCACAAATGGTAGGCCTTTTTGCGGTTATTGAAACAGTCAAACTGCTATAATGGCCCAAATTGAAACATAAGCCCTGCAAATCCGTCTCTCATAATTCTACTCTAAAAACTGAAATGGTCATGTCTCCTTTATGGCACTGTAGCGTCACGAAATAGTGTCAAAGGCATACATTGGGGGTATTGTTTTACTCAGAAGACTTAGCTGAGCATCGTTAGGGGTGTTTGATCATAGTGGAACATATCAAATATACAAAATGCCCAGCACAAATGTAATGCTTAAGTAAAAAATGCAAAAAAAAATTTTTTAACACAAATTTTGACATATAATGGTGAATAAATGGTGACCCGTTAAGGCAAAATATATGCGATATGAGATACCATGGAGTGTCTACTTTCACAAATGGAAGGCCTTTGTGTGGTCATTTGAACAACCAAACTACTACAATGCCCCAAAATAAGACATAGGTCCATTAAATCCATCTTTGAATTTTCTAACTGTAGAAACTGAAATAGTCTGGCCTCTTATATATCATTGTAGCTTCCCAAAATAGTGGCAAAGGCATACAATGGGGGTATTGTTGTACTCAGCAGATGTAGCTGAACACAAAATGGGATTTTGACCAGGAATAGCACACAGCAGCTTTACAAAATACACATTTAAAAAACCTTGTTATATGTGTGTATTTCAAAAAACAGAAAAAACACAATTTTACTACAATATGTAGCAGAGATTGGTGGGAAAAAAGTAAAAAGTGTGAAAAATACCCTTAAATAAATAGCCTGTGATGTCTTCTTTATATAAATATATACTTTTGTGTAGCAATTTTGTTTTCTGTGACGACTGTTAAACTTACAAGTCAAACATACGAACTTCTAATATTTTGTGACCTGTAACTTTTAAAATAAGCTGAAATCCTTTACATATTATGCACTTTGAAAAACAAGAAACCTAAATGAATTTAGTTTGAATTACTTTTCCTAAGCTGGACATATTATGCACACACTATTATTGTCGAAACTGTGAAATAATATTTTTTTTCATTTTTTCATTTTTTTATAATAAATTAGATTTTATATATGTATAAGTCAAAGTAAAGCCCATCTTGTCCTTTAAAAAACGATATATAATATGTGTTGATTCAATAAATGAGAGCGATGCAAATTGCAGTTGAACACAAACAACAGAAAATGCAAAAATAGCTTGAGTCCTTAAGGGTATGTCCAGCTTCTGAAGCTGCGTCCTTAAGGGGTTAATACATTTTATTTAAAAAACCTTGATACTCAGACTAGCAATTGTTTCTGAACAATAAAGAACAAAAAAGCATTAAAAGGATTACATTTTACCAGGAAATAATTTAACTTGGGTAAAATAAATTAACCAGTTATTGCCAATATGATTATGGCAACGTTCTATAAGCCTTTGCAGTTTTCATTTGTATAAAAATTCCAAAATGAGTTGGTTCTGTATCTGCCCATCTTTTTGGACCACTGTAAAGGGTATGAGCTGTGTATCTCCCAAAATGTGCGTCATATACCAATGTTGGGTAGAATGCAACATATTATTAAAGGACCACTAACGGCACCCAAACCACTTCAGCTTAATGAAGTGGTCTGGGTGCCTGGTCCAGCTAGGGTTAACCCATTTTTTCATAAACATAGCAGTTTCAGAGAAACTGCTATGTTTATGAATGGGTTAAGCCTTCCCCCTATTCCTCTAGTGGCTGTCTCATTGACAACCACTAGAGGGCTTGCGTGCTTCTCACTGTGATTTTCACAGTGAGAGCACGCCAGCGTCCATAGGAAAGCATTATGAATGCTTTCCTATGTGACCGGCTGAATGCGCGCGTGCGCATTCAGCCACATGGGAGGAGAAGAGGAGGATCGGAGGAGGAGAGCTCCCCGTCCAGCGCTGGAAAAAGGTAAGTTTTTACCCCTTTCCCCTTTCCAGAGCCAGGCGGGAGGGGGACCCTGAGGATGGGGGCACCCTCAGGGCACTATAGTGCCAGGAAAACAAGTATGTTTTCCTGGCACTATAGTGGTCCTTTAAGGCACCAAACTGTAGGACTCCATCAGTGCCACAATGTTTCTTGATATTATATTATTCCATGTCAATTCATTACACTTGTATTGGACAAGTCTTCTTGAGTTTCTCAGATGGAGTAAAAAGTCAGATCCTGCAGGCTTAGCTAGAATAATCTAACATAGAAAATAAAAATAAAATTGTATTTGATACGTGGTGTTGCCCACAGCTGTGTCGTCATTAATGGTGTATGCATGGATGTTGATATCTATCAGTTAGGAAGCCGTTTAGACACGAGCTGAAGTCCCATCTTCAAAGTATGAGCTATGTGTCGGGATACATGCATTCCTTCTAAAGAACATCTTCAATTGATTTAACAGTGTGCCCTTGTGTACAATAAATGCAGATGCCCTTGTTTGGGATACCACTCATCATGTAAAAGCTACCTTGTCATTTCATGTTATGCTCTTTATTGCAGCCATTGTAATAAATGTAGTTATTACCAATACTTTATATAAACTGTAAAAAAACAATAACAATATATATATATATATACACACACACACACTCATTCAAGTGTCAATTTTAAGTCATTATGTAGAAACAGTAATAATCAAGAAAATCAAGGGTAAAGGAATGTCAAGAACTTTCACATTTTTAAAATGTATAGAAAAAAACATTAATAATGGCTATTTTTGTTTAGTCTAAGAAATTATATATTATTTTGTTCAATATAGCTAAAGAAAAACATACGATCCAAAAACATTGCCTTGAAATTCATTTTTATATATATATATATATATATATATATATATATCCCATACCCAAAAAGTTGCGGTGGCGAAAAAAATGTGGATGAAAATCCCTTCCACCTGAAGTAAGTGGATAGTTAATACATTGCTAAACATGAATACACACACCATTCAAGCCATAAGACTTGCTTTTCCCACTGAAATCTCACTTTAACAGTGCTACAGGATTCTGGGTAGGCATATGCAAATGAGCTCAACAAAGAACCACATTTTTGCCGCAGAATTCCACTTTCTACATGGATTCATTGGAATATGTGTCTGTCGTATACAACAGCTTTGAAACACAACTCAGGAAGAGGAGCAAAGCCAGTGAACCACTCATGGACAGCTGTTTTGTTGTTAATGCAACTCATCAGCATGAGGTTGGTTACTGGCTTGCTATGGAGGCTTGGCATTACTTGTAAGGTCCATACCAACAGAGTTGTGGTAGGGAAAAAAGTGTGGATGAAAACCCATTTCACCTGAAGTAAGTGGATAGTTAATACATAGCTAAACACAAATACACTCACCAGTCAAGCCATAAGACTTGCTTTTCCACAGAAATCTCACTTTAACAGTACTCTCACTGCTGCAGGGGATTCTGGGTAGGCATATGCAAATGAAGTCTGTTGATAGTTAATACAATATTTAAAAAAAAAAATGTGATTCTTTGTTAAACTAATGTCCATATGCCCACCCAGAATCCTTTGCGGTTGTAACATCACTGCAGATTTGGGATTTCTGTGGGAAAAGCAAGTCTTATGGCTTGGCTGGTGTGCAGATTTTTGTTTAACATTCTATTAACTATCCGCAGACTTCAGGTGGAAGGGGTTTTCAATCACAATTTTTCCCCACCATAACCTATTTGGTTTTTGCTTCCCAAGCACTACCAAGCCTCAATAAGCAAACCAGTAACCAACCTCATGCTGAAGAGTTGCATTAACAACGAAACAGCTGTCCATGAGTGGTTCACTGGTTTTGCCTCTTTTCCTAAGTTGTATACTGCAAACACAGATTAAAAGGAATCCATGTTTAAAATGGAATGAGGCAAAAATGTGATTCTTTGTTAAACTAATTTGCATGTGCCCACCCAGAATCCTTTGCGGTTGTAACATCACTGCAGATTTGGGATTTCTGTGGGAAAAACAAGTCTTATGGCTTGACAATTTTTCCCCACCATAACCTATTTGGATTTTGAGATACATATATATTTCAAACAAAATGTTTTTGGGTCGTATGTTTTTCTATAGCCATATTGAACAAAATAATATTTCTTAGACTAAACAAAAAAAGCCATTAGTAATATTTTCCCTTTTTTCCCCATACAATTTAAAACTGTGAATGTTCTTGACATTCCTTTACTGTTGATTTTCTTGATTATTACTATTTCTACATAGTGACTCTTAAAAGTGCTGCACGAATGTGTTCACAATAACTGTTTAAACTCAGCTGCAATCATTTTACATTTTGATTTTGTGAGATTATTTAAAGGTTTTTGTTTTTTTTTTAATACAAGGAATCTTTTTTTTATGGATTTCTATGGATTGCTGATAGCAATCAAAATTGTGAGTTAATAGATTAACTAGAACTCATTTAATGGTAAATTATAGAATTGTACAAAGAAAGCCCCCATGCACACTAACATAATCTAACTTGGAACATTTGAAACAGCATTTGTATGCTAGCTTCGTATTTAAATACACGTTTAATGTAATCAGCACTTGGTTTTCTTCTCGTTCTGTGGGGTAGAGATGTTTTGTTTGTGTGTAAATCAAACTTCAGGCCTTTGTCATTGTCTAGTAATCTTGGTTTAACCATGAGAGATTAAATTAGGCAACCACACAGGGTTTTATTCACTATATTAGAAACTGTAGATAATTGATTAGCAAGCAGCATATTTTAGGACAAAATACTTTAACTTGAAACATTCTTCAACAAAGCTATTTTATTAGCATAGCTGCTTTGCCCTGTAATTTGTAGTTTCCTTGTTATTGAATAGCACCCATTGGCATGCAACATACAGGGGGCACTGTCTTCAGAGCAGTAATAACACTTATTATAGTGGTTTTTATGCAAGGAGTCTGAGTGCTATTTCCAAGTGGTTAAACAAAAAAATTATTAAAAGGGTCTCTCGAAATCCTCTGAATTCGAAGACTCTATCCCCATAAGCAATATCTATGTTAACTCGGCAAACTGTCCACAGTTAACTTGAAGAAAAAGTCAAACTTTCAGCCTCTCACAGACCTTCCATAGACCTGGTTTCCCTCTAGTAAGACTGAGCACAGTCCATTTCACTTGTAGAAAACATTACATGGATTCAAAATAACAAAGTCTGTCTGTCACACCCAGATTGTAGAGCGCTTAATGCCCTATTTTATGGGGCAACCTTCCAGGTTTTATGTTTGCAAAAACACATTTGTTTGGACAGTAGTTTAAATAAAACCAGCATATATGTCACCTCAAATGATCCACAGGATTTACATGTGATTTGAATGTTCATGTCAGAACTTACCTGTCAACTAATCTTCGGCTCCGTTTCTGACACTTCCGGGTAGACAGAATACTTCCCGCCCCCTTCTCTGACGCAGCTTTCTCACGCCTTATAGGCAAACCGCCCCAGTTTTGAAATTGCTTAGTTAATGTTTTAGGTTAGCTTTGTGTTCCTTGTGCCTGCTAAGCTCCTCTTTGATTGTTTCAACCTGTGCCGAACCTCTGGACTGTTTAAAAGGATAACCTAATTAAAATAACTACGTTATCCATTCTGCAGTTGTGTTCCTCATCTGTTCTACTTATAGCATACCAGTTCACAAGCTACAGTTTTTACGCTCAAACTCCTCGACTTTTCCATGAGAAATCTTTGGAGGTCTCTGTCCCTGATTTTTGGGTCACAAATGTTTAATTGTGGAAATTTCTTCTAGTGCAATGGATTTTGAAACATGGCTGCTAGGGAGCAGTACCTGGACACATTGGGCTAATGGCAGACTAATTGGGCACAATAAACAAAGAATGCTACACAATGAGGTACTTTACCCTATTGGCAATCCATCCACAAAAGTTATACCGAATGCAAATAGGCAAGATGTCAACTTGAAATTAGTACTTTGGCAAAGTTTCTTGTTCTGAGCTGTAGGCGATTGTGTTGAGTTTAACTCAACTTGCGCAAGCTTTTGAGGGAAGGGCACCGATACTTTGTGTGCAATCCACATTATTTGTATGTGAAATCTATGAAAAATGAGCAAAAAAAATCCTTTTATGCAAAAGAGCAGCACAGAAAAAAAATTACTGAATTGGTTACGCAAAAAGTGTGAACTTAAGTTTTGCGCACGCCATACATGATCCTTGAATTCTTCTTAAAACTCTAGATGAGTGCAGTGGGACATATTAAGTTTAATGATCCTCTCTTCGTTAACCTCACTTTAATTCATGCTTCTGAAAAATATAACACAAGAAAATCCAATTTCCTTTTCCTTCTGCGTCAAATTATACTGAAATCGTTTCATCATGTTTAATTTCTGTTGAGTCAGATAATATTTATTTGTGATACTTACAATTTCCAGTAATAGATTTAAGCTTAATCGCAAGTAAGATTCTCATTAAAAGACCATATAAATTATTCAGCTATTAATTCTGCGGTTAACAAAAAAATATAATCACTTAACACAGTATAATATTTTACTTGGACGTGGGATTATACTTTTCATAAAAAAGGATGAAACAGAGATACTGTACAGAATGTTCAGAAATATAATTTTCCCCTAATTAATAAAATAAAGAATGGCGTAGTCACTGAATGCTTAACATTTTTGGTCTTTTTGAATAAATCTTGTGGCTTTTGGAACGTGGCTCCAGAAGTATATTAACAGCTATTTTAATTAAGTTTGAAAGACCTTGAACAAATGGAACACACATATATTTAAAGCAAACTACCAAAAAAAAAAAAACCTTACTTTGGCATAAAAAGTAATAAATAAACATTGTATAAAACAGGCTTGTTCTTTTGCTACAAAAAAAAAAGGTCTATTCAGTATGGCTGATTCTGTCACACCAATCTCCTTATTACAACAAAGAATACGGTCTTTCTGGCCTGGTTCATCCTATCAGTTTTCCCAATTTTCACCTATGTTTACTCTTCCAGTGTCAGTGGTTGTTACGCAAACATTCCTAATTTGTTTCAGTTTCTTTGTGTGAGAATCTCTGTTAAAGGATCACTATAGGTTCAAGAACACAAACATGTATTCCTGACCCTATAGTGTTAAAACCACCATCTAGCCCCCCTGGGCCCCTCATGCCTCCATAAATATAGCAAAATCTTACTGTATTCAAGCCTGAAGCTGTAGATCTGCATGCTGTTTGGCTAAAAAAAAAAAAAAAACAGTCTGCTGACACGTGGTAGCCTGACCCAATCACAGTGCTTACCCATAGGATTGGCTGAGACTGACAAATAGGCAGATCAGGGGCAGAGCCAGCATAATTCAAACACAGCCCTGGCCAATCAGCATCTCCTCATAGAGATGAATTGAATCAATGAATCTCTATGAGGAAAGTTCAGTGTCTGCATGCAGAGGGAGGAGACACTGAATGTTTGGATGCATTTTAGGCAGCCATGACCCAGGAAGGATCTCTAACAGCTATCTGAGGAGTGGCCAGTGAAGTTATCACTAGGCTGTAATGTAAACACTGCATTTTCTCTGAAAAGACAGTGTTTACAGCAAAAAGCCTGAAGGTAATGATTCTTCTCACCGGAACAAATTCAATAAGCTGCAGTTGTTCTGGTGACCATAGTGTCCCTTTAACTCTCTTCTTTCTGAAATGATATGTTATAATATATATTGCTATCCTGAATTTTCTATTTTTGCCGCCATTATTACCTTCATGTACATAGTGTAGCCTTACATTTATAATGTACACATACTTCTTTGTCATTATTAAAATCCTATTAACCACACAAAAACTATTCAGCACGCGTATATGCAATAATAACCTGATACCAGAGGCAAAAAATATCAATTTTGATAAGACCTGCGAATGTAGAACATTTTTGGTTCGTATTTCCAAAATGTTTTGGCTCTGAAGAATTTCGGTTAAAAATGTTTTTGTTGCAGTTCGACAAAACTTGCTTTGAAATAAATATTGCCAGGGAAGTCCTAAAATAAAAGAAAAAAAGTGCCATATATACCCAACCATTGCATTGTGTTAGGTATTTAAACACCAAAGCATGCCGTTCCATTCACCCACTGATGAGCACTGGGGTCTAGTACCAGTTAGTGTGATTTCTCAGTTAGACTCAGTATTGGCTTGTTCCCTCTATCTCTTTGCTCTTTGAGTTGTGGAGGCTATGTATATGTAGGGGTCATTTCTATTTTATCCTCAGGGCTTCTATGTATTATTACTGGTTTTCTGGTATCATTAGCATTTAGGGACGGAACACTGTTTTGTTATTAACATTTGTTTCATTTGTCGGCTCATTCTACTGTAAGAGGACATTAGAACCAACTATTCTTCAGTTTCTGTTACCATTTATGAGCCTTGTTTTGGGGGGACGTTTCAAGGGGTAACTTCATTCTCCATTGATATTGAGAGCTGTGTCTCTCTCAGTGGAGAGTCTCCTGACAAATGATTTTACGTCCGTATATTAGCTTTACTCTGCTCTCTATCCTGTATATGCATATATTTTCTTGACTTACATTAGCTTATCCTTACATTAAATTCTCTTAATTTGGTTCTAGATAGAACATCTATTTACACTGGTGAACTTTTTGAGATCCCTATATAATTGATTGCAGGTTATTATAGCCTCCATAAGGGAAGTTTTAGATACGTTATGCACTTTTTAAAATTTTTACCTTTACATCCACTATTTTTGCCATGGTCTCTAGTTTTAAGGTTATCCCTCGCTTTTGTGGTAGTATAGCAATGCTTGAGGTTGTAGTCCTATAACCAATGTGTTTGGAAATTGAGAAATGCATTGAATTAGCTACATTTTGATCTTCAAGTCTACTTTGCATTATCTGAAATTTGCAGATATGTATTCCTTATTTATTTGTTGCTGGCATTTATAAAGAACATACAATATACATAGACCAATATAAAAGGTAATGCTGGTTGTTGTATAAAAATAATAATAAAAGTGATAGTGATAATAATTAATAATAGTACTTCTGTTCTTCTTCTGTCGTCTTCTCTCCAACTTCCACTCTGAAGTGACACTCCTGTGACATTTTGACTCTCGATGATAATCTGGTCACACTAATCACAATCTGGCCTCTACCCACTCACACAGAGCCCACTCATTGCACACAGGTCCTTATATACATGCAAATTAACTAACTAATTTGACTAGTGGAATGTACAAGAAAGAAAAAGGATGATGAATCAAACTTAGTGGCGTACTAACAGGGGGGGGCGTTACGGGGGTTCCACCCCCTTTTAGTGATAGCTGCGGCTGAGCAGCAGGAGGAGGAATCTGGAGGCTAATCCCTCACAGTGTTTTGAGCTGAAGTGTTCTGACACTCTGTGCAGGCGAAGCTGTGGCGCGAGAGTCTGGAGAGGGCAGGCGAAGGAGCATGGTGAGTAATATATATATTTTTAAGTGTTTTTTTGTGCAGGGACCTTGTAGAGGGGGTGGAGACATGGGTCTGTAGAGGGGGTGGGCAGGGGTCTGTAGAGCGAGGTGGGCAGGGGTTTGTTGAGGTGGATGGGCAGGGTTTTTTGTGAATGGTGGTGCAGGGGGCTTGTAGAGGGAGCAGGTGGTTTGTAGGGGGCAGGGCTCTGGTAAATGGGGTGAGCATGGGTCTGTAGAGGGGGTAAGAAGGGGTCTGTAGAGGGACATTGGACAGGGGTCTGTAGAAGAGGGTGGACTGGTGTTTTTGTGAATGGGGATGCAGGGGGTTTGTAGGAGGTGCAGAGAGTTTGCAGGGGGGACAGGGCTATTGTAGAGGGGTGCAGGCTTTTTTTGTAGAGAGGGGGACAGGAGTTTTTGTAAGTGGAGGGTTTGTAGGGGGCAGGGGTCTTGGAGAGGAGGGCAGGATTTTTTGTGAATGAGGGGTGCAAGAGGTTTGTAGAGGGGTGCAGGGTTTTTTGTAGAGAGGGGCAGGGTTTTTTTTTAAATGGAGGGTGCAGGGGGTTTGTAGGGGGCAGGGGTCCTGGAGAGGAGGGCAGGGATTTTTGTGAATGGGGGTGCAGGAGCTTTGTAGAGGGTTGCAGGGTTTTTGTAGAGGGCGGCAGGTTCTTTTTTGTAGAGAGGAGCACAGGGTTTTTGTAGAGTAGGGCAGGCGATTTGTAAAAGGGGGACTGGGCAGGGGTTTTGTATAAAGGGGGGTTTATAGAAGAGGGACTGGACAGGGAATTTTGTAGTGAAGGGGGTGAAGGAATTTTGTAGAGGGGGCAGGGGTTTTATAGAAAGGGGAGTTTGTAGAAGGGGGACCGGGCAGGGTTTTTTGTAGAGGAGGGAGTGCAGGCTTGTAGAGGGGCAGGGGTTTTGTAAAAAGGGGGGTTTGTAGAAGGGGAACTGGGCAAGGGTTTATTGTAGAGGAGTGTGTGCAGGTTTTTAGTGAAGGGGAAGGGGACTTGTAAAAGGAAGACTGGGCAGGGGCTTTGCACAATGAGGGGGTTGTAGAAGGACGACCGGGCAGGGGATTTGTAGAAAAGGGGCTGGGCAGGGGTTTTTGTAGAGGAGGGGTTGCAGGGTTTTTGTAGAGGAGGGGTGCAGGGTTTTTTGTAGAGGGGCCTACAGGGTTTTTGTAGAGGGAGGCAGAAGATTTGTAAAAGGGAGACTGGGCAGGGGCTTTGTAGAAGGAGGGGGTTTGTAGAAGGGGGACTTGGCAGGGGATTTGTAGAAGGGGGACTGGGCAGGGGATTTGTAGAAGGGGGACTGGGCAGGGGATTTGTAGAAAGGGGACTGGGCAGGGTTTTTTGTAAAGAAAGGTTGGCAGGGTTTTTTTAGAGGGGGCAGGGACTTTATAAAAAAAGGGGGATTTTGAAGAAGAGGGACTGGGCAGGTGTTTTGTAGAAGGGAACTGGAAGACAATTTAAACAGAAACAAACAAAAAAAATAGAAAACATAAAATAAAACAGTGGGTGTGTTTTTTACATTTGAAAGACGGAGGGAGGTGCCAAAACAGGATCCACCCCCGGTGCCAAATTCTCTAGGTACACCCCTGGTCCAACTGTGGAACATAAGAAGAAACTTCCAGTTTGCTTGGAATGTGTAACCAAGTGGGCAATGAGCTAAACTGGTTTGAGCTGGTTACTGTATTAAAGACCCTGCAAATGAATAATGTATCCAACTGTGAAACCTGCTAGAAACTTGTAGTTTGTTTAACTAGGCAGACAAGAGGTCCGACTGGTTTGATCTGGTGACTGAATGAATACCATGAAAATGGATGATGTGTAATAATGTACTCAGGGCCAGTGCAAGGATTTTTGCCGCCATAGGAAAAATAAAAATTTGCCGCTCCCCCCATGTGACATCACAATGCCCCACCAATATGATCTGCCATATGAACTAATGCCATCCCAAGCCTGCAGGGACCGGCTATAGACACCAGAACCATTTCATTAAGCTGCAGTGGTTCTGGGGACTATAGTGCCCATTTAATGTGAGGTAAATTAGAGATTAGTGTCACTAATAATATACTAGATTTCCTACTTACAACCAAATGAGGATGGTGATGGGCTCTGGCTGCAGTTTGGCTCCACTGGTCTGGTGTAGAACAGGATCTCTGGAGGCTGTTTGTAACTGTGGTCACAAGAGTCAATGTTCTGGGAGAACGGGAAGCAGCTCCACCCATGAGTCCACCTACATGTTCAACCCATGAGTTTGCTCACAGGGAGTGGAGTGTGTAGGGGATGTGTTACGTGTTAGTGTAGAGGATCTAAAGTATGTGCTTATGGAATGTAGTGTATAGGGATACCAGTTTGTGTAGGTGCTGCAATGTGTGTGTGTGTGTGTAGTGGATGTAGTGTGATTTTGTGTAAGGGATGTATTGTGTGTTTCTGGATGTATTTAAGGGATACATTGTGTGAATCTGTGTTTGTATGTGTAAGGGATGCAAGATGTGTTTCTGTGTATGTAAGTGATGCAGTTTGTGTCTGTAAGGGGTGCATTGAGTGTGTGTAAGGGATGCATTTTGTGTGTCTGTGTATGCGTGCAAGGGATGCATTGTCTTTGTGTGTAAGGGTTGCATTGTTTTGTGTGTAATGGATGCAGTGTATGTTTCTCTGTGTGCAGTGTGAAAGAGAGAGTTTGGGGGGTAGGATAGGGGCTGAGTCCTACCAGCCCCTTTGTGCTTCTCTTTCCCCCTTCCTCAGCCTCTCTCCCTGCTTGTCCCTTACTGCTCTCCCTTCCTGTCCCATAGAGCTCTCCCTTGCATCCCATAGAGCTCTACCTTGCATCCCATAGAGCTCTCCCCAGGCCCTTAGGGGTCTCTCCTCTCCTGTCCTTTAGTGGTCTCCCCTCCCCTGCCTTCTTAGTGTACTCTCCTCACCCTACCCCCCTCCATGGTGGTATCTCTCCTCATCCTCCCCCCGTCCCATGGGGATATCTCTCCTCACCCAAAACTTCCAGTATCTCTCCTCACCCTACCCCCCCCATGGTGGTATCTCTCCCACACTCCCCCACACCCCTGGTGGTATCTCCTCACACTCCCCATGGTGGTATCTCTCACCTCCCCACCTCCCATTGTTGTATCTCTCCTCACACTCCCCTACCATGGTGGTATCTCTCCTCCCATGGTGGTATTTCTCCTCACACTCCCCCCGCTCCCATGGTGGTATCTTTCCTCACACTCACCCTCCCATGGTGGTATCTCTCCTCACCTCCCTCCATGGTGGTTTTTCTCCTCACTCTCCCCCACCTCCCATGGTGGTATCTCTCCTTACCACCCCTCCCATGGTGGTATCTCTCCTCACCCCTCTTCCCATGGTGGTATATCTCCTCACCCTCCCACCCGCCTCCTCTGGTTGTATCTCTCCTCACCCCCCCACCTCCCATGGTGGTATCTCTCCTCACCACCCCTCCCATGGTGGTATCTCTCCACACCCCTCCTCCCATGGTGGTATCTCTCCTCACCACCCCTCCCATGGTGGTATCTCTCCTCACCCCTCCTCCCATGGTGGTATCTCTCCTCACCACCCCTCCCATGGTGGTATCTCTCCTCACCCCTCTTCCCATGGTGGTATCTCTCCTCACCACCCCTCCCATGGTGGTATATCTCCTCACCCTCTCACCCGCCTCCTATGGTGGTATCTCTCCTCACCCTCCCCCTTTCCATGGTGGTATCTACAGTCTTGTCCATTAAATGCACACACACATGTATATACAGTGAATAAAATTATAAACACAACACTTTTGTTGTTCCCCCCATTTTTCATGAGCTGAACTCAAAGATGTATTACTTTTTCTATGCACACAAAAGGCCTACATAGAAAAAAGTAATAAGTCTTTGAGTTCAGCTCATGAAAAATTGGGGCAAAAACAAAAGTGTTGCGTTTATAATTTTCTTCAGTACATATATATATATATATATATATATATATATATATATATATATATAATCAACATATACCACAGTGCTGTACTATGGGTGTGATATGTACTAAATATAAGAATAAAAACACATTATACTACACTGGTCTACACTGGTGAAGCTATATATCCACCATGACATTAGCACAGTGTGCAAACCCTTTGCTTTTTTCCTAATATCCCTCCTAATGATAGTAGACGGCAATGTTGTAAAAGAAAGCAAATGGGTTCATAAAATAATACTGTGTACACGGCTAGATTTTGTTTTATAGTAATGCCAAAGAAAAAGTAAAGTGCTCAGTTTAATATAATATATAATAATATTAAGAAAAACATGATGCACTAGACTGCTTCTAAATTAATAGTAACTTTTACTGTTAAACATGATTGACTGCAGACATTAATTCCATTTATATCTGGTGAATATCAATATATTCCATGATACAACAAATCATGTGACTGTAGTCAGAATAACTGAAGCAGTAAGTGCTTTGAGTGGATAATTTCGGAATGACAAAACAGTTTCAATGTTGCCCATTTTTTCACAAATGTCTTCACCATAAATCTTACCTTTGACATTTTCAAATGGTGGGTATATATATTTTTTTGCAGGGAGTATTTGTTTATGAATGAATTTTTCATTTTGGATACTGAACAATGTGTGCTAGGCTAGGCTGCAAAATTCTGATCTCACAAGAGCTTATAGGAATACAACATGGTTCCTAGATTATGTGGCTGACATTATACAAAATAAGGTATTAGGACAGCTAAATCCCACTGTATTCTTCCCGTGATTCATTCACGTCTACAAATCCCAAAATCTATGTGATGTACTCGGTGAATCCATAGTAAATTCATAACATGACAAAGGCTAAAAGTTACTGTCATTTTTACTGATTATATTCTTGCTTGCATCCCCTCTTCCTCTGTAACATATTGATTCGCTTTCTTTACAAAGCTTCTTAGTAAGCTTTCTTGTTTTCAATCTGTTTACTGCGAGCATGATTTTCAGCCATAAATCAGCACTTGATAAATACAGAACCTCTCATTATTAATGTGAGAAACACATATAGAGCACCACGCTTGAAAATGTATTTTGCTTATACCTACAATTCTATTATTTAGCAAGTGTATGGATTTTCTAATATCAAGTAACAAGTGTATTTATCTTACTTTTTTCTATCAAGAAATATATTGAAATGTCCTATCATATTAAAGAGAAAAGTAAAAAGATCTATTATACTTATTTTTTTGTTGTTAAAAACCCTGGACCCTGGGGCTCTACACACACTGGATCTCCACCCAATATCGAGATTCTATAAAATTCGTACTGCAACCTGCCTGCCTGATAGAGATGCCCATTTATTCAAATCTTTCGGTATAGACAAATACAAGACTATCTCCGTAAGCTGTCCCTGACACAACCACTTTTACGAGACCTTACTTCCTATGGGCAGACATGTTTAGAGCCTGGCCCCCTGGTACATGGGGTCTCATGCCTATATTCCTTGATCCAAAACGCATACCCCTAAAGCAACGCCTACCAACAACGACAGAACTCTCATTCCGTATATAGGCATTCTGTGACTTGATGCTTAGTCCCCGTTACCATATTGTTACTTTGAAACAACAGCGGGTGGTTTCAATGTTAGAGCAGGATTTGCTTAAGGGGTGCCCACGAAGGCACATTAGATTCTCACCGATATAGGATTTAGTTAATCTGCACCTCCTTTTTCCCCCTTTCTCTTAGCCTCAATCTCTGTTCGATGTGTCTGTGTTGTGATAAAGTGAAGGCAGATAGGCCTTCTAACCCCAGGGGGAGTATGTGTAGTTTGTGTTTTGCACAACACAACACATTGTTTAGTTATGGGCCCCTGGGGTGGAGCATTTGGAGAGAGTGGCCAATGCTCCACTCCACAGTTTAGTGGTGTTCTGGGGAGACCTAGATCCAGGCCAGGGTTTTTTGGACTGTCTCCAACCCACTGCTCAGCTGCAGGTAATCAGCTGTTGCAGTGGGAATAAACTCCTCCCGGCTAGGCAGGAAAAAAGAGAGGGATTGCTGGCTTCCTCCCAGGAAGCAGGTAGGAGAGAGAGGCTGTTCTCTCCAGATAGTCAAGGAGACTAGGCACTTGGAGTGCAGAAAGGAAGCAGTCAGGGCAAGACTGGCTTGGAGCACTGGGAGTGCAGAAAGGAAGCAGTCAGGGCAAGACTGGCTTGGAGCACTGGGAGTGCAGAAAGGAAAGCAGTCAGGGCAAGGCTGGCTTGGAGCACTGGGAGTGCAGAAAGCAAAGCAGTCAGGGCAAGGCTGGCTTGGAGCACTGGGAGTGCAGAAAGGAAAGCAACAGGCTAGATAGCAGAGTGTTGCTATCTAATAAGGTTGGTGCAATTGTTTTGTTTAGTTTAACCCTGAGAGATAGGGAACTAATGTCAGTTAGTGCTCAGACGAGCTAGGTTTTTGTTTATAGGGTTTTCTGTTACATTTGTTTTCATTTACTGATGTATCCTGTGTGAACTTACAAATAAAGTGCCTGGAGTATTTGCAATTACAAGGACTGTGCATGTTTTTACCCTAGAGGGCCGTGCTACCTGCAAACAAGGATCACAATATGGTGGAGAACGCGGGCACAGTAGCACATTGAGGGTCTGTGGGTGTGCCAGTCATTTGGTAGTCTGCTTGAGGACTTTTAGTTTTGCAGACCTGTTTAAAAAAAATAGGCAGCACTGTACCTTTAAGATTGTTACCTGCTTGGTGCTATAATGGAGGACCTGCTGAGAGCTGTGGTACAGGCAACGGCTAAACAACAAGGCACAAACAGTTTCCTGGCTGCACAGGTTAAGAACCTGAGGGACGCTCAGCAGGAGCATAGAGCTGCCCTTACTGAGGTTTTGCAGATTGCCCCCTGCAGGGAGCGTGGGGACAAGGGACCCTGTAACCAAGCTACTGACATTCTGCATGGGATGACAGAGGCAGTAGAAGAAGTCTTCAACAAGCTGAAAAGCATGGAGGCAGCAAAGTGTGCTGTTGAGAAACACGCAGAAGAGAGAGAACAGGAATTAGAAGGCAAGAAGGATGAAACTGAGCCTAAAAGTAGTGATAAAGAGGTCTTTGAAAAAGAGTTGGTGGTAAGCAAAAACCACCCAGAAGGTGTAAGTAAAGCTAGTGGATACAGCCAGGGAAAGAAAAATGAAGCAGAAGCCCCTGATGTACACCCAAGTGAACAAGTCAAAGGCATGAAAAGCAGACTGACTTGGGGAGTCAGAGAAGACAACCGCAAAGGAGCTGAGCAAAATGAAGAGAAGCAAAGCACTCCAGTTGAGTATAACAATGTGGTGCGCTGTTTAGTAGCAGAGACACCTGGTATTGTTACAAAGAATTTGAATGATTGTCCGGGAGCCGTAGAACTAGATCTGCTGGCAAAGACTACTGCTACAAAGCCTGGGCGCACTGACTACCGGGAACAGCTGCCAGATTCTGGGAACACAGTCATGGAATTAAAGGCGGGACTCGGAATGCCTGACCGGCTGTTTGATACCAGGGCTGTAATGACCCAGCGAGAGGCCATGACTGCGTCTCTGGACAACCCCATAGGGAGCAAGGCAGGTTCCCAGGGATTCGCAGAACAGATGGAGGATGTTGTGGAGCCCTTCGCGGAGGGACTTGTTCCAGTGAAGGATGAGCTGGTGACAGAACCAGGTCTTGAAGAGGTTGAGCAACTGGAAAATTCAGCTCATGAAGGAATTGGATGTATAGCTACACGCCAAGCCTTTGCAAAGTTTGCTATTGAAAGTTACTCTAATGTTGAGAGATTATCAAATCAGAAGCTGCTGTGGATGTGGAAGCAGATGATGATTCAGAGGAACTTGGCTACTAAGGAGCCACACAGTACTGATCCTCAGCCTAGATCCGCTAGCAACCAGATAAGTGGGGAAACTGGAAAACAAGGACAAAGTCTGGGACAATATACCTATGATGGTAGAACGTACCTAAAAGTCCTATTTTGGCTACGAGACCAGACTGAGAAAAACCTCCGATGCTTCAACTGCCGCATGCATGGACATATTACATATAGCTGTCCTGAGAGTGAAGAGACAATACAATGTGACATAGTAATAAGGGCTCTGTATAGGATTGTATTGACTTGCTTAAAGATGTGTATGGTGACTGGTGGTGGTGTTACAGCACAGCTAAAAGTGGTGATGGTGGTAGGGAAGAGTGCACAAGCACTAATTAATCAAGGGAGCAAGGTAGCAGCCATCTACAATAGGCCACATCCTATAACTGTGAAGCTAGTCAGGGCTGGTAGAGGCCTAGGTGTTATGAATGTTCACGGTTTGTGTTCTAAGGCCGCTCGACCCGATGGGTCTGAGCTGGGGAGGAGGATATGTGATAAAGTGAAGGCAGATAGGCCTTCTAACCCCAGGGGGAGTATGTGTAGTTTGTGTTTTGCACAACACAACACATTGTTTAGTTATGGGCCCCTGGGGTGGAGCATTTGGAGAGAAGGGTGGGCCAATGCTCCACTCCACAGTTTAGTGGTGTTCTGGGGAGACCTAGATCCAGGCCAGGGTTTTTTGGACTGTCTCCAACCCACTGCTCAGCTGCAGGTAATCAGCTGTTGCAGTGGTAATAAACTCCTCCCGGCTAGGCAGGAAAAGGAGAGGGATTGCTGGCTTCCTCCCAGGAAGCAGGTAGGAGAGAGAGGCTGTTCTCTCCAGATAGTCAAGAGACTAGGCACTTGGAGTGCAGAAAGGAAGCAGTCAGGGCAAGACTGGCTTGGAGCACTGGGAGTGCAGAAAGGAAAGCAGTCAGGGCAAGACTGGCTTGGAGCACTGGGAGTGCAGAAAGGAAAGCAGTCAGGGCAAGGCTGGCTTGGAGCACTGGGAGTGCAGAAAGCAAAGCAGTCAGGGCAAGGCTGGCTTGGAGCACTGGGAGTGCAGAAAGGAAAGCAACAGGTTAGATAGCAGAGTGTTGCTATCTAATAAGGTTGGTGCAATATTGTGTTTAGTTTAACCCTGAGAGATAGGGAACTAATGTCAGTTAGTGCTCAGACGAGCTAGGTTTTTGTTTATAGGGTTTTCTGTTACATTTGTTTTCATTTACTGATGTATCCTGTGTGAACTTACAAATAAAGTGCCTGGAGTATTTGCAATTACAAGGACTGTGCATGTTTTTACCCTAGAGGGCCGTGCTACCTGCAAACAAGGATCACAGTGTTTACAGAATAGCATATTTAGTTGCTTATTCATTATTTTCAGAGACTCACTGCTACTTTCCTAGACTAAATGCTCAGTCCTCGTTGCCATATCGTTACCTTGATTTCCACATTTGAAATAGCAGTGGGTGGCTTGACTGTCAGAGCAGGCTTTGTTTAAAGGGTGCCCACGAAGGCACATTAGATTCTCACCGATATAGGATCTAGTTAATCTGTATCTCCTTTTTCCCCCTTTCTCTCAGCCTTAATCTTTAGCTGATGTATCAGCTAAATAGTGTGTTTGATAATCACTGTGTCACTATTTAAACATTGTATACACGCTTTTCTTTTCTTGTCCTGATGAGAATTCATATATTGAACTGAAATGTCGATTAGTTTTATTGGCAAATAACCTGAATAAAAGTTTTTATTTTTTTCACCCTTAAAAAGTCATTGGAGTACTATCATTACCAACTATTATATATATATAATACCCCATCTCAACATGGACACATGGATGGTGTCAAACAGGCCAATGGCACCAGGATGACCCTAACACAATTACTATGTTGAACAAATAAGCAACAGTCTAGACTCAAGATAGAGACTCATGGGATAGGTACGAATTACAAGTCCGTAGAATGACTGAGCTTAAAGGACCACTCTAGGCACCCAGACAACTTCAGCTTAATGAAGTGGTCTGGGTGCCAGGTCCTTCTAGGGTTAACCCATTTTTTTATAAACATAGCAGTTTCAGAGAAACTGCTATGTTTATGAATGGGTTAAGCCTTCCCCCTAATCCTCTAGTGGCTGTCTCATTGACAGCCACTAGAGGCGCTTGCGTGCTTCTCACTGTAATTTTCACAGTGAGAGCGCAAATCCAACAAAGGCTTATTCAGCCCAGGAGGAGGAACGGAGGAGGAGAGGAAGCAGAGAGCTCCCCGCCCAGCGCTGGAAAAAGGTAAGTTTTTAACCCTTTCCCCCTTCCAGAGCCGGGCGGGAGGGGGACCCTGAGGGTGGGGGCACCCTCAGGGCACTATAGTTCCAGGAAAACGAGTATGTTTTCCTGGCACTATAGTGGTCCTTTAAAGTAAGTCTTGGGAGGGTGAGAACACACCTGCATGATAGGAAGCAAAGTCATAAATAGGCTGAGGTCAAAGATAACAGAGAGTCAATAGGACGATAAAGCAAGTCGAGGTCAAGGAATACATTATAGGAAATCATTTTTTTTAAAATGTGTTATGTATGAATGCTAAACATACATTAAGGAATTAGCACACACATACAAAACTGTAAAGTTTCAAAAAAGACAAATATATTAGAGGCCACTTTCATCTTTTTTTTTTTTTTCGGACATCTGGAGTTTGGACCAGATTGTGTTAGGGGGGGCAATAAGCCCCCATCTCGATACCATTAGGTGCCCCATTAGTTGTAAATACAATAAACATACATTTAAGGATAGCCTCATGGAGAAGTTTGGGGTATTTTGATGCAGTAGCCGGAATTAATACGCCATATGGTGTAACTAAATCCCTATATATATATTTATTTTTTTTAAAAACAAGTTTTAATTATGCTTGCAAGTTATGAAACTGAGTATTTAATGTGTGTGTGCTGTTCCATTAAGGTGCAAATTGTAAATGTGGATTCCCAATTCAGCTTTTTTTTTCTATGCATATGATATGATAAAATGTATTTGTACATTAATTTCGACAATACAAAAATTCACAGATTTCGATGGTCATGTTTTGAAAATATGCTTTAGAAATGTTGCACTGCTTATTACTAATGATGTCTGATGTGCATACACATCTACTGTATATCCTTATAAAACTGTTGCAATTTCAGTAAAAGTAGAGTCATAAATTAATTTAAAGTCTACTGCTAAACACTTGGAAATACTGGGAATATTGCAGCAAATTTAGTGCTGTATAGTTATTGCTCAATGGTATGATTTAAAATTCCCCTTACCAAATGCACGTGTGAGCATACATCACCCCTAATATACTGTGCAATCCGCAACCACAAGCTTCAACATAAATTCAACACTGCCACCTAGTGTTGATATATACAATTGCAATAATTGAGTTATGAGCCTGTATTTAATTATGGTTGTCTCTTTATGTAAAATGTTTTGGCTGTCTCAAAACTTCAATTAACTGTTTAGTGACAGACGAGGTAATCTTACATTATGCTCACTAGCCACGTGTCTCTTCTCATTGGAAATTCTTCCTGCTTGATATGGCAGGTGCTTATAAAGCCTACGTCAACCTGGGGCCCACAATATGCATGATTAAGGCATTCTAGAACATTGCTAACTTTTTTTTGACACTGCCATTTAAAGGACCACTCTAGGCACCCAGACCACTTCAGCTTAATGAAGTGGTCTGGGTGCCAGGTCCCTCTAGGATTAACCCTTTTTTTTATAAACATAGAAACTGCTATGTTTATATTAGGGTTAATCCAGCCTCTAAAGCCTCTAGTGGCTGTCTCATTGACAGCCGCTAGAGGCGTTTGCGTGCTTCTCACTGTGAAAATCACAGTGAGAAGACGCCAGCGTCCATAGGAAAGCATTATAAATGCTTTCCTATGAGACTGGCTGAATGCGCGCGCAGCTCCTGCCACACATGCGCATTCAGCCGAGGAGGAGGAGAGGAGATGGAGAGGAGGAGGAGAGCTCCCCGCCCGGCGCTGGAAAAAAGGTAAGATTTAACCCTTTCCTCTCCCCAGAGCCCGGTGGGAGGGGGACTCTGAGGGTGGGGGCACCCTCAGGGCACTATAGTGCCAGGAAAACAAGTGTGTTTTTATGGCACTATAGTGGTCCTTTAATGCACAAAGCATTAATGTGGTTGGACATCCCATTGTTTGTTTATGACAGACAGACAAGCTGACCAAAAGACAGAGAGACACACGTTTTTTCTAGATCGGAAAATCTAAAAAAATTCAGAGATAAAATAAATGAATATATACTTGTCTGGGAAACCGTAGCCATATCATGGCTTCATTTTCATTAATACAGTTCCTAAGAGACAAACTAATCTCATTTTAAAATACTAAATGTAATCAAATCACAGCTCATACTGTGGAGTGAATGCATTTTATAATGGTGCTAAAGAAACATATATTGAAATGCATAACTACGAGGAGGTAATTGTAGACAAAAAAAAGGTCAAATACATGAGGATTCACCATAAGAAAAAATAACAAATTATAACAAACAATCAATAAAAACCAAAGGAAAAAAGTTACCTGCGCACTTGCCCAAATCCATATGTATATTTAACCCCTTAATGACCAGACCGTTTTTCAATTTTCTTACCATTTGGGACCAGGGCTCTTTTTACATTTCTGCAGTGTTTCCTCTTACTCATTTACTGTACCCACACATATTATATAATATGTTTATCGCCATTAAATGGTGTTTCTAAAGATACCATTATGTTCATCATATCATATAATTTACTAGAAAACAAACTATAAAATATAATGAAAAAATTTAAAAAACACTTTTTCTAAATTTGACCTCCAAAATCTGTTCTGCATCTACAACCGCCAAAAAACAAACTAAATAGTTTCTAAAGTTTAGAAATACCCAATGTTAACATGTTCTTAGCTTTTTTGGAAAGTTATAGGGCAATAAGTACAAGTAGCACTTTGCTATTTCCAATCCATTTTTTTTTCAAAATTAACGCAAGTTACTTTGTAACACTGATATCTGTCAGGAATCCATGAATAACCCTTCAAATGTATATATTTATTAAAAGAAGACAACCTGAGGTATTAAACTTGGGATATTTTGACTCTTTTCTTGCAACCATTTTACCACCAATCTATGCCAAATTTAAAAAAAGAAAAGAAAATTGGTGATTTTTTTGACACACATAGAAATTTAAGAATGTAGCGGATGGCACTGGGCTGTCCTGCAGATGTCCTTGAAATAATTGCATTCGTGTGATCTGCTAGTTTTCTATGTGTTTTAAAGCCTTGTATTCTTTTGATTGTTCGGTAGTTTCATTCCCTTAGTTTATTCGAATGAAACTACCGAACAACCAGACCTCCCCTGTGTAGAGTGTGTCCTCAATTACCCGTTGCAACATTGTTGTGAACGGGTAATTGACTAGGAAGTAGCCGTCCTTTGTTCTCGGGGGTGGCCGCCATTCGACAAACGAACACGTGGCGGCGGCCATTTTAAAACTCCCGAACAGCGGTGTTTTGCCGCCGAGTGTCTGGAACTAAAATCGGACACTCGAGTAGGCGAACACCGCTGAGACCTCCACAGCCCTGGTCCGTTCGGTTCCAAACTACCGAACGGCCCCTCGCTCGGTAGATAGAAAATACCGAACGAGGGGATTCAGGCGAACCCTCCCTAGCCTCTATAGCTAGAGGTTTTCGTGTATTTCATTCCCTTATGCCAGGACCGACCGCAGGGCCCATTCACATGGAACCGGATTCGGCTATCTCTGTTCGTGCGGTCGGTTATTTTATTCCCTCCATACTTTTCCCGAACCCCTGGTCCGATCTGGGTGATTTTTGGATATGTTGGTCACCCAGATCAGGGCTACCAGGGGATGTATGATTTAAAGGGGTACCCCTACGTTTAGGGGTACATCCAGAAACGGGGGGAATTGGTGTGCTGGATAAGGGTATTATGATGCTGGCTGAGGGGAGGGGATGTGTGGGAGGTTACCAGGACAGGATTGGCTACTGTAATTACTGTAAATCCCTCCCTTGCATGGGAGCATGCTTTATAAGGAGACTGTGATTAAAGGCTTGTCAGTTCTGCTCCTGAAACTGTGTGTCGTCCAGTTATTGGGATTGCTGTGGGGAGATTGCTGTTATTTTTACCTGCTGGAAACTTTGCCTATGGATTTATTATTTACTTGTTCCTGAGCCTCACTTGGATTACAAGCAGAGATAACCTGTGGAATATTGCATCTCCGCTACATTGGTTGGCAGCGCTGGGATCCAGACTCACAAGGGAACAAGTACTAATGGAATACGGATGGAGAGTGATTATGCCAAGCTTAAAAGATCCACGCTAAAGGATCTCCTGGAAGCGAAAGGTATTGTAGCCAGCAACAAAAAGAAAGCAATCCTCATTGCAGAAGTGATGGCTGAATACCAGAGGGAGGACAGGGTAATAATCCCTGAGCAGCAGAGTGCAGCAGAGGGAGCTGAAAAAGAAGAGTTCCGGAGAGAAGTGCAGTTCAGGCTGTCCTTTTATGGAGAGAATCCAACAACAGATATTATATCCAGGACAATGACAGAGGTACAGGAGTTTATACTGCGTCAAAGGCCACTACAACAGCTGGAGAGGGATGCTACCACAACTACCATCACACAGGGTAAGACAAAAATTCCTTACCAAGCCTTTAAAACGTATATAGAAGCAGAGGAAGATATAGATGCTTTTCTCCAAGACTTTGAAAGGCTGTGTGCATTGCATAGTATTAGCCCAGACGAGTGGGTGCCTATTTTAGCAGGGAAGCTCACAGGGAAGGCGGCTGAAGCCTATAGAACTGTACCTGATGAGGAGATTCGGAATTACCGCAGAGTAAAAGAAGTGATCCTGGCCCGATATGCAATCACACCAGAGGCATATCGGCGGCGGTTTAGAGACCTAAAGAGAAATGATAAGGACTCTCATGTGGAATGGGCTTGCAAGTTGCATCGGGCCGCTCTGGGGTGGGTACAGTCCAATAAGGCTCGGTCCATGGAGGACTTGTTACAAATGGTGTTGCTGGAGGGGGTAACCAGCGATGTCCAGGAATGGGTGAGGGACAGAAACCCTACCTCCCTTACCGAAGCTGCCAGGAAGGCAGATGAGTACTTGGATGCACGCAAGCAGCAGAAACCGGCAGCCCCAAAAACCAGTTTTAAAACTTTTGGGGGAAACAGCTACAACCCAGCTCCACCCAGGCAACTGCCACCACCACCACCCGCTGCACAGCCACGTTTTCGCCAGCCCGCTTCCGGCCCCTGTCATCACTGCCAGAAGTGGGGACATTATAAAAGGGAATGTCCCCAGCTGAGGGATCGTTCAACCTGGATTCGCCCCGGCCCACCACCACCACCAAGAGCAGCCGCCGCCCATCACTACCAAGATACAGTGGCCACACCATATGGGTCAGCTATTCCCATAACAACCGTGGAACAGTGGGAAGTACTGCACGAGGCGGATCCAGTCCAGGCCAATGCGGATAACAGACAGCACCACAGGCAGACCGTATACCTGGAAGGTAAAGCAGTACAGGGACTACGTGATTCGGGGGCTACTATCACCTTGGTAAAGAGTCACCTGGTGTCGGATCAAGCGAGACTAAGTAAAACTGTGGCCGTCAGGGTAGCCGGGGGAGCAGTGTACCGGCTACCTACAGCAAGGGTACATTTACATTGGGGAGCGGGGGCAGGACATGTGGAGGTGGGGTTGATGCCGCAGTTACCGGCGGAGGTTTTATTGGGGAACGATCTGGGGAGGCTCACATCTGCTTTTGAGCCCCAGACGCCCACCACAGGAGAAGCTCACCCTGTGGTCACCCGTCAACAGGCCCGCACCCAGGACTACAACACACTTCCGGAGGTTCAGGTAAGAGACCCTTCCCCTTCCCTTGACTGTGTCCCCTGGGCCCCTCCTAACGAATTTGCAGCAGAGGTAGTGACTGACCCCACCTTGCAGGTATACAGGGACAAGGTGACAGCAGACCCTCCTGGGGGAGAGGGGGAGAGATTTGTCTGGGACAAGCAGCTTTTGTACAGGGAGACAGACAAGCAGATTGAGGGGTCAGACCCAATAGTGATGAGGCAGCTAGTGGTGCCGCAACGGTACCGAGCAGAGCTACTCCGGATAGCGCACGATATTCCGCTATCCGGACATCTAGGGGTCAGCCGCACTAGGTACCGACTGACCCAGGGATTAGCCAGGAAGTGCGCAGGTATTGCACCACCTGCGATACCTGCCAGAGGGTAGGAAAAAGGGGAGACCGGAGGAAGGCAAAACTACACCCCTTGCCAATAATTGAGGAACCTTTTAGCAGAATAGCGGTAGACTTGATAGGTCCCCTCAAGAAAGCTAGCCCGTCAGGCAAAAGGTACATTTTAACGGTAGTAGACTATGCTACCAGATATCCAGAGGCAGTGGCTCTGACCAACATTCATGCTGAAACGGTCGCGGATGCCCTCATGAAGATATTCTCCCGGTTGGGATTACCCAGGGAGATTATCTCGGATCAGGGTACCCAATTTACCGCAGAATTCACCCAACACCTCTGGAGGATCTGTGGCATTAAGCCTATTATCAGCGCCCCTTACCACCCCCAGACTAATGGGCTCTGCGAACGGTTCAATGGCACATTGAAGCAAATGCTCCGAACCTTCGCAGAGACCCACAAGGACTGGGAGCGGTTCCTGCCGCATCTCCTATTCGCTTACCGGGAGGTGCCGCAGGAATCCACGGGATTTTCCCTGTTTGAACTGCTGTTTGGGAGGAGGGTCAGAGGCCCCTTAGATCTTATAAGAGAGCACTGGGAGGGAGATCGGAGCACAGATGGCACCCCCATCATACCATATGTGTTGGCTCTCCGAGACCGCCTGGAAGCATTAACCAGGACGGTAAGGGAAAACCTTCAGGCGGCACAGACCCGCCAGTGCACATGGTATGACCGGGAAGCCAGGGACCGTAGCTTTCAGGTCGGGCAGAAAGTGCTAATTTTAAAGCCTGTCCGACATGACAAGCTACAGGCCGCCTGGCAGGGACCTTATAGGGTGGTGGAACAGAGATGTGACACCACCTATATAATTGGCCCCTGTAAAGGGACGGCAGGGCGACGCATGCTCCATGTGAACATGATGAAGCCCTACCAAGAGCGCTCCGAGGAGGTAACCGCCATATGTGCGCCCAATTCTGATGAGTTTGACAGCTTGCCACTCCCAGATCTGCTGGAAGATGGGCAGTTGTCTGGGGATTTAGGGGAAGTCACACTGGGAGACCTGCTGAGCCCACAGGAGCGCATCGAGGTACAGCAGCTGCTGGAGGAGAAACGAGACACGTTCTCTAATGTACCTGGGTACACCCCTCTGGCCACTCACCGGGTAGAGACCCCAGGGCAACTACCGATGCGCCAGACCCCCTACCGCATCCCAGAAGCGGTAAGGGAAAACATGCGCAAGGAGATCGATGAGATGCTCCAACTGGGGGTGATTGAGCCCTCAGTCCCTGGGCTTCTCCGGTAGTACTCGTACCGAAGCGGGACGGTACAACCCGCTTCTGCGTAGACTACCGGAGATTAAACGAGAAAACGGTGTCCGATGCATACCCTATGCCACGGATAGGTGAGCTACTGGACAGAATGGCCAGGGGTCAATACCTCACTACCATTGACTTATGTAAGGGGTATTGGCACCCCTATGTAAGTCGGCCTTTGTCACCCCATTTGGCTTGTACCAGTTTAGGGTCATGCCATTTGGGATGAAAAACGCCCCAGCTACTTTCCAGCGGATGGTAGACCGACTCCTGGATGGGTTCCAGGACTACACCTGTGCCTACCTGGACGATATTGCCATTTTTAGCAATACGTGGCAGGAGCACTTGGCCCATATAGGAGCGGTTCTAGACAGGATTAAGGAAGCTGGTTTGACATTGAAGCCGGCCAAGTGCAGCATAGGGATGGCCGAGGTGCAGTACCTCGGACATAGAGTGGGTTGCGGCAAACAGAAGCCCGAACCAGCCAAAGTAGAAGCCGTGGCCCACTCCTAGGACTAAAACCCAGGTGTTAGCTTTTCTAGGGACCGCTGGGTACTACAGAAAGTTTGTCCCTAACTATAGCACCCTCGCTAAACCTCTCACTGACCTTACTCGGAAGAATTTGCCCCGCCAGGTGACCTGGACCCCGGAGTGTGAGCAGGCATTCCAACATCTGAAAAATGCACTGATAAATGCTCCTGTCTTGGCAGCTCCCAACCCAACTAAACGTTTTCTTGTCCACACAGACGCTTCTATGTTTGGATTGGGAGCAGTACTGAGCCAAGTCGGAGCCGATGGCGGAGAACACCCCGTGGCTTACATCAGTCGCAAGCTGTTACCCCGAGAAGTAAGCTACGCCGCCATCGAGAAGGAATGCCTGGCTGTGGTGTGGGCCTTAAAGAAACTGCAGCCATATCTATATGGACAGCCCTTTTCCTTACTCACGGATCACAACCCGCTGGTATGGCTAAACCGGGTGGCTGGGGACAATGCCAGGCTGCTGCGCTGGAGTTTGGCGCTGCAGCCTTTTGACTTTAATATTCAGTACCGCCCGGGTAAACAGAATGGGAATGCCGACGGGTTGTCGAGACAAACTGACCTGGAAAAATGATCCGTGAGTCCCCGGAGATCCCCAAGCCGATCCGTGTTGGATCAGACTGTGTATGCCGGCTTGTGGGCAAGGGGGAGCAGTGTAGCGGATGGCACTGGGCTGTCCTGCAGATGTCCTTGAAATAATTGCATTCGTGAGATCTGCTAGTTTTCTATGTGTTTTAAAGCCTTGTATTCTTTTGATTGTTCGGTAGTTTCATTCCCTTAGTTTATTCGAATGAAACTACCGAACAGCCAGACCTCCCCTGTGTAAAGTGTGTCCTCAATTACCCGTTGCAACATTGTTGCGAACGGGTAATTGACTAGGAAGTAGCCGTCCTTTGTTCTCGGGGGTGGCCGCCATTCGACAAACGAACACGTGGCGGCGGCCATTTTAAAACTCCCGAACAGCGGTGTTTTGCCGTCGAGTGTCTGGAACTAAAATCGGACACTCGAGTAGGCGAACACCGCTGAGACCTCCACAGCCCTGGTCCGTTCGGTTCCAAACTACCGAACGGCCCCTCGTTCGGTAGATAGAAAATACCGAACGAGGGGATTCAGGCGAACCCTCCCTAGCCTCTATAGCTAGAGGTTTTCGTGTATTTTATTCCCTTATGCCAGGACCGACCGCAGGGCCCATTCACATGGAACCGGATTCGGCTATCTCAGTTCGTGCGGTCGGTCATTTTATTCCCTCCATACTTTTCCCGAACCCCTGGTCTGATCTGGGTGATTTTTGGATATGTTGTTCACCCAGATCAGGGCTACCAGGGGATGTATGATTTAAAGGGGTACCCCTACGTTTAGGGGTACATCCAGAAACGGGGGGAATTGGTGTGCTGGATAAGGGGATTATGATGCTGGCTGAGGGGAGGGGATGTGTGGGAGGTTACCAGGACAGGATTGGCTACTGTAATAATTACTGTAAATCCCTCCCTTGCATGGGAGCATGCTTTATAAGGAGACTGTGATTAAAGGCTTGTCAGTTCTGCTCCTGAAACTGTGTGTCGTCCAGTTATTGGGATTGCTGTGGGGAGATTGCTGTTATTTTTACCTGCTGGAAACTTTGCCTATGGATTTATTATTTACTTGTTCCTGAGCCTCACTTGGATTACAAGCGGAGATAACCTGTGGAATATTGCATCTCCGCTACATCGGTATTGGCCAATATCGATATTGCTGAAAATACAGAATATCAGCCGATAATATCGGCCAGACAGATAATCGGTCGATCCCTATTATTAACTTAAAAACTGAGTGTAAAGTCCACACTCCTTGCTTTCGGCAATTCAATAATTATTTATTAATAGAGGCTAATCAAACAAATAAACAATACATATACCTTTGAAATAGGATAGTATATGTTGCTACCAAAACTAGTGATTGAATGGAAAGTAAACTAAATTAACATAGTGAAGCAGGCATAGACATGCCATACAGTTACCACTCCATTGATCATCAGCTGAGGTTAAGAGAGAGCTTGTGGTATTCACATGGCCTTTCACCAGGCAAAACCACAGGTTTGTAAATGTGTTAATACAAGGTCTGACTTTTTCATGAACAACCAATTCTTGTCAAAGCGTGTCCTCAGATATACTATGCTCTATTAATTGTGGACACAGGGTTATGTTCAGAGTAAGTAATAAAGGTAGTAAAGTTAAAGTGTTGTGTATAACTTATAAACACCACTAGATGGCACCTACAGGTATTACCCTGACATCCAACCCAACTGTTAATCCACAGATCTCTATGAACATTGGCAAACCTATTTATTTATGGTCCTTGAAGGTTTGCGTTATGATCTTAGATAGATTTTTCAGTTTTCATAGACAAACACACACAATACCATGACCATATTTCTTCTGTGTGTAGTATTGCTGAACTAAGTGTCTTTATTACCTTCTGTGCCCAATCCTTCGTTAAAGTATTAAAGGATCACTATAGGGTCGGGAACACAAACTTGTATTCCTTACCTTATAGTGTTAAAACCACCATCGGGGGCGGGGCTTGGACGCCATACTGAATGGTCGCAGGTTGCATGAGCTCCTGCTTCAAACCGACTAAAAGCAATTTATGGGACAAAATACCCTAACACCGAAGCTCCTCCAGATGGTACCTTCACCTGGTACAGCGGGGGCAACGTTTGGGAGAATTCTGGTACCCTTAACTCAGCTAATCGACAGCTGCGGCCCTCGACTTATAGAAGCCTGGCGAATTCCTGGCGGGAGAAACGGCCGATCTCTCAGCCCGGGGCTGCCTGGCCCTTCTCTTGAGTGGATACTCAGAGCCCCGTACTCACCCCCCCCCTTTGGGCCGGCGGGGGTTATCCCGGCCCACACTAAACAGGCACTTACCTCTCAATCGACACAAGGCATCCTGCATCGGTTCGACACCATGTGCCGACATTTCTGGGAGGGATGGAAAAGGCGACAGCCACCTGCACCTCCTAGGCCTGAAACACAGCCCCCAGGCAGAGGTATGGTTCGTGCCCCCTTCCTAGATGGCGAATCAAGAGGGCCCGAGCGCCCACCCGTGGTTCACGCACCAGAGCGTTACAGCCTTGCCCGGATACCAGTGCTCCCTTGCATCAGAGCCTACCACGAAAGTTTGAAGCTCCACATTGGAGGAAGGACCCCCCACGACGTCTGCTTAAACGGCAAGCACAGCCCAAGCGACGGACAACGAGGAAGCAGATGTCCACCAGGAAGCACCCTCAGAGAGCGGTACTGCCTAAAGCCTGGCTGACAACAACAGAGCTCCTGCACTACCACCAGGCACCTGCTGGATATGCCCTGAAACAGCTCACTGGGAGGCCTGCACACCATCTGCCACGTGGGGGCATCGGCTGAGATGGGCCACTTGACAGGACTCATGGGACACTTGGTGACCATGCCTACCTATGGGATACACTGAGACTGCCACCGAGAGTAGCCATTGTTATAGAGGGGCTGCCTATGGGGACTAAATTACACTATCCGACTACACAAGACACACACTCCACTGTCGAGATGAGAGGCACATGGCTATTCCTCTGATTCCTGCTTAACCCTGACAGGTAGTCTAGCCGGTACCCTCACACACAAAGTGATTTAACCAACAACTAGCTTGAACACGATACAATATCAAGCATACCATATAACAGTTAACCAACACATGTTTACCTCGCAACTGTTGATGCATGTATGCCACACTAGTATTATTAGTCTCAACCTTTAAAAAAACAAAAAAAAGGGATCCTAGAGGGAGCCCCCTGGAACACTCAGGTCAGGCACAGCCAGAGCTCAGAGATTTAACTTGAAGCCACTCTCTATGTATTTGACTGCACCAAACTCTGTCAGCTAATATAACCTGTTGATGTTCATACTGCATGTTGTTAATCAATAAGCCTGTTTATATTGCCTACACCGTAAACAAAAGTGTGCTACTACTTTAATGCCATGCCTGCGAATTACAGTGAAGATGCCGTACTTGCCTAAGCTGTTGTGGCATCGACCGATACCCTTAGCTAGTTATGCAATGTTTAATAGTATCTAACCACTACTATATACGCTAGAACCACTGTATGTTTACTGTCTCAAGCTTGACAACCCCATCGTGACCCACCGCAACAGACATACAAAGCTAGCCTTTATTTAGTATGTTTAAAAACTTTAAAATGTTCCCAGTCTGTTATTTTTCTCATAAAAATGTGCTGTTTATTTCTGCCACGACAATGTATGCCATTGAAATGCCTGTAAGTGCTGTCGTGGTGCTACGTAATCAAATGCACAAGAAAAATAAAGAATTAAAAAAAAAAAAAAACATCTAGCCCCCCTGGGTCCCTCATGCCTCTATAAATATAGCAAAATCTTACTGTATTCAAGCCAGAAGCAGTAGATCTGCATTCTGTTTGCCCCCCCAAAAAAAAGAGAAAAAAAACAAGCAGTCTGCTGACCTCATCAGAAGTGGTAGCCTGATCCAATCATGATGCTTCCCCATAGGATTGGCTGAGACTGACAAAGAGGCAGATCAGGGGCAGAGCCAGCATGATTAATACACAGCCCTGGCCAATCAGCATCTCCTCATAGAGATGAATTGAGTCAATGAATCTCTATGAGGAAAGTTCATTGTCTGCGTGCAGAGAGAGGAGATACTGAATGTTTGAATGCATTTTAGGCAGCCATGACCCAAGAAGGATCTCTAACAGCCATCTGATGAGTGGCCAGTAAAGTTATCACTAGGCTGTAATGTAAACACAGCAATTTCTCTGAAAATACTGTGTTTACAGCAAAAAGCCTGAAGCTAATGATACTCACCAGAACAAATTCAATAAGCTGTAGTTGTTCTGGTGACTATAGTGTCCCTTTAATGATTCTCTGAGTTTGTATCCCTTTGGACTTTAACATACCATCAGACTGGAGTGTTTAAGTCATACTAGACATGCCAGTTGAATTTACAAAACCCAACCTGGTGCCCACACCTCCCAGAACTGTACTAAAGTCATCCCTCCTATTCCTAGTCCTTCTTCCTGTCAACCATCTGACTAAAGACTTTTCAATAGTGGATGTGACCTTAGAACGTTATGAAACTATGATGAAACTAGCCAATCTGTTAGTCTAATCAGTTGGAAAGTAACATTCCTGACTATAGGGGTAGGTCTTAGTCAATGGATTTGGAAATGACCATTCTAATCTTCTGACACTCAGGTCTGCTACATTATCCATTAGTGAAGGCGTTGTATGAATATAGGTGAAAGGAGGAGCCAGCGTTGTAGACTCTATCTCTTCCTCTACATTCAACAAGACCTTCACTTTCCCACCCTTGTTGTGTCCTACATATTTTTTTTTTCAAATTTTATTCTTTTAATTAAATGTACCCACTATAATTTGTGTTATGATACTCTTGTTTAAACTATAGGGTTAGTAACTATGACGAAAGTGACCTTGCCACTGGTGTTTGGAGGGGCCTGTTTGCCAGCCTCCTGCCTTGTGACTATGGCCCCTGTGGTGAACTTTGTGCCTTTTTGGACTTAAGAAGCAGAACTTCTAATTCCCGAAGCAATTCGAAGTGGCACTTCGAATTACTGAACTGCATGAACCAGAGACCACCGTGGAGCTTAACACCTATTAACAACTTGGAATGTTTCTCACTGCAGTATTCTAATTGTTCGCCTGTGTGGCTGTAATTTCTATGAACAACCACGAGGTGGCGGCCATCTTGTTCACATGAATGCAGGCAGGGGTGTTTGGGCATGAATCTCATGGTACTGAAATCGGATACAGAAACTCCTTAACACTGCTGGACTTCCATCATTGCCTGTGTTCATTTCTATACAAGTTAGAAGTTCGGTGGGATCATTCGTCTGGATGAAGGGAACAAGCTCCAGGGTAAGACTATTCACTCTGTTCGGTAGTTTGTTCGTTTGCAAACTACCGAACTAGACCGGCCACAAGCCCTGATTCTCTGGAACCTGTTTTGGGCATGGGACCATGACTTCCATAAAATTTCTGAACCCCTGAACTGATCTGGATGATTTTTGCATATGCTGGTCACCCAGATCATGCCTATCAGGGGATGTAATAAGTGTGGGGATTTTGTGTTTTTGGGGTTTTGTAAAATGTTTTTTCTGCCTGGAGATAATTGGGTTAATACAGTATCTGACTCTATTATCTCACAGGCAGAGGGGAGGGATTGTATGTTTGTTATGGGAGTGTCGTACATTTAATTACTGTTCTGATTTGGTTTGTAAGCTTTGTGTCCCTGCTTACCCTCAGCATAGTCTCATATCATGTGTGGGGGAAACTGCTGTATCTACCCTGGGGATTGCTATATCTCTATAATCCCCTGGGATTATAATCACAATCTCTTTTAAGAGCTGTTCCTGCTACGCTCTCTGGAGTAGGAGAGGTCTGCCCACTGGACACTGGATCCTGGTCTTGGGTCCAGGGTGGATTGAGGACGGTGAGTACTTTTGGAAAAATCTGTAAGAGATCAAGATGGAGCATCAGTTCTTAGCAGATAACTCTGTATCTAGGGAACAAGCCCAGATAATTTACATTGGTCTACATGGACCTATTTGTATAGACCTCTGCATTTTTAAAATTGTTATACCCAATGTTTTTAGGATTACATAGGGCTCTTTCCAATTTGCATCCCAGGGAGAATTTTGCTAATATTTCAATAATTATTCAGCCTACCCCCCTTCTCAAACAGTTTGAAGTGTCTAGCTTGAATCCAGCATTTTTTATATAGATTAATTGTCCCATTTATGGGTGAAGTTAATCTGCAAGCAATGCTGCTTGGTGCCCACATGTAAGCATAATACATGCCTGTTTAGGAGAGAGCATATATTGTTTGACTGCAGATTCAAAGTTGGACATGTTTGAAATTACATATATTTTGCATTCTTATGGGGGGAAAAGGGATCTTAATAGCTGTTTCATTATTTTATCCCTATCTTGCTGCTGTAGAATTTTAGCAGTCTGCAGGGTGGCAGATGCCCTGCTCCTAACACTCGGTGTAATGGAGTGTCCCTAAAAGGTGATGTTGGTTTTGTTATATGGGGGTTAATACAGGAATACCACTAATATCAAACCCATCCAGTTCGTGGTTTCCCCTGTTTACCCCTTGGCCATCATTTTCTGCAATACCAGATGCCTCCGCTTCCTCTGCACACGTATCCCCATGGCCACATACTGCAACTGGAGTTTGTGCAGCCAAACCTGTTCTAAGTGATGAAACTAGCTCTCCTCGCTTCATAATTGTCTTCTCATGTACTTACATAGTATGCATTTAAGCCACATGTTGGACAATCGCGATCTTTTTGAGTACTAATTTTGTATACAGGCCACAGTAGTGTCCCATAAGTATCCAATTATCTGATTTCTTAGTGACCTCAACAATTTCATACAACTTTGAATCCTCGGTCTGGCTATCTCCGATACTCCAGAAATGATGGCCGGCTTACGAACTGCCTCTGTAGGATCTTGCACGTCCTGGCAAACCAAATTGGTTTGGTTATTTTTTTATTTTATAGTTCACATGTATCTAGAGAGGACTGGATTGTCCTCCCCCCCCTTTGCAAGTGAGCTTAAAAAGTGGTAAAAAAAATAATTACTTGACTCGCCAGTTAAAGTAAACTTGGAATTAATAATAAAGTTAACTAAAAATAACTTAAACTGTAAAGTCAGAGTCCACACTCCTTGCTTTCGACAATTCAATAATATTTATTAATCAAGGCTGATCAAATAAACAATACATATACATTTAAAATGGGCTAGTATATGTTGCTACCAAAACTAGCCATTGATTGAATGGAAAGTAAACTAAATTAATATAGTGAAGCAGGCGTAGACATGTGATACAGTTACACGCACTGACACACCGATACCAGGGCTGACTTAAGACATTTTTCCTGCCTAGCTCCCTCAAAAACACGCCAACAAAACACGCCCACATTCATTATGTTTTATAATTGTAACGGACAGTTTTGCACACAAGGGGTAAAAAACGTTTAGGCGATCGTCCCCCTTTCCAGAGATGCAGGCACAGCTATTGTAGAACACCAAACACACGAACCGCCAATAAGTGAATGCTCCAAACTCCCGAACGGCATCCAATATAGCACTCCAAACACACGAACAGGAACCATACGAATCGCTGCTGGCAGACGAATAGGAAAAGCATCACAAGCGGCTTACACTCCTAGCAATCAGTCTCTACCAGCATTCAGTAAATCCCCCCCAAAGAAGAGACAAGGCTCCGTGTTGAGGGTCAAGCAGTGGTCAGTCAGAGCTGTGGGTTTATTGTTCTTATGTACACATTCTTACACATTAGTACCACCCACAGGGTTTTGGAACACAACCAATAAACACATACAATACACTCACACTCCCACACAAATTCCTCCCCTCTGCTTGTGATTCAATTACCTTACACAATGGGTAATGTAATTTAGCACAAGCGGAGAAATTCAATTTTTCCACATTATTCATAACTTGAAAAGTATGCATCACATTCACATTTTCAGAATCAGCATACTCCAAATACAAACATACGTCAAAATCATACAAATTGGTCCAGTGGTTCAAAAGATAGATCGTAGTCCTTTGTGACCACAGGAAACATGGCTTTTCTGCCCAAAACCAGTTCCACAGAGTCTTCTATCCTGGAGATAATTGTGAAGTAATCAAATTATCTCCAAAGACAGAGGCAAAACTCCATTGAACACATGGCAGCAAAAAGACAGTAAAATACAATAAAATACACAAGGTTACATTTATGACATAATGTGCACTCAGATCGGAGCTATTTATTACTGAATGGCGCTCAGAGCACACACATACAGTTCAATTGCCATGGAGCCAAAGTCTTTCCCATAGTCTTTCATTATACGAATGGGCTCCATGGCATAGCTATCTGGGGTATCACTGCTCAAACAGGGCAAGCACCAAATGACCCAGCTTTCTTGTCTTTGCAGGGGAAAATCAAGCCTTTTAACATGGGGCCATAATCCAAAGGCAACAGGCGAGCAACCAGGCTTCTCAAATGCAATGTGGCGAGATTGCTCTCATCACAATAATTTAAAACCAAAAATGAAATGTATCATGATTAAATATATTCCAGTAACATATTTAGATCAATGCACACTAAATGAAACATCACAACATCTATGCTTCTGCAGTGGTACTAAAATATTAGCCAATATACGTCTGTAGCGGAGTAGAAGTAATACCTGGAATATCTCCTCTGGTAGACTTAATCAGCATTCAAGAGAAGCGTAGCGCGGCAATTCCCATTCCAGTTCCCCAACAAATGGATACACAGCTTTGGGAGTGAACTGTTTTTTTTACTGAGCCGCAGCTGGCTTTTATACAATTCCACATACAAGGGGTTTCTTTAATTACATTCCAGGGGTTGTCCCCTGGTGGACTTTGTTGGGGACAGGGAACAAAGACCCATTTCCCAGACTCCTTTTCTGTACTTGGAAGATAATTGCGTAAGGACAATTCTTTCATTAGATTATCTACTAAGTACAGAAAATATACAATATTTTAAAACGTCGAAACTCTCATTATATTAATCAGAACTCTACAAAAGACTTCACACACCTCACCGAATAGCTAGGATCTGAGCGCCCAATCTGTCGGAATACCACTCCGATCCATTCAGCAGAACAAGAACGCCATTCGAGTGAAGTTTAGACCAGTTAACCACGAGGCGAAGCCCTAAAACATTTACATGCAGTCCTATGCTTTGACCGGTATTCTTTCGGGAGTTTACACTATTTAAAAAAACAAATGCAAATGTTCAGGAATTGAGTAGTCGTGTGCCTGGTGGTCATTCGAATGCCGCTCTTTCTAGACTAAGGGTAATGAACGTACGACGGGATGGAAGTACAGCAGTGTTCGCGGGGTCAAGTGTCCGATTATAGTTCTACGCACTCGACGACAAACACCGCTGTGCATTCATGAGCAAAGATGACCGCAGCCACCCATCCGACCATTTAGAACCTTGTGGTTTTCTGGCGTTACAATAGTTAATTGGAGGCACACAACTCCCTTGGGTGGTCTCCCCGTTCAGTGGTTGGTTCGACCGACTAACAATATGTCCATATTCTGCTCGAGAACCTCAAATAGTCGAACCAACTCACTCTCATACAAATAAGTGGCTAACATTAACAAACCAAAAAGGAGTAAGTTAGTTTGTCATGTGGGATGTATGCCATTAGTCTGGGAATGTCGTGTGTGTGTGTGTATGCTGGAGATGTAGTGTGTCTGTGTGTGCTGGGATTGGAATTCCTATGTCCACCACGCTGTGTGCATTGAAGCTAATAATTACTTACCCTTTCTGTATCTGCGGTGTTGGATCCTGGCTGAAGTGGAGTCTGAATTGACTCCTTGTAACTCCGCTTCTCTTGTCTACACCATTGCTGGCTCAGTCCGACTCCTGCATGTTCCGTCGCCTTTGCTGGCTATGTGGCCATTATAGCACACATAGCTAGTCACAAAGGGTAATTCTAACACTTCCGGGGGCTAGTCCACAGCAACAGCCCTGCAGCAAATTGCTCTAAATAAAGTTTCCACTGAAGTTCCGGCACGCACAGTTATTAATCTCAGAGTGACACAACTTCAGTGGGAAACCTTCCTCTCCAGATTTCTAGATTGCACCGCCGCCATTTTTTTTTTTTTTTGCGTGTACCCCTGGGGGTACGCGTACTACGTGTTGGAAACCCCTGCTGTAGAGGATCCAGAGTGTGTGTTGTGTGTCTGGAATGTTGTATGTGTATAGGGCAGTGGTTCCCCACCATTTTTTCACTTGTATACCCTTTGGCACGCCATATCCATAAATTGTTCCCCTTATATTGGAAAATGTTTGCAATTAATATATTTACTGTTATTTCAAACTGCTGCCAGATGTCTACCTACCTACCTCCAGCAGCATCACTGAGGTGACAGCAGCCAGCCCAGGACTAGAGTTCCGGGGTGACCAATGTCAATTCGGTGTAATTTTTATTGTACGGAATGTAGGTCAGTGGCTGAGAGCAGTCAACTGGCGCTATCAGCCAATGGATAACTACCACTGCAGCTGTGCAGAAACAGTAAGCATGTCACCAGACTACCAGGGAGTCTCCAAGCCCAGCAGGTAGAGTTATCTCTAGACTTTGTGAGGACTTGGATGAAACTTCTACATGAAGCTCACACTGACATCCTAATAAAAGACAAATGCAACCGATAATAATAGAAAAGTACCTGGCACTCAATGGGCTCCGGGCCAAATATAAATAATGGTGCGTTTGGGCCCACAATGGCTGACCTCAAGGATGTCATTGACTCCTCTGAGGACCCAGACCTAGATGGAGATTCAGGTGGGATGCTGCCTCCACCACGGCCGCGTCCGATCTCAAAGAAAGGTGAGAATGAGCTGGGTAGCCTGCTCAGGGAGATGCTGGGTAGCCTGCAGAAAACCTTACAGGCAGACACAGCCTTGCTGCGCAGGGAACTCTCGGACCATGTGGGCCGATTAGGGGAAGTGGAAACCACCGTGACACACAACATACTTCAAAATAGTTCTTTCCAACTGATACAACTAATTATAAAATATTCAAAAGATGCCCCAAGAAAATTAGAACAAGAATTGGAAGAACTAGAGTCTAAATCTCCTATTGATATAAATGATGAGGAATTTAAAGAAAGGGAGGAGAAATTACAAACAAATGTAAAAAATTTGGATGAAAAAATAGCAGAGACAAAAAGTAGGAAATATAGACGAGACAAGGAGGACAAAAATAGAGTTGAGTGGACCCCTGGATGTTTGGGTCTGGTGGGTTCTGCCGAACTTTGGGGGAAAAAAATCCGGGGTCGGGCTCGAACTTGACCCTGAACCCCATTGAAGTCAATGGGGACCCGAACTTTTGGCCACAAAGATGCCTCTAAAAAAAAACTCCTGGAAAGGGCTAGAGAGCTGCAAAAGGAAGTAAAATGGGGGTAAGATTAGGACAAGTGCCCTGCAAACAAATGTGGATAGGGAAATCACTTAAAGGGACACTGTAGTCACTATAACCATTTCATCTCTTTGAATTGGTTATAGTGCTTGGAGTGCCCTGACACTGTCCCTCCATTCAGTGTTGCACTATGTTTGTGCAGTATGCCACAAAATAAGAGTCCCTGGCCACCCACAGTCCAGCCCCTTCTGTATGTGTAGTTAAGGCAGAGATTACACACTTCCTTGTTTTCATACCCATTCATACTGTCAGTTGGAGCTCTGACAGGCTAAAAGCAGTCAGCTGACACTCTCAGCCAATCACAGCTGAGCAATGGCTGCTCAGGCTAATACTTCCTTATTAGCCAAAGCAGCACAGAGGGGATGGACTGCCGGGGACTCTTGTTTAGCATATAAACATTAAAAACTGTTTAATGCTGAAAGAAATGATGGTACCAGGGGACTACAGACACTATAACCAGTTTAATGAGATGAAGCAGATACCTACAGTGTCCCTTCAAAATAATATAAAAATTAAAAATACAGCTGAGCCATAAAATACCACTAGATGGAATCTTTGATTTTTAGCTTTGGAAGAACCTACATCAAAATCTAAAGCATAGCTGTCAGGAGGATCACCAGAATTATCCATTTGAGAGAGGGTTGGAGTGCAGGGTATTCTTTCCTTGTTCAAACTGAGCTCAACACCTGATGCATGGAGAAAAGGCCTTCACAAGCCTCTGCTATTGTGTACATAGTTTATACTAAGTGACCTATAAGTTGAGGAGGCGGTGACCGTGTAGGTGGAGGAGGAGGATGAGGTAGCCAACACTGTTATACATAACACACAATTAAAAAAAAATATATATATATATATATATATATATATTTATTTTTTTTTAATTTTTTTTTTCAATTGTGGTAGCCTCCAAAAATTGGGACATATAAAAAAAGACAACTCTATTCCGCAGAGTAGCTGTTGATATTCTAGTTGCTTTGTCCCGAGGTTCTCTAGAGTCAATAATCACACATCCCCGTGATGGTGACTTTGCATTCGGATGTCATCCATATCAACTTTCGATGCCAGTTTCTGCGCCTACCATGGTGACCATGGGTAACGAGGAATCCGGGTTCCATTCCATACAGGGACCCTGAGAAACGGCTACCACATGCAAGGAAGGCAGCAGGCGCGCAAATGACCCACTCCCGACACGGGAAGGTAGTGACAACAAATAACAATACAGGATTCTTTAGAGGCCCTGTAATTGTAATGAGTCCACTTGAAATCCTTTAACTCTGATCAATTGGAGGGAAGTCTGGTGCAGAGCCACTGACCCGTGCGTGCTGCAGCTGAAACTCTATCGCCTGCTGCTGCTCGCACAGTCTCATGAGGCAGTGAGCGGGAAGGCCGAAGTTACGCTGCAGCGCAGACAGGCGAGCAGCAGCAGGGTGAGAACGCCGAAAGCGCTCACAGCTGCTACAGTGAATGTCACATTCTGTTCCAAGTTGCGGATTAGTCTGGTGATGGCTTCTGGTATCCAGTTTGTAGCGGAGGCCTGGTATTTCACAGGTTAACTCCACTAAGATCCCAGTGAGGCTCAGGAACAAGTAATGAAAAATCCCATAAAGTAATAATTCCAGCAAGCAAGGTAATCCAAGAATATCCCCATATAGATCCCAATGACTGGACGACACACAGCATCAGGAGCAGAACTAACTTTTATTCCACACAACCTCCTTTTAAAGCATTCTCCCATGCAAGGGAGGGATTCGCATTCATTAGTACAGTATCCAATGGAGTAGCAGTTACCTCCCACACATCTCCTCCCCTCAGTAGTTTTCCCCAAGTTCTGGATGTACCCTAAGATCAGCAGATACACCAATATTTTCTGGGTGACTAACATATCCAAAATTCACCCAGATCAGACCAGGGGTTCGGGAGTTAGGTGGAGGGTGTAATTTGACCGACCGCACCACAAGGTGGTATCCGAAAAGGGTCCCATGTATTTTGGCCCTGCGGTCGGTCTCCGTTCGGGAGTTGAAATACACACAAAAAGCTGCCATCCATGAATACTATTACTATGACTCCCCTCATTCGGTATGTTAAACTTACCGAACGGGGGGCTGATTCGCCTTCCCGTTCGGGAGTTACGGAGCTCTGGAGGTGTCAGCGGTGTCCAGGTAATCAAGTGTCCAATTTGAGTTCCAGACACTCGACGACCAAACACCGCTGAGCCTTTCGTGCGTAAGATGGCCGCCGCCACGTGTTCGTATGCTGAATGGCGGCCACCCAGATACATACATACATAAAACACCTATTAGTCTGCGGTTAGAGAGAAGTGTGCAGCTTAACGAGGGACAACTTCACTCTGGGGTGGTCTATTGGTTTGGTAGTTTCCATTCGTATGGAATACGGATGGCAACTACCGAACAATCACACGAATCCTACTTACAATTAACTATACAGAGGAAATAACACACAAATTGCAGTATTCTCATAGTCTCTAAGGACAGCCATAGTACCATCCGCTACACAGTACTCTTTTTACTGAAGCTGCATCAGGGTCCTGGTATGTGGCCGCACAAACGCTCAACACCAGGGGGCGTGCAGTTACCCTGCACCAGACCCTGCTAATCCATTCCACACTGTGACTCCTAACTTCAACATCAGGCACACTTTGTCCCAGTCATCCGACCGCCGCCCAGACAGTGTCTAGGTCCTGGTCACCGGACTGCCCACTTTACTGTGAAACTACGAATGGATTGTTAAATCTGGCTTTGCAGTTCAGGTTCGCTCAACTCTATTATGGATCCTTTGATAGCTACATGTATTATTTGGATAACTGGTAATTCTCAAGCTAATACATGCCAATGAGCGCTTGGGGACGTCCGCTTTTGCACCCTGCTCCCTCTTATGCTGTGCTGGTGCCAATGTGCAACCAGCGCCTCTTCCTCCAAACTGCACACGTCACTCGCATGACCTTGATTCCATGTGGGGTCTAGGACCTCATCATCCTCCACATCATCTTCCACCCACTCCTCAACCCTGCCCTCCTTGCCAGTATGCACACTGCAGAAAGCCACAGCAGTTGGCCCCTGTGTTTTTCCAGCATGTAAAGTCTGCAAAGGACAAATGGAAATTGTTTTAGAATTGTATCCAGGCAACAGTTTTCCCTATAAACTGACCTCTCAGTTTGACTTGTGAGGGTATTGCCCCAGAATTACAATATTGTTTAAGTACCTCTTAGCTATTGATAACTGGTTTAACTATAGCAGCTTGTTATCTGGTAGTTTCTAGTGTAGAAAATATCACTGTTTTCTATCACTTAGATCTCTGTAACAAGTGTTGTAAGTGTGAAACAATATTACAAGTGACCGATGTAGTAAATTCGAATCAAGCTTTCGCTTCGGATATGAAGTGCACACCCCAAATATACTATTTAGCACTCAAAAAAACAAACAAAAAAAAAATTGACTTTTTAAAACTCCAATGTAAGCAGCAGATTAGCAGCAAAACAATTAGAATGTTTACAACTGCGCTGTAAGCGCACTATTTGACGCTTCGATTTGACTCTGATATGAAGTGCACCCCACTAATGTACTAGTTTGCAGAATTCTTTCCTAAGCTGTCCCTCACAGCTGCAGCATCCTCTCCCTACACTAATAACACCTCTTGTGCATGCGGCACTACGCGACTCCAGCTAATATATAGAGGCTGGGTCACGTGCTTCTGGCCAATCACAGCCATGCCATTAGTAGGCATGGCTGTGATGGCTTCTAAGGGCACACGAGTCAAACGCTTGTTGATTGGCTGCCCTGCAGCCTTTGAAAACACGCCATTAAAACGCTGAACACCGAACTCCAACCCGAACATACACTGATATGTCCAGGGTCCAAAAACCGTAATGTTTGGTACGAACCCAAACTTTAGAGTCCAGGTTCACTCCACTCTATATAAAATATCTCACAGAGAAAGAGGAGACCCAAAAGTCCATATAGAAAAAAACATCCTCTAATTACACGTAAACCAAGGAGGGATTCATCTTCTGGAAATTTAAAGAGGGACCCAGTAGAATTCAAAAAGATTTCCCCCACCCCAATATGATCATCAGTGTACAAATCTAATAAAGGAAGAGAGAGAACCCCTCAAACAGAGTTACTCTCCAGAAAGAGATGTGCGACAAAAATCATATTCCAAGATAGTAAGGGAAAATCGTGGAGAAAATAGAAAAACGTCCATGATCAAGAAAGGGAGGAAAATTTTCAAGAGGGGGCCAGAGTACCCAAACAGAGAATAATCACCAATTATTTCAAACCTTGGGGAGAAAAATGGAAACACCCCAACCAATACTTCACACTCCAAATAGATACCCCACAAAACAGAATCAGACTAGAAAATGAAAGAATAATGGGTTAATTCATGAAAACTTAATTGCTAATTACATAAAAAGGCATATTTAATATATCAGCTATTCCTTTGTCAGGAGAAGAAATCTCAGTACGGAAAAAGGCATGAAATTTGCTCCTAACAATCAAGGAAACTACTTTGATTTTTACATAGACCTGAAAAAAATCAGGTCTATGACTATGAAATGGCATTTCATCATGCATCCCCCCTGATAAAAAAAAAAAAAAAAGACACAGATGGTGGAGAAGGAATTTAGATCTTTGTTTAACAATTGTAAAAAACTATTTGTAAAAAATTTAACAAAAAGAGAAGAATTTTTTCTTAATCGTATGAAAAGATGGGACATCATTATCAAGGAAGCTACCAAGGGGGTGTGGGGGGGTGGTATAGTGGTCATGTCCACTGAATATTATTTACAGGAGGCTCAAAATATCTTGAGATGCCAAAACATACAAAGTACTTAAGGAAGACCCTGCAAAAAAAATGTAATTCTCAATTGGAACAGGCCAAATTAGAATTTTATAATTACTCAAACAAATTTTGATGATCTGTTGCAGCTCACTCCTACAATTCCCATCTTTTACTTTTTACCCAAAACCAATAAAAACCTGTTAAAACCTCCAGGACGCCCAATAATAAGTGGGATAAATTCTCACAGCCAATTTATCAGCATTTGTTGATTCCTTTTTACATATGCACAAACAGCATTCTTATATTAAAGACACTAAATCTTTTTTGCAAGAAATGGAGAGCATCGAGTGGAGTCCAGAATACAGCTGGGCAACACTCGATGTTACTTCAATATACACAGTAATCAAACCTAATTTGGGTCTTGAGGCTATAAATTATTTTATGACTGGAGACCTTAATATATCTCCCCATGTGAGAGATTTTATAGTGACATCAGTTTAATTTATTTTAGAGCATAATTATTTTTATTTCATGAAAATATTATTTACAGATCACGGGGACTGTCATGGGCACCAGGTTTGCCCCCCGCTATGCCAACATATACATGAGGAGATGGGAAGATCTCTTTGTGTGGTCTGGTCATGGCTGGAGGGAACACCTGGTGCTCTGGTGGAGATACATCGATGACATTATTATTATTTGGAAGGGGCCTTCTTTTTGTCTTCAGGAATCTGTGGGATCTCTCAACAATAACCAATACTGTCTAAAGTTTACACCAGTCTGGAACAAAACCACTATTATTTTTTAGATGTGACATTGACGGGTGAGGATGACCATATCGAATCAAAATGCTTTTTCAAACCCACCGACGGTAATGGGTATGTTCATAACAAAAGCTGCCACCATAAAACATGGCTAAAAGGCATAGCTCCAAGTTATGCATGTAAAACGCAACTGTTCTCACCCCCAGGGTTTTGAATCCCAATCAACATACATTAGGAATAAATTGATAAACGGGATACAATAAAAAGTCTGGAAAAAGAGTTTAGGGTTATAAGGAAGATGGAAAGGAGTGAGCTGCTAATGGATAAACCAAAAACAGAGGATTCTAATGAATCTTAAAAAAAAAATTAAAAAAAAAATGCTTTTATGACACAATATAATATAAATCACCAACGTATTAAAGTCTACAAACAAATATTGGCCGGTGTTACTTGAAGACCCAATACTGGGAAGTTCTCTACCAATATAGAAAAAAATCTACTTGCTCAAAGTTATGCTTTAAAATGTAACCCTAACAGTAGGATAGAGACATCTAAAGGATTTAGGGGATACAACAGTTGCAAAGCCTGCTCAACTGTTAATTTTGTTAGAGCCAAGACCTTTTGTAGTTCTGTTACTGGAGAGTCTTTTTTTTTTTTTTATTAAGACCGAGGTTGGATGCCGCGTGGACTTTGTAGTTTACTTACTGCAGTGAAAATCTGGGCTTTGGAGCATAGAAATAATATTAAAAAGGGTCTCTTGTCACATTCAGTCTTCGTACACAGTAACTCATGTCCCCTTTTCTCCTTTTTTACCCCATTGGAGAGGAGGAAATAGGGTCCAAAGATTCTCAAAGAGAGACCTTTTGGATCCATACGTTGTGCACTTTAGAACCACGGGGACTGAATGTAGATCTAGATTTAGTTTGCTTCTTATAAACAATAGGTATAAGTGTTGATTGTTATGACCGGCTGGTATTTCATTTAACCCCTTAAGACCGGAGGGTGAACGATTATGCCATATTTTAGGCGGCTCTAAACGCCGCCGGGCGTAATAGTGCGCCTTCCGGTCTTTCTTTACTTACCTGGGGGACCGCCGGCAACCGCGGTTGGGGGCACTCCCAGGGAACTTCCCCGCGGCAGATCTTCCCTCCTGCAGCCCCCCTGACCATGTGAGAGTGAGGTCCTTGCGACACGTAGACTGATACTGATTAATATCATAAAAAAATGTAAGTACGTTAAAATTAAAAATAAATAATTAAAAAATATAGATGTTATTTCGTTCTAACTGTATTGTGATAATATATATTTATATCAAAATACATGTAGAACGAAATATATATCTATATACATAAATAAATATATATATATATATATATATATATATATATTCTACATATATTTATGTAATATTTTTTACATAATAAGGTATCTTAATTACAATTAGCGGGACCTGCCTGACAGCCCATGCCAAAAATAAAGGGAATTTAATTTGCTAGCACTATATCTAACCCTATAACTTTCCAAGACACCATAAAACCTGTACATGGGGGGTACTGTTCTACTCGGGAGATTTGGCTGAACACAAATATTAGTGTTTCAAAACAGTAAAATGTTTACATTTTGTTTTGTTCACGACGTGTACATTTGGCTCCGTCCTTAAGGGGTTAAAGTGAAAAAGATCCGTTCGGTGATCTATTTTTTGGGATCTATTTCTTTAAATTTTCTTAAGTCATTTCTAATTTTCCTAAAATAATTCGCTCTGAAATTACATCAAAAGAATATCGAAGAACAAGAAGAGAAAATATATACAGATAAAGTTTCATATTTGTCTAAAGAATCTTTGAAACAGATTTAAATTCTGAATAAGGGAAAACGTGGATATGTATGTACTAAATATACTTTATATTTGACTACATATGATTGTATAAAAAATTTAATTTATTTGTAGCATAATCTAAATATTCAATATTGAAATATATTGTTTTGAAAAATAAGAAATGTATAATATAAAAATAGACTGCCTATGTTGTAGTGTAATATGCACCACAGGCATATTGGTGCACATATTAGAATTATAGTCATGTAACCTCTTTAAAATTTGCACATTCATCTTTGACCCTTTGTCAGATTCCAAATTGTCTTTTATTGATATATCTTCCAGCTAACTGATTACTTCCTTGAGTGTGTTCTTAGGCAGATTCCCCTATAGTACACTATGCGGAGCATGATTCGTCTAAGATATTAACTGGAACGCACGGAAGTGGATGCGATAAGTCACTTCCGTTTTCACCGTTCTCAAAATACCAATCAGCTGAAATTCTAACTACAATTATATTCGAATGAACAACAGATGAAGAGGATCTAGGAGCCACCAGTGAAGAGATGAACTAGGAAAACACCCACTGGAACCACCAATAGACTGAAGGGACTAGCCCTATTTAAAGGGACTAATGGGAGGGTGGAATTAGGCTGCTTTTTTTGGGGCACTTTATTGATTATATTTACTGTATACTGGTCTCTGAGGAAGTCCCTTGGTGGACGAAACGTGTATATTTTTTATACCAATAAACCTCTTTTTCTACCTGTCGGTGTCCTGCATGGTTCCTGATACTGGGTGAAACCTGAACCACCTGGTTTGAAAGCCTGTGTAATGATAGGGCCACCCTAGAGGGGGCAGTCTCTTCATTATACCAACCCCTCCTCACCGGACACTTAGAGAGCAACCACACCTTTAAACGCTCCTGGGAAAACATCCTGGGAAAAACTATATCGGACACCTTGTGGGAGAAAGTCCTAATACTAGCACACAAAAGGTCAATAAGTACCAGATACCAGGAGACCAACTACAAACTCCTGTCCTCCTGGTATCGCACACCGGAATACCTACACAGGGTGTTCCCGACTGTACCTAACACCTGCTGGAGATGCGGGAGCGCAGAGGGTATGATCCGACACACATGGTGGGACTGCACCCTGTTGACACCATATTGGGAGGCAGTGCACACCATAATCACAGACATATTGGGAGAATCCCCACCCTTTCAGATAGAGCATGCACTCCTCCACGCCATCACTTGCGGCCTATAAAAAAAATCGATCTACCCACACCTAAATGCGGCCAAATCAATGATACCTGCCCTCTGAAAACAAGACAAAATCCTGACACTGGAGCAGTGGCTAAACAAAGTCACGGAAATCCAATCAGCAAAAGCAATACACGCATCCCTGATGTACACGGAGGGAAAACACACAGAGCGCTGGCGACCATGGTTCGAATAGGTTTCGAAGCGGGACGGGTCACTGGCCGGTGGAGCTGGAGCCGGCCAGCAGAGCCGCGTCTGACTCTCCTCCACACCCTTTACCACCTCACACCCATTATCTGAACTGACCCCTACCACTACTAAGCTCACTCACCCACCACCTCATTACACCACCTACAACAACGAAGACAATACAACAATACAGTCTTGACAAACAAGCAAACATCAAAATGATCCCAACACCAGCAGGGAGATGCCAGACTGAATCTATGCCACAACACACCAGGGCCCAGAGGCACCGCCAACGGCCTCAGAACACTACGCATTTTCACAGCTAATATACCATACCCCGATACAAACTGACAGACCAATTAAAGCACCAACAAATGGACAACATATAATCTCTCTATGCCCTACACAAAAAGAGGCACCCCGATAACAAGGATGCCATCACAGTAACGGCAACATGTACAAGTGAACTGGTCACACAACACATGAAAGTTAACAATAGCGACATAGAAAGCAAAAGATATGGGGGGAGAGGGAGGACAAAGCACAGACAAGGAAATTAAACTAGCTTAGGGAGGCTGCGCACCGCACACAGACAAGATATATGCAGCAAAGCATACACGAGATCCACCAGCATGCCACACACCATCCCTTAGACTACACACACCTTACACTAGTCCTAAAACTCCACTGAAGCGATCTTAATACTTCACCATTATTGATGTGTTATTGTTAAGCCATGAAAAACACAAACGCAACCGCGATTAACTTCGCTGATTTGAAGCACCACAATGAGGTTCTATACCGATCTTACTTATAACAAAATTACATGCACAACTGCAAATATGCGCCTTTTTATAATGAATAATTTAAGCTCATGTACAAGTTTAACAAAAAAAACTAATCGAAAACTGCTCAGACACAGCAAACAAAAGTTAAACAGGAAATTAAGGTAGCTACACTACCAAAATCACTGCTCTAACAGTGTGATCTGACATCAGGCAGAAGCAATACAAAATCGCTATAGACCGACTGAATTACACTCTGTAACATTGATGCATGTTTATACGAGAGACGTGTGAGTCTCCAGCATTACATACTTACCTTTCCCTGACTTAGGAGAAGATGGCATCTTAAAGTCTGAACATCTTTATCTGTTTAGGGTTACCACAGTATATTATGTACTAAGAGTCGTGGCATAGCTTTGACGCTTGTTTATGCATTATTGTTATTGTATTTCGTCTGGGACAAAATGGCGTAAACATATTATGTACTGAAAGTAGGTAAAAGGTTATTGCTTAAAGAAACATGTATGAAAAACAATATGTTCCATTTCTAACACCTTGTCAGTTTGCAATATCTCTTAAAGACAAAGTACACAGTTTGAGAAATACAATATTTGCATTTGCCCATAACACTTTCCTCAGATCTTCATTTCTCTCACCTCTTTCATACCCATTTGTCTTGCCTATGCTGGTTCTCCCTTTCCCTCCCCCTTAATCTGCTGCAGTGCAGGGAGCCGCTAGCTGCTGTCACTCCCCACACCTCCTGGTGGTGGCACTCTGCTGCCTGCCCCATGGTATCCCTGAAACAGCAGCACAAATTCACAGAAACAAATTGTATATTTTTATTCACCCTTTAAATGCATGGGGGCCAACTTCACACTGGTGGATGGGCACATTTGTAGAACACATAGAATTAATCCACCTGGAATGAACAGTATCAGTCTTATCTTAACACAAAAGGGACATTGGTTGTTGCTGTCACTGGTCTACTTAGTCATTTATGTGTAGTGGCCAATGTGCTTGGATTGATCCTTTATAATAATGATATAATTTTTATATTTTTATTTTATTTTATATATTCTCTCTTCTGAATATTAATAATTTTGGTATGACCTAAATTGTGTATTTTCAATCTATGCTGTAATTTACGTGGAGTATTTCTTTGTAAAAGGTATATTGTTTAACCATTTTTATTATTACTAGGAGATTTTCTAAAGTTTAGAATGTAAACATGTCAAGTAATATTGAATAAATGGGTAGGGATGGACATTTGTTCCAGTTACTGTGACAATACTACTATTTTGCATGCATTTTTGTTAATTAATAGCCATGTTCTGTATAGCACATGTGTAAGTCTGGAATTTCATATCACACATCTAAGTTTTATTTATTTATTTTTTATCCGTAGAAACCCTATGCACAAGAAAAGTGTCCAGTTCTTCACCGTGCTTTTAAATTGAATGAAAAGTGATACATAAATTGCAAACAAAAGAATATTTTTTTAAAAATCATTCATACGTGTAATGAATACTGAACATGCGATTGCTCACCCGAATCAACAGTCCAGTTTGTCACTTGATTATAATCTTCTCCTTGACGTTCTCTTTAGCCCCATTCTGTTTCCGTAACCTGCTTTATTCGCCTACCTTTTCTCGAAGTCTTCATCTCAGACGAATGAGTCGTGCATTTTTGCTTCAGAACATGCAGGATGGAACAGATGCTTTGAGATTCTTCAAGCATAAAATCGGCTTTTCACCCCTTAAGTATGAAAACAAAGATAACAACTCTGTTCCCTGTAACTACAAAGCATCTGTATTGCATAATTCCAAAGCTCCAACTGGAAGCATACCGCTTGTCATCACCATTATTACAACACGGCGTCGGCCTGAGTACCATTACCTCCTGCAGGTTGCACGTGGCTTTCTTGACCGGATATCAGAATGTGGAAATGATTGCTCAGATTTTCAACTTTTTGTCTGTAATGTAGACTCCTCTCCCTCTTCCCATGAAGACGCCTGCTTACTCTCCCAACTCCTTCCCTCTGTGACACGCAATTTGAATGATGAACAACAAGATAACCCTCCCAACCAATTTGAGCGGGAAAAGCAAGATTATGCTTTTTGTCTCTCACGTACTCTAGAGACTTTCTCTCCAGAATATGTGTTGCTTGTTGAAGATGATGCTGTACCAAAAAATGACATTTTCAGTGCCTTTTTCCAATTGGTGCAGGTGAGATTCCCCACAAAACCCCTGGGAGGTGGTCTTTATGTTAAATTCTACCATCCTGAGAGACTGCAAGGTTATTTGAACCCAGAGCCCATGCGAATTCTTGAATGGATTGGTTTGGGCTTTTTACTAGGAATAATTCTGAACTGGATGTACACTAAAATGTTTTATCAGCAGAGATTTAGCTGGTGCATGTTTATTTCATTTACAGTTTACTCAATGTTGTTGGCAGAGCTTTTTGGACGCCATTATCTTCTGGAACTTAGACGGATGTTGCCTGTGCTGTACAACGTGGTGCCTACAACTGAATGCTGCACTCCTGCAATGCTTTTTTCTGAAGCTTCTGCCCATAGAACATTGGTTTACCTTAAAGAAACAAAGTGTAAGAGTGGCTATGCAAAGGACACTGCTCTGTACAAAGAGTTAAAAAGGAGAGGAGACTGGGCATGGGTCATAGAACCCAACATGGTGACTCATGTAGGTTTGTTTTCAACACTTAGAGATGGGTATGAAGAAGAACCACAACTGTTGTAATTATTGCAAGCCCACTTCTGCATTAACAAAAATGTGCAATATTCAAACAATCCTTTAAAGTAATAGATTTTGTAATTTATCACATCTTTCATATTGAAGCCTTAATGGAAATTTACATTGGATTATTATTTAAAATACAAACTTTACATTCATGTTGTTTGTAATGCATACATATAAGTCCCTATTTTTAATGTGTCGTGGCTTATCCTTGCTTCTTAAGGTAGCCATCTTTAAATCTTCTTTGTTCAGAAGCCCCGTTTATCTAACTGAAGCCCATGCAGGTAATTCAGAGAGGGCAGGTGTTTACAAATCCTATTGTCATGCGCAAATGATGTATCTCAAAGATGCACTTTGAAGCAGTTTTACTATTTAAACTAAGCTGTACATCCAACCCAAGACAATATAAAGATGGTCGCCCCTATAGTGCAAGGGAAATCCAGAAGATGCCTTCAATTAAGGTATTTACTTGTATGTATACATAACAAAATTAAAAACTGGTGTTTTTTTATGTATTATGGTCAAAAATAAAATAATACCATTTTCCTGCAAAGTGGCACTGTCATGTCTTTTTCATAAGCAATGAGTTTCCATTAAGATTCTAAGACTGCATAAGAATATTAGTGAAACTGCTAGGCACTACTTTAGAGCATGTACACAGTGAGTTTTGGCAAAGTTTGGGAAGGTTTGGAGCTTCAAATGGCACACGTCTTCCCATGACCAACTTCACTAGCAACAGCAGGGACAGAAATCATCTGGTGCAAGGAGTAACAGATGCCTACGTCGTGTATTTATGCATGACTGAGATTATCTTTTTATCCTACAGTCATAGAAGACCATGCGTAAAGAAATGTGTATAAAAATGCTATCAAAGGGTACTGGGCAGAGATGTTGTTACAGACTGCCATTTGTAACTATTATTTTATTTGACAAATTGCCCTGCTTCCCTGTGTTATGGAGAAGCCTAATTGCCAGCCTTCTGCCCCATGACTATGGACCTAGTGGGTATGGCGATTTGACTGTATTTGTGGGATCTGAGCGCTGTTTGGATATATTGAGCGCTCAGATCCAAGCCATCTGGGGATAGGTTGAATGTGGGGGTTCTGTTCAGTATGATAGGAGTTATGTATTTTTGTGTCTTGTATCTTTTGCTAACATGTGGTTATATCCAACCCTGGATATAAGTGAATTATTTTCCCCATTGTCTCCTGGATAGAGGGCTCTGTAAAACCGGTTTGGGCCAGATAACCATGCTGCCAGCCAGGCCCCAAAAGATACTTTTGCTAACTTTTGAACCCCTTGTCTGATTTGTGCCATTTTTTAATATGTTGCTCCCCTGAATGGATTGATTCTAAATATGTAATTTGTATGAAGATTGGATGTATGGTTTTAAAGTTACAGGGTATGGGTAAAAACTGTATTTTTACTGCCTGTGTTTAATTATGTTAACCCATTGTGTACCATAATTAGATCACAGGCAGAGGGGAGGATTTTTGTGTGTAATTGCTGGGAGTGTTTCTGTAATGTACGTTTATTATTGGTTGTTGTGTAAAACCCTGTGGGTGGTCCTATCTCAGGGAAACCTGCATAAAAGAAGGTTCTTTGTGTGCCAATAAACAGAATGACTTGACCCTCTAACTTGCAGCCTTGACTCATGTTTGTAGGGGACAGCTATAATCACTACAGGGATTGCTATGCTCTTCATACTCCCTTAGCTACTGAGCTCTTGTAAGAGCTCTTGTTCCTGATCCTGCTTCGCTCTACAGAAGGAAGAGGTTCACCTACTGGAGCCTGGTCGTGGATCCAGGGCACAGAGCAGACGGCGAGATACCAGCCCAGAAGCGGTGGTTTGTGGAGTCTGCAGTACTTATGGTGGCTACGCAGTACTTATGGTGTCTACGGTGCTGATGGTCCTTTGGTGAGCGCTAGGAGCATCCTTTTCTACGGTCCAACTTCCAGCCAGCCTGGAGGCAACCGTAACAGATGTTATGAATCCAGAACCAAAAGATGTCGTTTTTTTTGTTTTTTTAATTAACACACATCTTCATCATAGCTTAATTATTGTGTGACTATTTAAATATGTACCTATCAATCCCAGTAAAGCTTGTGCTTAAATTTAAAGATTATTAACGTCATCCAGACATCGTGCAAGCTGAAATGCTAGCACATGTAAAGGTTTTTTTTATGCCTTTTTAACCCCTTAAGGACAGCGCTTCAGAAGCTTGTCTTTAACTTAATGACAACAGCATTTTTTGCTGTTGTGGAAATAAGATATTGATGTATTCTTTAAGCTTAGTAAAATATCTATTTACTCATCTAACCAGAATCAGTATCTAAGCTACTAACCCGTGCATAGACAAAATGGCCACTAGAGGCTTCTAGAACTCCCTCCCCCTCCCCTTCCCTATAACACCGACTAACTACCTCGTGTAACAAGATGGCACTGGAACCCGGGGGAGACCCTCATGGTCCCAGTGACATCACCTATAGTAGGCAGAGCGTTAAGAAGACCACTTAACACCTAACCAATTGTTTGAGTATTATTTCTTGTTATCTCTGACAATGCTTATGATGTAATTTTGCTTTAAAAGGGACCTGCCGTCCCCCTTTAATAAACATTCCTCAAGTTATTCATCAACCTGAAACCTGTGTCTGGTGTGAATTACTTCAGGGAGCGTGCACGCATTGTTTCTCAATTTGGCCAGGGGCAGATACACAAAGAATAATCAATTGATTGGATTGACTTCCATAACAACCGTATTGCCCGCTCGGAGGGTCGGAAACCAACGGACCGGAGCGGACCTCTGGAAAGAGGGATACCCCGGAGCCTGATCACCTCCAGAATACAGCCATTGTCTGTATATTCCTATTTGTGTTGGTCTGTCTCCGTGTCTACTTCCGGCATCCTGAAGGCTACTAGACAGGTAACATCTTATCCGGTGCCTATTTAAAACGAACTTATCGATTGTCTATCTGCCTCCTGTGAGTTTGCATGAATGTGTGTGACGGCCGGTGCATGTGTTTTCTTAAAAGTTTAGCTTGACTGCCTAGCGGGCAGGGGAAGCAACGGCCGGTGAAGGGCTGGGGACCACCCGTGTAAGAGGGTTTGGGATTTGTGACAGTGCTGGGACCACCTTGTGAGATAGGGTTGGGGAATTATAGACAGCTGGTGAAGGGCTGGGACCACCCGGTGAGATAGGGTTGGGGAATTATAGATAGCCGGTGAAGGGCTGGGGACCACCCTGTAAGACAGGGTAGGGGTATTGTGAACAGCCGGTGAAGGGCTGGGGATATTTGTGAAACACCTGTGTAGAAGTGAGGTACAGCCTAGTGTTGAGAGGCTGGGGTTGTTGATTTATGATTTTTACTGCTTGTTTATTATGTACATGGCCATATCACTCTCTGTTATTCTGTGGATTTTGTTTGCTACAATGCGGGTACCCTTGGGGGGTGTGTGTGTGTGTTGTGTGGTTTGTCCTTGACTCCGGAGTGTATACTAATTTTTTATGTGTGCGATTTCTGTCAATGCCTAGTACTTAGTGTTGCAACATTTCTTTTCTCCTTTGTTTTGTATCTGTCCTGTTCTTGTTGCCCAGAGCTGTTAGTCACCCACGCTCATCCATTCCGGTCCGTGGTCACCATCCCGGGTGCACGGACCATTGTGACTAGTCTACGTTTTGGGAAGACGACCGGATCTCCCGTGGCAGTCGAGCACTGTAGACTTTCCTACTTTTTCTTCCCACTTACTCGATCTCCACTATTCGGTAGACCTTGCTTGGTCAGAATAGGGCATGAACACGCTAGACCAGCTAAAGGATTCTTGGCTTGTGATATTGTGAAGGAGAGGGCGGGGGAACAGGCAATGTTAAAAATCAAGAAAGTTGCTAGGATTTGTGGTTTACAAATGTCACCTAGTGGTAGGCTACAGCCTGAGTTTTGGAGGAAGTTACTTGTGGACAAGGAAGGATTGTTGTCTGACAATGGGTTAACTAAGGTTGTAGAGGCTTGGTATCGTGTAGCTAGAGGGCTTAAGCGTGAAGGTTGGACAGAGGAAGAACTAGAATTTGAGGGACAAAAGATTTATGTGTACCATCGAAATGACTGTAATGATGATGTTTCTCCTGTAAATCCCCGGCCACCGCCCTGTGATGGCGCCCAGACCATGCTGAACAATTCACGCCCAGCTTCCCCGGTTAACACCCACTCACCACCCCTCGGTGGCATGGTACATGGTTCCACCCCCCTATGTGCCGTAATCGGAGCCGACGGCGCATATTATTACCCAGTACCGTTGCAGTCTTTTCCACTTGTTCCCATGCCCCAGCTACCTCCCTCCTCTGATTTGGTTTCGCCCCAGTCCCCCCCCCATCCCTTCTTGGCTCCCCGCACCTCCTCCCCCGTCACCTCCCTGTCCACCACCCCAGCCGAAGCCCACGCCTGTTCCCTTTGTCTCACCGTCAGCCCCTCCCACCCCTGACTCTGAACCCACCCCGCTGATCTCATCCACCGTCACATCTGCCGCCCCCTACGACCCCACCATCACTTCCGTGTCTACCACCCCTCTGGCTGACCCCGCCATTAACGCTTCTGGTTCTTCCACTAACTTGGCGTCCTCCCTTCTCACAGCACTTACTGCTGCCCTGGATCATCCTCCTACTCCCCCTCCCCTTCCCGCCGACTTGTCTCCCCTTCTCACCGCCCTCTCGGCCCTAGCCCGCCCAGCTCCTCCCAACATGGTCACTCATCATCCTCCTCCTCCTTCACTCCCTAACGAATTGTCTGTCCTTGCCTCAGCCCTCTCTGCCCTAGCCCAACCTGCCGCCACGGTGTCCCCACCCACTCCTAGCCCCGCCCCATGTATCCAGGCCCCCAGTACCAGCTTTCCCCTCATGGTGGCTGGCTCTGAAGAACCAGCCACATCGGCCCAGCCTCATGCTGTGGGTGTTTCCCCAGCTGCGTCAGGTTACCACCCCACCGCGTCACAGTCAGGCAGCCTGCCCAACGCGGCCCAGGCTCCCCAGACTTCTATCACTCCGGCCATCCCAGACCCGGTTTCTCTGGGAGCTGCTTCCTCTCAGGGGGACCCTGCCACCCCAGAGGACGATGACATTGATGCTCACGGGCGCATCTCACCCTACGGCCGGTAGGCCATCACTCAGGCTATCCGCTGCCCATGCTATTCCCCCCCGTACATTCCTCCACCTCAGGGCCCCTTCCCATGTATGTCACATTCAACCCGTCACAAGCTGCCACGTTAGTCCCTTCCCTCCCCGACCCGGAGAAACAACCCATGCCCTTCTACCGAAGGATGGCTCAGATCTGTAAAACATATTCCGCCGCCTGGAGTGATCTTTTTAGCCTGTGTGAAATCAAAGCTGGTGATTCATATTGGCCCATTATGGCAAAGAGTTTTACAGACACCCCCCTCACTTCTGATACTGACTTCCAATCCGGTATTACGTTCTGTGAACAGCTACGTGCCTGGGCACAAGATAAGCTGGCTGATCAGGCCACTTGCATCAATGACATTGTTCAGGACAAACTTGAATCTGTTGAAAAGTACCATTCACGTTTAACACAAACTTTCTTTGATTTAGGGTTTAGTACTTACAATAAAGCGCACACCCAGATGTTGTCTTCCGCTTTTGTTGCTGGGCTAAAAGAACATATTCATAAGGGTCTAGTGCTTTCCCATCCTGAGTACCGGATCATCCCTTTAGACACACTTCTACTGGTAGCCAAGGGCCTAGAGTCAGTGGTACAGCCCGTACAGAGGAGAACAACTCCCATGATGCTCAATGCCCCTGTGGCAAACATAGCCACTAGGACAATATAACGAGACTGTGCCTTTAAGGGTTGCCTGTATGGTTGTGGGGATATGTGCTTAACTATGTAGAATGGATGCTGGTTGTAATTAACGTGTATGTGCTGTAAAGGCTATCTGCCGAATGCAGATAGCTGTATGTACTGTATTTTCTTTCGTTTCACGAACGGCACTTTTGCGGGCCATTCGTGAACCGAAAATATCCCCATGTAGTAGCCCACACATTTAGAGGCGTGTGGCACTTGTTAACCGATTGCAACAATGTTGCAATCGGTAATTAGAGGCTCTCCTAGGTGGCCGCCGTTCGACTACTGACCATGCAGCGGTCGGCCATCTTGGATCCTTTGTTCCCTCAGCGGTGTTTGGTCGTCGAGCGCATGGTACTAAAAACGGCTACTCGACGGCGCAAACACCGCTGAGCTTCCAGGCCGTTCGGGAGTTCCGGGCCGTTCGGTATTTTGTTCCCTGGAAGGCAATCGGTATTTTGAACCTGTATTTTAATGAATGTGTTTTTCGTGCGGCATTCGGTTGTTTTAGCTGGGATCTGAGCGGTAATCTCACGAATGATGCGCTCAGACCCCAGCTATCTACTGAACGTCCATTCGTTTAAATGAACTGCATATTCGAAAAGTTATGGATTTTAATATAAATTGTCGGTTCTGCTGCACGTAGGGATAATCCACTTAACGGTATATTCCAGTGGGAGGATCCCTCTCGTACAGCAGTGCCTGATGGGAGAAATGTCCTGTACAGTAAGTTCCCCATGTAGTCCCCTCTGGGAATGCCCCTGGGAGGGGACTCAGGAAACCCCTTGCATGGGGACTTGTATAAATTGTGGAGCTGAAAATAAAGATCTCAGAACTGTGTTTCGTCCGGTTACTGGGAGGTTTGGGATATTGCCTTGCTTTTTCCAGCGCTTGACTGTGGATTACTTCCCGAACCAGCGGAATTTGTGGATTTAATATTGGCGTTCCGCTACAGCCCCTTCCCCCTACTGCAGGGCAAGTACAGCCCGCTCCCACTTATCATCCACCCCAGTGACCGGTCCTCAGCAGCCAGGACCTGTTTCAATTGTCACCGGACTGGCCATTTTCGTAGGGAATGTCCTCACCCCAGAGTTAGCAGACCCTTTTTACCCTGGTATTCAGGTTATTCCCCCTGCAGGCTATGGATACTTTCCTCCTGGGTATTTTCAGTCGCCTCCTCCTCCCCCAGTGCCATATTTCCCTCCACAAGAGTATTCTCAAGCCCCTCCGCCACCCCCGATACTCGTTATCATCACCCGGCTCCTGCCGATGGGTTTGAGGAGGACCGCCCAGCTGCAAGGATAAATCGTTCTACCCTACCCATGTCCCAGGCCGGCCCACACTCTACGTCTGCACGCCGCTATGCTGGCCCTGACCAATCCCATCCTGATTTGTTGCAATAGGTATCTGGCAAGCCTGTGTCTGACACCCGTGTTCTGGCACTGTCTACAGGGGATGGGGGAGGGCCTTTAGCTACTGTAGTATTGCCCATAGAGGGTCACCCCACTACTTTCCTAGTTGACACAGGTGCAGCCCATAGTGTTCTCAGAGAACAAGACCTGCCTGACCCGTCCTTCCTGTCAGACACCGATGTATCTTGTGTTGGTGCTGATGGTACCTCCCGCAGTAGCCCTCTCACCAAACTACTTCACGTGGGGTCCGATATCCTTTCCCGGTTTGTAGTTTCTTCCACGTGTCCAATTAACCTGTTAGGGGCTGATGTCCTGTCCCGTCTCCAAGCATCCATTACATTTACCGCAGACGGTCAGGTTCAGTTAGCTACGCCCCGTCACGTAAAGACACCTCTGTACTTTGCTCCCTTCCCATACTATTGCATCTTGCATCTCCTGTAGGGGAAGAAAGGGTCCCACACGCCCCCAGTGCCCTCGACAGAATACCTACAACTCTTTGGTCAACCGGCCCGGATAATATTGGACGTCTCAAGGTCCCCCCCCCTGTCATTGTCAAACTTCTGCCGGGAGCAGCACCTCCACGGAGGCCCCAATATCCTCTGAAACCTGCCCAAGCCCTTGCTATTTCCAAACAGGTGGAATCCCTCCTAGCCAAAGGTGCTTGTTACGGTACCTCCAGTAATAAAGGCACAAACCGCCGTTTAGTGAATGCTCCCCGTTCGCAATAATGTAGGCTGGTAGCGGGTATAGTAAAACCATGCGAACCGCCAGCTAGGGAACACTCCAAACTCCCGAACGGTACCTGTACGGCTATTTCCCTTCGCGAGCTCCAAATCCACGAACTGCCAATATTAGCCGAACGCTAATATCTCCCAAGCGGCAAAGAATTCCAATAAGCAGTCTCTAAGCGCCGGTAATAAAATCCCCCCAATAACGAGACCAAGCTCCGCTTTGAGGGTAAAACACGAACTGATTTACTGGGGGCTACCTGCCCGGTATTTATGCAGGTCTCCCACTTGGTGGACACTCCCCTAGGGGACCAAATGGGAGACTGAAATTACAGAAGGACATGGGGACATTTTGGACATACATCCCCACAATATTCCCAGCATGCATCACAGTTCCCTCCCCTCTGCTCGGGGGATAATTGGGAAGTAACTCAATTATCTCCCCGAGCAGAGGCAATCGCCATTTTAAACACAAGTCACAAAAACACATGAAAATCCATAACTTCATAACTGCCGAACATATTACATTCGTATTGCATATCCCCAGATAGCCTGGATCTGAGGGCACATTATTGGAGAATAGCGCTCAGATCCCATTCGCACAGTTCAATCGCCATGGAGTCAAAGTCTCTTTCAGTTCTTCGGTATGCGATTGACTCCATGGGACGGCTATCTGGGTTAAGTCCATTCGTGTGGTTGAATCTCCCGAACGGCTGGCATTCGTATACTTTTGTCGATTGAGAAGGGGAGGTTGACGGCTTCAGCGGTGTTCGGCTGAAAAAGTGTCCGTTTTCAGATCCATGAAATAATCGTCGAACACCGCTGGTCGTTCGCATGGAAAAAATGGCCGCCGTCTCGTGGTCGACATACGAACGACGACCACCCGGCATTCGGTTTTAATTGAGAAGTGTGTGTGGTTAACCGCAACGTTCTAATTGGGATCAATAGGTTAACCAGCAGCACACTTCTCTTCTGGGTGGCCGTCCGTTCGGTAGTTCCGTTCGACAAAACCGACATTCCCTTGAATAAAGCATACGAATGGGGAAATTCATGTAACCGGCAAAACAGGCGAACCAAGCATTTGTAATCCAGACAGATGGGTCTGTCACAGTGCTCTTGTCAAGTGTGTTTCGCCATGCACTCCCCTTTTCCCTGTAAAGAAAAAGCCTGAAAAGGACTGCCTGATCAACCGCATGGTCCAAGATCTACGTGCTGTTAATGATGTCACGGTTAAAGACACAGCTGTGGTTCCTAATCCACATACATTATCTCAAGTTCCACCCTCAGCCACCATCTTTACTGTAGTAGACCTTGCTAATGCATTTTTCAGTGTACCTCTGGACAAATCTTGCCAATACCTGCCATGTCTATGGTACTGGAACCCTGGCAAAAGTCTCACACTGATGTGGTCTTGCTCCAATACGTTGATGATTTACTTCTCTGTGCTACCGACCTTCCTACTGCTGAACGAGTCTCTGAAGACCTTCTTGGCTGAAGAAGGATGCAAGGCCTCTAAGTCTAAACTCCAGTGGTGCCAGCCCTCAGTGGTCTTCTTGGGACATTGCCTCTCCCATGGCATCCGCCACCCTACTAAGGATAGGGTTCTTGCCATCTTGAATCTACCAGTACCCTCTGCGCATCAGTACTTGCCTTCTTAGGCCTCATCCCGTATTGCAGATCCTGGATCCCCAAAGCTTCTCACCTTATGCAACCGTTGTATGATGCTCTGAAGAGCGAACCCTTCACACTCTCACCCCATGCCCTAACCTGTTTCAATGCTCTGAAGAAAGCCATTAATTCTGCACCTGCCTTGGGACTACCAAATTATCAATTACCCTTCAAGTTGTTCGTGTTTGAAAAACAAGGCCATGCCTCTGGAGTTCTTACTCAACAACATGTTATGAGACAAAGACCCATTGGCTATTTCTCCTGTATGCTTGATCCTGTTGCCAGAGGTAGTCCCTCCTGCCTGAGGGCCGTGTTCGCTGCCAGTGCACTCTTGGATAAAACTAATGCTTTCATTCTTGGTCACTCCGTGACTGTTCTGGCTTCACATGATATTTCTGCCATCCTCCAACAGATTCAACCAAAGCATCTCTCTTCTCAACGTCATCTACGTTTACAAACATCCTTACTACTGCCTGACAATGTTACTTTGCAACGATGTTATTCCCTGAACCCGGCCACTCTTCTCCCTCTTCCCAAGGGGGGAGTGGCACAGTACTGGTACAGCCTGGATATCAACCCAGATGCCCGGATGAAATTTCAACTACCTATTCTTAAACCCCCACATGACGTGCAACCAGAAAATTTACTACACTGTACCCTGTAGTTCAAAGACAGCCCAGGTCCTGATGGGGACTATGAAGAGGAGCTATTTCAACTTGTAGAAATTCACATCACACTGACAGACTTAGTGTGGGACTCCAGAGGCAACATGGTCCTACTGGTGCACCTTCCAACTGAAGTATCTCACCATTAGCGCCATTGGGAGACAGCTGTCCCACATGTATCCCTCACTAAATCTCCTGACTCCTTGTGGAAAGACCTAGGCCCAATGCCCAAATCCTGGAGTGTGATGACCCAAGAACAGCTTGAAGCCATGGGAGTAACTAAAAAAATCATTAACTGCAACACAGTGGGACACCCTCGCTACCACACAGAAATTTGTGAAGACCCCCCCTATGGAACAAGACTCAAAAGCTCCTCATGATTGCTTTGAGCAAATGAAGATGGAAACCACACATCTACCAACTGTACATGAGACTGCTCTACCTAACCCAGACCAGACACTGTTTGTGGATGGCTCCAGATTTGCTGATGAACAAGGCCACTATCACACCGGATATGCAGTTACCACAGAATGTCAAATACTACAGGCAACCGCACTTCCACTAAATCAGCTCAAGAAGCCAAATTAACAGCCCTCACAGTGGCCTGCAAGTTAGCTGAAGGCCTACGGGTCAACATTAATACAGACTCAAGATATGCCCTGGGAGTGGTGCATGACTTTGGCTTAATCTGGAAAACCAGGGGATTCCTCACGGCTACCGGCACCCCGGTAAAACATGGCGCAGCCATTGCAGAACTGATGGATTCATTGATCCTTCCAGTAGAAGTGGCAGTGCTTAAAGTGAATGCCCACGGGAGATTGCCTCGTGCTTCTTCTGAATTCAACCGCTTGGCTGATCAAGCCGCCAAAGAAGCAGCACGACAAGAATGGGAATTGGACAGAAGAGTGGCTATTGAGACCACACCCATTTATACTATGCAAACCTTGCCTACAGACCTGAGGCTCCTGAAGGAGCAACAAGCTGCTGCAACCCCCCCAAGAGAAACAGAGCTGGAAGAGCAGAGGGGCCATTCTCTGAAATGATGTTTGCACTATCAATCTTAAGTTCTGTCTACCCAAGAATATGTATCCAGTTGTTGTCCAGTGGGCCCATGGGCCTGCCCATCTGTCAAAACATCTGATGAATTCTTTGAATGATAAGTATTTTGAAGCACCAGGTATCACTACCCTGACACAGAACTATTGTAAATCTTGTGCAATTTGTGCTAAATGTAACCCCGGGAAAATTATCAAAACCGCACCGACTGCTTGGCTAAACCGCAGTACCCTTTCCAGAGAATACAGATTGACCACATACAGATGCCGAAAAGTGGACGTTATGAATACGCATTAGTCATTGTGGACATGTTTTCAGGATGGCCAGAAGCTTTCCCAGTGGCCAATCTCACTGCAAGGACCACGGCCAAGCATCTTCTGATGGAAATTGTCTGCCGGTATGCAGGGACGTATTAGCCGCGAGGCAAACAAGGCATTTGCCTTGGGCGGCATTTTTCAGGGGGCGGCAAAAAACGCCGCCCCCCAAATGCCCAGGGCAGATGCCTTGTTAGCCTTGCGGCTAACTGACATCCCGGGCGGCCGGCGAGGGAGCACTTCCCATGAGCTGGCTGCTCAGCTCCCTCGCGCACCGCAAAGTGAGGCTGGGAGCCGGAAGGTTCCCAGCCTCACTCTGCAGCCGACGCGCGAGGGAGCTGAGCAGTCAGCTCATGGGAAGTGCTCCCTCGCCTGCCGCCCGCACGCTCGCCCGCCTGCCAGCGCCGCCCGCCCTGCAGCCACTGGACCACCAGGGAGAGAGACCCCCCCCCCCAGCACTCCCAAAGGTAAGGAGGTTGGGGGGGGATTTAAATTAAAAAAAAAAGTTAATGTGTGTGTGTGTTTGTGAGTGTGTGTGTGTGTTTGTGTCTGTGTATGTGTCTGACTGTGTGTGTGTGTGTTTGTGTCTGACTGTGTGTGTTTGTGTGTGTGTTTGTGTGTTTGTGTGTGTGTTTGTGTGTGTGTGTGTGTCTGACTGTGTGTGTGTCTGACTGTGTGTGTGTGTTTGTGTCTGACTGTGTGTGTCTGACTGTGTATGTGTGTGTGTCTGACTGTGTGTGTGTTTGTGTATGTGTCTGACTGTGTGTGTGTGTATTTAGAAGGTGGGGCGGGGGGAAGGGTTGGGTGAGGGTGGCGCGGGGGGGAGTGGGGCGCCTGAGTTTTGTCCTGCCTAGGGCAGCACAAAACCAGGATACACCACTGCCGGTATGGAGTTCCAGAAGTGATTGAGAGTGACCAAGGAACCTCCTTTACTGCCTCATTCGCACGAGAAGTCTGGGCAGCACTGGGGGTGACCCTTGCCTTCCACACACCCTATCACCCACAGAGTAGTGGTAAGGTAGAACGCATGAATGGCACACTGAAAGCCAGATTGCTCAAAATGTCCCAGGAAACTAGTATGCCCGGGCCAGAGAGCCTTCCAGTAGCACTATTTAGCGTGAGATACACTCCTAGGGGCAAACACAGCTTATCACCTTATGAGATTCTGTTCGGCACAGCACCAAGGTTAGGTTATTACTTTCCCCAACAACTTCAAATACAGTCAGATGCAATGGTAGACTATGTGACTGCTCTCTCTCATGCCTTAACCAAAATCCATGCCCAAGTGTTTTCTTCTATTCCAGATCCTGAGTAGAACACAGGTACACACAAGTTGCTCCCAGGTGATTGGGTTATGGTCAAGAAATTTCTCAGGAAGCACACCCTTGAGCCAAGATTTGATGGTCCCTACCACGTGCTCTTAATTACAGCTACTTCAGTAAAATTGGCTGGGTAAAGTTCCTGGATCCACGCCTCCCACTGCAAGAAAGTGCCTGCTCCAGCAGAAGCTGACCCTGCTGCATAATAATGTTGTTGCATGTTTTATATTTTCCTATGCTGCTAGACTTTGCATGGGCCCAACAGGTGGCCATAACCAAAGATAACTAGGTTTACACATTTTGGTACAATTCTTCAAACACAGATGTAGCTACTTATACCTTTGATTACTGTGATATTGTTGCTTGCACCTTTCCACAGACACAGTATGCTGCTATATACAAAGACATATCCAGTAAGAAAGACCCATACATCTGTGTGAAAGGGGGTGCATGGGGACAAGATTGTAGTTCTTGGAAGGCAGCTGGGTGGAACACAGGTAGATCATGGGGATACAGCCCTCAGAACGCCTTTGACAGAATTGATAAAGATGGAAAATCATTACTCTCTAGAATGACTCTAAATAAACCCATTGGGTCGACACCTATTAAACTTACCCTAAACATAGAACTCCCCAGTCCGGGAGATGCAGGAGAGTATGTACTGGAGAGGCGGTGGTTCATACAATAAGCTAGGGACATTCTACTTGCAAGACATGCTCAACTCATCTGACTGGGTAGGAACTTCACATATGACTATTAACCCATTTAAGCCTCACATCAGGACTCTACGTGACATGGTCGCTATTGCTAACCCTACCTTTGAAGACACCATGGCTGTGGAAACTGGGTTCTCTGACACTAACCTGTGGCTTGAATGGATGAGATATAATGCTAACTCCCACAATAAGACCAACTGTTATTTTTGTGGAGGGGCTAGGCCCCATCTGGGTACAGTACCCTTGAATCTATCTCCTGATATAGAATTATGTGTCTTAAGTCTTTATGCACAATCCACCACCAATTCTTCAACGTGTGAATCATGGAAAAAGGTCTATCCAATTACCCAGGGACATGTTAGACCACCTGATGGAGTATACCCAGGGACGTATTAGCCGCGAGGCAAACAAGGCATTTGCCTTGGGCGGCATTTTTCAGGGGGCGGCAAAAAACGCCGCCCCCCAAATGCCCAGGGCAGATGCCTTGTTAGCCTTGCGGCTAACTGACATCCCGGGCGGCCGGCGAGGGAGCACTTCCCATGAGCTGACTGCTCAGCTCCCTCGCGCACCGCAAAGTGAGGCTGGGAGCCGGAAGATGACGTCATCTTCCGGTTCCCAGCCTCACTCTGCAGCCGACACGCGAGGGAGCTGAGCAGTCAGCTCATGGGAAGTGCTCCCTCGCCGGCCGCCCGCCCGCCCGCCTGCCAGCCAGCGCCGCCCGCCCTGCAGCCACTGGACCACCAGGGAGAGAGACCCCCCCTCCCCCCCAGCACTCCCAAAGGTAAGGAGGCTGGGGGGGGATTTAAATTAAAAAAAAAGTTAATGTGTGTGTGTGTTTGTGTCTGACTGTGTGTGTTTGTGAGTGTGTATGTGTGTTTGTGTATGTGTCTGACTGTGTGTGTGTGTGTGTGTTTGTGTCTGTGTTTGTGTCTGTGTATGTGTCTGACTGTGTGTGTGTGTTTGTGTCTGACTGTGTGTGTGTATGTGACTGTGTGTGTCTGTGTGTGTTTGTGTGTGTGTTTGTGTGTGTGTTTGTGTCTGACTGTGTGTGTCTGACTGTGTGTGTGTGTTTGTGTCTGACTGTGTATGTGTGTGTGTGTGTGTGTGTCTGACTGTGTGTGTGTGTGTGTTTGTGTCTGACTGTGTCTGTGTATGTGTCTGACTGTGTGTGTGTGTGTGTGTATGTGTCTGACTGTGTGTGTGTGTTTGTGTATGTGTCTGACTGTGTGTGTGTGTATTTAGAAGGTGGGGCGGGGGGAAGGGTTGGGTGGGGGTGGCGCGGGGGGGAGGGGGGCGCCTGAGTTTTGTCCTGCCTAGGGCAGCACAAAACCAGGATACACCACTGAGTATACCGGTATACCCAGGTACTTACACTTGTTACACAATACCTAAGAACACAGGCACGTTTTTGGGCAAATTTCCATCTGGCTACTGTTCCACTTATCATAATCCTCCTATAGCCTTATTAATAAATCATGTGAAAACAATCGGGGACATATACTGGCTGTGTGGTGATAGGCTGTTGAGATCCCAATTAACAGGGCTGTGGTGGGGGAGTGTACACTGACCAAGGCCATCATGCCTATCCATATTATCCCAGATGGCCATCATCACACATTTGATTCCACACACACTCTTTCCAGAGTCAAAAGGGAAACCCCAATTCGTGGTAGCTTCGATCCACATGTTCACATTGATGCCATTGGTGTGCCAAGGGGGGTACCTAATGAATTCAAAGCAAGAGATGAAGTAACGGCTGGGTTTGAATCTTTGATCCCGATGATTACCGCCAATAAGAATGTTAATTGGATTAATTATATCTATAACAACCAGCAGTGGTTTGTTAATTATACTACAGGGCCTGGCAGAGCAATTGCAAGCTACTACCCAAATGACTTTTCAAAATAGAATGGCCTTAGACATGATTTTAGCAGAAAAGGGGGGCGTATGTAAAATCCTCCCCGAGACCATGACATGTTGTACATATATTCCAGATAATACTGGACCCAATGGCAAGGTAACTATGGCCATAGAAAAACTGGATAGCCTCTCAGATGAACTAAAACACAACTCAGGGGTCACTAATGTATGGGATAAATGGTTTGGGTGGATGAATAGCTGGCAGAGAACCCTGTTCCAAGTTGGTACAGCTGTCCTTACAGTGTTTATCATTTTCTTAATTTTGACCTGCTGTGTATTACCTTGCATACAGAAGTATTTGCAGAAGGCAGTAGGGAAGACTGTAGATAACACGACCCCTACTTTCATACATCAAGATGCCACTGACGTAGATTTAGAATGTGACACACCACATACACCCCTTCAGCCCCACCAGTCCAGACAGACAACGGCATTCTTGTAGGGATAGTATACGGAAAGCGTCTGTCTCTACGGGCTAGTCTCACGTGCAGAGATGTGGTGGACTAGCCGCTGCGGGTTACCCACGGAGTGAAGTGTTCGATGCTCGTTAAGACAGATGAGCTGCAGGCAGTAATAGGGACAGTAGCAGTTGTCATGGTAAATAGCCATTTTAAGGGGGGACTGTTGTGGAAATAAGATATTGATGTATTCTTTAAGCTTAGTAAAATGTCTATTTACTCATCTAACCAGAATCAGTATCTAAGCTACTAACACGTGCACAGACAAAATGGCCACTAGAGGCTTCTAGAACTCCCTCCCCCTCCCCTTCCCTATAACACCGACTAACTACCTCGTGTAACAAGATGGCACTGGAACCAGGGGGAGACCCTCATGGTCCCAGTGACATCACCTATAGTAGGCAGAGCGTTAAGAAGACCACTTAACACCTAACCAATTGTTTGAGTATTATTTCTTGTTATCTCTGACAATGCTTATGATGTAATTTTGCTTTAAAAGGGACCTGCCGTCCCCCTTTAATAAACATTCCTCAAGTTATTCATCAACCTGAAACCTGTGTCTGGTGTGAATTACTTCAGGGAGCGTGCACGCATTGTTTCTCAATTTGTCCAGGGGCAGATACACAAAGAATAATCAACTGATTGAATTGATTTCCATAACATTTGCATTTTACTAATTTATTGCACCGACACACATTATATACCGTTTTTTAAAGGACAGAAAGGGCTTTAATTTGATGTAACACACATATAAATATAATATGTATATGTAGAAAGGATGCACTCTTCGGTCTTCAAATATTACAAAATTATTTATTCTATTACATGGTATGTAACAAATTGATAAACGTTTCGACCCGTTTGGGTCTTCCTCAAGATCTTGAGGAAGACCCGAACGGGTCGAAACGTCGATCAGTTTATTACATACATGTAATGGAATAAATAATTTTGTAATATTTGAAGACCGAAGAGTGCATTTTTTCTACCTATATATTGTATACTACTTCGGCGTGGGATAGCACCAGGGCATTGGATTTTACAGTATACCAGCAAGGGTGAGTGCCATTATACATATACTATATATATGCTTATTTATTATTAAAAAAATACAGAAATATGCAAAAAAAATGAAACTTTTTGTGTTTTTTTTTTTTTTACAGTTTTTGCAATAATAATGTGTGCATAATTACTGCAGGTTAAGGAAAGTAATTAAAAATAAATTTAGTTGTTCTGATTTACAGAATATATAATGTGTCTGGGATTTTAAGTTTTTTTTTTTTTTGGTAATTACAGGTCACAATGCACAAGGAGTAAAATAAACTTTTAATGTGGAGCGATTTTTAGAATTTGGTATGTTTGTCTGTCTTTTAAGCTTAATAGCCATAAAAGAAAACAAAATTGCCACTCAAAAGTATTTATATAAAGTAGACATCACAGGCTATTTACCTAAGGTTGTTTTGACACTTTCTACGTAGCCATTTCACCGCCAACCTCTGCTAAATATTGGAGTAAAATTGTGTTTTTTGTTTTTTTTTGGCACACAAACTTATAACAAAGAACTTCTTTTGTGTATTTTGTAAAGTTGGTGTGTGCTATTCCTGTACAAAGTTTTATTTTGTGTTCAGTTACATCTGCTGAGTAAAATGACACCCCCATTGTATGTCTTTGGCACTATTTCGTGAAGCTACAGTGTAGGAGACCTGTCCTTTTCAGTAATCACAGTAGAATTTTGAGACAACATTTTGAGTAGACACTCCATGGTATCTCATAAGGTGCAAATTGTGCCTTAACATGCCGCCATTTTTTCACCAATAGATGCCAAAGTATGTGGTAAAAAAATATTTTGTGCGTTTTTTTACATATGGATTGCATTTGTGCTGGGCATTTTGTATATTTCACATGTGCCACTAAGTTCAAACCCCCCAAATTATGCTTGGCTAAGTCTTCTGAGTAAAAAGACACCCACATTGTATGTCTTTGGCACTATTTCGTGAAGCTACAGTGCCATATAGGAGACCAAGCCATATCAGTTTTTACCGAACTTTGAATTTTGACGCTGGGCCTATGTGCAATTTCCAAGCATCTTAGCAGATTTTAAATTCAAACTACCCCACAAAGGCCTACTGTAATGCCAAAAGCATGAGTTGGTGTTTGATGTATTGATATATGTTAAGAGTTGTTGTTTTTTTGTAAACCTTGGGATGACATTTATTGTGGTCTTTGATCTGGCACCAGGCCTAGACCATAAAACATCTATGTCACGGCAAGGGTGTATAATTTATTATGAGACTATGGAATATCATCTTTTAATGTGATTTCTTGTAGTAAATGGCACAAATTACAGAGATGCTATTGCTGAGGTCAACAGGGGTTACATCTTTTGAAGCTGGGACCCCCACAGAGGTCAGATGACAGAAGGGGTAGTGTGAATGGCATAGGAATGTGAAAAGGATTTTACTATATGGATGTGAAGTAATAAAAGCTCTGTAAGGTGTGAGGTTCTACACTTGGAAAAAGTCTGAATGTCTCTTCATCCATTTGGCATGTACCTTGTAAGGGATGAGTAAATCTCTTTGATATGTAAATGCCATTAGCTTTGTTCTAGTATCATATCCAAAGGAAGGACAAAAAACATTCATATTTACCCCCACAGAATAATAATAAAGCCTCATTTTTGTTATATTTGGAATGTGACAAGCGCCATCTTCTAACCAAGTCCAAACATGAGTGGCCTAACTTGACCCTAGGGAAAGGAATTGTGATGTCCGTCCTATTGGATAGTGGGTGGGACGTGCAACATATCTATGGAATGGGAAAATAATAACAAATTTGTAGATGCAATTATTATTTCTGTGGCAGGTACAAAAAAGAAGATAGAGTCAAATGTTTCCATTTGGACTGACAGTGGTCTGGAACAAAGGAGGTGGTCAGTTATTATTACTGTAGGTATGCCTTAACTCCACCCCTGGGCAAGACTTGATAAACCACAGGGTATATATCTAATGATCCTGAAGGGTATTTGTGTACTTGCTTGGGGCCAAGATCTAATTTTGAGTGAGTCACCATCTTTCCTTGCCAGAGACCCCCTGGACAGAAGTTGTACTTTGAAAAAACCTAAGTGAGTAATTAGGACTTCTGTATTTTATCCTTTTTGTTTTTATCTGTTGTTGGTGTAAATAATTTGTTTATCATATATTTTTATATGCACTGTGACTATCTTTTGCTCATAATAAATATTCCTTTATTAAGTTTTGCCTTTGTCTGGTTAAAAATCACGTTACCTGAAGAGACTAGTTAGTATTTTTATAATTCCTTAAATATTGTACTAAGTAATATTTGGTGGGTTTTATTATTGATTTACCTGGGGGACCAAGGCACCCCATTTATAAATTGTCTTGGTGGTGGCAGCGTTAAAGTAGTAATAGTTATATTATTATGTTTAAGTGTGGGTGGTGTTAAAGGGGGATTTTGTCATTATTTCCGGTCTAGTGCAGACAAATAGTGTACTTTAACCCTTTCACCACCACAACTACGTCACGCACACTCTTGGAGTAGGGTGCGTTCGTGACAAATTGGTGGCATAGCGGTGGGATAACTAAAAAGATTTTTCATCTTTTTGTACCAGATTTTAGTGTTGCTGGATTTGTTGGTTAATCCAGGCACTAAAAGAAATTGTGTCTCAATTTCCAAAGGCTGAACTCAGTGCATATATAATATATTTACACCTCAACAGTCCCCCCCCCTTCTCTGTTTTTTCTTTGCTATCTTTTATTTACTAAATGGAGTACCAGACGCAATCCAAGGCAGCGCTAGACCAGCTTTGCCGGGAGAGATCTATTCCCTGTCGGGGAAAAACAAAAGAGGAACTATTGCAAGCACTGGTGGACTATGATATGCAACAAGCAGTGCAAAATGATGTCTCAAACACTGCAGAGGAGATACCTGCAGCTTTTGTCCGTGATGTACCAAGTTCTGGAGATCCTTTGGATTGTTACTTACAAACTGTGTTGAAATATATGGACTCAGCAGACTCAAACCAAAGACTACAGCTTATCCTTCAATATCCGGAGACTGCAGAGCAGCAGGCTGAGAGAGAGGCTGCAGAGCGACAAGCTGCCAGAGAGCTTGAGCTAAAAATGGCTGAGTTGGAGAGGTTGACTGCCTCCCCTATAAGTATTAATTCCAGAGACTCTTCTGCACCCAAACCACGTGCAGAGAATTTCCCAACTTTGGACAAAGATGGTGATTTGGATGTTTTCCTGCGCAGTTTCGAAAAAGTTTGCAGGCAGTACCAGCTACCAAAGGACCAGTGGGCAAAATACCTCACCCCTGGTCTCAGAGGTCCTGCACTGGAAGCATTTGCTGCGCTTCCAGCAGAATCTGACCAGGACTATGATGCGATTAAAGCTGCCTTACAGGAACGGTACAACCTTACTCCTGAGGTGTACCGAAAGAAATTCAGGACTTTGCAAAAGCATCCCACGGAAAGTTATGCAGCAGTTGTGGGGCACCTGGCGACAGCATTCTGACAGTGGACTACAGGGCTGGAGATTACCACTTTGGAAAGTTTGCAAGACCTGTTAATAAAAGAACAGTTTTTGCAGCTCTGCCCAGCTGATGTACAGGAATGGCTGCTGGACCGGAACCCCAAAACAGCATTGGAAGCGGGTAAGCTTGCAGATGTCCACACTGCCAATCGAGCAACAGTGGACCGAAGCAGAGGTTTTGCCAAGGGAACATCCAGCTGGAGGACCACACCACCACGACTCCCCATCGCCAGGCCTAGCGGGCCATCTTTTGTTTCAGCTCCTACCTCAGGGAGAGGGGGAGCTAGTGCCATGTCTGCGCAAGGAGATAGTCGCAGATGTTTTATTTGCAACCAAGTGGGGCACATTAGTGTTGCTTGCCCTGGGAAACGGCAGCCAGCATCATCAGCTGGGGAGGGACGCTCCTCAGAACCAACGTCCTCTGTGTTGTTTGTAACCAGATCAGAAGGCAGCAACAATGTGAATCTGCAACCTGTGACAGTTGGAAGAGAGGTAACTGTGGGACTCAGGGACACTGGGGCAGATGTGACTCTTGTGCGTCCAGAGCTAGTGTGCTCTGAGGACTTAATTCCTGGCAGGACTCTAGCAGTTAAAGGAATTGGGGGGGTACGACTTGTAGTGCCAATGGCACGAGTTTATTTGGATTGGGGAGCGGGGAAGGGTTTCAGAAATGTGGGGGTAGATGAGAATATCCCTGCAAATGTATTACTTGGTACTGACTTAGGTAGATTGTTATCCCAGCATGTGCCAGAAAGTAATGTGTGTTATAAACCCAAGCCTCATAGGGGCCCTACTGTGCAGAGGGCAGTATGTGAAAATGAATGCAGACAATTGTGCTGGGAGGGAGGGCAGAATAAGCATGTGTGCGGGTCTGTGCCTGAACCAGAGGTGTCTGCAATATCATGTGGGAGTGTGCCAAGACAAAGTTGCTGGGAGGGAGGGCAGAATGAGCATGCGTGCCAGGCTGTGCCAAAACCAGAATTGTCTGTGGTATCAGGTGAAAGTTTGCCAGGGCAACTTCGCTGGGAGGGAGGGCAGAATGTGTATCAATCTGTGCCTGAACCAGGGGTGTCCGTGGAAACTTGTGAAAATGTATGCAGACAATTGTGCTGGGAGGGAGGGCAGACTGAGCATGTGTGCGGGTCTGTGCCTGAACCAGAGGTGTCTGCAATATCATGTGAGAATGTGCCAAGACAAAGTTGCTGGGAGGGAGGGCACAATGAGCATGTGTGCCAGGCTGTGCCAAAACGAGTTGTCTGTGGTACAAGGTGAAAGTTTGCCAGGACAACTTCACTGGGAGGGAGGGCAGAATGTGTGTCAATCTGTGCCTGAACCAGGGGTGTCTGTGGAAACAGGTGAAGGTGTATGCCGGCAATTGTGCTGGGAGCGAGGGCAAATTGAGCATGTGTGCGTGTCTGTGCCAGCACTAGGGGTGCCTGTAATACCATGTGTGAGTGGGCAAAAACAGCTGCACAGCGAGGCGGGGCTGGATGAGCGTGTGTGTGCCTATCTGTGTCAGTGCCAGGGTTGTTTAAGATGCCAGGTGAAAACACAAGTGGATCAAACCATTGGGAACCAGGGCAGGATGAGTTGATGTGTTCACCTGTATCTCAGTCAGGAGTATGTCAGGTGCCAGAACAAGGACAAAGTGAGTGGCTATGTGAGATTATGGAAGGATGGCCTGGCTGGGAGAGGAAATTACGTGAGTGTGTTTCACATCCAGTGCCTGACCAAGGGGTGCTAAAGGTGTTATGTGACAATGTGCAGGAAGAGAATTCTAGGGAGAGAGGGTTGAATGAATATGTGTGCCAAATTGTGCCTGACGCCAATGTATTTGCTGGGCTGTGTGAAAGTGTGGAGGGAGAGCATGGCTGTGAGGGAGAGCAGAGTGTGTGTGAGCCTTACTCTGCACAAGACTCAGACAGTTCCCAAGGTGCTGTATGTGTGAGGACATGGAGTGGAAGTGAGGGAGAGACAGAGGTTCCATCGGTAGAAAGGGGGACCCGTCCACGGCCTGCCCAAAGTGAGGGGCATGGACAGTCTCAACCTGTGGGTCCAGGGAAAATGGCCGCAGGGGAACATACTGATGGGGGAACCACCATCCATGTCAGCATATCACAATCACACCTCCAACATACACCCAAGCCAGCTCAGGAGAAGGCGTCTGTCTCTAAGCAACCTTTTGATTCTGAACCAAAGGTTCAGAGTAAAAAGGTGCAATGAGCCCAGCAGACAGACCACAAAATAAAACAGATAAGGAGTGTGGATACAGTGCAGGTACCCTGGGAGTGTCCTCTGTCTCATCTTGTGTGTGCTTACAGGGGAGTACTGCAGAAATCGGTTGGTTTCTTCCCCTTAGAGCTACTACACGGGCGCAGTGGGTGTGGCCTGAGAGATGTGATCAGAGCGCAGTGGGAGATGGAAACAGGCAAATCAGCCATGCGTGTTGTGGATATGGCTGTGATATGGCTTAGGGACAAAGGGCAAGCCTTTTTTGGGGGAGGTGTGTGAACACGTGAGGGCTACCCCATTCATGTAGAATCAGAGTTATGAAAAAGATGAGTATATGAGGTGGAGGCAAAAAGGAACAAGTGTTGATACACAAGGTAGAGGCATGTGAGCCTTCTCCCATTGCGTTTCTTATTTGGGGGAGGTGTCACGGCAAGGGTGTATAATTTATTATGAGACTATGGAATATCATCTTTTAATGTGATTTCTTGTAGTAAATGGCACAAATTACAGAGATGCTATTGCGGAGGTCAACAGGGGTTACATCTTTTGAAGCTGGGACCCCCACAGAGGTCAGATGACAGAAGGGGTAGTGTGAATGGCATAAGAATGTGAAAAGGATTTTACTATATGGATGTGAAGTAATAAAAGCTCTGTAAGGTGTGAGGTTCTACACTTGGAAAAAGTCTGAATGTCTCTTCATCCATTTGGCATGTACCTTGTAAGGGATGAGTAAATCTCTTTGATATGTAAATGCCATTAGCTTTGTTCTAGTATCATATCCAAAGGAAGGACAAAAAACATTCATATTTACCCCCACAGAATAATAATAAAGCCTCATTTTTGTTATATTTGGAATGTGACAAGCGCCATCTTCTAACCAAGTCCAAACATGAGTGGCCTAACTTGACCCTAGGGAAAGGAATTGTGATGTCCGTCCTATTGGATAGTGGGTGGGACGTGCAACATATCTATGGAATGGGAAAATAATAACAAATTTGTAGATGCAATTATTATTTCTGTGGCAGGTACAAAAAAAGAAGATAGAGTTAAATGTTTCCATTTGGACTGACAGTGGTCTGGAACAAAGGAGGTGGTCAGTTATTATTACTGTAGGTATGCCTTAACTCCACACCTGGGCAAGACTTGATAAACCACAGGGTATATATCTAATGATCCTGAAGGGTATTTGTGTACTTGCTTGGGGCCAAGATCTAATTTTGAGTGAGTCACCATCTTTCCTTGCCAGAGACCCCCTGGACAGAAGTTGTACTTTGAAAAAACCTAAGTGAGTAATTAGGACTTCTGTATTTTATCCTTTTTGTTTTTCTGTTGTTGGTGTAAATAATTTGTTTATCATATATTTTTATATGCACTGTGACTATCTTTTGCTCATAATAAATATTCCTTTATTAAGTTTTGCCTTTGTCTGGTTAAGAATCACGTTACCTGAAGAGACTAGTTAGTATTTTTATAATTCCTTAAATATTGTACTAAGTAATATTTGGTGGGTTTTATTATTGATTTACCTGGGGGACCAAGGCACCCCATTTATAAATTGTCTTGGTGGTGGCAGCGTTAAAGTAGTAATAGTTATATTATGTTTAAGTGTGGGTGGTGTTAAAGGGGGATTTTGTCATTATTTCCGGTCTAGTGCAGACAAATAGTGTACTTTAACCCTTTCACCACCACAACTACGTCACGCACACTCTTGGAGTGGGGTGCGTTCGTGACAATCTAGATAGCCATCACCAGAGCTGGACACAAGCAATTGCATAGAGTGGGCAATAAACTGCCAGACCAACCCCCTCTGATCCCCCCAGGGGTCTGCCCACTGAGAAACAACTAGTTTTGATATTAATGAGGGTGCTGGACTATCCAGAGTTCAGTTATTCATTTTCTTTTTTTGTCAGCAACTACTAGGAGACCTATACCGTCTAAGATTCCCACCAGAATTCTATATGGGGTAACTACATGTAAGGAATTTCTTGTATTTTCTCCTATTTTATTTTATGTACTGTTTTGCAATTTGTTATCTGTATGTCATTTATTTCTGTATTTTGTACTCAGCACTGTGAATCTTTTTTGTCAGATTAAATGTTTACTTAATCAGCTTGTGTCTCTGTTCTCTATGAGCTTCACTATCCAGAGGAAAGCTCAGGTAAACACGTTACCAAAAAGGGTTAACTATATGTGTTTTATCAGTAAAAGTAGAACTGTGATACTATAATTCTTCTGTGTGTAGGGTAACCTAAGACGCCCGGGTTTAAATGTCTTGGTGGTGGCAGTAAAGTGTGTACTAAAGGGGTTAGTGTAGAAGGGATTGCAGGGTTTAATTGAGTGGTTGCTGGGACTAGCAACAGTTAACCAGGGGTCTGGTGTCATTAACCCTGTCACTTCCACACTCTCCCCACTGTCTCGGCTGGGCCTATAGCCCACGCTCGGGAGATCTACCATTTCTTAAAGTAGACACCCCAGGGTATTTCAAAAGGTATATGCTAAACCTTAGTGTAGGATCATTTTTTTGTTAGTTGCAATTAGCATTTTTCTGCCTTTTTGACACACACTTGGAGATGTTACTGTATATTTTGCTATCCTTATGTGTGCTACGGCAGTATAACACCTAATATGTTGCTCAGCTATGTCCTCTTAGTGAAACGATAACCCCATGTGTACCTTTCTCAGGGTTATGTAGATGTTGAAGGGGCACATTGGAGACACACCACTTCCATATTTTTCAAAAGTGGATGCTGGGCCCAAGTCTCATTGTAGCAGCTCAGGACTGCAAATTACCTCTCAAAGGCCACATATATTTTTAAGTATAAGCAGCTCATCCATTCAAATTATGAACAAGTGCATACTATTTGCTGTGAAATGGGGGAATAGTTGGGGTAAACTTATCCGGGGTAGTACCCAGTCATCTGCATCCGGGCAAAGCTGTCATGGATTCCGAAACCAAAACACAGACAGACCACAAAGAGAGAGAACACAGAGAGAAACTTGTAATACCGGTACTTAGAATGGCCGGGCTATACAAGCAGAGAATTGTCAAGGTACAAGCCTAGGTCAAAGGAGTAAAGAGAAACGGAACAACGATAGGACAAGCCAAGGTCAACGATCAGAGAAGACAGGATAAGCGGGAGACAAAGCCAAGATTCGGTAACCAATCAGACAGATGACTAAAAATCACACCCCAAAACTAGTCTACTTATTCGGCCTGGGTGTGAAAATTTTTAAAACAGTGGCCAATACATAGGCAGGGCTGAGAGGGGCAATCAGGGCAGTAATAGCTGGTCTCAACTCTTGTAACACACCCTGCACCTTTTCTGGGATTTTGTTTTTTAGGGGTTGGTGGAATCTTAAAGCAGAAGTGACCTGCCTCCATTCTTCTGCTAGGCTTCACTGATGGTCTCCTTGTGTGGCACTCAAGTAGCCCAGAAATTAGCTCAAACTGGAATGAAAGAAAAGTGCTTTTCAGCCCAGCATTTGCCTTTTTAAAAATGACAAAGGCATTGTGGATTGCCATCTGCATCAAATATATGCCCACTTCTTTATACCATGCCCTGGTCTTTCGCATGATCAAATACGGCTGCATCAGTTGATCGGACAGGTCAACGCCCCCCATATGCCGATTATATTTCCGTATGCAGACTGGCACTTGTTTACATTCCTCTCTGCCACGAACTGCGACCCTCCGAGTGTTTTCACCATGAATGGTGGTGTAAAGGATCACCTGGCACCCCGACTCGGTACATCCGTTGAAGGATGCTCCTAGCGCTTCCTGAGGACTCCAAGCACTGCAGCAGACACCACAACCACCAAACCAGAGAAGCATATGAATGCTCTCAAGCATATGAATGTTGTATACAGCCGAATAGGAAAAACCATGTGAATAGGTTTACACTCCTAGCAGTCAAACTGGAACAGCATACAATAAATCCTCCCCAATAATGAGACAACACTTCCCTTTGAGGGTTAAGCAGGAACTGGCACATACAGCCTCTTTTATTCCCAATCCACAAACTTAGTACTGCCCACAGGGTTTTACAGAACAACCAATAACACGTACAATACACTCAGACACTCCCACACAAAATCCTCCCCTCTGCCTGTGATACAATTACCTTACACAATGGGTAATCTAATTATCACAGACAGAGAAATACAGTTTCATAAAACACATCACAGGGACCCCAAAACATGCAATAACCCCATAGTATATCCTTGGAACCGGGGGATCTGGGTGAACCACATATCCAAAATTCACCCAGATCTGTTCAGTACTTTGGAAGATACAATTTAATGCAGATTTTACAGAACATATGCAGGGTATATGAATAACAATTAATGTATAAGGTGTCCCCTGTTGTATAGTCCAAAACCACTGCACAATGTCTCTGTGCACCAAATACTGGCGAGATGGCACCGTGTTGAAAAGTCCAAACAGTGTCTGTGAGTTAAAATGTCCGCCATCCATTGTTCTCACCATGTGCCTCTGATACAGGAAATGGTGGCCACCCAGTAACTCCACGGTATGTCCCCAGATGGTTCTTAAAGGACCAACAGCAGCACAACACAAATCCATTATGCCCAAATCATGTCTTTAAAGGGCAATACTTCCCAGGGGCCATAGTCACATGGCAGGAGGCTGGCAATCGGTCTTCTCCAATGCCCAGTGGCGAGGTCGGTTTCGCCACAGGTGGTTAAGATGAAAACATCCTTTTTATCCCTGTACTTAAGCGCCAGCAGTTCATTCTGGCAGAGAGCTGCTGTTCCCCCCTTTTCATTTTTTTTGTTCGCTAGAGCCTTTGGGAAACCTGTGCGACTCTTCCGAATAGTGCCACAGGCCATGGTCTCGAAGCAGTACAACATTTTTAACAGTGGGATGCTATTATAAAAGTTATCGATGTATAAATGATAACCTTTATTAAGTAGTGGCATTATTAAGTCCCAGACAATTTTTACACTTGTCCCTACTATATGTGGGCAACCTGGGGCATCAAGGTGGCTATCCCTTCCTTCGTGTACACGGAAGGTGTATACGTAGCCACTGCCACTTTCACACAGTTTATAAAATTTTATCCCATATCGGGATCTTTTGGATGGGATATATTGTCTAAACCCCAGTCTTCCCTTAAACTTCATGAGGGACTCGTCAATAGGAATGTTTTTATTGGGGGTGGCAAATTTACTGTTAAAGTGGGCAATTAAAGGGCGTATTTTATAAAGATCATACTGCGGATCACCTTTTGGGGGGTGTGGCGAAACCAACCTCGCCACTGTACACTGCAGAAGCCTGGTTGCTCGCCTGCTGCCTTTGGACTATGGCCCCATGTTAAAAGACATCTTTTTCCCTGCAGAAAAGACTTATTCGTGCTTTTCTGCCGGGTATTCGGTAGATTCAATCTACCGAACAACGGCACGAATGAATAGACCACCTGGGAGTTGGAGTATGGGAGCTGGGTGGCCCCCATTCGTATCACGAACACGAGGTCGCGGCCATTTTAAACATGCGAATGCACAGCGGTGTTCAACGCTTAATTCATTGAACTGAAATCGGACACAGTTTTGCGCGAACACCGCTGAAGCCGCTGACCTCCCTTCTTGTTCGGTGAAAGTGCACGAATGGCCTGGTGTTCGGTAGTTTCGTTTGAGTGTGTTGTACCCCAGATAGGAATCCCATGGAGCCCATTCGCATGAAACTGACTGTGTAAAGATTTTGGCTCCATGGCGATTAAACTGTATTTGTGTGGTCTGAGCGCCATTTGCTTAATAATGTGCGCTCAGACCTGAGCTATCTGGGGATATGTAGAACGTATATGTTTTATGTACTGAATGTAACTGTAGGTAATTTTATGTCTTTTACTGTTTGTTTTCTGCCATGTGGTTAATGGAGTTTTGCCTCTGTCTTTGGAGATAATTGAATTACTTCTCAATTATCTCCAGAGCAGAGAGGAGGGATTGTGATGCATTGTGGGATGGTTGAAATGTGTAAGTCTGTGATTGGTCCTTTTACCCTTTGTGTCCCAGTCTCCCATTTGGTCCCCTAGGGGAGTGTCCACCAGGTGGGAGACCTGCATAAAAGCCGGGCAGTTAGCCCCAGTAAAGGAGTTCCTGCTTAACCCTCAAAGTGAAGTGTCGTCTCATTATTGGGGGAGGATTTACTGTATGCTGTTAGAGACTGATTGCCAGGAGTGTAATCCGCTTGGGGGCTTTTCCTGTTCGTCTGCTAGCAGCTATTCGTGTGTCTCCAGTTCGGGAGTTTGAGTATTCCCTTGGTTGCAGTTTGGGAGTTGGTGAATTCGTGGGTTTGCAGTTCAGGAGATTGGTGCTTGCAGTAGCTTTCTGTGCAGCTGAAAAAGGGGAATATCGCCTAAACGGTTTTTAACCTCTTGTGGCAAAACGGTCCATTACAGGGGGCACTTGTTGTCACTAAAGTGCATAAATCGCAGTATGTCTTCATATCTTTCCCTCGTCATTGTCTCGGCAAAAATTGGGGTATTGCAAATAGGATGTTTAGACCAATACATCCTAATTGTGGGCTTTTTAATTAGCCCCATTAACATGGTCAGTGCCCAGAATTGTTTAAATTCTGGCACACTGGTTGGGTTCCATCTCTCTTTCCTGGAGATAAGAGAGTCTGGATTGCATGCCAGATACTGCTCCGCATAGAGATTAGTCTGGGTGACTATCTCCCCAAAAATCTCATCCCCCAAGAACAGCTGCATAACATCCAGCGCACTGTAGCCAGACAGGTCAGCCTGTATGCCAGGATTGGCTGTAAACACTGGGATGTCTGGGGAAAAATTATTAGGGGGTACCCAGTCATCTACGCCATGTTAAGCATTAGGGAAAATGTCGATTTCCCCTGATGGTCCTGCAGTATCTGGCACATAGTCCCTGCGTCCCCTGCATCACTCTCTGAGGCAGTGTCTGTCACCTCTGAGACTGCCACTAACAGGGCATAAGCCTCCTCTGCACTATACTTCCTGAACATTGTTAAATACAGTTAACACAGCTAACAAAACTTTAACTAAATAACCTTTATTTTTAATTTTATTTTTTTTATTCCCTAATTCCCACTAAATTCCACCCACCCAAGTAACTAAATCATAAACTAATAAAATTTAACCTCTTAGGGTTACAATAATATCGTCAGTGTAAGTGACGTTTGTGTGTGAAAAATGCAAAAAATTTCACTTTCACTGATGATATAACCGTATTAATAAATTTTACTGTTTTCAAACACTAATAGTGTTTAGCGAAGTCTCCCGAGTAAAACCGTAACTCCCATGTACAGGTTTTATGGTGTTTTGGAAAGTTATAGGGTTAAACTAGAATTTAGCAAACTAAATTCTCTGGACTTTCGGCCTGGGTTGTCAGGCAGGTCCCGCTAATTGTAATTAATAAAATGACCTAATTATGTAAAAATATTACATAAAAATATATGTAGCATTAATATATATATATATATATATATATATATTAGAAGGTGGAGCCTGAAGTTGTGGGAGGGGTTACCTGGCTATTTAAACTCAGGCCCCTACACCACAGGGATGATGCTGCCAGGTTCATTTCTAGTCAGACACTTCTTTCCAGAACTGGCCGTTTGTTCCCGCCGGCGCTATGAGACCCCTTCCTGGGCCTTTTCCGTGTCTGCCGAGACTGGGTACTTTCCAGCCACATAGCTGACCTCTCACCTCACCGCAACTTCCGGGTCAAGTCATTTGCTTCTTTTATCAGCCAAATCCACAAACTGTGAGTCTGCCCAAACAGGCTAAATCCACGAACAAACACAATTGTTCGTACGTTTACATTTTTATGTACCGACCATTCTGGACTTTTCCCCCGTTCGGGACTTAAGTCAGTTTGCCTAGTCCTGCCTGCTCTTTGTATCATTCCCATTTGTCAGTTTTCTTTCGTCCAATTTCTACCGAACTAGTTGCTCCAATCTATCTCCGTTACATGCTGCCATCTAGCGGCCACTATAATCATAGTACCCATTCGTTAGTTTTACACTGTTCCTTGATCCATGTTATGTCCAGGTTCTTTTGAATGTATTTAGCCTGCTACTAATTGTCCTTACATGCCCCCTGTAGTTCGGTTATGTTTGCTATGTTTCTTATTATTTATGATTGTGCACGGATATTGTCAGTTTCCCATTAAAAGTACAGATCTGATACGCGTTAATATTTCCTACATATATAGCATTACCATCATATATCGCAATGTCTTATTCTATCACTTATGGACTTGGTAGTGTTCTGAGACAGTCATCACGTTCACATTTGTTTACCATGTGTTAATGCCAATCAGTATGTAATGGACAGTTTCAGCATACAAGGGGTTAAAATCCGTTTAGGCGATAATCCCCTTTTCCGAGACAGGCACAGCTACTGCAGAACACCAAACTCCCGAACTGGATACAAAATAGCACTCCAACTCCCGAACTGGAACCTCCCAAATAGCTGCTAGCAGACGAACAGGAAAAGCAGACAATCAGCTTACACTCCTGGCAATCAGTCTCTATCAGCATACAGTAAATCCCCCCAAGAACAAGACATAGCTCCGTGTTGAGGGTCAAGCAGTGGTCAGACAGAGCTGTGGGTTTATTGTGCTTATGTACACATTCTTACACATTAGTACCACCCACCGGGTTTTGGAACACAACCAATAAACACATACAATACACTCAGACACTCCCACACAAATTCCTCCCCTCTGCATGTGATTCAAATACCTTACACAATGGGTAATGTAATTTAGCACAAGCAGAAAAATAAAATTTTTCCACATTATTTATAACTTGAAAAGTATGCATCACATTCACATACATTTTCAGAATCAGCATACTCCAAATACAAACATACGTCAAAATCATACAAATTGGTCCAGTGGTTCAAAAGATAGATCGTAGTCCTTTGTGACCACAGGAAGCATGGCTTTTCTGCCCAAAACCAGTTCCACAGAGTCTTCTATCCTGGAGATAATTGTGAAGTAATCCAATTATCTCCAAAGACAGAGGCAAAACTCCATTGAACACATGGCAGCAAAAAGACAGTAAAATACAAAAAACATATAAAGGTTACATTTATGACATAAAATAGACATGCAACATATGCCCAGATAGCTTAGGTCTGAGCGCACATTATTACTGAATGGCGCTCAGAGCACACACATACAGTTCAATTGCCATGGAGCCAAAGTCTTTCCCATAGTCTTTCATTATACGAATGGGCTCCATGGCATAGCTATCTGGGGTATCACTGCTCAAACAGGGCAAGCACCAAATGACCCGGCTTTCTTGTCTTTTCAGGGGAAAATCAAGCCTTTTAACATGGGGCCATAATCCAAAGGCAAAAGGCGAGCAACCAGGCTTCTCCAATGCAATGTGGCGAGATTGGTCTCGTCACACAGTATACTTGCTCCCATGATAGGTATTTTACTTAATTTGAAGGACCACCATCTATTCGCTAAACTTTTTTTTTTTTTTTTTTTTTAGTAACACGCCACACTCCTATGTTTAGTATACGTATCGTCATGTTTCCTGGTACAAACCCTAGTTTGCCAGGCTTTACCATACCATCATAGGATCCCCTTGACTCTACGTCAAATAATCACGTATTATGCGCTAAAGGTCATCTCTGTTATATTCTACTCAAGCAAATTCATCATCCTAACCAACCCTTGCTATTTAGGCATGTCATCACTAAACCTACATCAACTCCACTCTAGCTGTTCTATGTTACATCAGCCAACGCTGGCACACAATTCATCCGCCAGGCCATACACAGGCCCACATCTGGGGATCCTTTATGCCCCACACATACACACCCTTCCCATGCTGTCACGACCTATATAATTAAATATTCTAAATACCACCAGGATAGCTCAAAGTACCCTCATAGATTGGTATTTCATATCTCCCTATATGTATGTAAGTTACAGAAGTCACAGGACCAATTAGCAGTCACTCGTGACTCTGCCTATACCCACTTATTGTTGCAGTATCTCTTAACGGCGCGAACACCGCTGGGCTTCCAGAGCGTTCGGGAGTCCCGGGACGTTCGGTAGTTTTGTTCATTTATGTCAATCGGTATTTTTAACTTGTATTGTGAATAAAGTGTTTTTTGTACGGCGTTCGGTTGATTTAGCTGGGATCTGAGCGGTATTCACACGAACGGTGTACTTAGACCCCAGCTATCTACCAAACGTCCATTCGTTTAAATTTGTCAAATATGTGAAAAGTTATAAATTTTAATGTGAATTTTCGGTTCTGCTGCACGGAGGGATAGTCCACTTCAAGTGGGAGTATCCCTCTCGTGCAGCAGTGCCTGATGGGAGAAAAGCTCTGTACATTAAGTTTCCCATTTAGTCCATTCTGGAAATGCCCCTGGAATAGGACTCAGGAAACCCCTTGCATGGGGAATTGTATAAATTGTGGAGCTGTGAATAAAGACCTCAGTTGACTCCCAGCCTATGTGTCATCTAGTTCTTGGGATGGAAGGATTACTACCATGCTACTTGGATTATTGCATGCTGTACTGATTCCCCTGGATTATCCTTTGTTGTTCCTGTTACCCAGCGGAGATATTGTGGATTATACTGCCTCTCCGCTAAAATTGGTGGCAAGCGACGGGATTGAATCTACACAGCAAAGCAACGTTCGGCAGAATTAAAACGAATAAAGGAGCAGCAATTCGGGAATTAGCTCATTCGGATAAAACCCACGAACGGCCGGTGAATGGGAACAAATTAAGTCCTGCTAAAACGGAGCACACTAAAGGAGCTGCTGGAAGCAAGAGGAGCAACAGCCAGTAACAAGGCAAAGGCTGTCCTAATTATAGAGCTCATGGAAGGAGACAGAGCCGCAGCTGCTGCAGCACCTCCAATGGAAGAAGAACCAAACGAGTTTGCAACCGAATTCAGAATACGAATGGCTTTATTCCCTGAACCATCGTCTGCAGAGATGATTAACAGGCTCTTCGCTGATGTACATCATATTTAGGAGGGCGCAAGGGAGAGAGCCGCAACGCCCGTCAATATCCTCCCAGGGCAAGCCAAAATTCCCTACCAAGCCTTCAAAAGCTATGTGGAGGCTGACGGTGGCGTTGATGACTACTTACAGGACTTTGAGAGGCTGTGTTTGCTGCATGACATCAGCGATGCGGACCGGGTACCCCTACTAGCAGGGAGATTATCTGGGCGCGCTGCAGAAGCATACCGGGCAGTACCAGATGAGGATAGTAGAGACTACAATAAGGTGAAACAGGCCATTCTAGCCCGGTATGCGATCACCTCCGAGGCGTACCGCATGAAGTTTCGGGACATTAAAAAGCCCACTAAATCCACTCATGTGGAATGGGCACACCAGTTACAACCAGCTGCAAAGGGGTGGTTGGAGGCCGCCCAAGTTAACACATTGGAGGGTCTGTTCCAACTGATGGTCCTGAAGCAATTCTTCAATGGAATCCCTGCATACCTACAGAATTGGATCCGGGACAGAAAGCGGCCGTGGACTGCATCCAGGACGAATCATACCAACCCCCAGAGACGGGGGCAACCCTGGAGGAACCGCTAGGCACCCTACACGAGGTGAACCCCATCCAGGCCGCCTCTGATAATCGACAAGGGCACCGCCAGGAGGTGCATATGGAGGGGAGAAAGGTACAAGGACTTTGTGACTCTGGGGCTACCTTAACTTTAGTCCAAAGTCATTTGGTACCAAAACCCAAGCTCACTGGAGACTGTGTTGCAGTACGGGTGGCAGGGGGAGCCATTTACAAAGTACCTACGGCCAAGGTACACTTGAATTGAGGAGCAGGGCACGGGAATGTGTATGTGGGGATGATGCAGGACTTGCCAGCGGATGTGATTTTGGGCAACGACTTGAGGGAGCTGACTTCAGCATTTGTTCCACAGCCCACAGTACAGGAGGCCTATCCGGTTATGACTCGACAACAGGCCCGCACCACAGCACCATCCAACCACTCTGAGGCTCAGGTAAGCAATGACCCCCCCATACCCACTGTCATGCCATGGGCCAATCCCCTAGAGTTTGGGTCAGAAGTGGCCCTAGACCCCTCTTTACAGGTGTATAAAGACCGTATTGATAAGATCAAGCAGGATTAGAAGGGGAAAGGTATCTGGGACAAAGGACTACTGTACCGACACGCAGAAAAGGTAGTGTCCGGGTCTATACCTTTACCCATTAAGCAACTAATAGTGCCTCGGAAGTATAGGTTAGAGTTATTACGCATAGCCCATGATATTCCCCTGTCTGGGCACTTAGGCATCAGTCGTACTAAACACAGGCTGACCCAAAACTTCTTTTGGCCAGGTATTTCACATGACGTTAGGCGATATTGCCAGACCTGTGATACTTGCCAAAGAGTAGGGAAGAGAGGGGACAGAAACAAAGCCCGGCTAAGGTCTCTGCCCAAAATTGAGGAACCCTTCAGTAGAGTGGCAGTAGACATCATAGGACCTCTAGCAAAACCCAGCCCATCCGGCAAGAAATATGTCTTGACCGTGGTGGATTACGCCGCCAGGTACCCCGAGGCAGTAGCGTTATCCAATGTACACGCTGAAACGGTAGCTGAGGCTCTGATGCGAATATTCACCCCGGTAGGATTTCCCTGGGAGATTATTTCAGATAGGGGCACCCAGTTTACCACTGAAGTAACACATCAGCTCTGGAGATGTGACAAACATAGCCACTTGGACACTATAAAGAGACTGTGCCTTTAAGGGTTGCCTATATGGTTGTGGGATATGTGCTTAACTATGTAGAATGTATGCAGGTTGTAATTCACGTGTATTTGCTGTATTGGCTATCTGCCAAATCACGAACGGCACTTTTGCGGGCCGTTCGTGAACCGAAAATACCCCATGTAGTAGCCCACACACTTAGAGGCGTGTGGCACTTGTTAACCGATTGCAACAATGTTGCAATCAGTAATTAGAGGCTCTCCTAGGTGGCCGCCGTTCGACTACCGACCATGCGGCTGTCGGCCATCTTGGATCCTTTGTTCCCTCAGCGGTGTTTGGTCGTCGAGCGCATGGTACTAAAAACGGCTACTCGACGGCGTGAACACCGCCGAGCTTCCAGGCCGTTCGGGAGTCCTGGGCCGTTCGGTATTTTGTTCCCTGGAAGGCAATCGGCCATTTAAACATGTATTTTAATAAGTGTGTTTTTCGAATAGGAATAGGACTCAGGAAACCCCTTGCATGGGGAATTGTATAAATTGTGGAGCTGTGAATAAAGACCTCAGTTGACTCCCAGCCTATGTGTCGTCTAGTTCTTGGGAAGGAAGGATTACTACCACGCTACTTGGATTATTGCATGCTGTACTGATTCCCCTGAATTATCCTTTGTTGTTCCTGTTACACAGCGGAGATATTGTGGATTATACTGCCTCTCCGCTATAGTACGTTTACCCACTAAGCTACTACCCATCACCTGTCCCATTCGCGGATCGGGTATGTCAACTGGCGGTCTGGTTCCCAGCTATGCCCGTAACTAGCCTCATCATTATCAATTCCTGTGAGGCCAACACCCATCTTCATCCACATACGGAGGTATATGCCCTCGGCCCAATGCATAGCTAACGCCTCACATCAACCTCTCCAGGTTACCAGTAAGGGCCTCACCCAGACTCTTATATTGACTCTTTTTTTACAGTCACCGAGAGGCCAACGTTCCTGCCACATTTTTCAGTGGCAACTACCCACTAGGTCAAAACATAGGTAGAACCACTAGGCAAGAGCAGGGCCTCACCCTCCTGGTAGTCGAGATAAATTATTCGCCTTTGGCTTTAACTAGAGCCAGTTGACACAGAATCATGCTAATATTTATTGTGCTCACCCCACTCCTATTTGGGTCTCAGTGTGTCTCAAAACCCAGAACAAGACAGGGACCTCACTGCCCCGTACCCCAACCTGACCTCCCACCCCAGTTGGGCCTAGAAACCCTGCAGACAATCTGGAGACTACTAACCCTTGTTCCCCACATTCCTGGACCATCCTCAAAAATTAGTAGATGTACTATGGCATTTAGGGATTCCATTCCCAGCCACAGCTCGCAAACCAAACTATATAAACTTCTGCTCAATAGTACCGGTACACCTCAGAGAGAATGATATCCACGATTAGTAAAGTAATCCAAAAGTATCCCACACGTTTCCCAAAAGTTCAGAACTGAACTTTTAATCCATGCAAGGGAGGGATTGACATTAATTAGTACAGTATCCAATAGTAAAAAATGTTTGGAGCAATATTAGTCCTCTCTTCTCGACTTGTAGTTCTGTGGAGACAGAGAGGTACACACAATAGTGCAGATGGCTATAGACAGGTGTGGCTAGGTGATAGATGAAAACACTCACAAACGTAGAGCCAATTGGACCTGGCTCTGGTATCAAGGCCTCAGGATCTTTTGGGGGTGATCCAAATCCCTCTGGAGGTGTTCTGGATGTCCAAGGATACTTTCTTGTTCCACCATAAACAGCAAGGGATTCAATTAGATGTAAAGTAAAATATAATTTATTAATACATATATAGGAAAGATAAGTGTGAAATAACAGCCAAAACGCGTTTCGCCTCTTGGGCTTCCTCAGTTGGCTGTGTACTAGTCTCTAAGTCCTTCTCTGCCTTTAAACGTTGGTTTCGCGGTCTTTTTCAGCGTGGAACGCACCTTGCGTTCCATCTTCCAATCGTTGGTTACTTCCGGGTTCTGTAAATGCGTGGGGCGGTCTTTTCGTAGGTGGAACGCATCTTGCGTTCCATTCTCCGATCTGTGTTTACTTCCTGGCTTCGGTCATGTGTGTCATCACGTGTATAGCGTTTCGTGCACGTGATATCTAATTTGCATTGTGGAATACTCTTTCGATGGATATTCCTCTCGGGCTAATAATTAAATAATAAGTTCACTAACATATTAATGTGTTAATCACTGTATACTAATTGACCATTATAAATGTAAATATACCTGGGTACATGACAAGATAAATGGATATATTAACAGACTCTTTGTGGTGACAAAACACTTAGTTTTAAAATTACCAATTGGATGGCTAAGTTCTTAAAGTGACGGTGCATGATTCTAAACATAACCTAATCCGTATTTAGGAATGCAATTGTTTGGCTCAAAAAGGCTGTTCTACACAGGGCTTCAATTTTAAACAAGAAAAAGAGAAAGGGAAGAAAAAGAAAGAGAAAGTAATGTTAATGGATCATTTGAAACAGAATTTTACCATGGAGATATATATACATTATACCCTTATTTCCTTAGATTTGTAAAGTGACAGTGTGCAATTACTTTTAATGTAAACTCAGCTCATAAGTAACTTGATGCTTGTGTGCTTAAAGTGGCAATGCTTTTATGATGTTCTGAAAAATATTATTATACATGGTCTTGCAAGATCTTGGTTTAATCTCATATTAATCTCTAAATAAATACATATATTTACGACCAATGGATGGTAAAAAAAAAAAAGGGGGAACTATAAAAAGTGGCATAATTCGAAATCTTGATTAAGGCCGTGTGGGATAAGCGTTTTAAAATTATAAATAAATTTCATCTCTTCTTCTCCTATTTTTCTATTAAAATCTCCTCCCCTCCAATCTTTTTGTACCAATTTGAAGGCGCAAAAGAACATGTTTTTTGGTTCACTATTGTGGTGTATCTTAAAATGATTCGATACACTGTGCGTTTCTAAACCCTTTTTGATGTTTCTTACATGTTCTGCAATCCTGACATGTAGGCTTCTAATAGTTCTGCCTACATACATCAGACCACACGGGCATCTAAGAGTATAAATGACATTTTTTGAAAAACATGTTAATAGATTATTAATTGTGAATTTTTTATCTTTTTGGTAGTTGAAGGAGGTGATATGTCTTTTACTCTGATTGGTACCTCTACAGGCTAGACAGGATCCACAACCATAAAAACCTTTATTTTTATTTAAAAAATGTTCTGTATTTTTATTTTTAAAACTACTTTTAACTACCATTTGTTTTAGATTTTTACATCCTCTATACACTATCATCGGCTTGGGAGGTAAAATCTGTTTTAAAATGGGGTCTTCTTGTAGGACTGGCCAGTATTTTTTAACAATTTTTCTTATAGTGGCATTGTTTCCGCTGTGGTTGCATATAAAGGGAATTTTTATTTTGCTTTCATTATATGCATTGGTTTTCTTTTTTATATTTCCTTTAGATTTAATAAGTTCCTGTCTTCTAATTTTTCTAACTTCTTCCATACATATCATTAGTTCAGTTTCACTATAGCCTTTCTCTATAAATTGCTTTTTAATTTTTTCTGCTTGTAGTGTGTAGTCTTCCTCTTTGGTACAGTTCCTTCTGATTCTTAGAAATTGGCTTTTTGGAGCGTTGGATAACCACGGGGTGTAGTGACAACTCTTCTTTTCGATGTAACTATTAGCGTCTACGTCTTTAAAATAGTTCTTTGTATGTATAGTTAAATCTGAGATGAAAATCTCCAGATCTAAAAATTGGATATGACTCTTGCTGTACGTAGACGTTAAAACGATCCCCCACTCATTATTGTTTAAAACTTTTAAGAAATCATTTAATTGTGTTTCTCTTTCTGTCCATATAAAAAAAATATCGTCAATGTAACGGCGATAGGACACCAGGTTCGCAACTTGGGTATTTTGTGTGACAACCTTCTCTTCCCAATACGCCATAAACAAGTTGGCGTAACTCGGAGCGAACTTGGTGCCCATCGCCGTACCTGTGATTTGTAGAAAAAATGAATCCTTAAATCAAAAATAGTTATTAGTTAAGATTAAAAGGATGCCCTCTAAAATAAAATCTGTCTGTATGTCTTTAAAATCTGCTTTTTTAAAAAAATATTGCACTGCCTCTATTCCCAAATGATGGGGTATGATACTGTATAGGGAACTCACATCACTTGTGACTAAAAAATAGTTGTCGCTCCATTTGGTGTCATTTAGAATTTGCAACATATGTATAGTGTCCTTAAGATATGATGGATTTCTTATAACTATCGGTTGTAGTAATTTATCGATATATTCTGAGACTCTTGAGGATACGGAATCTATACCCGAGATAATGGGTCTTCCTGGGGGATTCTTTTTGTTTTTGTGGACTTTTGGTAGATAATAAAAAACTGGAGTTTTCGGATATGGAATAGATAAATATTTATTTTCATCTTCTGTTAAAATTCCTAACGTCACACCTTTTTCAATATACCTTTCAAATTTCTCTTGTATGTCTATACTGGGATTAGTATTTATCTTTTTGTATGTCTTTTCATCTAATAGGATCCTTTCTGCTTCTTGTACGTAATCGTCGGTTTTCAATACTACAACCCCCCCCCCCTTTATCAGCTGGTTTAATAGTAATTTTTTTAATCTTTTTTCATATTGTTTATAGCTTTGAATTCTGTCGAAGATAGATTTTTTTGAAATTTATTCAATTTTTTAATCTTTTGTCCTTCCATTATTAACATTTTTTCAAAAGTTTTCATCTCATCTGAGATCATGAATCTTGGGAAAAAATGAGATTTTTGTTTTAATTCGGTTTGTATAAATTCTGATTCTTTTTCAAAAATACTATTTGGTTGTTTATTAAAGAAGAATTTTTTAAGGCTTAAATGTCTAATAAATTTATTGACGTCTATAAAAAAATCAAAATCGTTAAAATCTGATGTGGGGGCAAATTTTAAGCCTTTATTTAAGATATTTATCTGTTCTTTTTTTAAAGGGGATCCTGTTAAGTTAAAGATTCCATCCATATTCAGTTCCTCCCCCTTTTTTCTCTGCTCCGTAGTTCTTCCTCTTCTTCCTCCTCTAATTCTCCTTCCGATAGTCTTGATCTTTTCCCTGGTGATTCGCCTATCTGTTGAAATCGTTTCCGATGGTGTTGGATTGGGTCCTGCCGAAAAAATGTATCCTGATCTTGAGTTTCTAGGATTTTGAATCTATTTGTTAGTGGAATTTCGTTAGGGTTAGTGGGGTGAGAATAATTTCTTCCTGTCTTTGAAACTTGTTTATATTCTATTTGTTGTTGATTTCTCCTTGGGTTTCTTACCACTTCACTGTATGTTCTATGATCATATTGATTGTTCCTTATTGGTCTCTCCGTTCTAGGGTCTCTAGGTCTCTCTTCTCCGAAATCCCTATTTCTGTTATTAATTATTTGTGTATTAAAATCTTTAATTCTAAAATTATGTCGTGGTTCATAAAAGTTTTGTCTCTGTCTTTCTCTGTTGTAATTAGTCTGTTTAAAAAGTGGTTTCTGAGTTCTGTTATCTTTATAATTATTTCTTACGTTCCCGGTTTTGTAGTCATTTATGTCTCTTAGATATTTCTTTTTCTTAATCTCTATGACATCTTTTTCTACTTTTTCAACTTTTTTGGTTATTTCTTTAACTATAGTGTTAAAGGTTTCTGGACTCGTGGTGTTACTTAACTTGTCTTTCCATTTCTTAATATCATTATCAATGTTTTGCAGATGTTCTTCTCGTCTAGATACTATGTATCCCATAGCACTAACGAGAATCCATCTAACATTTTGTTCCATCCTTCCATAAAATATGGGTCTTCTCTATCGAAGGCTGGATCTTTATAAAATCTTAACCCTCTAGGGGTTATTTTTTCCCTTACATATTTGTTTAAAGTGGCGATTTCCCATTTTGCCTTCATTTCCTTGATTAGCGATCTTTCTAAGTTTCTGCTACACATAGTGTTATCTTCATATGTTTCTTTTAATGGGGTACTTTCATTGTTGCCAAATACTGAATCTATATTGGCAGTTAAATAATTTCTATTTTCTATTAAAGCCATGGATAGTCACTGTAGTGCAATACCAGGGGATGAGGGGTGATCTAATACAAAGAAACACTCCTAACAATGTACAAAACAAATGGTATGCACAAATAGTGATACAAATAGATTGCTCTAAAACACCCGTGTAGGATCCCCTATACCAACACTGTTAAATACATACAGAACAGGAAAAAATGGATGGAGCAATATTAGTCCTCTCTTCTCGACTTGTAGTTCTGTGGAGACAGAGAGGTACACACAATAGTGCAGATGGCTATAGACAGGTGTGGCTAGGTGATAGATGAAAACACTCACAAACGTAGAGCCAATTGGACCTGGCTCTGGTATCAAGGCCTCAGGATCTTTTGGGGGTGATCCAAATCCCTCTGGAGGTGTTCTGGATGTCCAAGGATACTTTCTTGTTCCACCATAAACAGCAAGGGATTCAATTAGATGTAAAGTAAAATATAATTTATTAATACATATATAGGAAAGATAAGTGTGAAATAACAGCCAAAACGCGTTTCGCCTCTTGGGCTTCCTCAGTTGGCTGTGTACTAGTCTCTAAGTCCTTCTCTGCCTTTAAACGTTGGTTTCGCGGTCTTTTTCAGCGTGGAACGCACCTTGCGTTCCATCTTCCAATCGTTGGTTACTTCCGGGTTCTGTAAATGCGGACAATCACGTGGGGCGGTCTTTTCGTAGGTGGAACGCATATTGCGTTCCATTCTCCGATCTGTGTTTACTTCCTGGCTTCGGTCATGTGTGTCATCACGTGTATAGCGTTTCGTGCACGTGATATCTAATTTGCATTGTGGAATACTCTTTCGATGGATATTCCTCTCGGGCTAATAATTAAATAATAAGTTCACTAACATATTAATGTGTTAATCACTGTATACTAATTGACCATTATAAATGTAAATATACCTGGGTACATGACAAGATAAATGGATATATTAACAGACTCTTTGTGGTGACAAAACACTTAGTTTTAAAATTACCAATTGGATGGCTAAGTTCTTAAAGTGACGGTGCATGATTCTAAACATAACCTAATCCGTATTTAGGAATGCAATTGTTTGGCTCAAAAAGGCTGTTCTACACAGGGCTTCAATTTTAAACAAGAAAAAGAGAAAGGGAAGAAAAAGAAAGAGAAAGTAATGTTAATGGATCATTTGAAACAGAATTTTACCATGGAGATATATATACATTATACCCTTATTTCCTTAGATTTGTAAAGTGACAGTGTGCAATTACTTTTAATGTAAACTCAGCTCATAAGTAACTTGATGCTTGTGTGCTTAAAGTGGCAATGCTTTTATGATGTTCTGAAAAATATTATTATACATGGTCTTGCAAGATCTTGGTTTAATCTCATATTAATCTCTAAATAAATACATATATTTACGACCAATGGATGGTAAAAAAAAAAAAGGGGGAACTATAAAAAGTGGCATAATTCGAAATCTTGATTAAGGCCGTGTGGGATAAGCGTTTTAAAATTATAAATAAATTTCATCTCTTCTTCTCCTATTTTTCTATTAAAATCTCCTCCCCTCCAATCTTTTTGTACCAATTTGAAGGCGCAAAAGAACATGTTTTTTGGTTCACTATTGTGGTGTATCTTAAAATGATTCGATACACTGTGCGTTTCTAAACCCTTTTTGATGTTTCTTACATGTTCTGCAATCCTGACATGTAGGCTTCTAATAGTTCTGCCTACATACATCAGACCACACGGGCATCTAAGAGTATAAATGACATTTTTTGAAAAACATGTTAATAGATTATTAATTGTGAATTTTTTATCTTTTTGGTAGTTGAAGGAGGTGATATGTCTTTTACTCTGATTGGTACCTCTACAGGCTAGACAGGATCCACAACCATAAAAACCTTTATTTTTATTTAAAAAATGTTCTGTATTTTTATTTTTAAAACTACTTTTAACTACCATTTGTTTTAGATTTTTACATCCTCTATACACTATCATCGGCTTGGGAGGTAAAATCTGTTTTAAAATGGGGTCTTCTTGTAGGACTGGCCAGTATTTTTTAACAATTTTTCTTATAGTGGCATTGTTTCCGCTGTGGTTGCATATAAAGGGAATTTTTATTTTGCTTTCATTATATGCATTGGTTTTCTTTTTTATATTTCCTTTAGATTTAATAAGTTCCTGTCTTCTAATTTTTCTAACTTCTTCCATACATATCATTAGTTCAGTTTCACTATAGCCTTTCTCTATAAATTGCTTTTTAATTTTTTCTGCTTGTAGTGTGTAGTCTTCCTCTTTGGTACAGTTCCTTCTGATTCTTAGAAATTGGCTTTTTGGAGCGTTGGATAACCACGGGGTGTAGTGACAACTCTTCTTTTCGATGTAACTATTAGCGTCTACGTCTTTAAAATAGTTCTTTGTATGTATAGTTAAATCTGAGATGAAAATCTCCAGATCTAAAAATTGGATATGACTCTTGCTGTACGTAGACGTTAAAACGATCCCCCACTCATTATTGTTTAAAACTTTTAAGAAATCATTTAATTGTGTTTCTCTTTCTGTCCATATAAAAAAAATATCGTCAATGTAACGGCGATAGGACACCAGGTTCGCAACTTGGGTATTTTGTGTGACAACCTTCTCTTCCCAATACGCCATAAACAAGTTGGCGTAACTCGGAGCGAACTTGGTGCCCATCGCCGTACCTGTGATTTGTAGAAAAAATGAATCCTTAAATCAAAAATAGTTATTAGTTAAGATTAAAAGGATGCCCTCTAAAATAAAATCTGTCTGTATGTCTTTAAAATCTGCTTTTTTAAAAAAATATTGCACTGCCTCTATTCCCAAATGATGGGGTATGATACTGTATAGGGAACTCACATCACTTGTGACTAAAAAATAGTTGTCGCTCCATTTGGTGTCATTTAGAATTTGCAACATATGTATAGTGTCCTTAAGATATGATGGATTTCTTATAACTATCGGTTGTAGTAATTTATCGATATATTCTGAGACTCTTGAGGATACGGAATCTATACCCGAGATAATGGGTCTTCCTGGGGGATTCTTTTTGTTTTTGTGGACTTTTGGTAGATAATAAAAAACTGGAGTTTTCGGATATGGAATAGATAAATATTTCTTTTCATCTTCTGTTAAAATTCCTAACGTCACACCTTTTTCAATATACCTTTCAAATTTCTCTTGTATGTCTATACTGGGATTAGTATTTATCTTTTTGTATGTCTTTTCATCTAATAGGATCCTTTCTGCTTCTTGTACGTAATCGTCGGTTTTCAATACTACAACCCCCCCCCCCTTTATCAGCTGGTTTAATAGTAATTTTTTTAATCTTTTTTCATATTGTTTATAGCTTTGAATTCTGTCGAAGATAGATTTTTTTGAAATTTATTCAATTTTTTAATCTTTTGTCCTTCCATTATTAACATTTTTTCAAAAGTTTTCATCTCATCTGAGATCATGAATCTTGGGAAAAAATGAGATTTTTGTTTTAATTCGGTTTGTATAAATTCTGATTCTTTTTCAAAAATACTATTTGGTTGTTTATTAAAGAAGAATTTTTTAAGGCTTAAATGTCTAATAAATTTATTGACGTCTATAAAAAAATCAAAATCGTTAAAATCTGATGTGGGGGCAAATTTTAAGCCTTTATTTAAGATATTTATCTGTTCTTTTTTTAAAGGGGATCCTGTTAAGTTAAAGATTCCATCCATATTCAGTTCCTCCCCCTTTTTTCTCTGCTCCGTAGTTCTTCCTCTTCTTCCTCCTCTAATTCTCCTTCCGATAGTCTTGATCTTTTCCCTGGTGATTCGCCTATCTGTTGAAATTGTTTCCGATGGTGTTGGATTGGGTCCTGCCGAAAAAATGTATCCTGATCTTGAGTTTCTAGGATTTTGAATCTATTTGTTAGTGGAATTTCGTTAGGGTTAGTGGGGTGAGAATAATTTCTTCCTGTCTTTGAAACTTGTTTATATTCTATTTGTTGTTGATTTCTCCTTGGGTTTCTTACCACTTCACTGTATGTTCTATGATCATATTGATTGTTCCTTATTGGTCTCTCCGTTCTAGGGTCTCTAGGTCTCTCTTCTCCGAAATCCCTATTTCTGTTATTAATTATTTGTGTATTAAAATCTTTAATTCTAAAATTATGTCGTGGTTCATAAAAGTTTTGTCTCTGTCTTTCTCTGTTGTAATTAGTCTGTTTAAAAAGTGGTTTCTGAGTTCTGTTATCTTTATAATTATTTCTTACGTTCCCGGTTTTGTAGTCATTTATGTCTCTTAGATATTTCTTTTTCTTAATCTCTATGACATCTTTTTCTACTTTTTCAACTTTTTTGGTTATTTCTTTAACTATAGTGTTAAAGGTTTCTGGACTCGTGGTGTTACTTAACTTGTCTTTCCATTTCTTAATATCATTATCAATGTTTTGCAGATGTTCTTCTCGTCTAGATACTATGTATCCCATAGCACTAACGAGAATCCATCTAACATTTTGTTCCATCCTTCCATAAAATATGGGTCTTCTCTATCGAAGGCTGGATCTTTATAAAATCTTAACCCTCTAGGGGTTATTTTTTCCCTTACATATTTGTTTAAAGTGGCGATTTCCCATTTTGCCTTCATTTCCTTGATTAGCGATCTTTCTAAGTTTCTGCTACACATAGTGTTATCTTCATATGTTTCTTTTAATGGGGTACTTTCATTGTTGCCAAATACTGAATCTATATTGGCAGTTAAATAATTTCTATTTTCTATTAAAGCCATGGATAGTCACTGTAGTGCAATACCAGGGGATGAGGGGTGATCTAATACAAAGAAACACTCCTAACAATGTACAAAACAAATGGTATGCACAAATAGTGATACAAATAGATTGCTCTAAAACACCCGTGTAGGATCCCCTATACCAACACTGTTAAATACATACAGAACAGGAAAAAATGGATGGAGCAATATTAGTCCTCTCTTCTCGACTTGTAGTTCTGTGGAGACAGAGAGGTACACACAATAGTGCAGATGGCTATAGACAGGTGTGGCTAGGTGATAGATGAAAACACTCACAAACGTAGAGCCAATTGGACCTGGCTCTGGTATCAAGGCCTCAGGATCTTTTGGGGGTGATCCAAATCCCTCTGGAGGTGTTCTGGATGTCCAAGGATACTTTCTTGTTCCACCATAAACAGCAAGGGATTCAATTAGATGTAAAGTAAAATATAATTTATTAATACATATATAGGAAAGATAAGTGTGAAATAACAGCCAAAACGCGTTTCGCCTCTTGGGCTTCCTCAGTTGGCTGTGTACTAGTCTCTAAGTCCTTCTCTGCCTTTAAACGTTGGTTTCGCGGTCTTTTTCAGCGTGGAACGCACCTTGCGTTCCATCTTCCAATCGTTGGTTACTTCCGGGTTCTGTAAATGCGGACAATCACGTGGGGCGGTCTTTTCGTAGGTGGAACGCATCTTGCGTTCCATTCTCCGATCTGTGTTTACTTCCTGGCTTCGGTCATGTGTGTCATCACGTGTATAGCGTTTCGTGCACGTGATATCTAATTTGCATTGTGGAATACTCTTTCGATGGATATTCCTCTCGGGCTAATAATTAAATAATAAGTTCACTAACATATTAATGTGTTAATCACTGTATACTAATTGACCATTATAAATGTAAATATACCTGGGTACATGACAAGATAAATGGATATATTAACAGACTCTTTGTGGTGACAAAACACTTAGTTTTAAAATTACCAATTGGATGGCTAAGTTCTTAAAGTGACGGTGCATGATTCTAAACATAACCTAATCCGTATTTAGGAATGCAATTGTTTGGCTCAAAAAGGCTGTTCTACACAGGGCTTCAATTTTAAACAAGAAAAAGAGAAAGGGAAGAAAAAGAAAGAGAAAGTAATGTTAATGGATCATTTGAAACAGAATTTTACCATGGAGATATATATACATTATACCCTTATTTCCTTAGATTTGTAAAGTGACAGTGTGCAATTACTTTTAATGTAAACTCAGCTCATAAGTAACTTGATGCTTGTGTGCTTAAAGTGGCAATGCTTTTATGATGTTCTGAAAAATATTATTATACATGGTCTTGCAAGATCTTGGTTTAATCTCATATTAATCTCTAAATAAATACATATATTTACGACCAATGGATGGTAAAAAAAAAAAAGGGGGAACTATAAAAAGTGGCATAATTCGAAATCTTGATTAAGGCCGTGTGGGATAAGCGTTTTAAAATTATAAATAAATTTCATCTCTTCTTCTCCTATTTTTCTATTAAAATCTCCTCCCCTCCAATCTTTTTGTACCAATTTGAAGGCGCAAAAGAACATGTTTTTTGGTTCACTATTGTGGTGTATCTTAAAATGATTCGATACACTGTGCGTTTCTAAACCCTTTTTGATGTTTCTTACATGTTCTGCAATCCTGACATGTAGGCTTCTAATAGTTCTGCCTACATACATCAGACCACACGGGCATCTAAGAGTATAAATGACATTTTTTGAAAAACATGTTAATAGATTATTAATTGTGAATTTTTTATCTTTTTGGTAGTTGAAGGAGGTGTCTTTTACTCTGATTGGTACCTCTACAGGCTAGACAGGATCCACAACCATAAAAACCTTTATTTTTATTTAAAAAATGTTCTGTATTTTTATTTTTAAAACTACTTTTAACTACCATTTGTTTTAGATTTTTACATCCTCTATACACTATCATCGGCTTGGGAGGTAAAATCTGTTTTAAAATAGGGTCTTCTTGTAGGACTGGCCATAATTTGTTTAACAATTTTTCTTATAGTGGCATTGTTTCCGCTGTGGTTGCATATAAAGGGAATTTTTATTTTGCTTTCATTATATGTATTGTTTTTCTTTTTTGTATTTCCTTTAGATTTAATAAGTTCCTGTCTTCTAATTTTTCTAACTTCTTCCATACATATCATTAGTTCAGTTTCACTATAGCCTTTCTCTATAAATTGCTTTTTAATTTTTTCTGCTTGTAGTGTGTAGTCTTCCTCTTTGGTACAGTTCCTTCTGATTCTTAGAAATTGGCTTTTTGGAGCGTTGGATAACCACGGGGTGTAGTGACAACTCTTCTTTTCGATGTAACTATTAGCGTCTACGTCTTTAAAATAGTTCTTTGTATGTATAGTTAAATCTGAGATGAAAATCTCCAGATCTAAAAATTGGATATGACTCTTGCTGTACGTAGACGTTAAAACGATCCCCCACTCATTATTGTTTAAAACTTTTAAGAAATCATTTAATTGTGTTTCTCTTTCTGTCCATATAAAAAAAATATCGTCAATGTAACGGCGATAGGACACCAGGTTCGCAACTTGGGTATTTTGTGTGACAACCTTCTCTTCCCAATACGCCATAAACAAGTTGGCGTAACTCGGAGCGAACTTGGTGCCCATCGCCGTACCTGTGATTTGTAGAAAAAATGAATCCTTAAATCAAAAATAGTTATTAGTTAAGATTAAAAGGATGCCCTCTAAAATAAAATCTGTCTGTATGTCTTTAAAATCTGCTTTTTTTAAAAAATATTGCACTGCCTCTATTCCCAAATGATGGGGTATGATACTGTATAGGGAACTCACATCACTTGTGACTAAAAAATAGTTGTCGCTCCATTTGGTGTCATTTAAAATTTGCAACATATGTATAGTGTCCTTAAGATATGATGGATTTCTTATAACTATCGGTTGTAGTAATTTATCGATATATTCTGAGACTCTTGAGGATACGGAATCTATACCCGAGATAATGGGTCTTCCTGGGGGATTCTTTTTGTTTTTGTGGACTTTTGGTAGATAATAAAAAACTGGAGTTTTCGGATATGGAATAGATAAATATTTCTTTTCATCTTCTGTTAAAATTCCTAACGTCACACCTTTTTCAATATACCTTTCAAATTTCTCTTGTATGTCTATACTGGGATTAGTATTTATCTTTTTGTATGTCTTTTCATCTAATAGGATCCTTTCTGCTTCTTGTACGTAATCGTCGGTTTTCAATACTACAACCCCCCCCCCCTTTATCAGCTGGTTTAATAGTAATTTTTTTAATCTTTTTTCATATTGTTTATAGCTTTGAATTCTGTCGAAGATAGATTTTTTTGAAATTTATTCAATTTTTTAATCTTTTGTCCTTCCATTATTAACATTTTTTCAAAAGTTTTCATCTCATCTGAGATCATGAATCTTGGGAAAAAATGAGATTTTTGTTTTAATTCGGTTTGTATAAATTCTGATTCTTTTTCAAAAATACTATTTGGTTGTTTATTAAAGAAGAATTTTTTAAGGCTTAAATGTCTAATAAATTTATTGACGTCTATAAAAAAATCAAAATCGTTAAAATCTGATGTGGGGGCAAATTTTAAGCCTTTATTTAAGATATTTATCTGTTCTTTTTTTAAAGGGGATCCTGTTAAGTTAAAGATTCCATCCATATTCAGTTCCTCCCCCTTTTTTCTCTGCTCCGTAGTTCTTCCTCTTCTTCCTCCTCTAATTCTCCTTCCGATAGTCTTGATCTTTTCCCTGGTGATTCGCCTATCTGTTGAAATTGTTTCCGATGGTGTTGGATTGGGTCCTGCCGAAAAAATGTATCCTGATCTTGAGTTTCTAGGATTTTGAATCTATTTGTTAGTGGAATTTCGTTAGGGTTAGTGGGGTGAGAATAATTTCTTCCTGTCTTTGAAACTTGTTTATATTCTATTTGTTGTTGATTTCTCCTTGGGTTTCTTACCACTTCACTGTATGTTCTATGATCATATTGATTGTTCCTTATTGGTCTCTCCGTTCTAGGGTCTCTAGGTCTCTCTTCTCCGAAATCCCTATTTCTGTTATTAATTATTTGTGTATTAAAATCTTTAATTCTAAAATTATGTCGTGGTTCATAAAAGTTTTGTCTCTGTCTTTCTCTGTTGTAATTAGTCTGTTTAAAAAGTGGTTTCTGAGTTCTGTTATCTTTATAATTATTTCTTACGTTCCCGGTTTTGTAGTCATTTATGTCTCTTAGATATTTCTTTTTCTTAATCTCTATGACATCTTTTTCTACTTTTTCAACTTTTTTGGTTATTTCTTTAACTATAGTGTTAAAGGTTTCTGGACTCGTGGTGTTACTTAACTTGTCTTTCCATTTCTTAATATCATTATCAATGTTTTGCAGATGTTCTTCTCGTCTAGATACTATGTATCCCATAGCACTAACGAGAATCCATCTAACATTTTGTTCCATCCTTCCATAAAATATGGGTCTTCTCTATCGAAGGCTGGATCTTTATAAAATCTTAACCCTCTAGGGGTTATTTTTTCCCTTACATATTTGTTTAAAGTGGCGATTTCCCATTTTGCCTTCATTTCCTTGATTAGCGATCTTTCTAAGTTTCTGCTACACATAGTGTTATCTTCATATGTTTCTTTTAATGGGGTACTTTCATTGTTGCCAAATACTGAATCTATATTGGCAGTTAAATAATTTCTATTTTCTATTAAAGCCATGGATAGTCACTGTAGTGCAATACCAGGGGATGAGGGGTGATCTAATACAAAGAAACACTCCTAACAATGTACAAAACAAATGGTATGCACAAATAGTGATACAAATAGATTGCTCTAAAACACCCGTGTAGGATCCCCTATACCAACACTGTTAAATACATACAGAACAGGAAAAAATGGATGGAGCAATATTAGTCCTCTCTTCTCGACTTGTAGTTCTGTGGAGACAGAGAGGTACACACAATAGTGCAGATGGCTATAGACAGGTGTGGCTAGGTGATAGATGAAAACACTCACAAACGTAGAGCCAATTGGACCTGGCTCTGGTATCAAGGCCTCAGGATCTTTTGGGGGTGATCCAAATCCCTCTGGAGGTGTTCTGGATGTCCAAGGATACTTTCTTGTTCCACCATAAACAGCAAGGGATTCAATTAGATGTAAAGTAAAATATAATTTATTAATACATATATAGGAAAGATAAGTGTGAAATAACAGCCAAAACGCGTTTCGCCTCTTGGGCTTCCTCAGTTGGCTGTGTACTAGTCTCTAAGTCCTTCTCTGCCTTTAAACGTTGGTTTCGCGGTCTTTTTCAGCGTGGAACGCACCTTGCGTTCCATCTTCCAATCGTTGGTTACTTCCGGGTTCTGTAAATGCGTGGGGCGGTCTTTTCGTAGGTGGAACGCATCTTGCGTTCCATTCTCCGATCTGTGTTTACTTCCTGGCTTCGGTCATGTGTGTCATCACGTGTATAGCGTTTCGTGCACGTGATATCTAATTTGCATTGTGGAATACTCTTTCGATGGATATTCCTCTCGGGCTAATAATTAAATAATAAGTTCACTAACATATTAATGTGTTAATCACTGTATACTAATTGACCATTATAAATGTAAATATACCTGGGTACATGACAAGATAAATGGATATATTAACAGACTCTTTGTGGTGACAAAACACTTAGTTTTAAAATTACCAATTGGATGGCTAAGTTCTTAAAGTGACGGTGCATGATTCTAAACATAACCTAATCCGTATTTAGGAATGCAATTGTTTGGCTCAAAAAGGCTGTTCTACACAGGGCTTCAATTTTAAACAAGAAAAAGAGAAAGGGAAGAAAAAGAAAGAGAAAGTAATGTTAATGGATCATTTGAAACAGAATTTTACCATGGAGATATATATACATTATACCCTTATTTCCTTAGATTTGTAAAGTGACAGTGTGCAATTACTTTTAATGTAAACTCAGCTCATAAGTAACTTGATGCTTGTGTGCTTAAAGTGGCAATGCTTTTATGATGTTCTGAAAAATATTATTATACATGGTCTTGCAAGATCTTGGTTTAATCTCATATTAATCTCTAAATAAATACATATATTTACGACCAATGGATGGTAAAAAAAAAAAAGGGGGAACTATAAAAAGTGGCATAATTCGAAATCTTGATTAAGGCCGTGTGGGATAAGCGTTTTAAAATTATAAATAAATTTCATCTCTTCTTCTCCTATTTTTCTATTAAAATCTCCTCCCCTCCAATCTTTTTGTACCAATTTGAAGGCGCAAAAGAACATGTTTTTTGGTTCACTATTGTGGTGTATCTTAAAATGATTCGATACACTGTGCGTTTCTAAACCCTTTTTGATGTTTCTTACATGTTCTGCAATCCTGACATGTAGGCTTCTAATAGTTCTGCCTACATACATCAGACCACACGGGCATCTAAGAGTATAAATGACATTTTTTGAAAAACATGTTAATAGATTATTAATTGTGAATTTTTTATCTTTTTGGTAGTTGAAGGAGGTGATATGTCTTTTACTCTGATTGGTACCTCTACAGGCTAGACAGGATCCACAACCATAAAAACCTTTATTTTTATTTAAAAAATGTTCTGTATTTTTATTTTTAAAACTACTTTTAACTACCATTTGTTTTAGATTTTTACATCCTCTATACACTATCATCGGCTTGGGAGGTAAAATCTGTTTTAAAATGGGGTCTTCTTGTAGGACTGGCCAGTATTTTTTAACAATTTTTCTTATAGTGGCATTGTTTCCGCTGTGGTTGCATATAAAGGGAATTTTTATTTTGCTTTCATTATATGCATTGGTTTTCTTTTTTATATTTCCTTTAGATTTAATAAGTTCCTGTCTTCTAATTTTTCTAACTTCTTCCATACATATCATTAGTTCAGTTTCACTATAGCCTTTCTCTATAAATTGCTTTTTAATTTTTTCTGCTTGTAGTGTGTAGTCTTCCTCTTTGGTACAGTTCCTTCTGATTCTTAGAAATTGGCTTTTTGGAGCGTTGGATAACCACGGGGTGTAGTGACAACTCTTCTTTTCGATGTAACTATTAGCGTCTACGTCTTTAAAATAGTTCTTTGTATGTATAGTTAAATCTGAGATGAAAATCTCCAGATCTAAAAATTGGATATGACTCTTGCTGTACGTAGACGTTAAAACGATCCCCCACTCATTATTGTTTAAAACTTTTAAGAAATCATTTAATTGTGTTTCTCTTTCTGTCCATATAAAAAAAATATCGTCAATGTAACGGCGATAGGACACCAGGTTCGCAACTTGGGTATTTTGTGTGACAACCTTCTCTTCCCAATACGCCATAAACAAGTTGGCGTAACTCGGAGCGAACTTGGTGCCCATCGCCGTACCTGTGATTTGTAGAAAAAATGAATCCTTAAACCAAAAATAGTTATTAGTTAAGATTAAAAGGATGCCCTCTAAAATAAAATCTGTCTGTATGTCTTTAAAATCTGCTTTTTTTTAAAAATATTGCACTGCCTCTATTCCCAAATGATGGGGTATGATACTGTATAGGGAACTCACATCACTTGTGACTAAAAAATAGTTGTCGCTCCATTTGGTGTCATTTAGAATTTGCAACATATGTATAGTGTCCTTAAGATATGATGGATTTCTTATAACTATCGGTTGTAGTAATTTATCGATATATTCTGAGACTCTTGAGGATACGGAATCTATACCCGAGATAATGGGTCTTCCTGGGGGATTCTTTTTGTTTTTGTGGACTTTTGGTAGATAATAAAAAACTGGAGTTTTCGGATATGGAATAGATAAATATTTCTTTTCATCTTCTGTTAAAGAGTCTGTTAATATATCCATTTATCTTGTCATGTACCCAGGTATATTTACATTTATAATGGTCAATTAGTATACAGTGATTAACACATTAATATGTTAGTGAACTTATTATTTAATTATTAGCCCGAGAGGAATATCCATCGAAAGAGTATTCCACAATGCAAATTAGATATCACGTGCACGAAACGCTATACACGTGATGACACACATGACCGAAGCCAGGAAGTAAACACAGATCGGAGAATGGAACGCAAGATGCGTTCCACCTACGAAAAGACCGCCCCACGTGATTGTCCGCATTTACAGAACCCGGAAGTAACCAACGATTGGAAGATGGAACGCAAGGTGCGTTCCACGCTGAAAAAGACCGCGAAACCAACGTTTAAAGGCAGAGAAGGACTTAGAGACTAGTACACAGCCAACTGAGGAAGCCCAAGAGGCGAAACGCGTTTTGGCTGTTATTTCACACTTATCTTTCCTATATATGTATTAATAAATTATATTTTACTTTACATCTAATTGAATCCCTTGCTGTTTATGGTGGAACAAGAAAGTATCCTTGGACATCCAGAACACCTCCAGAGGGATTTGGATCACCCCCAAAAGATCCTGAGGCCTTGATACCAGAGCCAGGTCCAATTGGCTCTACGTTTGTGAGTGTTTTCATCTATCACCTAGCCACACCTGTCTATAGCCATCTGCACTATTGTGTGTACCTCTCTGTCTCCACAGAACTACAAGTCGAGAAGAGAGGACTAATATTGCTCCATCCATTTTTTCCTGTTCTGTATGTATTTAACAGTGTTGGTATAGGGGATCCTACACGGGTGTTTTAGAGCAATCTATTTGTATCACTATTTGTGCATACCATTTGTTTTGTACAGTATCCAATAGTGTAACCGTTGCCTCCCACACATCTCCTCCCCTCGGTGTGACACAATCCACTTATACATACTGTATTTTTACCCGATTTCTGGATGTACCCCAAAACAGTCAGAATTATATACTGGGTATCCCCTTGTAGCCCTGATCTGGTTGACTAACATATTCAAAATTCACCCAGATCGGACCAGGGGTTCGGGAGTTAGATGGAAGGTGAAATTTGACCGACCGCACACGAGGTAGTATCCGAAAAAGGCTCCATGTGTTTTGGCCTTTCGGTCGGTCTCTGTTCGGGAGTTAAAACACATAGAAATACTTGCCTTCCACAGCTAATCTTACATTCGTATTAATTCTCTTGTTTGGGACATTTATTTTACCGAACGAGGGGTTGGTTGGCCCCTCCGTTCGTGAGTTACGGAGCTCTGGAGGTCTCAGAAGTGTTTGGGTGTTTGAGTGTCCGATTTGACTTCCAGACACTCGACAACCAAACACCGCTGAGATTTTCTTGCGTAAGATGGCCGCCGCCACGCAGATACATACAAAGTAACGATTTCCCGGTCAATTAGTTTGCGGTTACAGAGTGTGAAAGCTTAATGAGGTGCACACTTCTCGCTGGGGTGGTTTGATGGTTCGGTATTTTCATTCATATGAAAAACGGAATGAAAACTACCGAACAATTAGGCGAAAGCTACATACAATACTGCTATACATGGCCATAATTACACGAAATACATTTTTAACACGAATTCTTGAGGACAGCCCAATGTCATCCGCTACACTGCTCCCCCTTGCCCACAAACCGGCATACACAGTCTGATCCAGCACGGATCGGCTTGGGGCTGTCCGGGGATGCTCACGGATCATTTTTCAAAGTCTGTTTGTCTAGACAACTCGTCAGCGCTTCCATTTTGTTTTCCCGGGCGGTACTGAATGTTAAAGTCAAAGGGCTGCAGCGCCAAACTCCAGCGCAGCAGCCTGGCATTGTCCCCAGCCACCCGCTTCAGCCATACGAACGGGTTGTGATCCGTGAGCAATGAAAAGGGCTGTCCATACAATACGGTTGCAAATTCTTTAGGGCCCAAACCACAGCCAGGCATTCCTTTTCGATGGTGGCGTAACTTACTTCTCTGGGTAATAACTTGCGACTGATGTAAGCCACGGGATGTTCTCCGCCATCAGCCCTGACTTGGCTCAGTACTGCCCACAATCCGAAGCATCTGTGTGGACGAGAAAACATTTAGTTGGATTGGGAGCGGCCAAGACAGGAGCATTTACAAGGGCCTAAGTGTTGGAATGCCTGCTCACACTCCGGGGTCCAAGTTACTTGGTGGGGAAGATTCTTACGGGTAAGATCAGTAAGACGCTTGGCCAGGGCGCTGTAATTGGGCACAAACTTTCTATAGTACCCTGCTGTCCCTAGTAACGCTAACACCTGAGTCTTGGTCCTCGGGGTGGGCCATTGGGCTACGGCCTCTACTTTGGCGGGCTCTGGCTTTTGCTTCCCACAACCTACTCGGTGCCCAAGGTACTGGACTACGGCCATCCCTATACTACATTTAGCAGGTTTCAACGTCAAGCCTGCCTCCCTGATTCTGTCTAGAATCACTCCTATATGGGCCAAGTGCTCCTGCCAGGTATTGCTGAAGATGGCAATATCCTGCGCTGGTATAGTCACTGGTATAGTCTTGAAACGCGTCTAGAAGTCGGTCCACCATCCGCTGAAAGGTAGCTGGAGCGTTTTTCATCTCAAACAGCATGACCTTAAATTGGTACAGGCCGAATGGGGTGACAAAGGGAGACTTAGGGATGGCGTCCGGGGCCAGGGGGATATGCCAATGCCCCTTACACAGATCAATAGTAGTGAGGTATTGGCCTCTGGCCATCCGGTCTACCAGTTCATCTATCCTAGGCATAGGATAGGCGTCGGACACTGTCTTCTTGTTTAACCTCCGGTAGTCTACTCAGAAGCGGGTCGTACTGTCCCGCTTTGGTAGAAGGACTACTGAGGAGGCCCAGGGGCTGTCCAATGGCTCAATCACTCCCAGTTGGAGCATCTCGTCGATCTCCTTGCGCGTGTTCTCCCGCACCGATTCAGAGATGCGGTATGGTGTCTGGCGCATGGGTAGTTGCCCTGGAGTGTATCCAGGCACATTAGAGAAGGTAATGCTTCTCCATTAGTAGCTGCTGCACCTCGATATGCTCCTGTGGGCTCAACCAGTCTCCCAGCGCAACCTCCACTAAATCCCCAGACAGCCGACCGTCCCCCGAAAGGTCTGGGAGAGGGAGGCTGTCAAACTCGTCAGAGTTGGGTGCACAGATAGCGGTCACCTCCTCTGAACGTTCCTGGTAAGGCTTCAGCATGTTTACATGGAGCATGCGTTGTCCTCCAGTCCCTGCACAGGGGCCAATTATATACATGGTGTCACATCTCTGTTCCACCACTCTATAAGGGCCCTGCCAGGCGGCCTGCAGCTTGTCATGTCAGACAGGTTTTAAAATGAAAACTTTCTGCCCGACCTGAAAGCTACGATCCCTGGCACCCCCGATCATACCAGGTGTGCTGGCGAGTCTGCGCCGCCTGAAGATTTTCCCTTACCGTCCTAGTCAATGCTTCTAGGCGGTCTCAAAATGCCAACACATATGGTATTATTGGGGTACCGTCTGCGTACGGTCTCCCTCCCAGTGCTCCCTAATAAGATCTAGTGGCCCTCTTACTCTACTTCTAAATAACAATTCAAACGGGGAAAACCCGGTCGATTCCTGTGATACCTCCCGATAAGCGAAGAGGATGTGCGGCAGGAATCGTTCCCAGTCCCGATGGGTCTCTGCGAAGGTTCATAACATCTGTTTCAATGTACCATTGAACCGTTCACAGAGCTCATTGGTCTGGGGATGGTAGGGGGTGCTGATTATAGGCTTAATGTCGCAGAATTTCCAGAGGTGCTGGGTGACCTCCATGGTAAACTGAGTATGTGACGAGACCAATCTCGCCACATTGCATTGGAGGAGCCTGGTCGCCCACCTGCTGCCTTTGGATTATGGACCGGCAGCTAAAGGGTTAATTTTACTGTGCAGAAGGATTTATTTCTCCCTTTCTGCACAGCCGTTCGGTAGATTCTATCTACCGAACAAACAGTTTCTTTTCAGCCTCCCCAGAGCCGTGGGAAGCTGGCCGGCGACCTTAATTGGCCACCCAGAAGCTGGAGTACGCCCTCCATTTACCTCCCTGAAGCCGCGGTTAACCGCGGCTTAAAGAGCGTGTGCCGGCAATTGACCACCCAGTAGCTGCGGTTAACCGCAGCTTAATTGATTGTTACTGGGTGGTCGCGGTTACACTTACCCGCCACACGATGGCGGTGTTCTGGAGCTCCCCGGGCAGCCAGCGCTTTTCTGCCCGGCTTTCCTGCACCGCTGAACCTCCATCCCCTGGTTCTAATTCGTACGGAATTAACGAATGCATGTAAATTCGGTATTTTGTGTTGGGGGAATGTTTTAACCCAGATAGCTATGCCATGGAGCCTGTTCGTGGAATTAAAGACTTTGGCTCCATGGCAATTAAACTGTATTCGTGTGGTCTGAGTGCCATTCACCTAATAATGGGGATGGGGATCTGGGGATATGTTACATGTATATATTTACTGTACCATTTGTCCCATTATGTATTTTAAAGTGATAGTCTGTCTTTGTGTCCCCACGTGTGTAATGGAGTTTTGCCTTTGTCCTGGGAGATAATTGAATTACTTCTCCAGGGCAGAGGGGAGGAAGCCAGGATGCATTGTGGGGATGTTTTACTTCTGTATGTCTGTAATTGGTACATGTCTGTCTTTTGTTACAGTCTTCCATCTGGTCCCCTAGGGGAGTGTCCACCAGGTGGGAGACCTGCAAAAATACTGGGCAGGTAGCCCTCATTAAACAGATCCTGTTTGACCCTCAATGCGGAGCTTCTGTCTCATTATTGGGGGGATTTCTTCTTCATGTTTAGAGACTGCTGGATGGAAACGAAAGCCGCTTGGTGGATGTTATTGTTCGGCGGCTAGCAGCAGTTCGTGTATTGCCGTTCGGGAGTTTGGAGACGTTCATGGATCCCGGTCGGGAGATTGCCACTTCCCCTGCATTTGGTTCGTGCACTACAGGTTAGTCGAACGGAGTTACTGATATTGCAGACGGGGAAGGTCTTATAAACGGCGGTTTTGCCTAAAGACACTGGAGGTGTCTTAACAGAGTACCCTGATCCGAGATGATCTCCCTGGGTAACCCCATACAGGAGAAAATTTGCATGAGGGCCTCGGCTACTGTTTCAGTGTGGATATTGGTCAGTGGCACCGCTTCTGGGTATCTAGTGGCATAGTCGACCACTGTTAAGATATATTTCTTACCAGACGGACTAGGCTTCCGAAGGGGGCCTACTAAATCTACTGCTATCCTACTGAAGGGCTCTTCAATTATAGGAAGCAGATGCAGTTTTGCTTTCCGCCGATCTCCCCTCTTTCCTATTGCAATACTTGCGGACTTCCTGGCTGATTCCCGGCCAAAAGAAACTCTGGGTCAGTCTGTACCGGGTGCGACTGACCCCCAAATGCCCAGATAGCGGAATGTCGTGCGCTATCCGGAGCAATTTGGCTCGGTACCTCTGCGGTACTACTAGTTGCCTCATAATTATCGGGTCTGCTACCTGTTTGTCAGACTCCCTGTACAATAGCTGTTTGTCCCAGACAAACATCTCACCCTCTGCCCCGGGTTGGTCAGAGGTGACCTTGTCTCTATATACTTTTAAGGTAAGGTCTGTGATCACCTTTGCCGCAAATTCGTTAGGGGGAGCCCAGGGGACACATTCTAGGGGAGGGGAAGGATCTCTTACCTGGACCTCCAGGAGTGTGTTGTAGTCCTGGGTGCGGGCCTGTTGTCTAGTGACTACTGGATGTGCTTCTCCGGTGGTGGGAACCTGGGGCTCAGATCATTTCCCAGCAAAACTGTCAACTGCGGCATCAACCCCACTTCCGCATTTCCTGACCCTGCTCCCCAATGCAAATGTACCCTTGCTGTAGGAAGCTGGTATACTGCTCCCCCGGCTACCTTTACAGCCACAGTCCTGCTGGTCTTGGCTTGGTCAGATACCAGGTGACTTTTAACCAGAGTTATGGTGGCCCCTGAGTCACGGAGCCCTTGTACTGCTTTTCCCTCCAGGTAAACAGTTTGCCTGTGATGCTGGCGGTTATTGGAATTCGCCTGTAGTGCGTCTGCTTCGTGCAGCACTTCTCACTGTTCTACGGTGGTAATGGGAACTGCAGAGCCATAGGGTGCTAGTGCCTCAGCCTGGTAACAATGGGCTGCTGCTCTCGGAATTGGTGGTGGTCCTGGTCGGATCCAGATAGATCGGTCTCTGAGTTGGGGACAGTCTCGCTTGTAGTGTCCCCACTTCTGGCACTGGTGACATTGCACAGAGCTAGGCTGGCAGAACCTCAGTTGGGCAGCGGTTGGTGGGGGTGGTTGTTTTCAGGGTGGTGCTGTTGTGTTGGTGGGGTAGCTTGTCCCCCCTGGTGTCTTACTGCAGTCTTAAGACTACAGGTTTTTGTTGCCTGCGAGCATCCATGTAGTCATCTGCTTTCCTAGCTGCCTCAGTGAGGGATGTAGGGTTGCTCCTGTAGCAGAGCTGCAATATCTAATCCCAATATCTCCACTGGTAAAAGAAGGTAAAAGAAGCGCGCTGAAAATAAAGGCAATATCCCAAATCCCCCAGTAACCGGACGAAACACAGTTCTGGCAGTCAACTGAAGATTTTATTCACAAGCTCCAGTATTTATGTGATTCCCCATGCAAGGGGTTTCCTTAGTCACTTTACAGGGGTTATACAGTAGAGGACTACATGGGGAACTGAACATGCAGGACCATTGTACCGAATGACCATTCAGCAGATAGCTGGGGTCTGAGCGCACACTTTGTGAAAGTACCGCTCAGATCCCAGCATAAATAACCGAACGCCGCACGAAATACATTTTACCACCAACTTTTCAGAAAGTCACGAATACATAGGTTGGAAGAAAGTACCGAAAAACTGGCACTCCCGAACGGCCTGGAAGTCCAGCGGTGTTCGCGCCGTCGAGTAGCCGATTTTAGTTCCAGGCACTCGGCGACCAAACACCGCTGGGCTAAAGGAAATCCAAGATGGCCGCCGCCGCGTGGTCGGTATCCGAATGATGGCCACTCTGAAAATCAATTAGCAGCCTGTTAAGATTGCCCCCGGTCTAGCAGAGGGGTTGATCGCTTAGACGTCCTGGTTAGAGGAGAACAGAGGTCTTTCGGTAGAAAGCTGCAAGTGTAGAATATTCCCAAGCATAAGCATTAATATTCCGTATCCCTACAACATGAGTCGAGGCTGCAAGTTGAGGGTCAAAACGAACTGGCTTTACTGGCACACAACATGGCAATTTATGTGATTCCTCAGGTCCAAGGACAGCCCCCTGTGGACCTGATGGAATACAGGTACAGTACAGACAAGTAACCAATCCCAATACAGTGTATCATTTGAATTATTACCCGCCCAGCTTGGAGATAATGAGGCCAACGGTTATACAATCTAATTATCTCAAAGCGCACAAAAGACCACGTTTTATTATGTCCCAGAAAACTGTATAAAAATCCATAACTTTAACATTAATAAGGGAAAACAGCTCATTCTACCATTCATTTAATAGCTCGCGTTCGGATACATTAAACATACGAATGGCGCTCTAATCCCACAAACAGAATGGGCTCTTTCTGCCGTATAAAGTCCCTTCGGCATTTTGGATTGTGAGTCTCGGATGGTGGCCATGTTTTCAGATGGTTTAGCGGGCAGCGGGACCTCGCTTCCAACTTATGGAACTAAACCCGGGTATCAGTTCATGCGAAGCCCCGCTGTCTGTCTGGTAGTGGAACTCGTTCGGTACATGAACGAGGACCAACTGGTAGCATGGTACTTGAGTTGCGGTTAACCGCAGAAACCACAGGCTAATGGCCGCCACGCGACCCACTGTAGGGGGTCTCCGTTCGTGTGGTTGTTCGGTAGGTTCCCTTCGGTACTTTGTGTGCGAATGTCGATCCCCCCAGGCCCATCAATTAGTCTGTGGTTAACCGCAGACCGCAGCCGCCTGGGTGGTTAATGGCTGGTTGGGTGGTCGACCGTTCGGTACTTTGCGGGGTGACGAGGTTAAGTGGCGGAACATGCCAGCATTTGGGGGGTACCTCGTTCGTATCACGAATGGAGTCTTTATAAGAGTTCGTGTAATCCATTCGTGTTTTCCTCTGCTTAAACGTATAGAGTTGTAACAGTACCAATCGGTATTAACAGTAACACAGTCATTTCGAGTCTTTTGTAACAATGCTCCCTCTTTGTGGAACACTCTGGCAGACTTTTCGGGGCAGACTAAGGCTGTCCAGACTGGCAAGTTTATGCTGGGCTGAGGTCAGTTTGCCGGGATAACCCGTCGGCGTTGCCGTTCTGCTTCCCGTGTCGGTAGGTGATTGTAAAACTAAACGGTTGCAAAGATAAGCTCCAGCATAACAATCTTCCATTATCCCCAGCGACCCGGTTGAGCCACACCAATGGGTTATGGTCTGTAACCAGAGTGAGCTCTTGTCCATACAAATAGGGGGTTAACTTCTTTAATGCCCACACCAGGGCCAAACACTCCTTTTCTACTGCGGCACAGCTGACTTCGCGTGGTAGGAGTTTTCAACTGATGTAGGCAATCGGGTGTTCCTTCCCATCATCTCCTACTTGGCTGAGGACAGCTCCCAGCCCGAACATAGAAGTGTCTGTATGAACAATAAAATGTTGATTAGGGGCTGGGGCAGCTAAGACAGGAGCATTGATCAAAGCAGTTTTGAGCGCTTGTATAGCAGTTTCACAGTGGGGAGACCACAGGACCTGTCGGGGAAGGTTTTTCTTTGTCAGGTCGGTCAGAGGTTTGGCAATGGCACTATACTCAGGTACAAATCTCCTGTAGTACCCGGCGGTACCTAGGAAGGCTAGCACTTGGGTCTTAGTGTGAGGGGTGGGCCAGTTGGCGACCACCTCTATCTTAGCCGGCTCCGGTCACTGTTTCCCACATCCTACCCGGTGGCCCAGGTACTGTACCTCAGCCATCCCAAAGTGGCATTTCTCTGGCTTCAGGGTCAGGCCCGCGGCCCGAATCTGATCCAGGACTATTCCCACATGAGCCAAGTGTTCCTCCCAGGACTCACTATGGATCGCTATGTCGTCCAGGTATGCGCAGGCAAATTCCTGGAAGCCATCAAGGAGCCTGTCCACCAAGCGCTGGAATGTGGTGGGGGCATTCTTCATCCCGAACGACATGACCTTAAAGTGGTACAAACCGAACGGGGTGACGAAGGCCGACTTGGGGATAGCCTCCCTGGCCAGAGGGATTTGCCAGTAACAGAGGTCAATGGTAGTTAGGTAGTTCCCCCAGGCTATGCGATCCAGCAGCTCATCCACTCTGGGCATGGGATAAGCATCGGTGACGGTCTTGTCATTGAGTTTCCGATAGTCCACACAGAATCTGGTAGTACCGTCCTTCTTGGGTACCAGAACCACTGGGGATGCCCAGGGACTATCGGAAGCTTCAATGACCCCTAGCCGGAGCATCTCATCTATTTCCTTTTTCATGCCTGCCCGTACTGCCTCCGGAATTTGGTAGGGGGCCTGTCTTAATGCGTGTTGCGGAACTGCCTTCGGTAGGTGTCCGGGGTCACAGCGTACCGCTTCAGTAGCGTCTCCTTTACTGTGGGGTATTGGGCCACTTCTTCGGTGCTGAGTGTCCGGAAGGCTTCCATGGCCCGCCCGGTTAACTTTCCTGCCAGGATACGCAGCCACGCTGAAACGGGTATCTGATGTAGAGCACATTGTCTGCATTGAGGCTGCAAGTTGAGGGTCAAAACGAAATGGCTTTACTGGCACACAACATGGCAATGTATATGATTCCTCAGGTCCAAGGACAGCCCCCTGTGGACCTGATGGAATACAGGTACAGTACAGACAAGTAACCAATCCCAATACAGTGTATCATTTGAATTAGTACCCGCCCAGCTTGGAGATAATGAGGCCAACGGTTATACAATCTAATTATCTCAAAGCGCACAAAAGACCACGTTTTATTATGTCCCAGAAAACTGCATAAAAATCCATAACTTTAACATTAATAAGGGAAAACAGCTCATTCTACCATTCATTTAATAGCTCGCGTTCGGATACATTAAACATACGAATGGCGCTCTAATCCCACAAACAGAATGGGCTCTTTCTGCCGTATAAAGTCCGTTCGGCATACCGAAGGTTCCCTTCGGTACTTTGTGTGCGAATGTCGATCCCCCACAGGCCCATCAATTAGTCTGTGGTTAACCGCAGACCGCAGCCGCCTGGGTAGTTAATGGCTGCCACACTCCGGTGGTTGGGTGGTTGACCGTTCGGTACTTTGCGGGGTGACGAGGTTAAGTGGCGGAACATGCCAGCATTTTGGGGGTCCCTCATTCGTATCACGAATGGAGTCTTTATAAGAGTTTGTGTAATCCATTCGTGTTTTCCTCGGCTTAAACGTATAGAGTTGTAACAGTATCAATCGGTATTAACAGTAACACAGTCATTTCAAGTCTTTTGTAACACAGCCGATTGATACAATGTTGCAATAGGTTAATGGGAGCCACACGACCCCCTGTGTGTGGGCTCCCATTCGGTACTTTGTTTCATGAACAGTGTGGAAAGTCACTGTTCGTGAAACTACCATATGAATGCTAGTGGCTTTCGGGCTGTTAGCATACGAATGCTCTTTATTAAAGTTATAAGTGAATACATAAACTAACAGAATTGGACCAGCTTTTCTAGGACAACCTGTAGACGTATAACAGCATAATCTGAAGTGGCTAGGTTTGCCACAGGTCCCTTACTCATTCCTGGACATCTGTTGGTACACCATCATAGAATTGTTCCAACAGCAACATTTGTAATGTGCCCTACATGGACCGTGCTTTGTTAGCCTGTACCCATCCGAGGACCGCCCGATATAGTCTACAAGCCCAATATTTCTCTGCTTTCATTAGCTCCCTAAACCGCCTTCTGTATGCCTCTGGTGTGATGGCATACCGGGCCAATATAATTTTCATTACCTGACTGTAGTCACGGATTTCTTTGTCTGGTACAGTGCGGTAAGCTTCTGCTGCTCTCCCAGTTAGTCGCCCAGCTAGAATGGGGACCCAATCCTCTGAGCTGATCTTATGCAAGGCACACAGTCTTTCAAAATCCTGGAGGAAGGCATCTATGTCTTCCTCTGCCTCTACATACATTTTAAACGCTTGGTAGGGTATCTTTGGCTTACCCTCTTGTACCATGGTCACTGCTGAGCTGCGTTCTGGGGTTGACGATATCCTTTGCCTCAGTACAAACTCCTGGACTTCTGTCATTGTCCTGGAGATGATCTCTGCCGGTGGATTTTCCCCATAAAAGGAGAGCTTAAACTGTAGCTGCCTTTGAAACTCAGCTTGCTCTTGTCCTTCCGCTGAATCACTACTTTCGGGAACCGAACCGCCATCTGTTCGGTATTCCGCCGTGACTTCGGCCATGAGAACAGCTTTATTGCTGGCTGGAATACCCCTTGCTTCCAGGAGATCTTTTAGCGTGGAGTGTTTTAGTGTAGAATAGTTAATCTCCATTGGTACTTGTTCCTCTGTGAGTCTGGATCCCGGCGCTGCCAACCAATGTAGCGGAGAGTTGGTCTCTCACAGACTATCTCCGCTGGTAATCCAAATAAGGCTCAGGAACAAGTAATAAAACCCAAGAGAATAATATCCACGATTAGTAAAGTAATCCAAAAGTATCCCACACGTTTCCCAATGACTGGACAACACACAGCATTAGGAACTGAACTTTGAATCCACACAACCTTCTTTTAAAGCTTTCTCCCATGCAAGGGAGGGAATTCACATTAATTAGTACAGTATCCAATAGTGTAACCGTTACCTCCCACACATCTCCTCCCCTCAGTGTGACACATATACAAACTGTAGTTTTATCCAATTTCTGGATGTACCCCAAAACAGTCAGAATTTTATGCTGGTAGCCCTAATCTGGTTGACTAACATATTCAAAATTCACCAAGAGGGGTTCGGGAGTTAGATGGAAGGTGAAATTTGACCGACCGCACACGAGGTAGTATCCGAAAAAGGCTCCATGTGTTTTGGCCTTGCAGTCGGTCTCCGTTCGGGAGTTAAAATACATAGAAATACTTGCCATCCACAGCCAATCTTACATTCGTATTAATTCTCTTGTTCGGGACATTTATTTTCCCGAACGAGGGGCTGGTTGGCCCCTCCGTTCGTGAGTTACAGAGCTCTGGAGGTCTCAGAAGTGTTTGGGTGTTTGAGTGTCCGATTTGACTTCCAGACACTCGCCGACCAAACACTGCTGAGATTTTCTTGCGTAAGATGGCTGCCGCCACGTGGTTCGTATGCCGAACGGCGACCACACAGATACATACAAAGTAACAATTATACCTTCAATTAGTTTACGGTTACAGAGTGTGAAAGCTTAATGAGGTGCACAATTCTCGCTGGGGTGGTCTGATGGTTCGGTATTTTCATTTGTATGAAAAACAGAATGAAAACTACCGTACAATTAGACGAAAGCTACATACAATACTGCTATACATGGCCATAATTACACGAAATACATTTTTAACACAAATTCTTGAGGACCGTCCAATGCCATCCGCTACAAGGTTAATTTAGTCTCCTTACTGATTGCCTCCCACAATGTCTTAGAGTACAAGTCTTACTACTACGATGATCTGTCCATCGTTCTATAGACCAGAATCCCAGACTCAATCAGAAATTCACCACCCTTAGAATTTATCCTAGCCTTCAGACTTTTCATGGCGTAATTGGCTCTACTCTCACCATAGAGAAGGTTTGCATCGACAACCTGGAGTATTACCTCCAAGCACACCCTTCCAGTCACTTATTCGACTTTCTACAATAAGGTTTCATACACCATTAACACACAGGTCTGGTCCCACTCCCGTCTGGTATTCACGAGTCTCAGTACCTTCAGTCCGCATTACTAGACCCTGCAACATAATCACGTTGCTTAAGAAGGCATTTGACAACCCACATTAATTACCCACTCCTAGCCTCAACTCATTGCTTTCCTCTAAGGAATTCTCCCAGCACTATGCCAAAGGGGATGACTGGAGCTTGGGTGGGCAAGATGGATATTTACAACGCCTCCAAGCTTCTACCTATTCAGCCATCCCGAGGGCATGTTCGTGGCATTTTATGGAGGGACTGTCATTACTTTCCCACACGTTTAACTTTTAGAGCAAAGAGTAACCCCAAGCAGTTTGTCTTATTTGCTAACACACTATGTTGGCTACTACTCAATATTAGCGAATGTCCTGCGGTCACCCGTTATTTTAGATGACCTCCTCACGATAGAAAGCCCTCACTCCACTCCGGTTAGTATTCACAAGACAATGGCACCCTGTTCATCATTAGGGGTTCCACTTTCACAATCTGATTTTCTTAGGTATTCATCTTGACACTATCACGCCACAGAACATGTCCACCTACAGAGAAGGAGTAATGGAGTCCGTGGAACCTTTTCTTGTGAAGAGCACGTGTACTGGGGGGGTTCTACAGTCCTTACTGGGCACATTGAACTTCGCTCTGAGAATTATTCATCAGGGCCGCACATTTATTGCTGTGTCTTCTTCCCACCGACAGTTGCATTTTGGCACTAGTTGTGCTTACTACGGCTCAGGTTCATATCACACTGGAATAGAAAGGCCAGGTGTGACGAGAGCAATCTCGCCACATTGCATTGGAGAAGCCTGGTTGCTCGTCTGCTGCCTTTGGACTATGGCCCCCTGTAGCGGAGCGGCAATAATAAATCCCACGATCTCCGCTGGTTAAGAAGGTAATCCACAGTCAAGCGCTGAAAAGCAAGGCAATATCCCAAATCCCTCAGTAACCGGACGAAACACAGTTCTGAGAGTCAACTGAGGTCTTTATTTGCAGCTCCAATATTTATACAAGTCTCCATGCAAGGGGTTTCCATACTGCCTTAGCAGGGGTAACACAGTAGGGGACTACATGGGGGACTTCACATTTTGGGCATTTCTCCCATCAGGCACTGCTGCACAAGAGGGATCCTCCCTCCGTGCAGCAGAACCGGCAATTTATATTAAAATAAATAACTTTTCGAATATTGGGTTGATTTGCACGAATGGAAGTTCGGTAGATAGCTGGGGTCTGAGCACATAATTCGTGAGATTACCGCTCAGATCCCAGCTAAAACAACCGAACGCCGCACTAAAAACATATGTGGCAAACCTAGCCACTTGGACATTATACAGAGACTGTGGCTTTAAGGGTTGCCAGTATGGTTGTGGGGATATTTATGTCCCTGGGTGTAATGTATGCTGACTATATAACATTGTATTCCCTGTATTAGCTATCTGCCGAAAGCAGATAGCTGTATTTCATTTCGTTTCACGAACGGCACCTTTGCGGGCTGTTCGTGAACCGAATAAACCACCCTGTAATAGCCCACACATTAAGAGACGTGTGGCGCTTGTTAACCGATTGCAACAATGTTGCAATCGGTAATTAGAGGCTCTCCTAGGTGGCCGTCGTTCGACTACCCACCACGCGGCAGTCGGCCATCTTGGATCCTTTGTCTCCCCAGTGGTATTTGGTCGTCAAGCGCATGGTACTAAAAACGGCTACTCGACGGCGCTTACACAGCTGGACTTCCAGGCCATTCGGGAGTTCCGTGCCGTTCGGTATTTTATTCCCCATATGCCAATCGGTCTTTTGAATGCATGTTTTGGTGAATATGTTTTTCGTGCGGCGTTCGCATGTTTTAGCTGAGATCTGAGCGATAATCTCACGAATTATGCGCTCAGACCCCAGCTATCTACCGAACGTCCATTCGTGCAAATCAACCTGATGTTCGAAAAGTTGTGTATTTTAATATAAATTGCCGGTTCTGCTGCACGGAGGGATAATCCACTTAACGGTACATTCCAGTGGGATGATCCCTCTCGTGCAGCAGTGCCTGATGGGAGAAATGCTCTGTACTTTAAGTTCCCCACGTAGTCCACTCCTGGAATACCCCTGGAATAGGACTCAGGAAACCCCTTGCATGGGGAATTGTATAAATTGTGGAGCTTGTGAATAAAGCCTGAGTTGACTATCCCTGGAAGCGCAAGAATGGGTGAGAGACCGCAAACCTCTCACCTTACCTGAAGCCGCTAGATTGGCGGACCAACATTTTGATGCCAGGAGACATCATGGGCCAGTTAATAGGCGCTACCCGAGACCGCCTGCACAACCCAACACAACAACCTCCGCACCAGTCAACCCCACTCCGTTTAGACCGGCACAAGGGAACCCACCACCTTCCTCTCACTACAAGGGCAGATCCAACATTCAGTGCCATACCTGCCGACAGTGGGGGCATATGTCCAGAGAGTGCACACAGAACCGGAGCAGACATGCATGGAATCAAGTGAGGCAGAACTCCACACCAAGGGCAGCGGCACATCACTACCAAGTAGAACCTGACACCCAAGAGTTGCTGAGCTTTCAGGCAGAGGAACCCCTGGGCGTTTTACATGAAGTGATGTCTGCCCAGGCCACTGACAACCGGCAGCATCATCGCCAAGTTGTGTTTGTGGGGGGGAAGGAAGTACAGGGACTACAGGACTCAGGAGCCACATTGACCCTGGTGGCCCCACATTTGGTTCCGGATACCGCTCACACTGGCGGGTCTGTGGCAGTCCGAGTGGCAGGGGGAGCCATGTACCGCCTACCCACCGCAAAGGTGCATTTGAACTGGGGTGCTGGGGAGGGGGTTGTGGAAGTGGCTATTATGAAGCAGTTACCCGCGGATGTTGTATTGGGGAATGACTTGGGCCGGATGACTTCTGCATTTGTACCTCAGGCCCCTCTGCAAGAGGCCCACCCTGTGACTACTCGGCAATAGGCTCGCACCACTGTTCCAAAAACACACTCTGAGGCTCAGGTAAGAGACCGTGACTCACCCTTGACCCATATGACCTGGGACACCCCGACTACCTTTGAAGCCGAGGTCCAGACAGACCCCACGTTACAGGTGTACAGGGATAGAGTAAGCACTGATCAGGCCGGGCTAGAGGGGGAGCGGTACATTTGGGAGAAAAGGCTATTATACAGGATAGCAGAGAGGGTGATAGGGGCTCTGTCACAGTAAACACCAAACAGTTAGTAGTTCCCCAAAAATATAGACAGGAGCTTTTGAGGATAGCTCACGATATTCCTCTCTCTGGCCATTTAGGGATGACCCGTACCCGGTACCCGCTGACACACGCCTTCTTCTGGCCGGGAATTTCCAAAGACGTGAGGCATTACTGTACCTCATGTGACATATGTCAGTGAGTAGGTAAGAGGGGGGGCCGCCACAAGGCGAAACTTTGCCCCCTTCCCATCATTGAGGAACCTTTTAGCCGCGTGGCCGTAGACATAGTGGGGCCGCTACCTAAGCCTAGTCCCTCTGGGAAGAGGTATATCCTAACCGCGGTGGACTACGCCACCCGGTATCCTGAAGCTATCGCCCTATCCAATATCCACGCTGAAAAAGTAGAGGAGGCCATGATGAACATCTTCTCTAGGGTAGGATTTCCTCAGGAGATAATCTCTGATAGGGGGGCCCAATTTACAGCCGAGGTCACCCAGCAATTATGGAAGCTATGTGGCATTAAGCCGATCGTTAACTCTGCTTACCATCCCCAATCCAACGGATTATGCGAAAGATTCAATGGTACCCTAAAGCAGATGCTCCGTACGTTTGGAAAGGCCCATAAGGACTGGGAACGATTTCTTCCCCATCTGCTATTTGCCTATAGGGAAGTACCACAAGAATCTACCGGCTTTTCCTCGTTTGAGCTGTTGGATGTACAAAGCCTATACACAATTATCCCACATGAAGAAAGTGTGGAGGCTATCCGTCAAGTTTTGACAAGATCTACAGTGTATAGTGGTGTAGCGGCAGGGCCGGCGCTACCTGTAAGGCGGACTAGGCAGCCGCCTAGGGCGCCCCTTGGGAAGGGGCGCCGCCAGGAGCGCCGGCCCCCCTAATGCTGCAGCCGCCCGAGCGCTCTGTAGAGAGCCTCAGGCGACTGCAGCTTTTCCCGGGCGGTGCGTCCATGAGGGCGGACCGCACCGCCCGGGCGCAGCATGGGGAGAGGGGCTGACAGGAGGGAAGCGCTCAGCGCTCCCTCCTGTCAGCCCCTCTCTGTAGCGTGGCCGAGCCCTGTATAGTCGGCGGCTACAGGGAGCATCTGTCTCCTGTACCCGGCCGGACTAACAG
>OW240922.1:31165558-31226322 GCA_933207985.1 Pelobates cultripes | reverse complement strand
CAGCTATTGCTTGCCCTTAATCATCTATTTGAAGACAACAATTGCTTAGATTAAACTTCCCACATACACCTCCCTCTACTGCCAATAGGTAATCCAAAACTAATCTATTCTGGTAGATGGCTGTCCTCATCCTAGTGTTATGCTTCGCTAGGAGATTGAGCGCTTGTGATGTTTCATTGGTAACTATCTCAACTACTGCTTGTAATCTTATAATACGATTAAGCATATATATTGGGGTTCTGTATCCATAAGTACCATCCTCTGCCCACGTAGCTGGCCCATAATAATCTATAATACGCTGGGGAAGCCACTCATCATCTTCCCAGGTACCTATCTCTAGGGGTGCCCTTTTCTTCCTATGATTTACATCATATACTTTAACTCCCAAAGTCTCTCCTGTTTCAATTGGCAACAAGAAGAAGGATGGTTTGAGCATACCCAATACACATGCCCCTTCTCAGTCCTGTGGTAACTCCGAATATGCTTTCTTACCACAAATCCAGTACAAATTTGCTGGGGCTTTCCAACTAGATGTAGCAGATAGGTCAAACCATACATCGTTTAAATTTGTATAATTTGCAAACGGATTAGACGGTTCTGAGACATTTGAAGCTGACCACCAAATAGTATCCTTTGTATCGTCATTATAAGCTTTCTGCCCTAAACAAGTCAATTCTCCTACAGATGTATTAAACATTATTCCTTTCCTTGCTATACAAACATAACCTATAATGGAGGTCTTTAATTGCCACTCAGATTTATCTCTAACACTCACTTGATAATCAGATTGAGAAGATATTAGTTGTTCAACTGTCTCAGAACCAGAATACATTACCTCCTTTGCTTCCCAAGGCCATTGGTCTCCCATATTAGTACCTCCACACACATAGCAGTTGGTTACATTAAGACTACCAGCAATGCTATCAGCTAGGTCTATGAATAAGTTTTTTTATATTATGGGGAACCTTATCTTCCACACTCATCTCCTCATAAAAAGAATGGAAAACCTGATGAGTCTGTATCTGTCTCTATTCCTCTGTATAATATCGTCCCAGGATCCAAACCTGTTCCATATACTTGGAACCCAAATAGATTCCCAAACTTATCTATAAATAGCTCTGGGTCCTTGATAAGTATATGGACTGGGTTACACTCCATAGACTTACAATATGGCTTGGTAGGCAATCTAGTGATAATCATATCCTTATCTACTGTCTGTCCCCAGGTTGCCCATCCCACACAGGACCAATACGGACAATAATTGTAGTCTTTATTTAGGTAGTTTGGATCTATATACTTATGCTTATTACTAGGACAAATATACTTATCATTAGACCCATACGTTCTTTCCCATTTAAGACCACCACATACATTCCATGGCTTCCTACTACCTGATATCGCCTTACATGCATCAAATAGCAATACACCTGGAGAATGTACGCTTTCTAGTACAGTCTTATTTATCAGGTTCCCCTGTGCGTTCTCATTCAGAATAGTCAACCAAATTGTACGGGGCTGATACTCAGGATTAAAACACCTAGGTTCTCCTGCTCCTATATGGCATACACTATAATCTGTACCTAAGTATCTACACTTTGATACATGTCCTGTGCACTCATATTGCGAATGCCAAATAAGGGTCTGGGAAATACGATTGCCTGTTTTCGTAGTCTTAATGCAAACCTCGCAGCCTGGTGTGTCGGTACCTCTACCTTCCTGAATAATTAAAAACACACATATATACATCATCAAACACATTACTCCTGACATCTTCTTCCTAATTCTTCGAACGTGCGACGGCACCTCAGCTTCCAGGCGTGTGAGGGCTGCAGGGAATGGAGTCCTTCTGATCCTCACTGTTCTTCACAGAGGATTCCTCTGGCTTAAACGTTGGTAGGTGGTCAGGCTTTATTGTGGTCGTCAAAACACCTACTTGTAGATCTTTGTTGATGTTCCCTTGTAACAATACTCTTCGCAAAAACCACTTTTAATCTAAATGGGTCACTCGCTTCAACCGGATCTTGCAGGGATTCTCAGGACCTTGAGTAGCTTGCCAAGAATCTGCTGCTGGTTTAACCCTGGAGTGATGAATCCACGGAGTCACCTCTGCCACCTTTATAGCGTTGGAGTAGACAAAAGAACAGCATAAGGACCCCTCCACTTTGGCCCCAACAGTACACTGTTCCACTCCTTTATCCAAACTTGGTCTCCTGGATGGTACGAATGGACAGGTGGATAAATATTTACAGGTAACCTATCTTGTACCCATTTCTGTACCTCCTCCATAGTTTTACCCAACTCTACAACCTGCCGCCGAGTAATTCCTTCTCCCAACTGACTCAAGTCCCCCCTTAAGTTACTAAGTATGGGAGGTGGACGCCCATACATAATTTCAAAGGGTGATAGACCTAACTTTCTGGTAGGTGTACTACGAATGCGCAACAGAGCTATTGGCAAAAGAACATTCCACTTGAGTTGGGTTTCTTGACACATTTTTGCCAATTGGGTCTTAATGGTTCTGTTCATCCTTTCCACTTTCCCAGAACTCTGAGGCCTATATGCTGTATGAAGTTTCCACTTAATACCACGCATATGAGTCAGTTGTTGTAGGCACTGATGGACAAAAGCTGGACCATTATCTGATCCTATAGAACACGGTAGTCCATATCGGGGTATTATTTCTCGCAACAGAAATCGCACAACTTCTCCTGCTTTCTCTGTACGAGTTGGACACGCCTCTACCCATCCTGAGTAGGTACGCACAGCTAATAGTAGGTAACGATGTCCGCCGGATTTGGGCATTACCGTGTAGTCTATTTGGAGATCAGACATAGGAAGCCCTCCCATGTACTGGACTCCCGGTGGTTTCACTGGACCTTGCCTTGCGTTGTTCTTGGCACATGACACGCATCTTCGAACAATGGCTTAAGTCAACTTGGACAATCTTGGTATGTAGAAATGCTTCCTAAGAGATTCTTCCATACTATCTCTTCCAGAATGTGTCCCATTATGATAATTCTGGACAATTTCTACAGCTAGCGATGCTGGAATAACTATTCTTCCATCTTCTAACTGATACCAACTATTCTCCAAATATTTCCCAGCTTCAGTCTTTAACCACTCTACTTCTTGAGCTGTATAAACTGGAGTCCACTGGGACAGAGGGGTCGGTATAAGAGCTGCTACACACTCCCCATACTCTTTTTGTCTGGATTCAGCGGCACGCTTAGCTGCACTATCTGCCATCCGATTTCCTTTCACCACATCACCATCACCTTTCAGATGTGCTCGACAATGTATGATACCAACTTCCTTCGTCCCCCATACAGCTTCCAATAGTTGTAATCTCTCAGCTGCGTACTTGAGTTCTTTTCCTTCTGAGGTCAGTAATCCTCTTTCTTTATACAAAGCTCCATGGGCATGAGTGGTTAAAAACGCGTACTTTGAGTCTGTGTAGATATTTACTTTCAACCCTTCAGCCAATTGCAAAGCCCGTGTAAGTGCAATTAATTCTGCCTTCTGTGCTGATGTTCCTTTTGACAATGGCCGCGCTTCTATCACCTTGTCTATAGTTGTCACTGCATATCCAGCATAGCGAATCCCTTCTTTCACGTAACTACTGCCGTCCATGTAAAACTGAACATCGGGGTTCTAGATGGGAAAATCATGAAGGTCCGGTCTACTTGGGAACACTTCATCCATTACCTCCAGGCAATCATGTCGACTCTCAGTAGGTTGCGGCAAGAGGGTAGCTGGGTTCAAGGCACTCTCGGGTTCTCGCATAACATGGCTTGATACTTAGTCATGCGGCTATTGCTAAACCAATGATTACCTTCATAGTCTAGCAACGTCTGTACTGCGTGCGGGACTCGCACATAGAGTTCCTGACCCAGAGTGAGCTTGTCAGCTTCTGCTACCAACAGGGCGGCGGCAGCTACGGCCCTTAGACAAGGAGGAAGACCACTGGCTACTGCATCCAGTTGTTTGGACATATACGCAACAGGTCGTTGCCATGATCCCAGATACTGTCAGTACTCCCACAGCCATCCTTCTTTGCTCGTGTACATATAAGTAGAATGGACGTGTATGATCAGGTAGACCTAATGCGGGGGCGCTCATCAATGCCTTCTTAACATCCTCAAATGCCTTCTGCTGTTTGATGGTCCACAGGAAGGAATCATGTTCCGTGCCTTTAATAGCGGCATAGAGGGGTTTTGACAGTATCGCATAACTGGGAATCCATATCCTACAGAAGCCTGCTGCCCCCAAGAATTCTCGCACTTGTCTTCTATTCTTAGGTGTTGGTATTTGGCATACAGCCTCTTTTCTTTCAGGCCCCATTATCCTTTGACCTTCAGAGATATGGAATCCCAGATACTTGACAGTTGGCTGACACAACTGAGCTTTCTTCCTGGACACCTTGTATCCTGCCTTCCAAAAATGTGCAGTAAATCATAAGTTGCTTGCTGGCATATCTCTTTAGTAACTGCTGCTATCAACAAATCATCCACGTATTGTAGTAGTACACATTCTCCTGGGATGGACTTGAAATCTAATAAGTCCTGACTTAATGCTGATCCAAATAGGGTAGGTGAATTTTTAAACCCTTGGGGTAATCTTGTCCAGGTCATCTGACGTTTCGAGCCCATTACAGCATCTTCCCATTGGAATGCAAAGAACACTTTATTGATACTGTCTCAGTATTTAATATTCCATCTGGCAGTCAGACAGATACAGACATATTCTGTATTCTAGTCCCTTTCTCTCTTACTCTCTCATAATATATGGGTCTGTATACATCCGGATTGGTGTTTAGGGGTTCTTGCTGCTCGATACTAGTATTGTGGTTACAGATATTTTCTTTTCAGCTCTCTTTCTAGATTTAGAGATGGAGTCCATCACTCCTTATGTATATTATTACGTTTTAGTGGTTATGGTGCATTAAGTTTAATTAGTTTGTTTCTTTTATTAGGGATCATACCTTTGAGTAGACCCTTTTCCAATAAAGCTATTTTATAGATATATTTCATATTAGCATCTATTGCAGAACTTTCCTCTAAGAGCTCCTGTTGCTATTTTTAGCCCAGGATCACTCACCTATCTACTTAACTGCCGCTATCAACAAATCATCCACGTATTGTAGTAGTACACATTCTCCTGGGATGGACTTGAAATCTAATAAGTCCTGACTTAATGCTGATCCAAATAGGGTAGGTGAATTTTTAAACCCTTGGGGTAATCTTGTCCAGGTCATCTGACGTTTCGAGCCCATTACAGCATCATTGGAATGCAAAGATACACTGGCTTTCTGTAGCAATTCGTAGGCAAAAGAAGGCATCTTTAAGGTCCAAGACTGTAAAATAAGTAGCCCCACCCGGAATCAAGGCAAGCAGGTTATAAGGATTGGGCACAACTGGATGTATACTTACTACCGCATCATTGACTGCTCTCAAATCCTGCACAGGACGATACTCATCTGACCCAGGTGTAGCAGAACGCCAATATTAAATCCACGAATTCCGCTGGTTCAGGAAGTAATCCACAGTCAAGCGTTGAAACAACAAGGCAATATCCCCAACCTCAACTGAAGTCCTTTAATTCTGCTTCACAATTTATACAAGTCCCCATGCAAGGGGTTTCCTGAGTCCCCTCCCAGGGGCATTCCTAGAGGGGACTACATGGGGAACTTACAGTACAACACATTTCTCCCATCAGGCACTGCTGCACGAGAGGGGTCCTCCTCCTAGAATATGCCGTTAAGTGGATTATCCCCTCGTGCAGCAGAACCGACAATTTATTCAAAAATCCATAACTTTGTGAATATACTGTTGATTTGCACGAATGGACGTTCGGTAGATAGCTGGGGTCTGAGCGCATCATTCGTGAGATTACCGCTCAGATCCCAGCTAAAATAACCGAACGCCGCACGAAAAACACATTTATTGAAAACCATATTGAAAAGACCGATTGCCTTCCAGGGAATGAAATACCGAACGGCCTGGAACTCCCGAACGTCCTGGAGGCTCAGCGGTGTTCGTGCCGTCGAGTAGCCGTTTTTAGTACCATGCGCTCGACGACCTAGCACCGCTGAGGGAACAAAGGATCCAAGATGGTCGGTAGTTGAACGACGGCCACCCAGGAGAGCCTCTAATTACCGATTGCGTGGGCTATTAGGGGTAGTGTTTTCGGTTCACGAACGGCCCTCCAAAGTGCCGTTCGTGAAACGAAAGGAAAACCCCCATACAAATAGCTATCTGCATTCGGCGGATAGCAAATACAGGCAATTCAATACATTACAGTCAGCATACAATATACGTAGTTAAACACATATCTTCCCAGACATACAGGCAACCCTTAAAGGTACAGTCTTTGGTTATAGTCCAAGTGGCTAGGTTTGCCACAATGCTCCCCCAGAACCAAGCCGGCATACACAGTCTGATCCCAACGGATCGGCTTGGGGATGTCCGGGGGAGGGCTCACAGATCACTTCTCAAAGTCTGTTTGTCTGGATAACCCGTCGGCGTTACCGTTTTGTTTCCCGGGGCGATAATGGATGGTAAAGTCAAAAGGCTGTAGCGCCAAACTCCAGCGCAGCAGCCTGGCATTGTCTCCAGCCACACGGTTTAGCCACACCAACGGGTTGTGATCTGTGAGCAAGGAAAAGGGTTGCCCATAGAGATATGGCTGTAACTTTTTCAGGGCCCACACGACGGCCAGGCATTCTTTTTCTATGGCGGCGTAGCTCACTTCTCGGGGTAACAATTTCCGGCTCAAATATGCTACGGGATGTTCTCTGCCATCTGCTCCTACCTGGCTCAGTACTGCTCCCAATCCAAACATTGAGGCCTCTGTGTGGACAAGAAAACGTTTAGCTGGATCAGGAGCAGCCAGTACAGGGGCATTGGTCAGAGCCGTCTTCAGTTGGTTGAATGCCTGTTCACACTCTGGGGCCCAGATGACCTGCCTGGGCAGGTTCTTCTTTGTCAGGTCAGTCAGGGGTTTGGCCAGGGCACTGTAATTGGGCACAAATTTTCTATAATACCCAGCGGTACCTAAGAAGGCAAGGACTTGGGTTTTGGTCCTAGGGGTAGGCCACTGGGCTACGGCTTCAATCTTTGCGGGCTCAGGCTTCTGTTGCCCGCTACCTACCCGGTGCCCTAAGTATTGGACCTCCGCCATCCCTATGTGGCACTTGCTGGGTTTCAAGGTAAGCCCTGCCTCCCTGATCCGATCTATTACAGCCCCTATATGTCGTAGGTGATCCGACCAGGTCTGGCTGTAGATGGCAATATCATCCAGGTATGCACACGCATAATCCTGGAACCCGTCCAGTAGCCGATCCACCATCCGCTGGAATGTCGCGGGGGCATTCTTCATCCCGAATGGCATGACTCGAAATTGGTACAAGCCAAACGGGGTGACAAACGCCGACTTGGGGATGGCGTCCTCGGCTAGTGGAATTTGCCAGTATCCCTTACAAAGATCTATTGTCGTGAGATACTGGCCTCTGGCCATCCTATCTAGCAGTTCGTCTATCCGGGGCATCGGGTAAGCGTTCGACACGGTTTTGTCGTTCAACCTCCGGTAGTCCACACAGAACCGGGTGGTACCGTCTTTCTTGGGGACCAGGACTACCGGCGATGCCCAGGGGCTATCGGAGTGTTCGATAACCCCCAACTGCAACATCTCTTCAATCTCCTTCCTCATATGTTCCCGCACGGATTCAGGAATCCGATATGGGGTTTGTCGCATGGGAAGCTGTCCCGGGGTTTCTAGTCGGTGAGTGGCCAGTGGAGTGTACCCAGGTAAGTTAGAAAAGGTGGCGCCCTTTGTCGCTATCAGTTCTTGTACCTGGGTACGCTCTTGAGGACTTAGCCGCTCCCCCAGCTGAACCCCCTGGGAGGGCTCCTTCTGCTCCTCCTGCTCTAACAGATCTGGAAGAGGTAAGTTCTCCTGATCTTCTGAGGCGGGCGTGCAAATAGCTGCCACGTCCTCCGTTCGCTCGTGGTAGGGTTTGAGCATGTTCACATGGAGCATGCGTCGCTTCCCTACTCCGGAGCATGGGCCGATCACATAGGTGGTATCGCATCTCTGCTCTACCACCTGGTATGGGCCCTGCCAGACGGCCTGTAGTTTGTCTGTGCGGACAGGTTTGAGGATTAACACCTTCTGTCCCACTTGAAAACTACGGTCTCTGGCACCTCTGTCATACCAACGACGCTGTCGTTGCTGGGCGGCCTGGAGGTTGGTGCGCACTGCCTGGGTTAATTCCTCCAGGCGATCCCGGAACGCCGGCACGTATGGTACAATAGGGGTCCCATCTGCGCTACTCTCTCCCTCCCAATGCTCTCTAATGAGATCCAACGGTCCCCGGACCCTTCTCCCAAATAACAAATGGGGAGAAACCAGTAGACTCTTGGGGTACCTCTCTGTAGGCAAACAACAGATGGGGAAGGAAACGTTCCCAGTCCTTATGGGTCTCTCCGAATGTACGGAGCATCTGTTTTAGGGTACCGTTGAACCTCTCACACAATCCGTTGGATTGAGGGTGGTAGGCCGAGTTAATGATTGGCTTAATGCCACATATTTTCCATAACTGCTGAGTAACCTCGGCCGTAAATTGTGTCCCCCTATCGGAGACAATTTCCTGCAGGAACCCTACTCGGGAAAAGATTTTCATCAGGGCTTCGGCCACGGTCTCAGCGTGAATATTGGTTAAGGCAATCGCCTCGGGGTACCGGGTGGCGTAGTCCACCACGGGCAGTATATACCGCTTCCCAGAGGGGCTGGGTTTTGGTAGTGGCCCCACTATATCTACAGCCACACGGCTGAACCGTTCCTCAATTATAGGTAGGGGACACAGTTTCGCCTTGTGGCGATTCCCTCTCTTGCCTACCCGCTGACACACATCACAGGAGGTACAATAATGTCTTACATCTTTAGAAATCCCGGGCCAAAAGAAAGCGTGAGTTAAGCGATACCGGGTCCGGGTCATCCCTAAATGGCCGGACAGAGGAATGTCATGGGCTATTCTTAGTAGCTCATGTCTATACTTCTGGGGTACTACCAGCTGCTTAGTTTGGAGAGTCACAGAGTTTCCTATTTCCCTTTCAGCCACCTGGTACAATAACTTGTTTTCCCAAATGTACCGTTCCCCCTCCCGCCCCACCTGGTCCGTGTCTACTCTATCTCGGTACACCTGCAGTGTGGGGTCTGTCTGGACCTCTGCTTCAAAAGTGGTCGGGGTGTCCCAGGTCATATGCGTCAAGGGGGGGTCATGGTTTCTTACCTGAGCCTCAGAGTGTGCTGGTGGTGCCTTGGTGCGAGCCTGTTGCCGTGTAGTTACCGGGTGAGCTTCTTGCGAAGGGGCCTGTGGTAGGAAAGCTGAAGTCATCTGGCCCAAGCCATTCCCCAACACAACATCTGCCGCTAACTTCTTCATTATTGCCACTTCTACAACCCCCTCCCCAGCACCCCAGTTCAAATGCACCTTGGCAGTGGGTAGCCGGTACATGGCTCCCCCTGCTACCCTGACCGCCACTGATCCGCCAGTGTGGGCCGCATCTGGAACTAAATGTGGAGCAACCAGGGTCAAAGTGGCTCCCGAGTCCCTCAGCCCCTGTACTTCCTTCCCCCCCACAAACACAACTTGGCGGTGATGCTTGCCTGTTGTCCGTGGCTTGCACAGACATCACTTCATATAAAACTCCCAACGGTTCCTCGGTTTGCGGACTTGCCAGCTCAGAGTGGTCAGGCTCCGTGTGGTAGTAATGAGCTGCTGCCCTTGGGGTGGAGTTTTGCCGTACCTGGTTCCACGCCTGTCTACTCCGATTCTGGGTGCACTCCCGGGACATATGCCCCCACTGCCGGCAGGTATGGCATTGTATGTTGGCTCGGCAATTGTAGCAGGATGGTGGTGGGGGGTTCCCCGGTGCTGGCCGGAATGGGGCAGAGTTGGTAGGTGTGGAGATGGTCGGGTGGTGTTGTACTGGTGGTCTCAGCCCATGATGCCTCCTGGCATCAAAGTGTTGATCTGCCAACCGGGCGGCTTCTGTGAGGGTGAGGGGTTTTCTGTCTCTTACCCACTCTTGTGCCTCTGGTGACAGGCCGTTAAAGAACTGCTCCAGCAGGATGAGTTGGCGCAGTCCCTCCATGGTGGTGGCTTGGCTTGCCTGAATCCACCCTTGTGAAGCTTGGTCAAGCTTATGTGCCCACTCAGCGTGGGAATCTTTTTATGGCTTCCACAATCCCCGAAATTTACGCCGGTATGCCTCCGGGGTTATGGCATACCTCTCTAGAATTTCCCTTTTGACTTTAAAATAGTCCTTGCTGTCCTCTCTGGGAACAGCGCGATAAGCCTCTGCTGCTCGTCCTGCCAACTTGCCTGCTAGTAGGGGTACCCACATTGCCTGCTCCAGATCGTGTAGGTCGCATAACCGCTCAAAATCCTGCAGGTATCCGTCATTCTCATCCTCATCCTGGTAAGGTATTTTCTGCTTTACTGGAGCACAGAATGAGTTGGCGATGGATTCTGCCCTGGAGGGTGCCCCCTTGGGTTGCTGTGCCATAATGTAGTCCTGGACGTCTGCCATCAGTACGGTCAAGATGTCCAGGGGTACTGGCTGAGGTAAAAATTCCAGCCGGGTTCTCAGTTCCCTCTGATATGGGGTTTCCTCCCTGGTAGGTGGGTGCTTGGTCGCCTTCCATCAGCTCTGCAATTAGTACTGCTTTGGATTTGTTGCTAGCGCTTTTCCCTCTAGCCTCCAGCAGTTCCTTTAGCGTCTGCCTCTTTAATGCCGTGTAATCCGTCCCCATTCACTGATCGCTTTCGTCTGTTTGTTGCATACGAATTGCCTTTCCCTTTTTCCGTTCGGTTGTTCCTTTCATTCGAATGCGCTGTATTCGGCTGTAGAGTTGGATCCCGTTGCTTGCCACCAATTGTAGCGGAACGCCAATATTAAATCCACGAATTCCGCTGGTTCAGGAAGTAATCCACAGTCAAGCGCTGAAACAACAAGGCAATATCCCCAACCTCCCAGTAACCGAACGAAACAGTTCTGAGAGTCAACTGAAGTCCTTTAATTCTGCTTCACAATATATACAAGTCCCCATGCAAGGGGTTTCCTGAGTCCCCTCCCAGGGGCATTCCTAGAGGGGACTACATGGGGAACTTACAGTACAACACATTTCTCCCATCAGGCACTGCTGCACGAGAGGGATCCTCCTCCTAGAATATGCCGTTAAGTGGATTATCCCCTCGTGCAGCAGAACCGACAATTTATACAAAAATCCATAACTTTGTGAATATACTGTTGATTTGCACAAATGGACATTCGGTAGATAGCTGGGGTCTGAGCGCATCATTACCGCTCAGATCCCAGCTAAAATAACCGAACGCCGCACGAAAAACACATTTATTGAAAACCATATTGAAAAGACCGATTGCCTTCCAGGGAATGAAATACCGAACGGCCTGGAACTCCCGAACGTCCTGGAGGCTCAGCGGTGTTCGTGCCGTCGAGTAGCCGTTTTTAGTACCATGCGCTCGACGACCTAGCACCGCTGAGGGAACAAAGGATCCAAGATGGTCGGTAGTTGAACGACGGCCACCCAGGAGAGCCTCTAATTACCGATTGCGTGGGCTATTAGGGGTAGTGTTTTCGGTTCACGAACGGCCCTCCAAAGTGCCGTTCGTGAAACGAAAGGAAAACCCCCATACAAATAGCTATCTGCATTCGGCGGATAGCAAATACAGGCAATTCAATACATTACAGTCAGCATACAATATACGTAGTTAAACACATATCTTCCCAGACATACAGGCAACCCTTAAAGGTACAGTCTCTGGTTATAGTCCAAGTGGCTAGGTTTGCCACACCAGGCTTTTGAACAGGCAACAATGGAGTATTCCAGGGGGAAGTACAGAATTTTAGGATACCATACCTTATGAACTTATCCAAATAAGACTGTATGTTCTTCTTCGCCTTTTGAGGTATATGGTATTGTCGCAGGCTTACTGGATAAACCCCAAGCTTTAGTTCGATGCGTATAGGTGGGATATTGCGAGCAAGTCCTGGTGGGTTATTTTCTGCCCACACTCCTGGTATATTATACAAGGATTCATCACTCTTAGGGTTTTGACTTGTCATCACTGTATAAAGTCGCCACTCTTCTTCCTTTGGTACTGATAGTGTCATTATACCTGAGGGTCCATTAAACTTCAAGGATGTCGTTCCGTTAGGCAGAAATGTTATCTGTGCTTGTAATTTCGACAAGAAATCCCGTCCTAGAAGTTGGACTGGACATTCAGGCATGTAAAGGAACTGATGTTTCACTACGTGGCCTCCCAGTGTACAGAGTCGACTTTTGAGAACCGGTTTATCAGCACTCCTCCCAGTTGCTCCTATTACAGTGATAGTTCTTCCTGAAGGAGGAGCAACTAGGTCGGTTACCACAGAATGTTCAGCACCAGTGTCGATCATGAAAGAACTCCTTTTTCCCCTATTGCTACATCGACCATAGGCTCCGCTCGACCAAGGGGGATGGAGCCCGGTCGGTATCAATAGTCCTCCATGACAGTGTCAGCCAAACCCACAAAGTCCCTATCTTCTCTTTCTCGCGGTCTCTGCGCTGCTGGGTAATACCTATCCCCTTGAACACTTCCTCTATTATTCCCACTATTTCCTCCAAAACTTCCTCTACCTCGTCCTCTATAACCACCTCACCCTCTTCTCTCTTCTTGTCTACCACCTGCAATATATCCCCTCTGTGGACAGTCACTTTCCAATGCCCTTCCTCTCTACAATATGCACTTTGATTCCTACTTAAAGGCTCCCTATTCCACTTATTCTCGCTTTTCTCGGTTCCCCTGTACACTTCCTTTTCCCTTCTATCTACACCAGCGATAGCTACCGCTAACATATCTGCCTTCCTTCTCATCTTACGCTCTTCTTCCTTCTTCGTCTCTGTCTCCCTATTCATATAAACCTTATTTGCTATTTCCATTAGTTGAGTTATAGACATCCCTACAAACCCTTCTAGCTTTTGCAATTTTCTTTTAATATCTCCGTAAGCCTGGCTGACAAAGGCAGAGTTAACCATCCGGGAATTCTCAGGAGCCTCTGGACTAAAGGGGGTATACAATCGGTATGCCTCCAATAATCGTCATAAAAGGCACTGGGCGACTCACTCACATTTCTGCAATACCTCAGCCGTCTTTGACATATTGATCGCCTTTTTCCCTCCGGCTTTCATGCCAGTAATAATGGCTTCCCTATAAGCTTTTAGGTGAGCCATATCAGCACCATTAACATTCCAATTCGGATCTACGTTTGGGTAATGAGCTGCGGCCCATGCTACCGGGTTGGCCTGATTCTGTGCATGGGCCACTTCTTCAAGCGCTTTAATTGCTGCCTGATTAATCCGAGTCCTTTCCTCGTTATTAAACAATGTCATAAGCAATTGCTGGCAATCAACCCAAGTGGGATTGTGCGTTTGGATTATGGAGGTAATCAAATCTGTCATGGCTTGAGGTTTGTCTGTATAAGAGGAGTTATGGGTTTTCCAGTTGAACAAATCCGTAGTGGTAAAGGGAACATAAACAAATACGGGGTCGGCATGTTGTAACTGGCCTTCACCATTAATGTGTGTCGGGCCCGGTGTCAATCGGAGAGGCATTTGATAATGTCGGGGTTGGAGGGTACCGGTCAATTGTCGGGTTAGTATGGGGCTTCGTTGAGGAAGGTCAGTTATGTGTTCCGGTCGAGGGGTAGTAAGACGAGGGGAGGGGACGCTTTTTCTTTACTGAAGGGGAGGTTGGTAAGCAGAATATTCCGGGCCGGGCTGGGAGGAGCCTGACCAGGAACCAGAAATGACGTCAAATCCGGATAGGTGGAGTTAGTGGGGGTAGGTACCGGAAGGGGAGGGTTTAGAACAAGTGGGCTAGGCTCTGAGCTAGAGGATGGGGTAGGAGGAGACAATGGGGCAAGGGGAGTGGCATTACTAGCCCCACCTCCTCTTCCTCTTCCTGTAGAGGAGGAGTAAGGGGGCGGTAAAGGAATCTCTGACTCAGGGGGCGTGTCCAGAATGGGCGTGATCACGGCCTTGGTGGACAAACGAGTTCTGGCCAACAGGAGGCGGCATTGCTCATCTTGGCACACCCTGATCCATTTTGGCAAGTCATCCATGGCCTGTTTCCAACAATCAATATATGGAAACTGGTCGTAAAGTTCCGGCCTACCAGATACAGCTACTTATACACGCTGCACTAGATTAGGATCAAGACTACCACGTGAAGGCCAGGCAACCACTAAGGCAGGCCATTCCCTGCTCTGGACTAAAGGGGGTATACAATCGGTATGCCTCCAATAATCAGTCATAAAAGGCACTGGGCGACTACTCACATTTCTGCAATACCTCAGCCGTCTTTGACATATTGATCGCCTTTTTCCCTCCGGCTTTCATGCCAGTAATAATGGCTTCCCTATAAGCTTTTAGGTGAGCCATATCAGCACCATTAACATTCCAATTCGGATCTACGTTTGGGTAATGAGCTGCGGCCCATGCTACCGGGTTGGCCTGATTCTGTGCATGGGCCACTTCTTCAAGCGCTTTAATTGCTGCCTGATTAATCCGAGTCCTTTCCTCGTTATTAAACAATGTCATAAGCAATTGCTGGCAATCAACCCAAGTGGGATTGTGCGTTTGGATTATGGAGGTAATCAAATCTGTCATGGCTTGAGGTTTGTCTGTATAAGAGGAGTTATGGGTTTTCCAGTTGAACAAATCCGTAGTGGTAAAGGGAACATAAACAAATACGGGGTCGGCATGTTGTAACTGGCCTTCACCATTAATGTGTGTCGGGCCCGGTGTCAATCGGAGAGGCATTTGATAATGTCGGGGTTGGAGGGTACCGGTCAATTGTCGGGTTAGTATGGGGCTTCGTTGAGGAAGGTCAGTTATGGGTTCCGGTCGAGGGGTAGTAAGACGAGGGGAGGGGACGCTTTTTCTTTACTGAAGGGGAGGTTGGTAAGCAGAATATTCCGGGCCGGGTTGGGAGGAGCCTGACCAGGAACCAGAAATGACGTCAAATTGGGGGTATATTCTCCAGAATGGGGTTCCCCAAGGAGATTATCTCAGATCGGGGTACCCAATTCACAGCCGAAGTCACTCACCAGTTATGGAGAACATGTGGGGTGAAACCTATTGTAAATTCAGCATACCACCCCCAGTCCAATGGGCTCTGTGAACGTTTCAACGGAACCTTAAAGCAAATGCTCCGTACGTTCATGGATACCCAGAAGGACTGGGAAAGGTTTCTTCCCCATCTGCTCTTCGCTTACCGGGAGGTACTCCAGGAGTCCACAGGGTTCTCGCCATTCGAATTACTAATCGGAAGGAGAATGTGAGGTCCTTTGGACCTCATTCAGGAACACTGGGAAGGAACTGTCACCAGTAACGGTACCCCTATCGTCCCATATGTGCTAGAGTTCAGGGAGCGCTTGGAGACCCTAATCCAGATGGTATGGTCCAATCTCCAGGCGGCCCAGCAACGACAGCGCAGATGGTACGATAGGGGAGCCAGGGACCACAGTTTTCAAGTGGGACAAAAGGTGTTAATATTGAAGCCTGTCCAAAATGACAAACTGCAGGCCTCCTGGCAGGGCCCTTATAAGGTGGTTGAACAGGTATGTGACACCACCTATATATTTGGCCCATGTACTGGAGCGGGCGGTAAACGCATGCTCCATGTTAACATGCTGAAACCGTATCACGAGCGGGCCGAAGAAGTAACTGCCATATGTGCCTCGGCCGCCGAAGACCCAGACAATTTACCTCTACCGGAACTATTAGAAAAAGGGGGGCCCGACACAGAATTAGGGGAAGTACAGCTGGGAGACAGGCTGAGTCCTAGAGAACGGGCTCAGATACTAGAGCTGATTAGAGAGAAAGGGGATACTTTTTCCCCAGGGCAACACCCTCTTCGTCAAACCCCCTACCGCATACCAGAGTCTGTAAAAGATCATATGCGGAAGGAGATTGACGAAATGCTACAGCTAGGATTGATAGAACACTCGGATAGCCCATGGGCCTCTCAAGTAGTGCTGGTGCCGAAGCGGGACGGAACCACCCGCTTCTGCGTAGACTACCGGAAGCTTAATGATAAAACGATTTCCGATGCCTACCCTATGCCACGAATCGATGAGCTACTAGATAAAATGGCCAGGGGCCAGTACCTCACCACAATAGACTTGTGCAAAGGGTACTGGCAGATCCCACTAGCCGAGGATGCCATCCCAAAGTCCGCATTCGTCACCCCATTTGGGCTATACCAATTTAAGGTGATGCCATTCGGGATGAAGAATGCGCCGGCTACCTTTCAGAGGATGGTAGATCGGCTACTGGACGGATCCCAGGAGTATGCTTGCGCCTATTTAGATGATATAGCGATATTCAGCAACTCCTGGGACGAGCATTTAACTCATATAGGAGCCATCCTCGACCGCATCAGGGAGGCAGGTCTAACGTTGAAACCCAGCAAGTGCCATGTAGGGATGGCTGAAGTGCAATACTTGGGCCACAGGGTAGGCAGTGGGCAGCAAAAACCAGAACCTGCTAAGATAGAGGCCGTAGCTAAATGGCCGACCCCTCGCACGAAAACCCAGGTTTTAGCCTTTTTAGGGACTGCCGGTTATTACCGTAAATTTGTGCCCAATTATAGTGCCCTAGTGAAACCCCTTACTGACCTCACCAAGAAGAACCAGCCCAAAATAGTTACCTTGAGCCCAGAGTGTGAGAAGGCATTCCAAGAACTGAAAACTGACCTAATTCATGCACCTGTACTTGCCGCTCCCGATCCAAATAAATGCTTTCTCGTTCATACAGACGCTTCTATGTTTGGATTGGGAGCAGTGCTGAGCCAGGTTGGGGCCGATGGCGGCGAACATCCAGTCGCTTACTTAAGTCGGAAATTACTACCCAGGGAAGTAAGCTATGCCGCCATCGAAAAGGAATGCCTGGCGGTGGTGTGGGCCCTCAAGAAACTACAGCCCTACTTATATGGACAACAATTTGCCTTGCTCACAGATCACAACCCTTTGGTGTGGCTAAACCGGGTGTCAGGGGACAACGCTAGACTGCTAAGATGGAGCTTGGCGCTTCAGCCCTTTGATTTCACCATCCAGTATCGCCCGGGGAAACAAAATGGTAACGCCGACGGGTTGTCCCGACAGACAGAACTAGAAAAAATGATCTGTGAGCACTCTCCCGGTCATCCCCAAGCCGATCCGTTGGGATCAGACTGTGTATGCCGGCTTGGTTCTGGGGGAGTATTGTGGCAAACCCTGCCACTTAGACTACTTATTCTATGCGAATGGGTGAATTTCACCAAGTGAATAACTGCACGAACAGACTTTAATGTTATTTTACTGTTTTATGCGAATGCCCGAAACTACCGAACGGGAGACCACCCCGGGGTGGTCGTGTGTTTTCAATTTTCTGAACGATACAATGTTGCGAAGGGAGTTAAGTACCTGTATGTGTGGCCGCCATTTCGCCTACCGAACACTTGGCGGCGGCCATCTTACGCACGAACAGCGGTACTTGGTCGTCGAACGCCTGGAACTCAAACCGGGCATTCAACTAACCAAGTACCGCTAAGACCTCCAGCATGCTCCGACAGCCCGAATTAAACACACGAACGCCCTGGCGTTCGGTAGATGGATTCCCCTAAACGAGGGGATTCATACGAATGCTAGCAGTCGCATGGATGGCTAAGCTGTTCGGTATTTTTGATTCACTAAAAGAGACCGACCGCAGGGCCAGAATTCATGGAACTGTTTTCGGCTACTGAGTCCCTGCGGTCGGTCAAATCTTTAACGGTCTATAATTCCCGATCCCCTGGTCTGATCTGGGTGAATTTCGAGTATGTTGCTCACCCAGATCAGCCCTACCAGGGGACCCCTTATTTGTCTTTAGGGGACATCCAGAAATTGGGGGAAAATCTGTCCCTACTAATCTGTTTAAGTGCTAATCTAAGGGGAGGAGAGGGAGGTGAGGTGACCGGGTAACAATTGGCTACTGTAATAATTATGAAAGTCACCTCCCTTGCATGGGAGAAATGCATAAAAGCAGACCTGTGAATAAAGCTGACAGTTGACTCCCAGACTATGTGTCGTCTAGTTCTTGGGGAGGTGGATTATGCTGTGTTCCTGTGATTTTGTATGCTGAATCTTTGTGCCCAGCGGAGAGCTATTGGATTAACCCCTGCTCCTCCGCTACACTCTCAAAGGCGACAGAAAATCACTTTGCCAAATTTCAGTGTGTAAAAAATAAATAAATGGACAAGCCCTATATTGGACTTTGTAACTTTCAAAAACACTATAAACATATACGAGCGGGGGGTTCCATTGTACTTGTGAGACATCATTGATCAGAACTGTGAGTGTTTCAGAGCACTAAAATGTATAGGAATGATAATATAATCACTGAAAGTACATTTTAAAAAACATTTATTTTATTTTGTATTTTTTTTTTTTAAATTTGACAATTTTTATTTATTTTGTCAGTAAGCAACGTATTCAGGGTACAGAAAGGAATGGGATAATAATTAATAAGTGTAGATTTGTACAGTTGCTCCTTATACCGGGGGAGGGTACATAACAGAGGGAGGAAGGGGGGGGGGGGGCATCACAGGTTGATACAGACAAGTTTTTTTTTTGTTACAGTAACAGTAAATCCACATTATTTTCAATACGGAACGACAATGGCGATATGTCCCCACTGTAGCGTGTCACTCTATATCTAACAACATATCAAATCAGCATCAGCATCCCACGAATGGCTCTGGGAGTGTGCGTAAGCATACGCAACTTGGAGATGTTGAGGACTTGACAGCTCATTTGCTAGGTACAGCCCCCGGTGCTTTACCCGGTACCTTACCAGATCTCCATGTTTGCCAAAGCTCCCACGTTTTCCTATAGAGCGTAGAGGGGCGGAAGAGGGACGTGTAGGAGGTTTCGTAAATCCACTGCTTTTGCAATTCCTCTAAGAGGTTTGCCTTCTTGGGAAGGGTCGTGGACTTCCATCTCCTTGCTATCAATTGCTGCGCCGTCAAGGCTATGTGTAAGGTCAACTTTCTGACGTGCGGGGGCATTTCTCTAGGGAGGTCCAGCAATAGACACATCTGCGGGGTAAATGGGGGAGAGCTCTGTGTGGCTTCTCTGATCAGTGTGTGGACATCCGTCCAATAAGGGAGTAGCCTTGGGCAGCTCCACCATATATGGTGCATTGTGCCTTCCGCTGCTTGGCATCTCCAACAAAGTGGAGAGGTGGAGGGGAAAATCTTGTGCAGTCTGGCCGGCACTAAGTACCACCGGTATAGAATTTTGCGATGCTGTTCAATTTGGGAGGTGGATTTTAGTAGCTTTAGTGGGTCGGATATGAGGGAGTCCCAGGATATGGGTGGCCCTGCGCAGCCTAGATCGCTCTCCCATTGTTGAGCATATTTTGTGGTGGAAAAGTGGTTGTGTTTCAATATGGAGCTGAGACACATGGAGATCGGTTTACATTGAGGTAGCAATCTTGCAGTTATACACATTTGTTCCCATACAGTTAACCTGTTAGCATCTCTAGAGGTGTCTAAGAAACGTTTCGCTTCATTAGAGATGTAGGAGTGTAATTGGAGGTATGAGTACTGCGAGGACTGTGGGAGCGTGTATTTGCTGGCTAGAGTCGTGTAGTCTAGTAGTTTATGGGCATCAAATAGATGGTAAAGATGCGTTGCACCACTTCGGTGCCACGGTAGGGCATTGAATGTGGGGATAATGTAGGGTATGGCCTTTAGGGGGGTTGCCAGGGAGAGGCCGGGAGTACTGCCCAACCTGGGCCTGTACTTATCCCAGATGTGAAACAACAGCAGTATCTGGGGGGGAGCTGTCGGCAAGTCAGGCCTAAGATGCGACGGTGTCCAAAGTAGGTGCAGGATGTCGTGGTTACCTAGTTGGTCCCTCTCCAGGGAGACCCACTGTGGCTTGGGTGCAGAGATTATGTGGGGGATAGCTGTAGCTAGTACTGCCGCATGATAGTAGCCTTGGACATTGGGTAGTGCTAAACCACCTTGTTTCTTGGGGGCCTGTAAGACCGTGGTGGCTACTCTGGCTTTGCCTCCTGCCCATACAAACTTCCCCATATCAGCCTGAATGGTCTTAAAGTAGGAGGAAGGGAGGCGGAGAGGGATGGTGCGAAAGAGGTATAGTAGCCTCGGTAGTATTGACATTTTGAGTGTCACGATGCGGTCTGTCCAGGACAGGTACAGTGGCGACCATTGTTTCAGTAGTTGACTGCATTTGTTCCACACTGCAACATAATTTGCTGACATAAGGTTCGCAGGGTTTTCAGTGATCGTCAGGCCTAGGTAACGTATGGATTCTGTCCTCCAGTCAAAGTCGTATGTGCGTGTGAGGGTGCGTAGAACCTGGGCAGGGATGCCTATAGGCAGGGCCTGTGTTTTGGCCGCATTCACTAAATAGTATGAGAACTGTCCATAGGTGTGTATTATCTGCATCAGTGTAGGTAGGGAGTCTTGTGGGTTTGTTATGTATAGCAGTACATCATCTGCGAATGCGCTAATCTTAACCTGTTTGTCCCCTAGGTGTATTCCCTTTATATTCTCATTCAAGCGTATGCGGTGTAAGAGGGGTTCTAATGCAAGGACGTATAAAAGTGGGGATAGGGGGCACCCCTGTCTCGTACCGTTGGTGATCGGGAAGGTGGGGGACAGGAAACCTGCTTGATTTACCTGTGCCGCGGGCGAGGAATAGAGTGCAAAGATTTGTTGGATTATTTGTGGGGGGAACCCAAATTTCTCCAGAACCTGTTTCAAGAAGACCCAGCCGAGGCGGTCAAAGGCCTTCTCCGCGTCCAGCGCTAGGAGGAGGCCCCCTCGACCAGGCCTCCCGAGCTCCCTTTGCACCAGGGCCAATTTTCGGGTGTTGTCTAAGCCCTGCCTGCCTCTCACGAAACCTGTCTGGTCGTCCTGTATCAAGTGTGGTAGGATTGTGCTCATTCTATTCGCCAGGATTTTTGCATAGATTTTTGCGTCCGTGTTAAGTAGGGAAATAGGTCTGTAGTTCTTGCATAGGTCTTGGGATTTGTCAGGTTTGGGGATTGTCACTATCGTGGCTAGTAATACTTCAGGAGGCAGGATACCGGTAGTGGCCGTCTGCTGGTACATTTTTAGGAGTTGCGGCGCCAGTGTGGCTCCGAACTCTTTATAGTAAGCGTTGGGGAGTCCATCTGCCCCGGGGACTTCCCTGGGGGGAGTTGCTTAATAGTACTGATGATTTCTTGTACAGTAATGGGTTGTAATAGGGCTTGACATTGGCCCACTGTCAGTTTGGGCAGTGTAATGTCTGCAAGGTATTGGGCTGTTTCCGAGGGTTGAGGGTGAGGTCTAGTGTCATCCGTGCGGAGATTGTATAAGTTAGAGTAAAAGGTTGCAAATGTGTTACTGATTGTTTGTGGGTCAATATGTTTCTTGCCGTCGTCGTCTATTATGTGGGATATTTTACATTGGGTCGATCTAGCCCTGAGCCGTGCCGCTAGGTGTTTGGTGGGTTTGCCGGAGGTGTGGTACGTGGTGGCCCTGAGCCTATGAAGAAAACCGTTCGTTCTTTCCGCCTGTAGTTTAGTAATGGTCATCTGCAGGTCGTTTATTTGGTTTAAGCACGTTTGCGTAGGTTGGGCTTTATTTTTTGTACTGACCTCAGCCAAGGTTTTGTAAGCATCCAGTAGCGTGAGCTGGTGCCTCCTCTTAAGATAGGAGGACCTTCTAATAAAAAGTCCTCTAACTACGGCTTTATGGGCGCACCACACCGTGCTGTGTGTGATCTGTCCTGTCCCGTTCGTTTGAAAGAATTCCGTCAGTGCGGTCTGGATCGAATCTCGAAAGGTGGCCTCCGCCAGGAGCGATTCGTTAAGTCGCCACTGTCCCCGCCCTCTGAATTGAAAGTTATCGTGTAGGTGTAGGTGTACTGGACCGTGATCTGACCATGTGATTTCCCCTATCTTGCAGTCTCTTAATTGCGCTAGTGTGGCATTGTCTAGGAAAAAGGTGTCAATTCGAGTATATGTGTTGTGGACTTTCGAGTGAAACGTGTAGTCAGCCTGTGTGGGATGCAATGTTCGCCAGGCGTCATAGAGTCCGTGTTGTGCCAGTACTTTGGCAATAGTTGTACATGTGTCTGCTATATGTGATTTCCTCCTACCCGTGGGGCGGGCAGTCGTGTCTAAGGTCGGCAGTTGAATAAAGTTAAAATCTCCACATAGGATCAGTCCTCCTGTCTTTACCTCATCTATGATGAGGATGAGAGTTTGTAAGTAGCGTTTGGGTTCTATATTAGGAAAATATGCCGCAGCCAAGGTATACATTGTGTTATTAAACATGCCCACGAGGATGATAAACCTGCCCTTAGGATCCACGATTTTTCTATGGAGTGTGAGGGACGTGTCTTTATGGATGAAAATTGAGACTCCTTTAGTTTTGGTATCTGAAAGGGCGTGGAACTGGGTCGGGTAGTATTTGTTATATATACTCGGAGTATGATCCCTCTTAAAATGGGTCTCCTGGACACACGCAGTGTCAACTCTCTCTTTTTTCAGGTCTCTGAGTAGTAGGCTCCGTTTGCCAGGGGTATTAAGCCCTTTGACATTAAGGGTCGTAATTTTCATAAATGACTAAGTGTAAGGTTGTTGCGGTGGTGGCCCAGTGGGATGGTGTCCCCGTGGATGGAGCTATGTAGAGTAATCGGCTCTTGTCGTAGCAATGCACTCTAGGACTACATGTCCTTGTTGGTGGAATTGGTGATGCCGGGTGGTGATGGGGGGGGGGAGGAAACTATAGGAGGAAGGAAAAATCCCGCAACTGCAGGTGAGAAAACGCTCAGCAAGTCTGAGCAACAGTGTGGTCTGGTTTTCCCAGACCCACACGAAGTGGGGGGCGGCTTCGAGTGTCTCCATACCGTACATAGAGTCACTCTGGTCTTAGGGCCCAGTCGGGGCTGCTGGGATGCATTGATGTAATGAGGCAGCATTTTTACAAGTCATGACTATGCTGCGGCGTACGCCCAAGCGTACAGTGGTGTGCTCTACTATTAAAGAAGTGATGAGGACGATCACTGGTCATGGAAGTAGAGTAAACGAGGGATAGTTCTTGACCATAGAGCATAAAAAGAACAAAGAAAAGACATGTATATAAACCTTAAAATGTTAAACAATAAGACATCTCCTTCAAGCAGGGGTATGTAGTGTGTGTTTAGGTAAGGTGCCTGCCTTGGGCAGGTGCTCGTCTCAGTGTATGCTTGCGGTGCTCCAACGCGGGCCCCTCTAGAGTGATCAGTACTCAAGTCTTAACGTGTGGTGGCTTTAAATAGCGGAGTATACTACTCTAGCCCTAGTGGGGCAGATTCAGTAACCATGGGTCGCCGTATACGGCGAGGCATGGTAGATGCCTTGGTGCGAGGTGTACCAAAACTAGCTCGCTTGAGGCGTGCATAGGATTTTTTTTTTATGTTTTTTTTTTTTTTTTTTAATGGTTTTTTTTTATTATTATTATTATTTTTAAACAATTTTTTTTTTGCCTCTCCATGCGCCCTGTTCAACTGCTATACAGGTGTGGACATGCTAATTGGGCAGTGTCGGGTTCTAACCTTAAGCTCTATCGTTACATCGAAGTGGACAGTTCGCATAAAACATAAGTGTCATCAGCATCTCTCTAAAACATATAACGTGCATTGGTATACAATACCCTACTCGGGAGAACCTTCTGCCCTTAGGCGGGAGTCCATTCCGGCGTCAGTCTGGGGACTTTAGCCGGTGAGGACGCCAAAGGCGGAGGCAGCGGTATACCCCAGTCCTGTAGCTTTTTTAGGCCATCAGTTTCTGTCGCTACGGTATGGATCACCCCCTGCTTCTGCACCAACAACTTCGCCGGATATCCCCATCGGTAGCTGATATCGTTGGATCGGAGCGTGGTAGTGATCAGGGACATCGATTTTCTAAACTGCAGTGTGGCAGCTGACAGGTCTGCGAAGACTTTGATGTTAGCGTATGGTTCAGGAAGGGAGGCGTTTCTGCAGGCTTTTGTAATGGGCTCTTTCACGTGGTAGAAATGGATGCGTGCAATTACATCTCTCGCTGTAGTGGCGGGTAGGTGGTTAGGCCTGCGCAGGCGGTGGGCTCTATCGATGACCAAGAGGTCAGGGTGGGTAGATGGGATTAATTCCTGGAACAGGTCGGTCAAGTATTTGTGCAGTTCTGTGGATTGAACTGATTCTGGTATACCTCTGAAGCGAAGATTATTCCTCCTGGATCTGTCTTCCAGATCTGCGACTTTGCGTTTCTGGGTCTCTAACGAGGTTTCCAGTTCTTGTAGCTTGTCTGCAAGGCTGTTGTGGGCCACTGCAAAATCATCCAGGGATTTTTCTACATGGGCTGTCCTGCTCCCAATCTCCAGCAGCTCCTTTCTGAGATCTGTGGTGAGCTCATGCATCTGCACTTTAATGCTTGCCTGCAGTTTGTCAGAGAGCTCTGCCATCAGGGTTCTCATCCCTGCAACTGTGAGGGGACCTTCCTCTGAGGCTGAGCTTGGTGAGGGTGGAGGGGAGGGTGAAACCTCGCCTGAGCGCTGTCCGCCACCATCTTGGGCCTGGTCTTCCCTGTGTTTTCCCGCCGGAGCTCGTGCGAGGAAGAATGCGGCTTTCTCCCTTCGGGGGGTCTTCCCCTTGCTTCTGTGTGCCATGGTGGGGGTGAGTAATCTGTTTGCTGCTAGTGGTGCCGGTTAGTTGTGTCCCTAAAGACCCGGGCTGCGGGAGCTTCACATTAACGCGGCCGGTCCCGTCGAGCTCCAAGCCACGCCCCTTATTTTGTATTTTTGAGATGCAGGTGCGTACAACTGCCTGCCTTGCCACAACAGCATTTCCAGGCTCAATCGACATTATCAAACAGAGGTTATGACATATTTTGTGTGCACATTTTTTAAGTTTAGTGAGTCAAGTTTTGAGTCTAGGTAACGTAACAAGGTGTGTTAAAATATGTGGTGAAAAGTTGCCTGCGCTACCCAGCGCAAGCCGGTTAGTATACAAGATTACGTTTGCATGTTTGCAACCCTTCCAGTCCTCAGTGTTGTGAGGCTAGGGCTTGGGATATGTAGCGTATCACAAGGTTAATCCGTACTCTAGTAACGTGTTTGTGCTAGGGCGGCTAAAGGCAATAATGAGAAGTGACATGGTAGTAAGGCTCCTTGACCCTGGAGTCTTTGGGGGGGGGTCTGTTTTCTATTCACAGTGTAGGTGCATGTTACTTGCGATTTTGGCGCTGTGGTGTTGCTTGGGAGCTCTGTGGGTTGCACCAGGTTGAGGGGTCTATCAGTGTGCCATGCCATCTGTGTGTCAAGTGCTGAGTATATGTAGCAGGCTAAGTGCATAACCTCTAACACATAACATATAAAAAGGAGAACAATGCATAACTAATTTTAACATACTGCTAGCCGGTGCATTTTTGAGTTCTCTGTGTCTGACAACAGCTCTTCCACATTAAACATTGGGGGTTGCATAGTCTTCATACTAGGTCTGCCTGTTCCAATGGGGTGAATGTTGTGATGTTGGCAACATCCCACCAGTGTGGGGATCTTGTCTTGGCTCCTGCAGTTGGGTGAATACCCAGTGCTTGCATAAATTGCTGTGCTTCCATCGGCGAGGGCAGCCGGTGGCTGTGCCCTTCCCGTTCGGCAATGAGTGTTCGTGGGTAGCCCCATTTGTATTTTATGTCCGCTGCTCTCAGTTGCGTCGTGGTTTCTTTCAGGGATGCTCACCACAGTAGTGTCTGGTGGCTCAGGTCTAAATAGAAGTTTAAGATAAAGTCCTCAAATGCGTACGGGGCCTGTCCTCTGACAGCGTGGAGGAAGCTTTCTTTGTCTGAGCGGGATTTAAAGCTCATTATGACATCCATTGCGGAGTCTGAATCATTGCGTATGTGTCCCGGTAATCGGAATAGGATGTCTAGAGTCATTCCTTTGGCCTGCTTGGGCGGAAGGACAGCCTGTAGCAGTGTCTTAATCATAGACGTGCACAGCCTATTGCATTAGGGTGTGCACCTTAAAGCACAAGCACACGCCACATATATATATATATATATATATGTATATATATATACATACATATATATATACACACACATATACATACATATATATGCATATACATATATGCATACACATACATATACATGCATACACATACATATACATGCATACACATACATGCATACACATACATATACACACATATACATACATATATATACACACATATACATACATATATACACACATATACATACATATATACACACATACATGCATACACACACACACATATACACACACTGCTGTGTGTGTGTGTGTGTGCAGGTGCTGGTAGTGTGCCATGTGGGTGAGGGTGTTTGTGTGTGCATGCTTGTGAGGATGCTGTTAATGTACTGTGTGTGAGGATGCTGTTAGTGTGCTGTATGTGAGGGTACTGTTAGTGTGCTGTGTGTGAGGGTACTGTTAGTGTGCTGTGTGTGAGGGTACTGTTAGTGTGCTGTGTGTGAGGGTGCTGGCTGTGGGTGCTGTGTATGTCTGTGGGTGTTGTATGTGTGCTGTATGTGTGCTGTATGTGTGTGCGATTGTGGGGGTGGAGGTAGGGGTACATTACTTGCTATCCCCCCTCCCTTCTTACCTTTTGTAGGGAGGGGGGATCGTGCTGCTGATTCCATCCCTGGTGGTCCAGTGGAGAGTGAACTCTAGCCCCCTGTGGGGCTAGAGTTCACTCTCGCGAGATTTGAGCGTTGCCAGCAATAGCTCCGCCGGTCCTCTCCTGCCTCCTTCCCTGCATGTGGTTCAGTGGGGAGGGAGGCTGAGAGCAGAGCCGGCGCTCTGATAGCGCCGGCTCTGCACGAGCCGACAAGGGAGATCTCCCCTGCCGGTCTCAATATACATAGGCGTGCCGCGGGGATTAGGGTGTGCCCAGGCACACCCGGCACACCCCGTGCGCACGCCTATGGTCTTAATGAGGTTTGGCAGTTCATCTGCTGTCACGGTGTCCGGGATCCCCCTCACCTTTAGGTTTCTTTGTCTTTCCATGTGTTCGAGTTGCCCCACTCGTGCGTTTAGCTGTGTGCACATGGCTACCAGCTCCTGCGTTTGCCTAGCCGTGGCATCTTGCTGGGCCTTCAGGTCCTGGACCTCTTCTTCCGTGGCCCTTGTGCGGCCTGTAAGTGTGCTCAGCTCCATCTTGAGACCTGCTAATTCCACCATGAAGAAGGTCTTAAGGTCAGTCACCATGCTTGATAGGTCAACCTTAGTGGCTAGTGGTGGTTCTGATTGCCTTGGTGGTGCGGTCAGGTGCCTCCGTTGGAGTAGTCATCCTCAGGTAGTCATCCTCTGAGGCAGAAAGTAACTCCATCCCCATGTCTTGAAAGGTGTCCGTCATCTTGGGCCTGCATGCCTGAGACAAGAGTTGTCCGATATCGCGGGTATGTCCCGGGGTCGGCCATCGGGGTTTCCGTGAGTGTTTCCCCATATCGTACCAGTTCTCCCGCAGGTTTATTCCGGCTTGTTGTGCTAAATTGACCGAGTTCTGTGGCTGTTTTACTATAGTTATGTCGGAGCTCGGGTGCCATGCGTCTTGTCAAACAGACCCCCGAAAGTACAGTTATGTGAAAAACGCAAACAAATAATCTGAACACCAACTTTGGCTACTGTTTGTGACTATGTAGCTGTAACGGACTGTTTTACACATAAGAGGTTATAACCGTTTAGGCGATATTCCCCTTTCCAGATGCACCAACAGCTACTGTAAGCACCCATCTCCCGAACTGCAAATTACACAAATTCACCAACTCCCGAACAGGAAACCCACGATTACTGGAAACAGCCGAACAGGAAAAGCCTACACTCCGCTTACACTCCTGTCAATCAGCATACAATCCAATTCCCCCAATAACGAGACGACACTTCGTTTTGAGGGTCAAGCAGGTTTACTGGGGCTAACTGCCCGGCTTTTATGCAGGTCTCCCACCTGGTGGACACTCCCCTAGGGGACCAGATGGGAGACTGGGACACAAAGGGTAAAAGGACCAATCACAGACTTACACATTTCAACCATCCCACAATGCATCACAATCCCTCCTCTCTGGCCTGGAGATAATTGGGAAGTAATCCAATTATCTCCAAGGACAGAGGCAAAACTCCATTACACACATTTTAGTAAAAAGACATAAAATTACACACTTACCTTTATCCCACAAAACACACACATTCTACATATCCCCAGATAGCTTAGATCTGAGCGCACATTACTACCGAATGGCGCTCAGATCACATACATACTGTTCAATTGCCATGGAGCCAAAGTCTTTCCCATAGTCTTTTGTTACACGAATAGGCTTCATGGCACGGCTATCTGGGGTGATGCTGTTCATACGGTCAAACTACCGAATTAACAGTGATTCGGTTCCACTACCGAATGCAGAGGTAAAGAGGCTGGCGGCTCAGCGGTGTTCGCGCAAATAAGTGTCCGTTTTCAGTTCCATAGTTTGGGCGCTGAACACAGCTGGCCGTTCGGGAGGTAAAATGGCCACTGCATGTGTTCGGCAGACGAACACCCAGCGTTCGTCAATTAAGCTGCGGTTAACCGCAGCTGCTGGGTGGTCAATTGATGGCACACTCCAGTTCCCAGGTGGTCGATTGAATCTACCGAACACCCCGGCAGAAAGGCAAGAATACGCTTTTCTGCAGGGAAAATAAAAGGTTTTAAATGCCGGGCCATAGTCTAAAGGGAGCAGGCTCCTCCAGTGGACAGTGGCGAGCCTGGTTTCGCCACAGTAGCTATTACAAAAGACTGGACATAACCCATTTTGAATACCCTGGTATGTCTAATTTTCCAAATGGTATGCCATGATGGGGTTAATTTTCATTCCTGGGCAAGCCCTCTATTGGACCCTGTAACTTTCCAAAACTCCATAAAACATATACATGGGGGGTACTGTTGTACTCATGAGACATCACTAACCAGAAATGTGAGCGTTTCAGAGCAGTAACATGTATAAGCATGATAATATCATCACTGAAAGTACAGTTTTTATGTACACCAACTTTGGCTAGTGTTTGTGACTAAGTGGCTACTACAAAAGACTGAACATAGCCCATTTTGAATACCCTGGGATTACTTTTTCAAATGGTATGCCATGATGGGGATAATTTTCATTTCTGGGCTGCCATACTGTCTCAAATGCAACATAGGTCCAGCAAACCAATCTAAAAAAAATTTCTATGTGTAAATAAAATTAATAGACAAGCCCTATATTGGACCCTGTAACTTTTGAAAAACCCATAAAACCTGAAAATGGGGGGTACTGTTTTACTCGTGAGACATTGCTGAATACAAATGCGTGTTTTATTGCAGTAAAAGTGAGCAGTATTATGACATTCACAGTAAAAATGCCATGCAGAACTTGAAAAATAAACAGATTTTGTCATTTTTTTTTATTTTGTTCACAAAAAGGTTAATTCCATATATAAAAACTTGATATGAAATGAAAGCTCTGATTCTCCTGAACAGAATGATATATAATAAGTATGGGTGTACTAAATATGAAAGAGGTAAATTATTGTTGAACAGACATATAGTCAAATTCTGTAGTTTGTTTACATTTTTTAATCACAACTTATACATTTAGCTCCGTCCTTAAAGCCGTTACGGTGTTCTATGCCCGCATTAAAAGGGCTTTTTTTTAAGCCGTTGAGGCGGCATAGAACGCCGTAACTGCTTTGAGCCCCTGGAGGTCCGGCGTACTTACCTCCGCCGCGATCCTCTTCTGGAGGGCTGCCTGACAGCCCAGGCAGCCCTCCCCCGGCAAATGAGGTCCCCGGGGGCCATGTGATCACTCTCAAAGAGTGATCACATGGCCCCCTATAGCTGGCTGTGGATCTGCCAGCAGGGGGACTGTCTGAAATGTCAGACAGTCCCCCTGCTTGTGGGAAAGTTAAAAAAAAAAAAAAAAAAAGAATTAGACGTGTAAAATTAAAATAAATGTATTTTTATGTATATATGTATATCTAATATAAATATATATATATATATACACACACACACACACATATGTAACATCATACAAAGTGTATTTTAATATTAATATAAGTACATATATTAGTATTAAAATACACTTCGAATGACGTTACATATATCTATGTAATATGTATAATATATATATATGATATATACACATATTATATATACGTATAATTACAATAATTAAAATATTGAAACAAAATTTAATATAAATTATATATTCATATGTAATTTCATTCTAACTGTATTTTGTTAATATATATATAGGTAACAAAATACACTTAGAATGACATTCTTTATATCTATCTATATATAAAATACAAATAACCACAAATAAATAAATAAATTTTGTATTTTGCTGGACAAGCACAGGGCAAACTAATTTTTTGGCATATGGAGTGCAGGATTATTTTCTTTGGTTATATATATATATACATAAAAGATTACATTAGTATACACGTAGAATTTAAATACCTATAAATGCATATATATTAAAATTCTACGTGTATATTTAAGTAATCTTTTAACATAATTATGTGATTTGATTAATTAAAATTTGATTGACATGCCTGACAACACAGGGAAAAAGTGCAGAGAATTTAATTCGCAAGCACATATTTGACCCTTTAACTCTCCAAGACACCATAAAACCTGTACACAGGGGGTACTGTTTTTCTCAGGAGACTTCGCTGAACTCAAATATTAGTGTTTTAAAATGATAAATTGTATTACAACGATGATATTTTAGGTAAAAGTAAAACTTTTTTTTGCATTTTTTTTTACAAACAAACTGCACTTTTATGGACTATATTATTGTTGTAATATGTTTTACAGTTTTAAAACACTAATACTTGTGTTTAGTGAAGTCTCCCGAGAATAACAGTACCCCCCATGTACAGGTTTTATGGTGTTTTGGAAAGTTAGAGAGTCATATATAAGGCTTGCATTTCATTTTTTTGACATTGAAATTTGCCAGATTGGTAATGTTGCCTTTGAGAGCGTATGGTAGCCCAGGAATGAGAATTACCCCCATGATGGCATACCATTTGCAAAAGTAGACAACCCAAGGTATTGCAAGTGGGGTATGTCCAGTCTTTCTTATTAGCCACTTAGTCACAAACACTGGCCAAATTAGTTTTTTGCTTTTGCACAAAAACAAATATGAATGCTAACTTTGGCCAGTGTTTGTGACTAAGTGGCTACTAAAAAAGACTAAACATATCCCACTTTCAATACCTTGGGTTGTCTACATTTTCAAATGGTATGCCATTATGGGGGTAATTCTCATTCCTGGGCTACCACACCATCTCAAAGGTAATCTGGCAAATTTCAATTTGAAAATGTAATGTGCTATATTTGACCCTGTAAACTTTCCAAAACACCATAAAACCTGTTAATGGGGTTACTGTTGTACTCGTGAGACATCGCTGATTACAAATATGTGCTTTTTTGCAGTAAAACTTAACAGTATTATGACATTAACAGCTAAAATGTCAGACGGAAATACAAATTTAAAAAAATCAAAAAAAAATCTTATTTTCTCACATTTTTTTAAATTGTATTCATAATAAATTATGTTCCATATATGAATAGTTAATGATAAATTAAAGCCCTGTTTCTCCTGAATAAAATTATGTATAATAAGTGTGGGTGCACTTAATGTGACAGCGGTGAATTACGGTTGAACAGGCATAGCACAAATTCCAGTTTTTGTATACGTTTTGTTTTGATCAGAACGTGTACTATTGACTCCGTCCTGAAGGGGTTAAGAGGTTAACTAGCTTATTGACTCTCCTCTGTTTATTTACTTTTTCTGGCTATTCTAAGCCAACCTGCACCTTTCACCTTCAGGCACATCTTTTGCTTTTTGACACCCCACTCACCCCTCTCAGATTGATCAGTATTGCTTCAGGCCTGAGGAAGAGAGGAAAAAAACATTCAGATGCTTGTCTTTGAAATATTATGTTAGTCCAGTTAAAAAGGTATCATTGAGATGTAGCGGACCAAGGGTTACACGATCGGTTACCTCAGCTAATGCCTTCACTCAGCCACTCTGGAACCATTAAGACATGCACATCCATTCCCCTACTAACCAGACGAAAAATAGTCCTGGGAGTCAACTGAGTTTATTCAGGCCACACACGGCTTTTATGCACAGATCCCTGCATGGGGTCTACAATACAATAAAACAGGGGATTCAACACCAAGATCCTCTGTGCCTGAGAGATAATTGTGTGAGAAAAACCTATAATCCAATTATCTCTCAGGTACAAAAAATCCATACAAAATATACAGTTCCCCAAAAGTGTCCCCACTATACTCAAGAACCCCACAAAAATGACATTCTCAGATAGCCCCAAAATGAGTGTATAACATATCCAAGGATCACTCAAATCTGTTTGGTGAAACGGGAATGCCATTAAAGTAAAGTTTTGACTGTCCAGACACGAGGCGCTAGCCCAAAACAGTTCCAGGGAAATAGGTGTCTAGGCCGGTCTCTGTTCGGGGGTTCCTGTGCGAACACCATGCAAGGGAATCTCTTTATTTCAGGGTATGAATGCTGTGACGAAATGCCTTTTGTCACTGGATTTTTAGGTGACAAGCTGCCCTTTGCCACTGGCTGTTGGAGGAGCCTGATTGCCAACCTCCTGCCTCATGACTATGGCCCTGGGTTGTATGGCCCTTTACAAACATTATTGTGCTGCTGCTAGCCCTTTAAGAACTGCATTGTGGCTTATGGACTTGTATTGGACCATGCTGGCCCTTTAAGAACCGTCTGGGGACATATTGAGACTTCGTGTGACAATGTCCCTTTATTACTATGTCCCAAGACCTTTAAAATACTTTGTCTATGGCTTTCTCCCACTTGGTTCAGTAAATGAAGCTTACTGAACCAAGTACCACACAGGTGGACCACCCAGAAGTGGAAGTGTGCAGGCAATTTACCTCCCAGGCTGGGAGCCTGCTGTAGGTAAATTACCGACCGCTGGGTGGCCGCAGTTCCTGCAAATGAACACGTGGCGGCGGCCATCTTTGTTCATTTGAACGAGGTCAGCGGTATGTGTAGCCAAATTCATGGAACTGAAATCGGCTACACATTTCAACGAACACCGCTGACCCTTACCTTCTCCTACACTCAGTTTTCAGCTACAGAGACTAAGTCCCGTTCGGCAGTTTGAACATACAGTGACTACGCTAAATGCATGAATGGCCCAGTCATTTTTCTGCCTGAAATAGACTGACCGCACAGCCCAAATCTATGGAACTGTTTTGGGCAGGAAAATGTGCTTGCAGTCGGTCATAAAGGACTTCCGTTTAACTTTTGAACTACTGGAGGGATTTGTATGATTTTTGGTTATGTTTATATTTAAAGCGTGCTGATTCTGAATATGTATGTTTTATGTGAATATGATGCATATTTTTAAAGTTACAGTGTATGTATAAAAAGGTCTTTAGAGTCCTCGGAAAGCACTAGGAGCATCCGTCAGCGGAAGGTCGGGGTGCCAGTGGTTCCGTTACAAATGCTCTCCCTGTTCAGTAGTTCATACCTCCTGAACATCGTTTGTATAGATGGTTGTGAAATAGAACAAGCAAGGTCTAATCTATACCGGGGTTCATGCGAGTGTCTAGCTCTAGCAATAGTTTACCACGTGTGTTTGGTTATACAAAATGGCGGCCACCTAGGGGGTAGCATTCATCAATTACTTACCTTGCGGTTTCACACTTAAGTTGCTGGTGTTAACATTCTAATGGGATTCAAGGGTCCTCGTTCGGGAGACTAATGGATTTTGTTTGTATGAAGTGCTCCCGAACAGAAAAAGGGTAAAACAAACTAAATGAAGGGAAAATACATGAAATAGGTGGTGAGTTCCACCACCCAGCTCCCCCTTAACCACAAGCCAGCATACATAGTCTGATCCTCACAGATCGGCTTGGGGATGTCTTGGTGAGTACTTACAGATCACTTCTCCAGTTCTGTCTGTCGTGATAACCCTATCAGCATTCCTATTCTGCTTACCGGGTCTATAGTGAATAGTGAAGTCATATGGCTGTAAGGCCAGGCTCCAACATAATAGCCTGGCATTGTCTCCAACGAGTGTGAGGACAGTGTGAATGTAGCGGGACCAGGGTAACCTGCCTGGTTATCCCCTTTGGTTAGAGTAGGTCAGACCCATTTTACCAGTAACAGGACGGGACATAGTTCTAGGATTCAACGTTTGACAATCTTTATTTGGGCACACAGCTTTTTATGCACAGACCCCTCCATCCAACACCACACAAAAACACATACAGGAGGGGGCTGGAGAATAGATAACCATCTCCCTCTCTGGGAGATACTAACTAGACACAGGGACACGCATGAATACATTTTACATTCAGGGTGATACACTTTGGTTTAGTCTGGTGAATTCAAACTTCGCGCCTAAACCAAGTAATAGCCAATCAGCTGAAAGGGCGCAAACAAATCGCGCCAATCAGCGATCAGGAGAGGAAGGAGTTTCGCCGCTCAATCTGAAGGAAGGGTGCGAAACTCTGCTGCACCAATCAGCGCCCAGGGACAAGAGGGGGTTTCACCGCCCAATCAGAAGAAAGGGCACAAAACCCCGTTTGAATAAGCGCTCCTTCTCTGATTGGTCACCCGCTCCCTGTGCCGACCAACCAGGAGAATGGCACAAACCCAGTCTGAATGGGGTGTATTGCCATTTAAGCAGTCTATTTGGGCTTATTGGATTTGAAAACACTTTTTCTGCCCCTTTAAATCCATGGGAAAATGTGTCTCTTCCCCTCACCCTTTTTCCTGTCCTATTGTTTCTCCAGCAGGGCGTTGTCCAGGGACACTGCCAGACCAATTTAAACTGGCTGCTTTGTCCCTCCTCAATCTCCCATCAGCCCTTGCTATTTTCTGACCTCACCCTTCCTTGTACTATAGGGCACTTTTAACATTGGACATATTGAGCGCTCAGATCCACGCTATCTGGGGATATGTTGGACAAATAGGTTAAACATTGTATTATATGAGTTATGTATTTTTATGTGGTTTTTGGACTTAGAGATATTTCCTGTACCTGGAGATAATTGGCTTACCACAGGTCCAGACACAGGTCCTTTCTAGTTGGTGCTACAAATTGTGACATGAAGGTGTCATTTAACAAGTTCAAAAAACTAATTCCCTTTGCTGAACTACTAGTCCCTCTGTCCCAATTTATGTGCGGGTAATTAAAATCTCCAATAATTAACGTGATACCCAGATTTGCAGCTTTCTCAATTTGCTCAAACAGCTGTTGTTCCTCGTCAATATTAACATTAGGTGGTTTATAACATATCCCAACCAATAGATGATTTCCCTTCTTTTTCCCCAAGCACATATTTACCCATAAAGCTTCCACATCTTCCTCATCACATTTCACTTGCTTAAGATTTGGCTTTAACTCATGGTTGACATACACACAAACACGCCACCTTTCCGTTTTTTTCTGTCCTTCCCAGACACATGACTGCCCAGTCATGTGTCTCATCTCACCATGTTTCATTTCACAACTAGTTTAAAATATCCTCCAACCTTCTAGCCATCCTATCCCCCAGCACTGCAGACCCTCTCCCATTTAGGTGCAACCCATCATGACTATGCCCTTGGGTACAACCTGTAAAGTCGGCCCAGTGCTCTAAAAACCCTCCTTCCTGCACCAAGACTTAAGCCACGCATTGACCTCTCTAATCTCCCGCTGCCTTTCCACAGTAGCGCGTGGCATAGGTAATATCTCAGGGAATACCACCTTGGAGGCCCTTTTCTTAAGTTTGCTACCTAATTCCCTGAAATCAGTCTTTAGGACCTTCCATCTTCCTCTTACTTTGTCATTGATACCAACATGGACCATGACTGCTGGGTCATCCCCAGCCCCTCCCAATAATACATCTACTCTGTCAGCAACATGCCGGACCCGAGCACCTGGGAGACCGCAAACTGTCCAGTAGAGCCAGAGCGGCAGATTGCCCTATCTACTCTCCTAATGATAGAGTCCCCTACCACAACCTGCCTAGCCTTCCTTACATTTCCATCCCCTCCTGTACAATATGGGCTGTTCTCTCGGCTGTTAGAAGGAACAGCTTCCTCTAATTCAGTTACTCCTGAGCTAATGCTGTGAAGACCGCGCGTGACGCCATCACGTTGCGTCCCGCGGTGTTTACAGCGGTTGCTAAGCAACCTTAGTGGAAACCAGTGTACATACCGAGTGATAGCCAGCTACTCGCTGTGCACATAATGGAGGATGATTTGGAGGCAATAAAGGCGGGACACGGAGCTTATATACACCCTGTGATAGAGAAGTGAATAAAATATATCAATCAAATGGTGTTAAAGTGTGGAGAAAACAACATGCAAGTGAATAAATAGAGCTCCCTAATTATCCCATCTATATCTATAGTTAGAAAAGGTGTTTAGACTATTTTATATAGTTTACTCAGTAACCTGAGTATAGATATAGAAAATAAAGATATTATAAGATATAACATGCTTAAACACCATTAACCAGAGGTGCTTGTGGTTATGCACATATATAATATAGCTAATAGCCTACCCATATTAAAGTTTATATATATATCTCAAATAAAGTAGTTAAATCTATTATAGTTGCAAAAAATATATACTACAGAAGACATTATGCAGAGTAGAATTCAATGTACTTCAATAGTGTAGGGCAAAAAAATAACACAAAAATTATAAAAATAAAACAATAAATAGAATCAAAAAGGTCAATAAATTTAAAGGAGATTACTACTATGCCCATAGGTCAATACAGACCATCTTTATATCTAAACCAAGCAAAGTTTACTCGTGGGTAAATTAGGTCAAATAATAATATTATGCCCAAATGGAATATAGGTCTATAACCAATAGACTAATGAAGTAACTAGGGGGTATCAACCCACTTATTCAATAATATTTACAAGAAAAAAATACCATAATACTTTGTATTATCCATGTTTCTTTAATAACTCCAATTCTTTGTTTAATACTATGTTCTCATTTAAGCCAAAAGGGGATAGTGTGTTGAGATAGTGTATCCAATATGCCTCATTTTGTAGCAGGATTCATGATCTATCTCCTCCTCATGGCGGAGAGGGAATATGTTCAATGGCAGTAAATCGGAGAGACGGTAGTCAATGTCCCAGTTGGAGAAAATGTTTAGCAACAGGCTTATCAGATTTTTCATCCCGAAAGGCAGTGTTAATAGTAGACCGATTCCCTCTGATACGGTCTCGGAGGGTGAGGTCGGTTTTACCGACATATACAAGTCCGCACGGGCATGTTATTAAATATACAACGTGATCAGTGGTGCAGGTTATGTATTGTTTAATTTGGAATCGTTTGCCACTATGTGGATGGGCGAAAGTACTTCCAGCGATCATGGGGCTGTGCATTTAAAACATCCAACTCTAGTTTTCATCATCTTTTGGTAACAGTGGGTAGGGTCACCTTTCACCAGGAGATCTCGTAAATTTTTATTTCTTTTGTAGCTGATTATGGGTCTGTGACGGAATTTTATGGGTAGGCTTTTATCTGACTGTAAGATGTCCCAATGTCTATTTTCTTTTTTCTCCATAAATTTTTATTGTTTTCAGTTACTCAAAGGGATACAGAAGAAAGAAAGAGGGTGGGGGAACAATTTTCATTGTATAATACGTCCCCGCGCAGGGGGGTTCATATGTTCAGTTAGACACAACCTTGCTGTTACATCATCAGATGCATCATATCTTAGCTTGTTGGAATCTAATGTCTTATCAACACATATACGTCATTTTGCTTCACGTGTCCCTTCTTCCTGAGATAGTATGGAGAGGGGGAATAACTGGGAACACTGTAAGGGAGGGAGGGTGGGGTAGGTGTCGGTTCACCAACCCTCGAAGCCTGTGTATATCGTAAACGAAACGTTTTTCAGTTATGTAGATGCAATTGTGTGTTGCCGCCATGTGTCCCATTTGTCCCATGCTATGGACCATATGGTATTTTTGGGTCTCAGCGTACGTGTTTCAATTTCGTATTTTTTAGTGGTGTCTATTTCCCCTAGGCATTGCTGGATGTACTTTTAGCCAGGACCTTCCTATTGCAGCCAGGGCTGCAATGATAATGTGATATGTTAAGTAGAGATCAGCTTTTTGAAAATCCTGTGGCATCACCATCAATAAATACGTTTCTGGTGTGTGTGGCAGTCTTTTGCCTGTTATTGTTTTGACCGTGTTTGAGACATTCTCCCAGAATGTCTTAATCCTGGGACAGGACCACCACATGTGGATCATTGTCCCTGGCTCGGACTGACATCTCCAGCATGACTGAGATCTATTTGGATCTATTTTATGAAGTTTAGCAGGTACTAAATACGTCCTGTATAGTATTTTCCTGCTAATTTCGATATGTGTGGTGTTTAGCGTTAGGTTTTTATGCGCCATAACTATCTTTGACCATAGGTCGTCTGGTATTGCTTTATCTATGTCTTTTTCCCATGCCTTTTTAAAATTGGGTTCTGGAGATTGATCATATTTTGTTAGTAATCTATATAGGTGCGATAGCATTCTGGGGGGAGGTTTAGGGGCTAGGCAGAGTTTTTCCATCTCTATCGCCAAGTTGCTTTGCGTTTGCTGTTTGGTCGAGCTGGTGTTTTTCCCTACCCATGAGTTTAATTGCAGATATGAGAAATATGCCCTCGCCGGTAGGCCAAATTGCTTGGTGAGGGTTGAGAAATCTGCCAAACGTCCATCTACCATCACTTGGGATAGGTATGTGGCCCCATGATTGTTCCATATGTTATAATCGAACCCGGGGATAAGGGCTTTGTATGTTTGAAGGGGCAGGGCTAGGGGTATGTGTGTCCCTAAGCAGTTTCTCCCAATGGATTCATCCCAGACCTGGAGTGTCGCTGCCATTGTTGGGCTAATTTTATGGTTTTTGGGTCTGTATCCCTTGGGCAACCAAGCTAGCATTGGTAATGTGAGCCCCGCCGCCTGAGCAGTTTCCATTTGGCTCCATGCTGGTGGATTAGCATAGTGGAACCCGTCTATCAATGTGCTTATCATAGCTGCTTTATAGTACCTTGCTATATTTGGCATCCCCATCCCGCCCTCTTTGAAGGTTTTATACATAACATTTGCCGCTACCCTAGGGCGTTTCCCCCCCCAGACAAAGTGAGCTATACATCTTTGAGATTCCTTAAGGAATTGTTTCGGCAATTTTATCTGAAGTGTTCGGAAAAGATATTGCAGTCTAGGCAACACTAGCATCTTGACAGCTGCTATTCTTCCCATCCATGAAACATACTTCTTTTTCCAATTTTGTAATTGTTGTTGGATGGATGTTAGTAATTTCCTGTAATTTGCTTTATATAATTGATGTGTCCGGGGTGTAAGGTCTATGCCCAGAAAGGTTAAGTGATTTTGTTTCCAGTCATATGTGTGTGTAGATTGTAGATGCTTAAGTTGCGTTTTAGTCATGTTTAAACCCATAATCTGAGTCTTAGCAGCGTTAAGTTTGTAATAGGAACAGTTGCTAAATTCTGCCAATATATGTTGAAGCGCTGGGAGTGATGTCTCCGGTTTGGAGAGGGTTAGCATGACGTCATCAGCGAAGAGAGTGATTTTATACCGTCTTTCGCCTACGTGTATCCCATAGACCTGATGTGAATTCCTGATATGCTGGGCCAGCGGTTCCAGCGCTAATATGTAGAGTAAGGGGGAGAGTGGGCACCCCTGTCTAGAACCATTGGAGATACGCAATGGTTTGGATGTAAAACCCCCATTGGAGATTTTTGCTTTTGGGTTACCGTAGAGTGCTGTTATTAAGGTTATAAACTCCTCTGGAAATGCATACCTACGGAGGGCTGTTTTTAGATAGCCCCAGTGTAGCCTGTCAAATGCTTTTTCCACATCCAGCGACATTGCCACACTGGGTTCCCCCGTTTTCTGTATTGTGTGTAAGATGTTGATCAATTTCCTAGTTCCGTCAGAACCCTGCCTGCTTCGGACAAACCCCACTTGATCGTCCTTTATTAGTTTGGGTATTAGGCTCCCCAGTCTGTTGGCGTAGATCTTAGCAAGGATTTTCAGGTCTGTATTAAGTAACGATATAGGGCGCAAGTTTTGACATTTATTGGGTGGCTTCCCGGGTTTAGGCAAAGTCGTAATATGGGCCAGCAGCATTTCCTGCGGTATGTCTCCCGTGTATAAAATGTGGTTATATAGCTTTTCTAGGTGTGGAGTTAACAGTTTGGAGAAAGTTTTGTAGTATAGGTTTGTAAACCCATCTGGGCCTGGGGATTTCCCCTTAGGGAGTGTTTTGATTATTGTTGCTATCTCTTGTTGGGAGACCGGCTCCATCAGCATGGATTGGTCCGCTTGTGTGAGTCGTGGCAGCTTCGCCCTCTCTATAAAGCTGTCTATCTCTGTCTGTAGGGGCTGGTGTGTATGTTTGTCATCCTGCAGGTTATATAGCGCAGTGTAGTAGTCTGCTAACATGTCATTAATTGTTTGAGGGTTATAAATTTTGGTGCCCAGTGCATCTATGAGATATGGGATTTTAGCGTCGTGTCGTTTTTGTCGTAACAGCCTAGCTAGAGTTTTCCCCGCTCTGTTGCCCTGGGTATAGGTCGTCATCTTTAGCTTATGCGCTATGGAGGCTGTAGCCTTTACGTGGATACCGTTTAGTTTTCCTCTTATGTCGTCTATAGTGTGTTGTGTGGTGGGAGTTGGGGTCAAAATCTGTGCTCTTGTTTCGTCTCTTAGGGATTGCAGTAAGGAAATATATTCCTGTTTTGCCTGTTTATTGAGATGGGAGGCTTGGCTGATCAGGATGCCTCGGATGACCGCCTTATGTGTTTGCCACAGTGTAGCCGCTGATATGTCAGGAGTATCGTTTAGGAGGAAAAAAGAGGTTATTTCGTCCATGAGTTTAGTTTTCACATCTTGATTAAAGAGGAGCCGGTCACCCAGCCGCCATGGTGTCTGTCCCCGTGTCGCGAATCTGTCTGTTAATGTCAGTGTTACTGGGCCATGGTCAGACCATACAATATCTCCGATTTCACTGTGGTGCGCTCTTTGTAGGAGATCCTCGGATACGAATATGTAATCTATCCTGGTGTATGTTTTATGTACAGGGGAGTAATACGTGAATTCCCTATCCTTCGGGTGGTGTAGTCGCCAGGCATCGTGTAAATTGTGTTCAGAGAGCAGCTTCGTAAGGGGTGCTGATTGCTTCCCTAGGAGTTTATACCTAGGTGAAGATTCTGATAATGTGGTGTCTAAGCCTGTCTGTAACGTATGGTTCAGATCACCACATATTATTGTGGGGGTTTGATAGACAACTGGGAGTTTGGACAGGACTTTTTGCAGAAATGATCTTTGGTTCTCGTTGGGGCTATATATTCCCACTAAATTATACAACTCGTTATTAAGCCTGCACTGTAAAATAAGGTATCGGCCCTGTGCATCTTTTTTAATGTGCAGAAGCTCAAATGAGATTGAAGCGTGGATAAGGAAGGATACCCCCCTCGATTTAGACGTATACGTCGAATGGTGCTGCGTGGGGTAGTCTCTGGTGGCAAAGTTAGGTACTTTGTTATGTACAAAGTGTGTCTCCTGTATACATAGGATGTCGGCTTTCAACTTTTTTGCCTCCGTTATCAGAAGTCTCCGTTTATGCGGGGTATTCAGTCCCCGGGCATTAATGGAGTATAATCTCATATATTAATAGGATTGTATAGGAGTCTGCTCTTGCGCCCAGCTGTGTACAAAGGTGTTTTCCTGGTGTATGATGGGTTCGCACCCCTGAGCTTTTGTGTTTCTGGGTGTTAAGTCTGTTACTTGCCTTGCATAGAGGCAGCAGCAGCAATGACTTACGGCGTGTTTGGACTGGTTTTCGGGGCAATGTGACCGGCTTAGGGATTGGTGTGGTCTTGGGAAAGTAAAGGGGGTAGGTTGAAAAAACTATGTACAAAGCGTCTCTTAGAGACTTTATGTGGGCTTGCCACATCTGGGGGAGTATAGGAAGTAGTCCTTCCGTTATCGTGGCTTAGGGCACTGCATACCATTTAATTTACAGGTGGACCCAGCACTACCTTCTGGGCTGTGTATGAGTAAAAGTTATTTTAAGTCGGTGAAGTAGGTTTGTCCAGGCCCTATCTTCCGTCCCGACCTTCCCACTAGTTCGCGCCTTACGGCCCTTATCAGCCTCGCAGGCTTGCTTTGTCTAGTTGCATTGTCGGTTAGTTGTGTGGAAGGTCTATCCGTTTCTAACCTTTTGTGTAGAAGTGTTTGTGTAAGCTTTTCTATCGCTAAGTCAGTTTGAGTCACTTAAAAAACATCCCAACAGAAGAATGTAACATAACATAGGAACGTAAACCAAATAACCTGTTATCCCTCCCAGCTCACCCGGCAACATCATGCACATCCTCCCGCTCCCGAGTATGGATCCCGACCAGCTGTCCCCGGGCCAGGCAGCCCCTTTTAGTGTCCATCCGCAGTTCATTTTCTGTGGGATCCTAAATCATAGCAATCAATGGTGGCGATGAGGTCAAGCACGAGCACTAAGTCCGCGACCTCACCGCCCTGGTCGGGCCTGGACCCCCCACGGCACTCCCTGCTCTGCTCGCGCCTCGTCACAGGGGCAGCGGGAGACCGGGGCCCAGGTCCCAGTCACGAACCAGGAGGTTCTGTCCATGCGCTTTTCGGGGTGGCTGAAGCGATGCCACCCAGCAGGAGGGAGGGAGCAGACCGAGTTACCGCAATGAAACTATCCTCTGTCAGTTAGTGGAAATGTATCATGTCAATTGCTTGCCAGTATCGTGCTGGCGTTAACGTTTCTCTCGTGCTGTATTCCAGTCTGATTTCAGCGTTTTCGTTTTCATTGACGGCATAGGCGTTTGTGCCTTTTCAAGTTGGAGATTCCATTCTCGGATATGTTTTAACCCATCTTCTTGGGTACTCATTGTTGTAGTGACCCCATCTTTGGTCGCGATCAATTTGGTGGGGTAGCCCCATTTATATCTGATGCCATGTTTCCTCACGGTGGCCGTTACCTGTTGAAATTCTTTTCTCCGTTTTAGTGTCACAGCAGATAGATCCGCAAAGATCTTGATAGTGGAGTAGTCTGCTGGCGGTGTGGTTCGTAATCTGCTACCTCGGAGGATATGTTCCTTTACATGGAAATAATGAGCGCGTAGTACCACATCCCTAGGCGTTGCCTGTGGAAGGTGGCGTGGTTTGGGGATACGGTGGACACGATCAACCAGCAACATGTCCGCCGGTATTTCAGGGGCATGTGCATTCAGGAGGCTTCGTACATAAGCCGGTAGGTCCGCGTTGGTGAGGGTCTCTGGTACTCCCCTCAGTCTCAAATTATTTCGGCGGGAACGGTCCTCCAGATCTGCCAATTTCTCCTCCAGAGCTCCAATTTTTGTCGCCATACTTTCCACATTTGTGGCTAGGTCATTATGGGCTGTGGTGAATTCGTCGTACCTATCTTCCATGTGTGACGTCCGTCTTCCGAGTTCTTGGATGTCCTTTCTCATGGAGTCCGCCGTATGCTGCCACGTAGAGATTAGCTTAGTCGAGAGGGCCTCTAATGCTAGCGTGAGGTCCGCTTTGGTGAGCTGGGGGGATTCCCCTGGAGGCGATGGGTCGTTTTTATCCGTGCCGCCATCTGTCTCCAAGTTCCCGTCCGGGGATGAGGCCTGCGCCGCCATGGTCGCAAGTCCCTGTTTCTGACCAAAGAAGGCGAGTTTGTCCTGTTTCGCCAGACCCTTCTTGTTTCTCTGTTGAGACATATCTGTTTCACTGGGTCGGATGGGCTGTGGGTGGTCGGGATTGCTTGAGATTTTGTGCCGCTTCGCCGGAGCAAGGTTTCACGCGTCCATCTTGCTCCCTGGCTAGCCACCGTCCCAATGTCTATTGATAGTGTTTCGAACTTTATGTGCTTTTGTATGATACGTGATTGGTAGGAACATACTGTTAGTTAACTTCTGATCCAGTTTTTTTAGGGTCAGACACTTCATTAAAGCGGCGGAATGCTTTCTCCTTCGCCTGACTTAAAATCCACGGATGGTATCCCCTCTCCACAAACCGGTTCCACATTTGTAAAAGTTGTGTTTCTCTGGTGTTGATGTCACTATTATATCTCAAAACTCTAAAATTGAGATATAGGAAGAGAGTCTAAGTTTCTGAGGGTTGAAGCTAATGGCTTGCAACAATGTGTTCCGGTCAGTACTTTTTCTATATAGTTTATTGCCAATAGAGTTGTCTTCCCTGAATAGCGTAACATCCAGATATTCTATGGTTTCCTTATGCCAAGTAGACATCAGTATGGCCGGTGTGAGTAATGAATTAATGTCCTCAAGAGCGGCCTTCAGTTCTCCTTCAGTTCCCTTCCAAATGAGGAAAATATCGTCCATAAATCGTGTATATTTAAGGATCAAATGTTGATATTTGGCTAGTATATGTTCTTGCTCAAAACAGAGCATTGGCATAAGATGGAGCCATTGCCGACCCCATCGCTGTTCCGGATGTTTGAAGGTAGAATGATTCTTCAAATGTGAAATAATTGCATGTGAGGGCAATATTTAAAAACTCCAACAGGTACTCTATAGGTCAGTGATGGCGAACCTTTTTGAGCCCGAGTGCCCAAACCGCAATACATGCCAACTTTTTTTTCCTCTAAGTGCCAACACGGCAATTAAACCTGAATACTGAGGTTTAAGTTTAGAAAAAACAACTTGTTCAGTTGTCCGAACTCATTAACATCTTAACATAACAACAGAGAGTTCAATGATACAAACTTTTTTATTGAAAAAACAAATTCTAGTAAATTAAAACACACTGGTGTTCAGTGGTGCTTTACCTTATTAAGGACCTATTCCCACCTATTCACCCGCAGTTTGCATGCATCTTACTTGCTGCTTTGGCACAGTTTACATCACAATTACATCCGTCTTACATCCAGTTTTGGTGCAGTTTTCTATGTATGTCATTGGACATGCATTTTTTTTTATCAGGTTTCTGTCCATCCAGCTGCAGCAAAACTGCATGTAAACTGTGCCAAAGATGTGTACAAGGGGATACTCAACTTGTAATCTGATTACATGCCAGACTGACATTGTATGACGAACGCCTTACTCTGGGTCTTTTCTCTGCTTCTACAGTTACAGTAAATGTCAACCTGAATGAGGGTGAGCAAGATAAACAAGGAAACTGAACTTGCTTAACACACTTTAAACAACTCCTAAATTAGTGTCTTGGACACAAACACTGCATTAGTAAAAGTTTGCAGTTAGCATTCTTTTGCACAATTAATGTGATTTTTGCTGCTGTATACATGCTGCACATTTGCCAAATCTTGGCTCATACTCCGTTAATTTGAGAGCAACACATGCAGCACTCAATTCATCTGTTAGTCTGTTTCTGGTATCAGATTTGATATAATTCAATGCTGAAAACAGCTGCTCACAAGCATAAGACGACCCAAACAACGAAAGAAGAGCAATCCCAAGTGCTTTCATTGACTTAAAATTATTCGGCAGAGAATTCCACACTTTCAGGATTTCATTTTCAGAACTACCAACTGTGCTGTCTGTTGTCATCCCTTCACATTCTATCTTCTCAAGTGTGGCACGCAGGGCATAGAATTTATTTTTCCAGATAGAGCTTTCTTGAAAATCTAATAGCTCCATTTCCAGATTTTCTAAATCTAACCAGTGTAAGCAGGAAATATCAAGCTCTTCATATTTGGCTTTATCTGGAGAAGTGAGAAAATACAGGGTTTTCTCCATTTTCTGGAATTGCAAGAATCTGTTACTAAAATTCTTAGCAGCTGCTACAATGCTAGAAAGTTCCTTGTGGATTTCCTGATGGCTTGGAGGATTGTCCGTAAATATTGTAGAATTTTCCAAATGTATTTTTAGATTTCGAAAGTATTTCAGCTGCCCACTTTCAATGTCTCTTTCAAAAACTTGCAGCTTTCTCTCAAATGTTCTGATATCACAAAACATCCTTTCTGCTATTTTCCCGACACCTTCCCGACAGATTTTGTTCAGAACATTGAAGTGTGCTGTAAAATCTGTAAAAAACATGAGGTTGGTAAGCCAGGCCGTATCAGTGAGCTGGGGATATTCTTGCCCCTTTTCATTCATAAACAGCCTAATTTCATCCAAACAAGCCACAAATCTCTCCAGGACTCATCCTCTGCTCAGCCATCGGACATTATTGTACATAAGTAAAGTGTTATACTGTGCATGTACCTCATCAAGAAGTGCTTGAAACTGTCGAAAATTAAGAGCACGAGCCATGATGTAATTCACCATTTTAGTGACATCTTTGAGGATATCTTCTAATTTTTTCTGCTGATTACACACACAGTGTCTGCTGATTACACACACAGTGTCTGCTGATTACACACACAGTCTGCTGATTACACACACACACACAGTCTGCTGAGTACACACACAGTCTGTGCGTACTCAGCTGTCTGTGCGTACTCAGCAGTTTGTGCGTACTCAGCAGTCTGTTAAATACACACACAGACTGCTGAATACACTTATACAGTCTGCTCAATACACACAATGCTGGATACACACAGACTGCTGAGTACACACACGCACACACGGTCTGCTGAGTACACACACATACAGCTGAGTACACACACACACAGAGGAGTACACACACACACACAGCTGAGTACACACAATCTGCTAAAACACACACTGGTGAATGCACGCTGCTGAACACACACACACACACACAGACCGCTGAGTACACACATATAGAATGATAAATACACACACACACTGCATTGAGGTGTGCAGTGTATGTGTTTGTGAGTGGGTAGGGGGTGCTGTATGAGAGTGGGGGGGTGCTGTATGAGAGAGAGTGGGGGTGCTGTATGAGAGAGAGTGGAGGGGTGCTGTATGAGAGAGAGTGGGGGGTGCTGTGGGGATGAGTGGGGGTGCTGTATGAGAGTGGGGGGTGCTGTATGAGAGAGTGGGGGGGTGCTGTATGAGAGAGTGGGGGGGTGCTGTGTGTAAAGGAAGAATTATTTTTTTTTCCTATCATAAAACCAAATTATTTTTATTTATCCCCCCCTCCCTTCTTCTTACCTTTGGTGAAGGAGGGGGGGACACAATCGGAGGTGGTTAGTAGCGCTAGCTATGCCTCGGCTCGCCTCTCCTCAGTCCTCCTGCGCAATGCTGTGGGGAGCGTTGCCATGGGAACGCGCGGCAACGCTCCCCATAGCCTGCTTGCGGAAGGATCGTTCTTCTGATCCCTCCCCTTGCCGGCTGCCTCCAAGTCCTCGGAAGCAGTTTGCATTGATGCCGGCGACCTATGGCCGCGTGCCCACAGAAGGGGCACGGCGTACCACCTGTGGCACGCGTGCCATAGGTTTGCCACCACTGCTATAGGTGGACCTTGATAAAGAGTCGAACTACTTAACACTTCCCGGACAGATTGTATCCCTTCTTGATGGGTAATAATCGTGTACAGGCTTTGTACATTTAGTGTGACAAATAGAATTTCATTGTCATCCAGGGTTATAGTCTTCATCTGTTTAAGGAAATCCTGAGTGTCTTTAAGACAGGTAGGTAGCTTTTGTAAGCTTTTGTTAATGTAGAAATCCACATACTTATACATTCTTGTGACGGAACGCTGGCACTCCGACTGAGTACCTCCGCCAATCGATGTGCCTATTGCTCGCTGAGGACTCCAAGCACTCCAACCGACACCATCAGCACTGCAGACCCCACTTCCAGCGATACACCTGCGCCGGGGTCTCGCTGTCTCCACCCACCCTGGATCCACGACCAGGATCCAGCTCCCAGTGGGTGAACCTCTCCTAAAGCCAGAGAGCGTAGCAGGAACAAATCAAGCTATTGCAAGAGTTTACTCTGGGGAGTAAGTGATTATAGCAATCCCCAGAGTGTAGTTTTCCAATCCCCCAAACATGAGCCAAGGCTTAATGCTGGAACAAGACTTTACGGGAAGTAACAACAACATGTATTCAAGCTACAGTTTCTTTTATGCCCTGCTCCCAAGCAGGGGAGGGACACACACGTTATCTACAGTAGCCAATAAAACAGAGGTTATAGCCCACACAAAATCCTCCCCTCTGCCTGTGATTCAATTATCTTATACAATAGAAGACCAATTTTATTACATGACAGGAGGCTTCCTATTTTGCATGACTTTCTTTACTCATGCCTCCATCAGCACAAGTCAATCAATAAACTTTTAACCAATCATAAAAGAGTACATAACCATATATAAAGCTCTGATTGTCGCATGACTTCCTCTTTCTTTGCTGCTTCCAGCCAAGGCACAGGTCAGAGTATTCTGCTCTCACTATTTATTATATGTGCAATTTTTACTGTCTCTTTAATTGATGCTGGCTTACTCCCTCCTTTACTGTCTGTTCCCCTTTAAATACACTTAGTTTTCTGCCGGCTCCCTCAGCTTTTTTATTGTTTGTTTCTCTTGTGGGGTTTACCCAGTCACTGGGACTGCACTTTCCTTTGCCTCTGGTCTGTTTGGTCCCTCGCGATTCGCGGCATTTTACCGCGATCGCGCGAGACCGTGGGGTCTTTCCAGGGGCTCCAAGGGCTGGGGGGGTAACTGGGGAACACAGGGGGGTGCCGGCCAGGACCGTTGGACCGCGATCGCGGGCCGCAAGGCGAAATTTGCGCGGGAACGGCGGCCATCTTAGATATCGCGATCCTCAGCGGCCATCTTAGGTTGCCAGTTCGTGATTCCCACGAACTGGCATAGAGCTTGTAACTGATTTCCCCAAGGTTTTACATACTGTTTTACACTGAAGTCCAAAAGTTAACCCCTTACTCCCTGGCTACAGGGGAGTTACTGCAGGCACATAAACTGAAAATAAAGCATAAAGGAATACTTACCTGATTGGCAGGGCAACTCTCGTGGACTGCTCAGGCTGCTATACTTAATGGCTAGCTCTCACTGAGGGCACTGGTGGTTGACCCACAGGGGTGCATACACTGAAGACAGGATATATAGAAATCTGACACTGCTACTAGTGAGGAGAAAAAAAAAAAAAATTTAAATTTACACAGGGGTGCTCTTCACGCCCACTCAAGGGCTTATAGCAACGTACGCTTTATTGTATGCGGCACCTCCATGGTACAACTGGGGTGATCCACGCAATTCACTGCCTATTGGTAAAAGATCCCACAGTGGCGTAACTTCCACAAATTTCATGCAAAAAAAAAAGCGTACTGAGGTCTTTGACACCTCCCATCACCGGGCTTCGTCCCGACCATTACCGGGCCTCGTCCCAACCATTAACAGGCCTTGTCCCAACCTTAACGACCGTGCACCCCGGTCGATGAGAGGGTGACCCCCTCTACAGACCACTACTCAAACTCCTAGTGGTACTGATTATATGGTACCTGGGTGACCCCCAGTTGTACGTGGAACCCACTGTGTAGCTACATATGCACTGACGTATACCATATCTACCCACAGACGGGAAGAACAAACTGCCACCATGCCAGACGCTCCTCCATCATCGCCCATGGATTTCCAGGCCATGATCAATGCTGCAGTGTCGGCTTCGGTGGAAAAGGCGTTGGCCAAAATGATGGCGCAACCACAGCCGGAGGGGGCAGACGCCGCGCCTCCGACAAGAAAAGAGGATAAAGATCCCACCGAGTCCAAGGCGGAGGCTGGGCCGTGCAAACGACAATGGAAGGGATCCAACACGACCCTGCAGAGATGGGAGGAAAAGGTGTTGCGGAAGCGGAGCCGCCAGTCTAGGCGCCCGGAACGCTCCCCTCCACAGCCCCCTTCCTCAGGGGATGAGGAGCCATTATCTCCACCTTCATTAGAAATCATGGACGAATGGAGGGCAGAGGATTCCCCCTCGGAGGAGGAGGACTGGCAGGACATGCCTCAGGAGGTCGGAGAATGCGACCAAGGCCCCGAACGGGCACACCGCTCAGGCGGCAAAAGCACACGTAAAGTGCATACGGAGGTATATGAAGATGGGGTGTTTCTGGACGGGACAGGTAATCCACGCCAGATACGCCACCCCAGATCGTCAGAATGGAACCTGCCGGACCATCTGACTCAATTTGTAAATTTTTGGCTGAGGAAGCCAATGGACAATGAGGTTCGGGCCAAGCTCAAAGCAGAGTGTCCACGTCCCGTACTCCCGGACAAGATAGCCCTCACCCCAGAGTTTGAGGCCACAGTGGGGGTGTTTATGTCCCGCTCGGGCAGAGACCCACAGAAAGGTGTTGAGAAGGGCATGAAATCGGTCCAGGACAAAATGCTGGACATGCTAGGTCCTTTAGCGAAGATCCTATACTTCACAGATGTGGCCCTCACCCAGGGGACAACCCTCGAGGCACACAACATTAGAATGGGCACAGCGAGCGATCTGCCTACTAGGGAATTCCAATGCCGCCATGTGCGCAGAACGCCGTAAAGCGGCTTTATTGAAGATAGACTCCAAACTGTTGGACCTGGGGAAGAAAGAGCTAGGCCCCCTGGCGGATGGACTGCTCTTTGGAGAACCATTCATGGCAGAACTGAAAAAGCACGTAGGCCTATTCACTACACTGTATAAGGCACAATCATCTATTAGACAAGTCTTTCGGAACCCACAGACAACTCTAGGTGTTTTTGGCAGGGCTGGTCGGCAGAGGGGTCGGGCCACCAGCCGTTTCTGGCCATCCGGCCCCAGTTGCCCATAAGCTATGCAACAGTTCTTCCCATCTGCAAGAGCCAACTTCACAAGGGGATCCTTGCATACAAGGGGCACTCGGAATAGAGGACGGGGACGTTACAACTCAGGTGAGCATGAACTATCTTCCGTTATGTCCTTCAAATATAACTGCTGGCAGACTGTCCCTTGTTCCGCAGGAATGGGAACGAATCTCCACAGACGCATGGATCCTACAGACCGTGCGAGGGTACGAGATAGAATTTACCCGTACGCCAGTTCAGATCAGGCGACCATCACCTATCCGGGCGTCAGAGAGTCAGAGACGCCTCATAGACACGGAGATACGAACCCTGTTCGTTAAGGGAGCTGTGGAACTTGCCCCAGACGACCAGGGTTACTTCAGCAACATGTTTGTTGTCAAGAAAAAGACGGGAGACTACCGCCCAGTCATCAACTTACGAGAACTGAACGGATTTGTGGCTTACCGCCATTTCAAAATGGAAGGTATTCACCTTCTGAGGGATCTGCTGAACGAACGCGACTGGTTCACACGCTTGGACCTAAAAGACGCCTACCTGTCGGTTCCCATGGCTCGAAAAAGCCGAGTCTTCCTGCGTTTCATCTGGAGGGGCCGCCCTTGTCAATTCACATGTCTACCATTCGGCCTCAGTTCGGCTCCATGGTGTTTTACGAAACTTCTCAAACCAGTAATGGCCCATCTGAGAGGAAGAGGGATACGCTGACTCGTGTATCTAGACGATTTGTTGATCTTTGGTGACTCCAAGTCCAGAATTCAATCTCAGACGAGATTTACCATACACTTTCAGGAATCATTGGGGTTTATAATGACAGTGGGTACACTTCGGAAGAAGGCGAGAGCCGAAACGCGTTAAGTGTTTGGACTTACTCCAACAATGGACTTACCTGCAGAGACATTTTTTACTCTATTTTGTTTATTTTCAATAAATCTTTATCTACTACCATTTCCATTTCTGGCGTCCTGAATGGAATAAAAGGTATCATCTGTAGAATTTTGGAAGCCCTTGGGAGAAGTCCGTTTTTTCCACTGTACTTTCAAGCCTGAAGTTTGAGCCAGCTTCTAAGTGGCTCTATATATGTGAGTGAGACCATTTATAGTTACCCACATATATTATCTTAACTATATTACCCTATGTCTTTTTTCTCTGTTTTTTTAGTTTTCAGATTGATTGACAAAGTTTGGGTAAAATAATTTTATTATCTTATTGTTTTTCTTTTGTTGAGTGCTCTCACCCTTGTTATTTTTATAATGAACAGAGAGAAGTCATCATTGGCTCCATCACGAGTAGTCCAGTTCCTCGGGTTCGAGATAGATTCCAACTCTTGCGTGCTATGTCTCCCCACATCCAAGATAGCGGCCATTCGGAAGGAGATCCGACGGATACTCAGGAGAGACACCATACCTCTCCGAATATTAGCGAGGATAGTAGGACTACTCTCCTCATCAATACAAGCGATTTTCCCAGGCCCGCTCCACTACCGGGCAATGCAGAGACTGAAAGCCCAATATTTATGAACCGGACACACCATACGATCACTGGATTCCTGTCTCCACGGAGGCTCGGACGGAACTTCGGTGGTGGCTACTGCACATGGAAGCCTGGAACGGCAGAGCCATTTTCGGGGCGAACCCGGACTTTGTATTGGAGTCGGACGCGAGCCTTTGGGGCTGGGGAGCCCACTGCACCCACGCATCCCCGGGAGGTCCATGGTCTCAAGAGGAACAGGGTCTCCACATCAACTGCCTGGAACTGATTGCGGGATAGTTTGCGATTCGCAGTCTAGCCAAGGACATGGCGAACTATTGCATCCTTCTACGCATGGACAACATTTCCGCGGTCCAATACATAAATCGACTAGGGGGAGCCCGATCAAGGATCCTGACGGAGGCGACGAAGGACATCTATCAATTCTGTATTCCCCGCAACATTACGATCAAAGCGGAATATCTACCAGGAGCCTCACGGTGGATTGGTTTTCTCGTCACTGGCGAGACGGCAGCGACTGGAGACTGGACACTTCAGTATTTTCAATGGTGAGGGACCTCAGGGGCCCGTTGGTCGTGGATCTGTTTGCCTCTCGGACGAACACACAGTTACCAAGATATTTCAGCTGGCTTCCGGACCCTCAATGCGAGGCAGTAGACGCCTTTCTACAACAGTGGCCTCCAAGGGGAGCGTACGCATTCCCACCTTTTTCAGTGATAGCAAGAGTACTCCATCGCATCAGATCAACCAAGATCTCAATGATTCTCATCACACCGTCAAGCATGGTTTCCGGAATTATTGGCTCTCACGCGGGACCATCCATTACTTCTTCCATCGGTTCCCTTCCTTCTGACAGATCCGAAAGGGGAACCACATCCACTAGTGGTACAGGAGAATCTGGAGCTGGTAGCCTGGAGTCTTTCAGGGGAGCCTGGTCCGTCGAGGGACTATCGCAACCAGCTAAAGACCTTTTATGGGATTCATGGGCACCGGGCACCCGACGGAGTTACCTATTAGCGTGGAATTCATGGAAACGCTGGTGTATGGGACGGAATTGTGATCCCTTTACAGCACCTATCACCATGGTGGTAAATTTTTTGTCACACCTCTTCACGGAGGGAAAATCCTATCATTCCATCAATGTGACGCGTTCCGCAATTTCAGCGGCATACGTAACAGTACATGGCTCTCCGGTTGGTCAGGACCCTTTGGTATGTCGCCTAATGCGAGGCATCAAATTGTCCAGACCGCCAGAACCTAAGTATAATCACATGTGGGACGTAGAGGTGGTCCTTAACTTCCTTCGGAATTGGCCAGACAATAAAGATTTGTCACTACGACAGTTGTCAGCCAAGCTTACGTTACTTTTATGTTTGGTATCCTTTCGAAGGGTTTCGGACGTGCGAGCGTTCAATGTGGATGGGTTCTCGATCTCACCAGAAGGGGTTACCTTCACGGTGTCTCGTAGAACCAAAACGAATTCAACATCTATATCTTATCCATTCTTCCCTACGGTCCCTCGTTTATGTGTTGTTTCCGCACTTACGCGATATGTGGAGGTTACTGCAAGCATTCGAGCTTTTAGCAGAGGGCAGCTGTTGGTGTCTTACACCAAACCTTACAAACCAGTTACCACTACTACTCTGGCTCGATGGGTTCGTTGGATCCTGTCCCTAGCAGGAGTGGAGACGTGTTTTGGGGCTCACTCGGTCAGGGACGCGGTCGCCTCAAGAGCGTTCTCGGCGGGAGTGTCTTTAGCAGATATCCTACGTTCCGCAGACTGGACATAGGAGGATACCTTCCGTTTATTTTATTTTCGTCAGAACACACATGCATCTTTCTCACTATTACCTCAGCTTTAAAAATGCAAAATAGGAAGCCTCCTGTCATGTAATAAAATTGTAGATTATGCTAACGTAGTGTACCTATAATCTTAATTTTAATAATGACAGGAGGCGAGTATTTTCCCTCCCTTCCCTCCCATACTCTGGTTCTCTCATATGTCACCTTTTCTATTGCTTAATTGTAGCCTACATAGTTTATCTAGAGGATATGTATGGGATGTTTGAGGTAATAGACAAGGATTTGTTGATAGTAGGTTTGGATGCTAGTATATGGAGATAGGTTATTACTATTGGTATAGGATATGGATAGCCTCTTACACTCGTTTCTATTTCTTTCAGTGTGATTGCCGCTATTGGCACCGAAGAAGACAAACCGGATAATGGATCTTACGGATCAAGTTTCAGTTCAATATGCATTAACCCATTTGGAGTTGGATTTTATTGAAGTTGGACTTTCCAGGGAACAAGTTTGAAACACTATATCATTACGAACTTAAGTTTAGCTACTGACGTTACGTGGACTGATAGCAATTCAAAGAAAGAGGAAGTCATGTGACAATCAGAGCTTTATATATGGTTTTGTACTCTTTTATGATTGGTTAAAAGTTTATTGATTGACTTGTGCTGCTGGAGGCATGAGTAAAGAAAGTCATGCAAAATACTCGCCTCCTGTCATTATTAAAATTAAGAGTATAGGTACACTATGTTAGCATAATCTACAATTATCACAGGTAGGAAAAATTCAGTTTTTACAGCATATTCATAACTTCTAAAATATACATCACATTCACATAAAAATTATATATTCACAATCAATCCATTCAGGGAAACAACATATCAAAAAAATGGCATGAATCAGACCAGGGGTTCAGAAGTTAGTAAAGTATCTTTTGGGGCCTGGCTGGCAGCATGGCTATCAGGCCCAAACCGGTTTTAGAGAGCCCTCTATCCTGGAGACAATGGGGAAAGTAATCCAATTATCCAGGGATAGAGGCAGACTCCATTGAGCACATGTTACAAAAATACATAACTGGTATCATACTGAATTGAACGGGCCAAATCTCCCAGGTTCCATAGTCACAGGGCAAGAGGCGGGCAAGCAGTCCTCTCCAGGGCAAGCAGTCCATGAATAAATTAGCAGGGAGGGAAAGTACCGAATGCATGGAGGGGGATTCTTCACAGTTCTATCAACCCCTCCCTCGCTGACACAATAGGTCTACCCGGGGGTTGAGTGAATCCTAATTAAGTTTTGGGAGGGTATATAGAACAGGATGTTTCAGATGCTTAACAAAGGTTTTTTGCCAGTCGTACATCCAGGTATCCTGCAGATATTCCAAGTTCAATCTGTTCCATAATAATTTTCTGAAACTTCTTAACTGGGTCAAATGTAATTTTGCGGTATACATTACCATTATTTAGTTGTCGTATGATTTCTGCGCGATACTTAGAGTATGATTGAATTACAATTGCTCCTCCCTTGTCCGCTGGACGAATCGTGATAGTTGGATCTTGTATAAGGTCTTTCAAAGCATTTTGTTCCTCTTTAGTGAGGTTTTGTTTAGGATGGGATGGCGTGTTAGTAATTTTCATAACATCATGGTGTACAGCTTGTACAAATGATTTGATTGAAGGGTTATTAGTAGTAACTTTTTTTTGTCTTTAGAGGCTATAGGTATCAGAGGTTTCTGTGTTGTATCCTTTATAACTTCATTGCAATACAGAATTCTTTGCAATTTATACAGTTCAATTTCCATCTCAAAAGGATCGTTTTTTTCCGATGGGACAAAAGTCAAGTGTAGCGGAGAGGTAGTATAATCCACAGTATCTCCACTGGTAGACAGGAGTAGCATATAATAATCCAGGTAGAAAAAGTACAGCATACAATAATCCCGGTAGCGTTACACAGATCCTTCCTTCCCAAGAACTAGACGACACATAGGCTGGGAGTCAACTGAGTTTTTATTCACAAGCTCCAGTATTTATGTGATTCCCCATGCAAGGGGTTTCCTTACTGACTTTACAGGGGTTGTACAGTAGGGGACTACATGGGGAACTTAACATATAGAACATTTCTCCCACCATGCACTCCTGTACGAGAGGGATACTCCCACTAGAATATCCAGTTAAGTGGATTATCCCTCTGTACAGCAGAACTGACTTTTTACATAAAAATCCATAACTCTAATATTATTCGTGCTATTGTACCAAATAACTGTTGAGTACAATACACTTGAATACAAATTCTTCACAAAAGTCATGAATACACATGTAGAGATAAAATACTGAAAGACCGGTGCACCCAAATGACCTGGAAGTCCAGCGGTATTCGTGCCGTTGAGTAGCCGATTTTAGTTCCAGGCACTCGACGACCAAACACCGCTGGGCTAACAAAGGATCCAAGATGGCCGCCGCGTGGTCGGTATCCAAACGGCGGCCACCCTGAACATCTATTAACTGCCAAAAGATACATTGTTGCAATCCGTAATGGGAGCCACACAACCTCCTGTGTGTGGTCTCCCATTCGGTAGTTTGTTCGTTTCACGAACAGTGTTGAAAGTCACTGTTCGTGAAACTGTCAGAATGCTGGTGGCTTTCGGGCTGCCAGCATTCGAATGCTCTTGTTCACATAAAATACAGAATAGGTAACATGGACAGATCAGGCAGTCTTAAAGCCACAATATCACATACATCGTTATAATTATATACAGTAAATGATTTAAATGAGCCTAAGACATTTACTGTATATAATTATAACGATCGGCGAAATTTTCGTAAATTATTTGGAGGCATGTATATATATTAATCTGGAGAATAATAGTTGGAAAGGGCATTGAGCATTATTAATAATGTTTACAAGTTGATTTTCGAACATACACAAAATCGCAAAAGGAGCGTTCACTGTTCGGGCTAAGAGGGAGTGAACTGCTTGTCAATCATTCTGACATTGCAGTTTTATATCACGCCCACAGTAACCCCACGTGGCCGCCAAGCGATACGTCATCAATGACGATATCCAACTTAACTCTTCAGATTGGTCAATTCATATTTAAATACCGGGGAAGTTCGGGCGGCAATTTTCAGCCCCTGACGAAGGAGTCTTGTACTCTGAAACGCGCGTCGGGTTTTTTCTTTCAGGATTTCCCTCCACTCACTTGAGCACTTCACTATGCACGAGGGAATCCGCTATATATTTTCACTTTTGTTTCTTTCGTTAAGTTAATGCTAACTCTTTATGGAGCTTTGTTAGTGTAGGGGAATTAGTTTAAGAGGACAGTATTTAGTTAGAACACCCATGAAGGTGTTATGAGGAGATAGTGGATTAGAACAGTGGCGTTTACTTTCTGAGGGGATTTTTTCTAATTATATTACCTCAATTACTGTCTATATCGCTATCTATTCCTAATACATATCTCTCTCTATACAGTTGACAAGCTACTCATTTATAGAGATATTGTCTTTCATTTTACGCTATACTGTCTCTCTCATTACCCTGCACACTTATCCATAACAAGATTTCAAGGAACTACATGTATTTCGTTTTCTTTGTGGGTCATCCTATGTGTGATATATCTCATTTTCTTCACATTTAGTATGCTTCAATTGAGATTTGGCCACTTAGTTTGATCCACATAGGATCTGAGGGTTATAAGCTTTTTTGGAGACACTGCTACATTGTATCCTCTCTACAGTATAGTTAATAAAGTTGCAGTGTGTTACTGCTTTTGTCAGATATCAAATAGATGCTTTCCCTGTAGTTATTATCTCCTTTTCTGACACTTTATAGGTAGTCTTTTGTAACATTTGGCGTTCTCTTATACTATCATTACCAGACTAATTGGGAGTTCCCCTTTTTCTTTAGGGGACTTATCCGATTATTGTGTTTTCGCTCTTTTTTTGTAAATTAAAAAGTATGCTTTACACAGCGTATAAGGGTGATGTCACAGCACAACGGGAATCTAACAGGGGGAGAGGTAGAAGTCATCCTCCTCCTCCCACGACCATGCCGGCAAGGACAGGACGCTTTAAAGACGTGTTGTTGATGGAGGACATGCAGACCTTTTTAAGTCCTACGCATCACCACAGCCCTTCGGGATCCACCCTCAGAGAGCGACTCGACCGACAGGTAGCAGACTACCTCGCCTTAACTGCAGATATCGACACTCTGAGGAGCGATGAACCCCTTGACCTGGCCTGAGCTATCCCAATTTGCGATTGAACTTCTGGCCTGCCCCGCTTCAAGTGTCCTGTCAGAAAGGACCTTCAGTGCAGCAGGAGGTATTGTCACTGAGAAGAGAAGTCGCCTAGGTCAAAAAAGTCTAGATTACCTCACCTTTATTAAGATGAATGAGGGATGGATCCCGAAGGGACTGACACTGGGCGATACATTCGATTAAAAAAGGCCTGATGAGATGAGCTGCCTTGGGCTAAAAATGGTCCACACGCTGCTGTATTTTAGCTCTGAATGCCGGTTGACTTGCGTGACTTATCCGCCACCAACTAGGGTTCAAGCCGCCATGTTTTAGGGCACTTTCTGCCTGTGAAACAAACATCAATTTTTCTGGCCGCTGCTACAGCAGCGGCTGCAACAATACCGAATTTTTCAGGCATGTGTACATGCCTAATTTTTAGGCCCTCTGGTGCTGCACTGTGGCTTCAAAACTTTTTTCACTGTTATAGATTGAATAGCAGTTAGTTGTCTGCAAGCGTCAGAAAGTCACCCCCTTGCCCGGCGTCTGACACCTGGCTTGTCTGAACTATTAGCCCACCAGCTTTTACCATACAATCTGGTGGAGTCTGAGGCGTTTAAAAAAATTTGTAGCTATTGGGACACCACAGTGGAAGGTACCCGGCCAAAATTTCTTTGCGCAAAAGGCAATCCCCAACCTGTACTCGACTGTGCAAAAGGAAGTAATGGCATGTCTGTCACACAGTGTTGGGGCAAGGGTCCATCTGACCACTGATACCTGGTCTGCAAAGCAGTGGGCTCCACCTGCCACCCGTACAGCAACACAGTCTCCAGTTAGGAGGACCGACCAAGCATCTTCTTCCATCTCCCTGTTACAGAAATCACTGCCATATACACGTCCACTGATAGGAGACGCGGAAGGTATTAAACGGATAAAAATAGTACTAAACACACCACTCCTATCTGGTGGCACATTAGCTTGACCGCGCATTGCTCCAAATTTGAAGTAAGAGGACCGACCAAGCATCTTCCATCTCCCTGTTACAGAAATCACTGCCATATCCATACAAATTGTACAGAATGTCCAGGATAGTTTTCCAGGGACAAATGTTGTCGCCTGTTGAACGAGGTGACCTTGCTCGGGTCCCAGGTGTGCGGTTCCTAAAATGGCTGCCATATACACGTCCACTGATTGGAGACGCGAAAGGTATTAAACTGATCAGAACAATACTAAACACACCACAAATAAGGTTTCTCTCCTGTATGGCTCCTCAAATGATGCTTAAGATTAGAAGCGGCTGAAAAGCATTTCTCACACTCAGAACAAAAATATAATTTTTTAACATTCTCTCCACTTTGAACGAAATGACGTTTGGGAAGAGATTTTGTATGAGTAGGTTTTTCATGTACGATACGGGAACATGATTTAGATCCTTGGTAAGTTTTGCGAGATCCAATAGTGTGTATGTAGGGGGAACAGTCAATCCATATCTGCCAAGTGACCCGATGTAGGGGGAACAGTCTCTATTCTGCTCTGTGTCAGTGTGTATCAGGGATCCCTAGAACATGTGTGTTACGGTTGCCTCCAGGCTGGCTGAAAGTTGGACCGTAGAAAGGATGCCCCTAGCGCTCACCAAAGGACCATCAGCACCGTAGACACCATAAGTACTGCGTAGACACCATAAGTACTGCAGACTCAACGAACCGCCGCTGCTGGGCTAGGATCTCGCCGTCTGCTATCCGCCCTGGACCTACGACCAGGCTCCAGGTTCCAGTAGGTGAACCTCTTCCTTCTGTAGAGCGAAGCAGGATCAGGAACAAGACCTCTTACAAGAGCTCAGTAGCTAAGGGAGTATGAAGAGCATAGTAGTGATTATAGCTGTCCCCTACAAGTCAAGGCTGCAAGTTAGAGGGTCAAGTCATTCTGTTTATTGGCACACAAAGAACCTTCTTTTATGCAGGTTTCCCTGAGATAGGACCACCCACAGGGTTTTACACAAAAACCAATAATAACCGTACATTCCAGAAACACTCCCATCAATTACCCACAAGAATCCTCCCCTCTGCCTGTGATCTAATTATGGTACACAATGGGTTAACATAATTAAACACAGGCAGTAAAAGTACAGTTTTTATCCATGCACTGTAACTTTAACACTACACATCCCATCTTCATAACAATTACATATTTTTAATCAGCACACTTAAAACATAAACATAACCAAAAATCAGCCAAATCCATCCAGGGGTTAAAAAGTTAGCTGGAGGTCCCTTTATGACCGACCGCAAGCACATTTTCCTGCCCAAAACAGTTCCATAGATTTG
>OW240922.1:31153578-31165458 GCA_933207985.1 Pelobates cultripes | reverse complement strand
CAGGTGTCAATCCATATCCATTGTGATTTAGAGATGTTAGGTGATTTATGCCCTTTATGGATTAAAACCAGACTCTGCATCAACTGTAATTTTCCATGGGAGTTTTGCCATGGATCCCCCTCCGGCATGCCACAGTCCAGGTGTTAGTCCCCTTGAAACAACTTTTCCATCACTATTGTGGCCAGAAAGAGTCCCTGTGTATTTTAAAATTCGCCTGCCCATTGAAGTCAATGGCTGTTCGCGCAGTTCGCCGGTTCGCGAACATTTGCGGAAGTTCGCGTTCGCCAACCGAAAATTTCGTGTTCGCGACATAACTAATATATACACACACACACACGTATATAACGTATATATTTGTCTCCGGACTTGGTAATCCATCCCCCATCCTTGCTGGGAGACTTTATTGCTTTGTTTACATAAAGCATTCCTAAACTCAGCCTGGTTTGGCCAATTACAGAAAGCAATGGAATTTTGTGTCTGTCTTTGTTAGCCTGAATCGAAAATGGAGTCCGCTCTGTTCTGAGTGACTCTGGCAATATACACTTTTAATTTCTATCTTAGCACAAAATGTCTGCCGATATAAATATCCTGACACAACGGAGGTACTCAGTCGGGGTGCCAGGTGATCCGTTACATTGGTGGCAAGCGGTGGTATGGCTTCCTAGCCTTGGGAAAACCAGCACTACTTTAGAGATGGAAGGCCGTGCAGTATCTCACTTTGACGCCAGGCTCCAGCAAAGACTACAGGATGTGATGCGCAGTATGGAGTATCCTATCCCAGAGGAAAGAGAGACAGAGTGGAGGGTGGAGCTTCGTACCCATCTCTGGAAGGAGGACATCAACGCAATTCGACCCTTCCGGTGCGAGGAAATCCTGACAACTAACCAGCGCCAAGCAGAACTAGAGCTGCGGATGCCGTTATTGGGAAACCAGGAATGGGTAAGCAAACTGGAGATGCTAGTTGAGACTGAGGTGTGGCTGGATGATTCCTATTGGGCCCTGCAGTGGCATGCTTACCACCTCTACCCATGACTGATTGAGTACAAGTGTATTGAGGGGGAAGACTATGATGGCCCTGATTTGTTGTTGGATACTATTGAAACTAGTCTCTGGTTCGGAGACACCAAAATTGCTCGCTTCTGGTCCATCCAAGCTGAGTGGGCAGACAACTGGGACCTTATGGAGATCGATGCCATTCAGCCAGATCTAGCTTTTCTTGCCAACCGGGAGTGGGAACTAAAACAGGATTATGAAATTGTCTGGTATGCCTATTGCAACACACAGGAATGAGGGAATCTGACTTGTGATGAATTGCTCAAAACTGGATAAACACAGGAGTTCACCAAAAACCTGTCTTAGAGAAATATGATGAAAGATAACAACCTAGGTTGGTATGAATATTCCAGGAGCTGGTCCACCTAAGATGGCACATACAGCCTCTTTTATTCACAATCCACAAACATAGTACTGCCCACAGGGTTTTGAAATACAACCAATCAATCCGTACAATACACACAGACACTCCCACAAAAAATCCTCCCCTCTGCCTGTGATATGATTACTGAACACAATGGTTAATCTATTTATCACAGGCAGAGAAATACAGTATTATAAAACATATCAACAGGACCCCAAAACATGCAAAAAACCCTCGGAACCGGGGGTTCTGGGTGAACCACATATCCAAAATTCACCCAGATCTGTTCAGTAGTTTGGAAGATACAGTTTAGTGCAGATTCCGCAGAACATATACAGGCTATATGAAAAACAATTACTGTATAAGGTGTCCGCTGTTGTATAGTCCAAAACCACTGCACGATGTCTCTGTGCATCAAATACCGGCGAGATGGCACCGTTTAGAAAAGTCCACACAGTGTCTGTGAGTTAAAATGGCCGCCATCCATTGTTCTCACCATGTGCCTCTGATACATGAAATGGTGGCCACCCAGTAACTCCACAGTATGTCCCCATATGGTTCTTAAAGGGCCAGCAGCAGCACAACACAAATCCATTATGCCCAAATCATGTTTTTAAAGGGCAATACATCACAGGGGCCATAGTCACAGGGCAGGAGGCGGGCAATCAGTCTTCTCCAATGCCCAGTGGCGAGGTCGGTTTCGCCACAGGTGCCGTCTTTCCTCCCCAGCGGCAGTGTGAGTTCTTGGGGGGGAGACAGTCGGTCCCTCTCCTCAGCAGTCAAGCGAGTCCCAGGGAGCCGAAGGTGCCGTCCTTCCTCCCCAGCAGCAGTGTGTCCGGCAGGGAGCAGAGACAGTCTGTCTCACTTCCCAGCAGCGGGACAATATATTGAAAGGGGAGACAGTCAGTCCCCCTCTCCAACAGCAGAGAGAGTGTCAGGGAGAGAAACTTGTTATCCCCTCTGAGTCGGTCCTGTCCACCAGCAGCAGGGCTGTTTAGCCAAAGGGGAGACAGTCGGTCTCCCCCTCCAGCAGCAGGGCTGTGTGTCCAAAGGGGAGACAGTCGGTGTCCCCCTCAAGCAGCAGCCCCAGATCTCGAGAGAGGAGCCTACCAACTCTTCTTTTCAGCATGGCTCCAACCAGGCTACTCCCGTGGTAGCACTGGCACCAGGGCAGAGTACTGCGGGTCTCTGCCCACTCAGCAACCCACCAAGGCAGCCTATCAGTACCCCACACAGCCGTGGTGAGGCACCTGGACGAGCTAATATTTTACCCAAGTGTAGTAACCATGTATTGTGGGTGGGCTGTATTACTGTTTGTGCTTTATGGGTGGGTTGCTGGACTAACCAGGGCACTGACCGGCAAGAGGTCAGATACCCTGTTAGTCTGTTTGGAAAAGGGGAGAAATGTGGCGGAACCAGCTTTGCCACTGGGCATTGGAGAAGACTGATTGCCAGCCTCCTGCCATGTGACTATTGTAGCGGAGCGGCAATACTAAATTCCACGATCTCCACTGGTAAAGAAGGTAATCCACAGTCAAGCGCTGAAAAGTAAGGCAATATCCCTGTAACGGACCGTTTTGCCCACAAGAGGTTAAAAACAGTTTAGGCGATATTCTCCTTTCAGATGCACAGGCTCAGCTACTGCAGAACACCAATCCGCCGAACAGGAAACCATATGAATGCCGTAAACAGCCGAATAGGAAAAACCATACGAATAGGTTTACACTCCTAGCAGTCAAACTGGAACAGCATACAATAAATCCCCCCAAGAACGAGACAAAGCTCCGTGTTGAGGGTCAAGCAGTGAACAGTCAGAGCTGTGGGTTTATTGTGCTTATGTACACATTCTTACACATTAGTACCACCCACAGGGTTTTGGAACACAACCAATAAACACATACAATACACTCAGACACTCCCACACAAAATCCTCCCCTCTGCCTGTGATTCAATTACCTTACACAATGGGTAATGTAATTAGCACAAGCAGAGAAATACAATTTTTCCACATTATTCATAACTTGAAAAGTATGCATCACATTCACATAAATTTTCAGGATTAGCATACTCCAAATACAAACATTTCAAAATCATCCAAATTGGTCCAGTGGTTCAAAAGATAGATCGTAGTCCTTTGTGACCAAAAGAAGCATGGCTTTTCTGCCCAAAACCAGTTCCACAGAATCTTCTATCCTGGAGATAATTGGGAAGTAATCCAATTATCTCCAAAGACAGAGGCAAAACTCCATTTAACACATGGCAGCAAAAGACAATAAAACACATAAAAACATAACTGTGCAGCCATTGCACAAAACAGGTACATTCAACATATCCCCAGATAGCTCAGATCTGAGTGCACATTATTACTGAATGGCACTCAGAGCAAACACATACAGTTCAACTGCCATGGAGCCAAAGTCTTTTCCATAGTCTTTCATTATACGAATGGGCTCCATGGCATAGCTATCTGGGGTATCACCGCTCAAACAAGGCCAGCACCAAATGACCCGGCTTTCGTGTCTCCGCAGGGGAAAATCAAGCGTTTCAACATGGGGCCATAGTCTAAAGGCAGCAGGCGGGCAACCAGTCCTATCCAATGCCCAGTGGCAAATGGAAGTTTGTCACAGTTAGTGCAATAAAAATTGCTTATTAAAGGGACACTATAGTCACCTGAACAACTTTAGCTTAATGAAGCAGTTTTGGTGTATAGAACATGCCCCTGCAGCCTCACTGCTCAGTCCTCTGCCATTTAGGAGTTAAAGGACCACTCTAGGCACCCAGACCACTTCAGCTTAATGAAGTGGTCTGGGTGCCAGGTCCAGCTAGGGTTAACCCATTTTTTTTTTTTTTTATAAACATAGCAGTTTCAGAGAAACTGCTATGTTTATAAATGGGTTAATCCAGCCCTCAAATCCTCTAGTGGCTGTCTCATTGACAGCTGCTAGAGGCTTTTGCGTGCTTCTCACTGTGAAAATCACTGTGAGAACACGCAAGCGTCCATAGGAAAGCATTATAAATGCTTTCCTATGAGTCCGGCTGAATGCGCGCGCAGCTCTTGCCGCGCGTGCGCATTCGTCCGAAAGGGAGGAGAGGGAAGGAGAGGAGGAGGAGGGCTCCCCGCCCAGCGCTGGAAAAAAGGTAAGTTTTAACCCCTTTCCTCTCCCCAGAGCCCGGCAGGTGGGGGCACCCTCAGGGCACTATAGTGCCAGGAAAACAAGTATGTTTACCTGGCACTATAGTGGTCCTTTAAATCCCTTTGTTTATGAACCCTAGTCACACCTCCCTGCACAGCCTTCCATAAACACTTCCTGTAAAGAGAGCCCTATTTAGGCTTTCTTTATTGCAAGTTCTGTTTAATTAAGATTTTCTTATCCCCTGCTATGTTAATAGCTTGCTAGACCCTGCAAGAGCCTCCTGTATGTGATTAAAGTTCAATTTAGAGATTGAGATAAAATTATTTAAGATAAATTGCATCTGTTTGAAAGTGAAACCAGTTTTTTTTTCATGCAGGCTCTGTCAATCATAGCCAGGGGAGGTGTGGCTAGGGCTGCATAAACAGAAACAAAGTGATTTAACTCCTAAATGACAGTGAATTGAGCAGTGAAATTGCATTGGAATGATCTATACACTAAAACTGCTTTATTTAGCTACAGTAATTTAGGTGAATATAGTGTTCCTTTAAATGTTTTTACTGATTTAAAGTGATAGTATACAGAAAATCTTATGAGATTCCCTACATATTAAGGAATATTTTATTTCAGGATCTTATTTAGTCAGATCAGATTAAGAGTCTGCTTCCCCTCTTGTTAGAACTCCCCTTTTGCGCTGTTTCTTTAAGATTCGAATGAACGTCTCAATTCTTAAGGACTCTTAATTAGATCTGTTTGAATCTATAAATTTAATCTTTTACAACTAGGACACTTGTGTTGTTAACTGTTATAAAAGCAACATCAACCTTTTTATCAGTCTTTTTTGAATAGAATTTGACTTCAAAGTCAAAGTTACAGTTGAGTGTGTAGACCCTATAAACAATGATATATAAGTGTCAATTATCTTTTAATAGGGTAATATTAGCTCTACCTCCAGTCAATAGTATATTAAAATATCAATAACACAATATCAACTGCCTTTTAACCTAAGATGATTTTTACCCTGATAGTTGCATTATTTGATCAATTTAGAACAGTCATACAGCGAATTAGATTAAGGATGTAATTTGAGTTTTCATTATCAGTTCTTCCTTTCAGTCCTTTGATCAATAATATATTCAAATATGTTGCCTTTTATCCTGAAATCCACACTGGTAATTGTATAGATAGATCAATTTTGCACAATCATAGAACAAAATAGATCAGGGGTGCTAATATTTGGGTGAACTTATACTAAGTGTGAGGAAAAAATAAATAGTAGGTAGCAATACAAGGAAAAATTAAAAGACTTACTAGCTACTTTTTACTGCCAATATTGCACCTAGTTGAGCTACTCTCTGCCCTTTTAGGGTTGATATGGAACTGTTCTCTCTTCATTGAGAGAGAGGACTTAAGTTAAGTAAAGTTGTCGCATGGAAATAATTTTGCCTCGTGGCGTATCCGAACACAGACACTGCCAAATTTCAAAGACCTCCAGGTCAGAAGATCAAAGGTTGGAGGATAGAGGGGATCCGACAGAACCTCAGCCTCAAAGGGGCGAGAGAAGAGAGATCATTACCGGTGTTTAGCCAGGGGTTTTAGTATACCCGGTACATGCAGCATGGAAAACACTGCCATCTCCTAACACACACACACACACACACACACATACATACATACACACGGCAAGCCTAGCCACTTTTAGGTTACTGGACTATATGTGCAAAAGGTTGTGTGTAATAACCGCTGGATTGTATATGCTAATGTCTGTCTGTGCTGATATGTTTAGAGTATTAGTGTGCTAGCAGCCGAAAGTCGCTAGCATTCATGTGTTTCGTTTCACGAACAAAGACTTTACCGGCTGTTCGTGAAACGAATGAGCTACCACCCAGTAGCCCACACACAGAGGGTCGTGTGGCACTCATTAACCGATTGCAACATTGTTGCAATCAGTAGTTAAGGGCTTTCCTAGGTGGCAGTCGTTCGGCTACCGACCACGCGGCGGGCGGCCATTTTGGATCCTTTGTTTCCCCAGCGGTGTGTGGTCGTCGAGCGCATGGAGCTGAAATCGACTACTCGACGGTGCGTACACCGCTGGGCTTCCAGGCCATTCGGGAGCTCCGGTCTTTCCCTATTCTGGTTCCCCATCGGTGTTCGGTACTTTTAGGCGAAAACAATTGTAACGGAGCTCCCTGTACTCCGACCGAGTACCCTCCGTTGATGGATGCTCCTAGCGCTTCCTGAGGACTCCAAACACTGCAGCCGACACCACAACCACCGCAGACTCCACAACCGCCGTAGCTTAACTGGAGTCTCGCCGTCTTCCTTCCACCCTGGATCAGCTTCTGTCCTCCAGGACCGTGTGGGGAAGACCTCTCCTCCAGGAGAGCGTAACAGGAACAGCTCTTAAAAGAGCTAAGTGATTAAAAGCTCAGGGGAGTATGCAGAGCATAGCAATCCCCAGTGTGATATAGCAGTTCCCTCCAATAACGAGACAAGGCTACGTATTGAGGGTCAAGAAGATCTGATGTTTAATGGCACACACTCTGCTTTTATGAGATTCTGCCCATGCAAGGGAGACACCCACATAATTAGCAGTATAACCAATCGGAACAATATACATTCGGGGAAATTCCCATCCCTCAGATAATCACATAACATAATTAAAACAGAACAGTAAAAATACAGTTTTTATACATGTACTATAACTTCCAAACTACATATCTAAAAATTACATATTTGGAATCAATCCATTCAGGGGAGCAACATATTAAAAAATGGCACAAATCAGACAAGGGGTTCAAAAGTTAGCAAAAGTGTCTTTTGGGGCCTGGCTGGCAGCATGGTTTTCTGGCCCAAACCGGTTTTACAGAGGCCTCTATCCTGGACAATGGGGAAAGTAATCCAATTATCCAGGGATAGAGGCAGACTCCATTAACCACATGTTAGCAAAAGACACAAAAAGACACAAAAATACATAACTCCTATCCTACTGAACAGAACCCCCACATTCAACCTATCCCCAGATGGCTTGGATCTGAGCGCTCAATATATCCAAACAGCGCTCAGATCCCACAAATACAGTCAAATCGCCATACACACTAGGTCCATAGTCATGGGGCAAAAGGCTGGCAATTAGGCTTCTCCATAACACAGGGAAGCAGGGCAATTTGCCAAATAAAATAACAGTTACAAATGGCAGTTTGTAACAACAATGTTAAAGGGTATTTCGTGCGGCGTTCGGTTATTTAGGCTGGTATCTGAGCGGTATTCTCACGAAATGTGCGCTCAGACCCCAGCTAGCTACCGAATGTCCATTCATCTAAATAACGTGAATAAAGGCAAAGTTATATGTTTTAATGTAAAATGTCGGTTCTGCTGCACGGAGGGATAATCCACTTAACGGTATATTCCAGTGGCTGATGGGAGAAATGTCCAAATTGCTAAGTCCCCCATGTAGTCCCCTACTGTATAACCCCTGCAATGTCAGTAGGGAAACCCCTTGCATGGGGACTGTGGCGAAACCAACCTCGCCACTGTGAACTGGAGACTATGGCCCTGCAGGTTAAACCCTGCAGAAAGGCTTATTTGTGTGATCTGAGTGCCATTCATCTAATAATGTGCGCTCAGATCCCAGCTATCTGGGGATATGTGAAATGTCTGTGTGTTATGTGTAAAAGGTGACTTTATGTATTTTAAAGTGTTTTGTGTCATTTTGCAACCATGTGCTTAATGGAGTCTTGTGTCTGTCCTGGGAGATAATTGAATTACTTATCTCCAGGATAGAAGACTCTGAAACTGGTTTGGGCCGGAAAGCCATGCTTCATTTAGTCACAAAGGACTTTCCCTTAACTTTTGAACCCCTGGTCTGATTCGTGCCATTTTTTAATATGTTGTTTCCCTGAATGGATTGATTATGAAAATGTATGTTTTATGTTTGTGACATGTATATTTTAGAAGTTATAAATATTGTGTACAAACTGTATTCCTCTGCCGGTGATAATGAGATTACCCATTGTGTTCAGTAATCATATCACCTGCAGAGGGGAGGATTTTGTGTGGGAGTGTCTGGGTGTATTGTACGGATTGATTGGTTGTTTTGTAACGCCCTGTGGGCTGTACTATGTTTGTGGATTGGGAATAAAAGAGACTGTATGTGACAGTACAGGGAGATTCTGCTTGACCCTCAAACCGATGTGTCGTCTCGTTTTTGGGGGGAATTGGATTGTATGCTGACTGCCAGGAGTGTAAGCGGATTGTATGCTTTTCCTGTTCGGCTGATTCCAGTGTTCGTGTGTTTCCAGTTCGGGAGTTGGTGAATTCGTACAGTTTGCAGTTCGGGAGTTTGGTGCTTGCAGTAGCTGCTGGTCTATGGGAAAGGGGATTATCGCCTAAACGGTTTTTAACCTCTTGTGAGAGAAACGGTCCGTTACAGGGACTTGCATAAATACTTTGACCTGTGAATAAAAACCTCAGTTGACTCCCAGAACTGTGTTTCGTCCGGTTACTGGGGGATTTTGGATTTTGCCTTATTTTTCAGCGCTTTACTTTGGATTACCTTCTGTACCGGCAGAGATCTTGGGATTTAATATTGCAGCTCCGCTACAATTGATGGCAAGTGACGGGATCCAACCTTACAGCCAAAACGCGACGTTCGGATAAAGTGGAACTACCGAACGGAAAAAGTGAATGGCAATTCGGATGCAGCGGAGAACCGAACACAAAAGTGAATGGAGATGGATTACACTGCCTTAAAAAGGCAGACGTTAAAGGAACTGCTAGAAGCCAGGGGGAAGATAGCCAGCAATAAGCCAAAAGCTGTGCTGATTGCTGAATTGATGGAGGGAGACAGAACCCGCAGTGTTACACCCCCACCAGCCATGGAAGAAACCCTCTACCAAAAAGAAATGAGAACCAGGATGGATTTTCTACCGCAGCCAGTACCCCTGGAAATATTGACCGTGCTGATGGCAGATGTGCAGGAGTATGTGATAGCACACCGTCACAGAATCCATTACTGCCTGTTACGGTACCTCCAGTAATTAAATGCACAAACCGCCGTTTAGTGAATGTTCCCCGTTCGCAATACTGTGGTCTGGTAGCGTATGCAGTGAAACCATGCGAACCGCCAGCCAGGGAACACTCCAAACTCCCGAACGGTACCTGTACGGCCCTTTCCCTTCTCGAGCTTCAAATACACGAATCGCCAATAGCAGCCGAACGGCAATAGTTTCCAAGCGGCAAATAATTCCAATAAGCAGTTGTAACGGACCGTTTTGCCCAAAAGGGGTTAAAAACCGTTTAGGCGATATTCCCCTTTCCAGATACACCGACAGATCCTGTAAGCACCAATCTCCCGAACTGGGAACACTTGAACACTGGAAGTATCCGAACAGGAAAACCCATACGAAAGGGTTACACTCCTGGCAGTCAGCATACAATTCAATTCCCCCAATAACGAGACGACACTTCGTTTTGAGGGTTAAGCAAAATCTACTGATTTATTCACACAACAGGCTTATAAAGGATTCTCCCATGCAAGGGAGGGATTTACAGTATACCAATAGCAGAATGGTTACAACCCACAGATTCCCTCCCCTCAGATAACCAGTTAACATAATTAACATGTACCTAGTTTTCCCCGAGTTTTGGATGTACCCAAAATACTTGGGGTACATCCACAAATCCAGTATCTCCAGATAGCCCTGGTCTGGAGGACCAACATATGTGAAAATCAGCCCATTCGGATAAAGGGTTCGGGAGTTATGGGACTTACAAGTTTTGACCGACCGCATGGCAAAAGTATCCGAAAATAGTTCCATGTATTTTGGCCCTGCGGTCGGTCACAGAAAAGTGAACAAAACACATGAATGGCCTGGTTTATAGAGCTTGGGGAGGATTCGTATGAATCCTCTTGTTCGTGTGATCCTTTCTACCGAACGGCGGGCCGTTCGGTAGTTTCTGCACGAATTGCTGGAAGTCTGGAGGTCTCAGCGGTGTTTGCCTAGTCGAGTGTCCTATTTTAGTTCCAGACACTCTACGGCAAAACACCGCTGTTCGGGAGTTTAAGATGGCCGCCGCCATGTGTTCGTTTCCCGAATGGCGGCCACCCAGAGGATACAGAACACATTACATAGATTGCCAACAATGTTGCAAACGGTAATTGGAGGCACACTTACTCCAGGGTGGTCTGGTTGTTCGGTAGTTTCACTTAGTATAATGAATAGAGTGTTTCTACCGAACAATCAGGTGAATGCTGCATATACATAACACTGTTTACCGAACACATAATATTAAGTACAGCCTGAATGCAATCTGCTACACAGTCTTAAAGGGCATTATTCCTAACAGTCATAATCTGTCCACGGATGGCCCTTAAAGGGCCAGTAGCAGCAATATAAAATACCACATGCCCAAATATTGCATTCAAAAGTACAAATTCACAAGGGGCCATAGTCAGCAGGTAGGAGGCGAGCAACCAGGCTTCTCCAGTTCACAGTGGCGAGGTTGGTTTCGCCACAGCAGTCTCTAGGCGCCGGTATTAAAATCCCCCCAATAACGAGACCAAGCTCCGCTTTGAGGGTAAAACACGAACTGAGTTTACTGGGGCTACCTGCCCGTATTTATGAGGGTCTCCCACTTGGTGGACACTCCCCTAGGGGACGAAATGGGAGACTGGAATAGCAGAAGGATATGGGGACATTCTGGACATACATCCCCCTAATATTCCCAGCATGCATCTCAGTTTCTTCCCCTCTGCTCGGGAGATAATTGGGAAGTAACTAAATTATCTCCCAGAGCAGAGGCAAATCGCCATTTTAAATACAAGTCACAAAACACATAAAAATATATAACTTTATAACTACCGAACATATTGCATTCGTGTAACACATCCCCAGATAGCCTGGATCTGAGTGCATATTATTGTCGAATAGCGCTCAGATCCCATACGCATAGTTCAATCGCCATGGAGTCAAAGTCTATTACAGTTCTTCGGTATGCGATTGACTCCATGGGAAGGCTATCTGGGTTAAGTCCATTCGTGTTATTAAATCTCCCGAACGGCCGGTATTCGTATGCGTTTGTCGATTGAGAAGGGGATGTCGACGGCTTCAGCGGTCTTCGGTTGAAAAAGTGTCCGTTTTTAGTTCCATGGAATAACCGAACACCGCTGGGCTTTCGCATAGTTAAAATGGCCGCCGCCTCGTGGTCGACATACGAACGACGACCACCCTGTATTCGGTTTTAATTGAGAAGTGTCTGTGGTTAACCGCAACGTTCTAATTGGGATCAATAGGTTAACCAGCAGCACACTTCTCTTCTGGGTGGCCGTCC
>OW240922.1:31138985-31153146 GCA_933207985.1 Pelobates cultripes | reverse complement strand
AGAGGCTGTGTGATTTACATGACTTGGAGCAGGCAGTGTGGGTACCGTTACTAGCAGGCAAACTGTCAGGTCGGGCAGCAGAGGCCTATCGGGCAGTACCCAGGGAGGACAGCAAGGATTATGACAAGGTAAAACGGGCCATACTAGAACGATATGCCATTACCCCGGAGGCATACCGGCGCAAGTTTAGGGGATTGCGCAAACCTGATAAAGACTCTCATGCCGAGTGGACCAAGTCCACAAGCTGGACCAAGCATCACAGGGGTGGATACAAGCGAGCCAAGCCACCACTATGGAGGAGTTGCGACAATTGATGCTGCTAGAACAATTCTTTAATGGCTTGTCTCCAGAGGCACAAGAATGGGTGAGAGACCGCAAACCCCTCACCCTAACCGAAGCGGCCCGGCTGGCTGACCAACATTTAAACAGAGGTTACCCTCGACCCACCGTTCAACAAAGTACAGCTACCCCTACAGCAACCCCCTTTCAACCAACCCCAGGGAGCCAACCTCCACCCTCCAGATATAATGGCAGGGCCAATATACAATGCCATACGTGCAGGCAAGGGAGTGCACTCAGAACCGGAGCCGGCAAGCATGGAACCAAGTGCGGCTAAACCCAGCACCCAAGGCAGCCGCTCACCACTACCAAGCGGAGCCAGCCATCTAGGAGATACTGAGCACTCAGGCCGAAGAACCCCTGGGGATACTCCACGAGGTGATGTCGGTTCAAGCCACCGACAACAGGCAACATCATCACCAGCTAGTGAGTCTTAAGGGGAAAGAAGTGCAAGGGCTCCGGGATTCAGGAGCCACCCTGACTTTGGTAGCACCCCATTTGGTTGCAAGTTCAGCACACACCGGCAGATCCATAGTGGTACGAGTTGCCGGCGGAGCAGTGTACAGACTACCCACTGCCAAAGTTCATTTGAATTGGGGTGTTGGGGAGGGGATGGTAGAGGTGGGCCTGATGCAGAAGTTACCCGCGGATGTTGTATTGGGGAACAACCTGTGCCAGATGACTTCTGCTTTTATACCCCAGGCTCCACACCATCCAGTGACCACAAGACAACAGGCTTGCACCACGGTTCCACCAGCACACTCTGAGGCTCAGGTAAGAGACAGTGATCCTCACCCGACACGTATGACCTGGGATACCCCGACTAAATTTGAGGGGGAGGTGAAGATAGACCCCACGTTACAAGTGTACAGAGACAGGGTGAGCACAGACCAGGCCGGATTAGAAGGGGAGCGGTATACCTGGGAGAAAGGGTTATTATACCGCATTGACGAAAGGGTTGTGTGGAGGTCGGTCCTGGTGACTACTAGACAGCTAGTGGTCCCCAAAAGTATAGACAAGAACTGCTTCGGATTGCCCACGACATTTCCTTGCCTGGGCATCTGGAGATGACACGCACTTGATACCGGTTGACCCATGCCTTTTTCTGGTCAGGGAGATCTACGGATGTGTGGCAGTACTGCCAGTCATGTGACATTTGCCAGCGAGTGGGCAAGAGGGGTGACCGCCACAAGGCCAAATTATGCCCCCTGCCCATCATTGAAGAACCCTTCAGTAGAGTGGCCGTAGATATAGTAGGCCCCTTGCCCAAGCCCAGTCCCTCTGGCAAGAAGTATATTTTAACTGTAGTGGACTACGCCACCTGGTACCATGCGGAAACTGTGGCCGAGGCCTTAATGAAAAAAATTCTCCCAGGTAGGGTTCCCCCAGATCATCATATCTGATAGGGGTACCCAGTTCACCGCCGAGGTCACCCAACAACTCTGGAAGATGTGGCATTAGTGAATTCCGCATACCACCCCCAGTCCAATGGGTTATGCGAAAGATTTAACGGTACCCTGAAGCAGATGCTCCGTACATTTGGAGAGGCTCATAAAGACTGGGAGCGATTCCTACCCCATCTGCTATATGTGTATAGAGAGGTACCCCAAGAGTCGACGGGATTTTCCCCCTTTTAATTGCTGTTTGGGAGAAGGGTGCGAGGGCCGTTAGACTTAATTAGAGAGCACTGGGAGGGGGAGAGTAGTACAGATGGGACACCCATTGTACCATACGTGCTGGAGTTCAGGGACCGCTTGGAGGCCTTAACCCAGGCCGTACGCACCAACCTCCAGGCGGCCCAACAACGCCAGCGCCGCTGGTATGATAGGGGAGCCAGAGACCACAGCTTTCAAGTGGGACAGAAGATTTTGATTATAAAACCTGTCCGCACAGACAAGCTGCAGGCCATCTGGCAAGGCCCATACCAGGTGGTGGAACAGAGATGGGACACCACCTACGTGATCGGCCCCTGCTCAGGGGTAGGGAAGAGACGCATGCTCCACGTGAAAACCCTATCATGAGAGGATAGAGGACATGGCAGCGATATGCGTCTCAGCCTCTGAAGATCAGGAGAACCTGCCGCTTCCTGACCTATTAGAACAGGATGACCAAGCAGAGCCCGCCACGGGTGTTCAACTGGGGGAGCGGCTAAGCCCTCAGGAGCGGGCCCAGGTACAAGAGTTGATCGCGGCTAAGGGAGCCACTTTCTCCAATTTACCTGGGTACACTCCACTGGCCACTCACCCAGTTGAGACCTCCGGACAGCTACCTATGCGGCAGACCCCATATCGTATCCCTGAAGCAGTCTGGGAACATATGAGGAAAGAGATTGAGGAGATGTTGCAGCTAGGGGTTATTGAACATTCCGATAGCCCCTGGGCATCGCCGGTAGTACTAGTACCCAAGAAGGATGGCACGACATGGTTTTGTGTTGACTACCGGAGGCTAAATGACAAAACTGTGTCTGATGCATACCCGATGCCCCGGATAGACGAGCTGCTGGATAGCATGGCACGAGGCCAGTATCTCACGACCACAGATTTGTGTAAGGGATACTGGCAAATTCCACTAGCCGAGGATGCAATCCCGAAGTCGGCGTTTGCCACCCTGTTTGGCCTGTACCAATTTAGAGTCATGCCATTCGGGATGAAAAATGCCCCGGCGACCTTTCAAAGGATGGTAGATCGGCTACTGGACGGGTTTCAGGAATATGAGTGTGCATACCTGGACGATATCGCCATATATAGCCAGACCTGGGCAGAGCATCTGCAACACATCGGAGCCGTTATTGACCGTATAGGGGAGGCAGGGTTGACGCTGAAGCCTAGCAAGTGTCATATAGGGATGGCAGAGGTGCAGTACTTGGGACACCGGGTGGGGAGCGGGCAACAAAAGCCCGAAACCCGCAAAGATTGAAGCCGTTGCCAAGTGGCCTACCCCTAGGACAAAAACCCAAGTGTTAGCCTTCCTGGGTACCATGGGATACTACCGGACGTTTGTACCTAATTACAGTGCCCAGGCCAAACCCTTGACTGACTTGACCCGCAAGAACCTTCCTCGACAGGTCATCTGGGCCCCAGAGTGTGATCAGGCATTTAACCAACTCAAGACGGCTCTAACTAATGCACCTGTACTTGCAGCTCCTGATCCAACTAAATGCTTTCTTGTCCACACAGACGCTTCAATGTTTGGATTGGGAGCAGTGCTGAGCCAAGTTGGAGCAGATGGCGGAGAACATCCTGTAGCGTATCTAAGCCGGAAACTATTACCACAGGAAGTGAGCTACGCCGCCATCGAGAAAGAATGCCTGGCCGTCGTGTGGGCCCTGAAAAGTTACAGCCGTATCTATTGTGGCAAACCTAGCCACTTGGACAATATACAGAGACTATGGCTTTAAGGGTTGCCTGTATGGTTTTGGGGATGTGTATGTTCGTGAGTGTAATGTACTGTGATTGTATAATATTGTATTGCCAGTATTGACTATCTGCCAAAAGCAGATAGCTGTATTTCATTTCGTTTCACGAACAGCACCTTTGCAGGCCATTCGTGAACCGAATAAACCAACCTGTAATAGCCCACACATTAAGAGACATTGTTGCAATCGGAATTAGAGGCTCTCCTAGGTGGCCGTAGTTCGACTACCGACCACGCGGCGGTCGGCCATCTTGGATCCTTTGTTCCTCCAGTGGTGTTCGGTTGTCGAGCACGTGGTACTGAAAACGGCTACTCGACGGCGCAAACCCTGCTGGACTTCCAGGCCGTTCGGGAGTTACGGGACGTTCAGTGATTTACTCCCTGTATGTCAATCGGTCGTTTGAATGAAAATGTTGGTGAATACGTTTTTCATGCGGCGTTCGGTTGTTTTAGCTGGGATCTGAGCGGTAATCTCACAAATTATGTGCTCAGACCACAGCTATCTACCGAACATCCATTCGTTAAAATCACCCCAATATTGGGGAAGATATGCAATTTTGTGTGAATTGTCGGTTCTGCTGCACGGAGGGATAATCCACTTAACGGATTATCCCTCTCGTGCAGCAGTGGGAGGATCCCTATCGTGCAGCAGTGCCTGATGGGAGAAATGCTCTGTACTTTAAGTTTCCCACGTAGTCCACTCCTGTAATGCCCCTGGGATATGACTCAGGAAACCCGTTGCATGGGGAATTGTATAAATTGTGGAGCCTGTGAATACAGCCTCTGTTGACTCTCAGAACTGTGTTTCGTCCGGTTACTGGGAGATTTGGGATATTGCCTTACTTTTCAGCGCTTTACTTTGGATTACCTTCTGTACCAGCAGAGATCTTGGGATTTAATATTGCAGCTCCGCTACAATACACACATACATATACACAATATATATATATTTGTGCTCGGAATTTAATACATAATGGGTATCTGTAAGGACAAAGTTGGTTGTGGTGTGCCGAAACCAACGTACGAGTGGGCCTGTAAATAAGAGAGGGCAAAAGAGAAGTTCGAGAAAATACATACTTTATTGCCTTTTTATATAACCAAGTTCCTGAAAGCTTGACGAAGCTCTTTTTCTTGTCGTGGAATATAAGTATGGTATATGGAGGATTTCCATCGCCCCAGTCTCTTGATGATGTGGACCGGTGTATTAGTGCTGGAGGCTGAAGAGGCGGCTCCTATGCGAAAGGAGTGCCCGGAGAATGAAGTCGGATTGAAACCCAGTTTAGATAATAGTGTTCTGACGTGAGACGTGAATTTACCAGAGCGGAGAGTCTGGTAAGTGCACGTGAAGGGTTGACCGTAGGTGGTCTAGTGCCTTGACCGGACAACAGGCATCAGTAGGGAAGAGAGGAATTACAGTGGGGTGTAGTGAATGGTTGGTTTTAGTTGACGGGATAGAAAGTAGATAGTGATCCTCCACCTTTGTAAGGTGCAATGTTTTTAGGCTGTGCGTGATATCCCCTGACGAACAACGGTGAACTCTCTAGGTCTGAGAAAACCGTAGAAAGCAAGATAGATAGCCGCTTTGATCACCAGGTTTGTGTCGTGATCAAACGGGGATTCGTCAAGGAGATTGCTAAGTGATCTGAAGATAGGCCCATCTATAGGTAGTCTTGTGATAGTGAGAGGAGCTGAAACCTTTAACATACCTTTCAATACCTTTTTAATGGGATATGATGACAAGAAGGGGGTGTTAGGAAAATTTGTGAGGCTATGGTGCTGCACCCCGGTGAGGTAAAGTTTTATGGTGTTGTGAGAAAGTTGTAAGTGGCAGAAAGAGGCAAAAGCCACCATGGTTTGTATAGAAAGGTCGCCTTGTAAACCGAATTCTGCAGTGAATTTGGTAAATATGGTAAGTGCCCTATTATAAGAGATAGCTGTGTTTGGTGATAGTGCTTGGTGAGTGAGAGTCCTAGCGTGATGCATTAGTGTGCTCAGTCCAGGATTAGTTTGTGAAACTGTGGTGTCCTGGATGGCTGGTGGTGAGCCGTAGGGAGTGCCTGGAAGAATACCTGGAATTGAGAGCGAGAAAGAGCATCAACAAACTATATGAAACTGGACGGTTGCTGCCAGCCAGGTCAGCTTGCGAATCAGCCGCATGATGGTAAGGGACGATAAGCGCCCCTTGTTTATGATTTCGCAAGCCGCCGAGTTATCAGAATAGCATTTTACTGCCTTGCCGGACCAGAGATGACCCCAGGTGTGTGCGGCCGCCACGATGGGATAAATTTCAAATAGGGCTGAGGTCTCCCTGAAACCTGGCAAGGCATCCGTCTCAGCGGGCCAGTGACCCCTAAACCAGTGGTTCCCAAAGATGGCTGCGAAACCAGTGTTGGCTGTAGCATCTGTGTGAATGATGAGTGAGGAAGTGGAGAGAGGGGGGATAAACAGAGATACCATTCCACTCTGCCAAAAACTTCCCCCACATAGCTAAGTCAGCCTTGGCGTGGGGGTCCAATGAAACTGGGCAAGAGTCCGGCACCCCGTGAAGCAGGCAAAGAAGCCTGGATATAAAAGACCTTCCCTGCGGGATGATGCACATGGCGAAGTTCAGGGATCCCAAAAGGGACTGGAGTTCCTTCCTGGTGCAAACATTCCGCAGGAACATGTCTATCTCCCCTCTCAAGCGGGTCAGTTTGTCATGGGGAAGGCTAGCTCTGAGGGTAACGGAATCTAGCTCAATCCCCAAAAAGGTTAATTTAGTTGTGGGACCAATTGTTTTAGATGGGGACAAAGGTACTCCAAGTGTGGAAAAAAGTGCTGTTGTGCGGCTGATAGTGGTGGGTGTTTGTGCCCCTGGCTCTATAAGTAGGAAGTCGTCTAGGTAGTGAATAACGGAGTGACACCTGAGGACGTTCAGAAGCAGCCAGCATAGTGTCTCAGCGAAGATATCGAAATGTTTGGGGCTGATTCGAGAACCGAAAGAGAGTCGTGTGGAGAAGTAGTACTTTCCTCGCCATTTAACACCATGCAAGTGCCAGAGTGAGGGGTGCATGGGTAGTAACTTAAACGCGTTTGTGATGTCTGTTTTGCTGAGCCAGGGGTGATTACCAGAAGAGATGATGGGCTGTATAGAGTCGTCAATAGTTACGTATTGGAGTGAGAATTCGTCTGCTGGAATGAGTGCGTTTATGCTGGGAACAAAAGAGGAGTGCGGTGCCGATAAATTGATAGACTTTTTTTATTTGAATATTTGTGAACTGCGACGCCAATAGGGTTAGTGCGCCAGGAGGAAAAAGGTGAGGAGGTGAAAGGCCCAATCATGAAACCATTGGTAATTTCAGAGGAAAGGAGAGTGTCTGTGGAGACTGGGTCTAGGCGTGCTGACAGGAGATTAGGACATTCAACGGTACCTGAGGGGATGGCTACTATACCCGTGAGAAACCCCTGTGTGAACCCTGTGGTCAGATATTCCACCAGGTGCCTGCTAGGGTGTGACCTTAAGTAAAAAACCAGGTTGTCGACATTAATGTCGGTTAGTCATTTGTTTGAGGACAACCTGGCAAGACACATGGTCTTGGTATGTGCCCTGAAGCAAATGGAGCAGATGTGCAACAATCTACAAGTGCTGAAACTGCAGGAGTCTGCGTTGAAATTATTGCACACCTGCGCCTTGCCTAAAAAGGAGATGGGCCTACCCAGCTTGTCACGTAGACCACCCGTTGGTTTGTTGTGCGGGGTGGGAGTGGAGGTGGTGGGATCTGCTTCAGAGGGACATAAGTCTGCCATGTGGGATGTGGAATTACATAAGGAACAAGACGGGGGCCTGAGACCAGCGAAGTGGCGACAGAAAAGTTCTGTATCCAACTGACACCAGTTAATTCTAACGTTGAACTGTTTCAGATGGGTCGCCGGCTTCGCTGATACTGACTTATGATAGTCGTAGAAAGAAGAGCCCCCGTACTTGATGCCTAGATCCACCACCTTGTGAAGGTAGAGGTCTAACTCCTCTCTTCTGTGGGGATACACCGTGCAGATGACGTCACGGTATATCCCGAAAGCTATCACGAACTGGGGAATTGAAAGTTTTTTGTTAAGCCTGGGATCTCTTGTCTTAAGCACTACTGATATATCCCCATAATTGTAAGCCTTGCTCTCCAGTATGTCCTGTGAAGCTATAAGCAGAGACACCAGACACACGTCCTTCCCATCTAGGATTTCTTTCCTGATAGAGTCTGGGACGGAGTGAGCTGGCTACTCAAAAGGAGCTATAGCGGTGACTGGTGTTGGCAAAAGAGAGTATGGGGGAGGCATGCTGGTACAGCGGGGACAGCCGGGGTGGAGACTGGGAGGCCCAGGTATTACCTGAGGAGGCGATGTCGCTCTCCACCTGCTATTAAGGGTCTGTAGGTTGGCCAAGATTGCTGCCAGGGTATCCTGGGTGGCCGTGCCAGTGCTTGGTGGCTGTCCTTGAGAGCTAGTGCTTGGCCTAGGCTCAGGGGCTTGGAAGGTAAGCAGCCTGTAAAGTTCTGCCTTTCTAGCTGTGGCTGGAAAGGGGATTCCCCTGAGCCTAAGCTCGGCCGTAATTTTAGGAATAGTCCATGCTCTCAAGGACGTGGGAGTTGAAGGGGTGAGAGATTCGCCTGGAGACTCTGGTCTGGTTGGCGTAAACGGTATCTCTTCTGGCAGTTCTTTGATGGGGATTGATTCTTGGGACATTCTAAAAGAAATGATTTGGTGAATGAGATATTAGACGGGGAGTAAGGAAACGTGGGGAGGATATGAGGGATGGTATTTATTGGAAGAACTGGACTGTAATGCTAGTGCCGAAGCGAAAAACTTATCTGTGGGATTTTTGGTAGGTGAGGCCCTGCTAATGCCAAGTGGTGGTGAGAGGCTCTACCTATGATTTGGCTTAGGAAATTGAGGCCACAGACGTGGTGGCAGAGTGTTGGTCTCTCGGTGACTGTAAAGAGAATTCAAAACGTGTGGCCGTGACAGGTGAGGCCCTGACTAAAGCCCTGTAGTAGTGCGGGTGAGGCGTATAACTATGATTAGGGCGTGGGGCCATACCTCCGTGTTGAGGTGGGAGATGGCCTCGTGGGACCGGATTACCTAATAGGGTGACCTAAGGGGGTAGCCTAGACCCAGTAGCCAGTTCAATAGTATACTTAAGGTTGACTGGGAAATTCTGGTGTAATGTGTGGATACTAACCTTGAAAGGTTGTAAATGATAACTGGAACCTTGTAGTATTTTTTAATGTGGCGAGTCTTGTCTGCTGCTGTTCTTAATGAAGAAGCCTGAGGATTAAGACAGACGATGTATTTATGTGTATCGTGGTGACGTATGGTTTGTAGTGAGGGTTGGCTGTTAGGAGCGTAACGTGAGATCCTGAATTGAGGGATCTGAGATGTTTAGTATAGGATTGGGACGAGTTTGCGTTAAAGAGGCTGATTGAGGCCTTGGGGTAGTGATTGCCGTACGTGAGTAAGGACGTAAGCACCTGATGGTATGCCTGAGTACCGGATCAGGTAGGTTGGATGTTTTCCTTTGCCTGATGGCAGTATGACCGTAGGCCTGGGTAGAGAAATTGTGAAGAATTAACATACCGTGGGCGTAAGACCGTGAGTCAATTATAATGAGACCGAGACCACGTAAGGTCTTGTATAGAAAGGTCTTGAAAGAGTGGGGAATTATACCTTGAATGAAGTACGAAACTTGTGATGAGCGTAACTGGTTAAATGTGTAGAAACCGGTGGAGGCCTAGAATACTACTGGAGCTAAGGATTAATAGTTAACGACAGATGTGACAGTATGTTATAAAACCAACATGACTTGCTATGACAAGTCTTGATAGCTAATTGTATTTGAGGCCTAGACCTGGATGAAACCAAAGTGAGAAAAATTTTATACCTTTTCCTGTAATAAAAAGAACTTGAAATAGTAACTTTGAGCAGGAATGCAAGAAACCGATGCAATCTGTAAAGCCAAAAGAAAAGTGACAGAGGCAAGAATAAATGACTGCGTGATTCTAAGGAGATGATGTAGTACAGATGTGGATTTAATGCAAGATCGTGTTTAATAATTAATATTTGTATGTAGGGTTTGAATAGGGTTGGTGTATAGTTAGAAAAACCTGTTCTTTATATTGGTAACATGAGAAGTCTATAAGAATTAAAATGAATATTAAAACGTGGTTACTATTTAATTAGGTGTAATGAAAAGAACCGTATCTTAAAAATAATTTTTTTTTTTTTTTTGTTTAAGATATATCAGACCGGACCAATACTGACATGTAGGTATCAGCAGTTAACTGAACTAACAGTGAATATGCGTTTACATTTAAAATTCGTGTAAATGAATTCATGAATTTACTTAGCATAGTTTGAAAGAATTAACCGTAATAGGGATTTGTACCGTGCGTTCGTTTAAACCATACGAATAGATCAGTACGGAATGAGAAATTAGCGAGGGGTGAATAGGGTTGTCATCTAACGTTAAGGATGCACGAACGGGTAAGTACGAGGTTCGTGCATATGACAGAACAGTAACAGAAATTCAATGATTAATATGAGCATTTATACTTATACATAGTTCGTTAGTTTTTCGTACGAATACGTGAACGATGCATGAGTGAAACGGGCGTTCGTCCGTTTTTGCGCGAACGCTGAATACGTTAACCGAGCATGGATATGTTTAAAGAAGATAGAGGGAGCCTACCCCTACGATTTTAGGCCCGAACGGAGGGAACTTAGCTTACGTGAGCGTGCTGGTCTCGTGACCGGAAGGAAAAAAAAACGCGCTGGGCCTCGGAACGGACGGAGGATTGCTCTTGCTGCAGGAGACTGAAGCTGTTCTGGCGGGACGCTCGGACCGGAAGTGCTGGTTGCTATGGGGATAGACAATCAGCTGAACTGCAGAGGTGAGTAGGGGCTGGGAGTTTAAGTAGGGGACTTACTCCTTGTAACAACAAGCCCAGTATGCCTACAAAAGGACAAATGGATTATACAGCCTGTGACGAAGTGTCCTTCGCCACTTGGTCCAGTCTCCTCCCCTGTGACTATGACTCTTTCATCTATCTGGCTTTAAAGCCCCTAGTCTACCTTCAAACAGACTATTTATGTGGGCTGCTTTATTTATCCTATGTTTTAGTCACCCTGTACCCATTATAGGTGCAGGGTGTGTGTAATGTAATTGTTTATAGTGTGTGTGTGTGTACTGTGTAATGTATTGCCTGCTCTCTTGTATTGCTGAGGTTTGCTACCAACTAGGTGGGTTTGGCTATGGAGCTGGTCTAGTGCCCTCTGTTGGTAGCAACAGCAATATGCACTACCTGAATTGCAAGACTGGTTCATTTGCATATTTGGGTAGATTTGCATATTGCTAATTCTGCAGGCAGGTGAGATATTTACTGTTAAATATTGTCTCCCCCCACCCCTTTAAAAATGTGCCATTGTGTTGTGATAAGTCACTGTGTGTTTCTTGATATGGTTTGACTGTTTGTGATTTTATTGAGGTTTCACAACAATGTTATTGTGGTGACTGTATTGGCTGGTCCCAAGGGAATAAAGGTTTTGACAGTTCTTCTTGACCCTTCAAAACGTAGCCTTGTCTCGTTCTTGAAAGGGGAATCTCTGCAGCTTAATCACTTAGCTCTTTTCAGAGCTGCACCTGGTTTCCACTCCTGATCCAGCAGAAGGGAATAGGCGACTCCATCACTACACAGCGACTGCCAGGCAAATGTGTGAATGAAGTAGGATGTGAGTGGACTGTGTTGTGCTGATGGCGGTAAATTCTCTTGGTCTCAAGAAACTATTAAAAGCTACGTATATGGTGGTTTTAATGACAAGATTTGTGCTGTTGGCAAAAAGTTTTAAATCTAGTAAGTTGGATAAGTCTTTAAAAATATGGAAATCTATAGGTAGTCTCTGGGCCGTACGTGGAGGTTTGAATCTCTGAATACCCCTAAGGATGTTCTTAATTTGGTAGGCGGACATGAAACTCAAATTGTTGGGTTGTAAAGTTAGCATGTGATGTTGAATGCCTGTCAGATATAGTTTGATTGTGTTGTATGATAATTTGAGTTTAAGGTGGCAAAAAGAAGCAAAGCCCAACAAGGATTGTGACGGACTGCTGGCACTCCGACTGAGTACCTCCGCCAATCGATGCTCCTAGTGCTCGCTGAGGACTCCAAGCACTCCAATCGACACCATCAGCACTGCAGACCCCACTTCCAGCGATGCAACTGCGCCGGGGTCTCTGCTGTCTCCACCCACCCTGGACCCAAGGCCAGGAACCAGCTTCCAATGGGTGAACCTTTCTTTCCCCAGAGAGCAGGAACAGGAACAAATCAAGCTATTGCAAGAGCTTACTCTGCGGAGTAAGTGATTATAGCAATCCCCATTGTGTAGTTTTCCAATCCCCCAAACATGAGCCAAAGCTTAATGCTGGAACAAGACTTTACTGGAAGTAACAACAACAGGTATTCAAGCTACAGTTTCTTTTATGCCCTGCTCCCATGCAGGGGAGGGACACACACGTTATCTACAGTAGCCAATAAAACAGAGGTTACAGCCCACACAAAATCCTCCCCTCTGCCTGTGATTCAATTATCTTATACAATAGAATATGCAATTATCACAGGTAAGAAAAATACAGTTTTTACAGCATATTCATAACTTCTAAAATATACATCACATTCACATAAAAATTATATATTTACAATCAATCCATTCAGGGAAACAACATATAAAAAAATGGATCAGACCAGGGGTTCAGAAGTTAGTAAAGTATCTTTTGGGGCCTGGCTGGCAGCATGGCTATCTGGCCCAAACCGGTTTTACAGAGCCCTCTGTCCTGGAGACAATGGGGAAAGTAATCCAATTATCCAGGGATAGCGGCAGACTCCATTGAGCACATGTTCCCAGTAAAACACAAAAGGATACAAAAATACATAACTGGTATCATACTGAATTGAACGGGCCAAATCTCCCAGGGTCCATAGTCACAGGGCAAGAGGCGGGCAAGCAGTCCTCTCCAGGCACAAGTGGCGAAGGGCACTTCGTCACAGTAATAAATCCATGAATAAAGTAGCAGGGAGGGAAAGTATCGAATGAATGGAGGGGGATTCTTCACAAGGATGTCATGATGAAAGGTTGTAAGATGTGTTCCGAAAGGAATCTTTTAAATAAAATGAAAGCTCTGTCGTAAGTTTTCCGGGTATTAGTAGACAGTGCTAATTGGGCAAATGTTCTGCTGTGAGTGCGGATGACGGGAGTATTTGACGAAAAGCCTGGAAATTAAAGCGAGACAAATTGTCAGCAGACGTGTTACATACACCTGGAACATGAACACAAAACAAGAAGAAATTATGACATGCAGCCAACCAAGTGAGTTACCTCAGGAATCTCATAATAGTCAGTGATTTGGATCAGCCTTTGTTAATAATGTGGCAAGTTGCTTGGTTGTCTGAGTAGCAACGTACTGGCGAACCTGCCCATAAATGCCCCCATGCCACCACTATGGGATATATCTCAAACAGTATACATACAGTTCAAGGTGGAGTATATAAATGAGAATTCTTCCAAGCCTAATATTTTTTTTATTGGCAATTTATAGAAATTCACAGTCTTATTACAGGGTATGCGGGTTACAATCATGTTTACAGCATAGAGAATACAATATAGTGTGCAATGTACATTGTCATTGTACAGTCATAACTTTCCATTGGTAAGAACATGTCGTGAGCATACATGGATTAGTAATACATAGGTTAACATAGATTAACATAATATCCTGACAAATGCTATACGTGTACTTGTTTGTGTTGCCTTCTTTACAAGTCCAGTGGACGTGTTAGTTGGAAATTTCCTTTCTCCCTGCTGGTATCGATAAGTACTTAGCTGTAGATTAACCCGCAGCTCCCTAATGCTCAGCTACGTTTCCAATAAAGATTTACAAACTTGGGGCATAACAACCTGGTTATAATACGGGGAAAGCGGGGAGAGGTAGGGGTAGGGAGGGGAGGGGCGGGGTTGGTCCCTTGGTCTAGTCCAGCATATAGGCCTGCTCTTCGGCCCCAATAACTTGCACAAGGAGTTCACATCCAGCTCTAAGGAGGTAGGGATGGTGTGTGGGCAATGGTGTAGTCAGAGGTGTGGTTATGGGAAAGGTGCGCGTTCCCCTTTTCCTAAAGCGTTTGTTCTGTGGGTTGTAACGTAGGGGGTGATTAGGGTTTCCTCTGTTTCTGTTGATATGTGTCCCATTTTTCCCACGCCGCCTTCCAAAATTTTTGTGCTGGGTTGTTGGATCTGGCCATTATCTCATATCCCTTTGTGTTTTCAATATGTGTTATGCAGCTCTGAATGTTGGGGATCGTCTGTTTTTGCCAGTGTTTGCTGATATGCAGAA
>OW240922.1:31066149-31132303 GCA_933207985.1 Pelobates cultripes | reverse complement strand
TTACCTTGTCAGGGAGGGGGGAGATCGCCTGGTGGTCTGGTGGTATGCTGGAGGGAGGCAGCCGCTGCACAGAGGGGCCATCACACGCAGTGTTCCCTCTCCAGCTCTAACTCTCGCGAGACTCGCCTGTGCGCAGCGTTGCCATGGTAACAGCCGCGGGTCTCGCGAGAGTTATAGCTGGAGAAGGAACACAGCGTGTGCTGGCCCCTCTGTGCAGGTAGCAGGGCCGGTCCTGCAGGACAGGTAACGGGAACGGCGTTCCTGCTTTGGAAAAAGTGCAGGAACGCCATTCCCATGCGTTCCTGCAGGACTCGAGCCCTGATATACATACATACATATATATATATATACATATATATATATATATATATATATATATGTGGCAAACCCTGCCACTTGAACTAATCATTCTATGTGAATGGGTGAATTTCACCAAGGGAATAACTTTCATGTTCTTTTACTGTTTTTATGCGAATGCCCGAAACTACCGAATGGGAGACCACCCCGGGGTGGTCGTGTCTTTCCAATTAGCTGAGCGATACAATGTTGCGAAGGAAATTAAGTACCTGTATGTGTGGCCGCCATTTCGCCTACCGAACACGTGGCGGCGGCCATCTTACGCAAGAACATCGGTACTTGGTTGTGCCTGGTACTCAAACCGGGCATTCGACTAACCAAGCACCGCTAAGACCTCCAGCATGCTCCGACAGCACGAAACAAACACACGAACGCCCCGGCGTTCGGTAGATAGATTCCCCTAAACAAGGGGATTCATACGAATGCTAGCAAATGCATGGACGGCTAAGCTGTTCGGTATTTTTGCTTCACTAAAATAGACCGACCGCAGGGCCAGAATTCATGGAACTGTTTTTCGGCTACTGAGTCCCTGCGGTCGGTCAAATCTTTAACTGTCTAACTCCCGAACCCCTGGTCCGATCTGGGTGAATTTCAAGTATGTTGCTCACCCAGATCAGACCTACCAGGGGACCCCTTAATTGTTCCTGTACCCCTTGTATTTAGGGGACATCCAGAAAGTGGGGAAAACTCTGTCCCCACTAATATGTTTAAGTGCTAATCTAAGGGGAGGAGAGGGATGGGAGGTGACTGTGCTACAATTGGCTACTGTGCTAATTATGAAAGTTACCTCCCTTGCATGGGAGAAATGCATAAAAGCAGACCTGTGAATAAAGCTGACAGTTGACTCCCAGACTATGTGTCGTCTAGTCCTTGGGGAGGTGGATTATGCTGTGTTCCTGTGATTTTGTATGCTGAATCTTTGTTCCCAGCGGAGAGCTATTGGATTAACCCCTGCTCCTCCGCTACAATATATACATTCACACATACATATACATACACATATATATATACATACACATACACACATATATATACACATATACATACACACATATATATACACATATACATACACATATATATATATATATATATATATATATATATATACACATATATATATTGTGACAAGACCAATCTCGCCACATTGCATTGGAGAAGCCTGGTTGCTCGCCTGCTGCCTTTGGACTATGGCCCCATGTTAAAAGACTTTATTTTCCCCTGCAAAGACAAGAAATCCGGGTCATTTGGTGCTTGCCCTGTTTGAGCAGTGATACCCCAGATAGTTATGCATGGAGCCCATTCGTATAATAAAAGACTATGGGAAAGACTTTGGCTCCATGGCAATTGAACTGTATGTGTGTGCTCTGAGCGCCATTCAGTAATAATGTGCGCTTAGACCTAAGCTATCTGGGCATATGTTGCATGTCTGTATTTTATGTCATAAATGTAACCTTGTGTATATTATTGTATTTTACTGTCTTTTTGCTGCCATGTGTTCAATGGAGTTTTGCCTCTGTCTTTGGAGATAATTTGATTACTTCTAATTATCTCCAGGATAGAAGACTCTGTGGAACTGGTTTTGGGCAGAAAAGCCATGCTTCCTGTGGTCACAAAGGACTATGATCTATCTTTTGAACCACTTGACCAATTTGTATGATTTTGACGTATGTTTGTATTTGGAGTATGCTGATTCTGAAAATGTAATTTTATGTGAATGTGATGCATACTTTTCAAGTTATGAATAATGTGGAAAAATTGTATTTCTCTGCTTGTGCTAAATTACATTACCCATTGTGTAAGGTAATTGAATCACAAGCAGAGGGGAGGAATTTGTGTGGGAGTGTCTGAGTGTATTGTATGTGTTTATTGGTTGTGTTCCAAAACCCTGTGGTGGTACTAATGTGTAAGAATGTGTACATAAGCACAATAAACCCACAGCTCTGCCTGTTCACTGCTTGACCCTCAACACGGAGCTTTGTCTCGTTCTTGGGGGGATGTATTGTATGCTGTTTCTCCCTGAATATATATATAGAAAAGAAGTTGCATCTCATTTAATATAGAAGTTAGAATAAGGTTAGCCAATATAATACACAAGATCCAGCCGCACTCACCTATCCACTAAACAGCAAATCTCCCAATGTTGAAAGATTTTATTTGGGAGTCTAGCCAACTCCTTGGTTTTGCACCCCTCCCTGTCACAGGTGCCTCATCCCAGGGCCCTATTTAGCCTTGTACTGCAGAGAGCCCCAGATGGAATTTTTTTCCTCAAGTAGGTTAATCTCATAAGAGCAGACATTAGGCTGTTAGTGTAGGACCTGCCAAAGATGGGGTACATTGACGTTGTGGCAGGCTTATGCAATGTATGATCATATAATGTAACTAAACCCCATTATTTTTGCCTAGATTAGGTGTTTTTAAAAAAACAAATAAAATCTTTCAACATTGAAGTTGCTGTTTAGTGGATAGGTGAGTGCGCTGGATCTTGTGTATTGTATTATTTGGCCCCCAGCAGCACCCCCATTTATGCATGTTAAGGTGAGTGCAGCCAACCCCCTCTTGTTTTATATATATTTGGGAGTCTAGCCAACTCCTTGGTTTTGCACCCCTCCCTGTCACAGGTGCCTCATCCCAGGGCCCTATTTAGCCTTGTACTGCAGAGAGCCCCAGATGGAATTTTTTTTCCCAAGTAGGTTAATCTCATAAGAGCAGACATTAGGCTGTTAGTGTAGGACCTGCCAAAGATGGGGTACATTGACGTTGTGGCAGGCTTATGCAATGTATGATCATATAATGTAATTAAACCCCCATTATTTTTGCCTAGATTAGGTGTTTTTAAAAAAGACAAAATCTTTCAACATTTGCAGTTGCTGTTTAGTGGATAGGTGAGTGCGCTGGATCTTGTGTATTATATACATACATATATACACATATATATATATATATATATATATATATATATATATATATACTGTGGCGGAACCAACCTCGCCACTGTCCACTGGAGAGGCCTGGTTGCTCGCCTGCTCCCTTTAGACTATGGTCCTGCATTTTAAACTTTTATTTTACCGGCAGAAAGGTATATTCGTGCCTTTCTGTGGACTGTCAAAGGTTCCCCTGTAATGATTGGTTCTACTGTGTCCCACCCTGTGGGATGTCCCATTGCATGGGGACTTGCATAAAAGCCAGTGTGTGGCCATTACATAGAGTTCCTGCTTAACCCTCAAAGTGAAGTGTTGTCTCATTATTGGGGGAGGATTTATTGTATGCTGTTCCAGTTTGATTGCCAGGAGTGTAAGCTGATTGTATGCTTTTCCTGTTCAGCTGTTTCCAGTATTCGGGAGTTTCCTGTTCAGGAGTTGGAGAATTTGTGTAGTTTGCAGTTCGGGAGATTGGTGCTTGCAGTAGCTGTCTGTGCATCTGAAAGGGGAAGATCGCCTAAACTGTTTTTAACCGCTTGTGGGCAAAACGGTCCGTTACATATACATATATATATATATATATATATATATATATATATATATATATATATATATATATATATATATATATATATATATATATACACACACACAGTTGCAAGAAAAAGTATGTGAACCCTTTGGAATGATATGGATTTCTGCACAAATTGGTCATAAAATGTGATCTGATCATCATCTAATTCACAACAATAGACAATCACAGTCTGCTTAAACTAATAACACACAAAGAATGAAATGTTGCCATGTTTTTATTTAACACTCCATGTAAACATTCACAGTGAAGGTGGAAAAAGTATGTGAACCCCTAGACTAATGACATCTCCAAGAGCTAATTGAAGTGAGATGTCAGCCAACTGACATACTATATATATATATATATATATATATATATATACACATACACACACACACATGTATTAAGGCCGTTTGGCCTGTAATTGTGGGAGGGGCTTATTATTTTATTTACCTATTTAAGAAACATCCCTTACTGGCTCCATACCGTTCGAGAGATCCTCTTCTGGGTTCATACAGACGCCATTTTGGAAAATACCTTTGCTCCAAGAGGTCTCTTACTCTAGCTGTGTCCAGGAATCCAGCCGCAGGGTTTCCCGGTCGACCAGCTCCTTTTTTCTTCAGTCAGCGTCGCAGATAGAGCTCAGATACTCACAAAACTAGGAAAAAAATTCCTTCTTGACCCCAGAATGGCAGTCAGATTTATCCTTGGATCAAGCAGTTATTACCCTACATTGAAAGATTATATCCTTGAATATTCTGTTCTTGCAAGTATGCATCTAGTAGCCGTTTGAACATCTGTATGGACTCTGATAAAACCACTTCCTCAGGCAGAGAATTCCACATCCTGATTGTTCTTACAGTAAAAAACCTTTCCTTTGCCTTAGACGAAATCTTCTTTCTTCCAGTCTAAACGCATGGCCTCGTGTCCTATGTAAAGTCCGGTTTGTGAATAGATTTCCACACAATGGTTTGTATTTGCCCCGAATATATTTGTGTAATGTTATCATATCCCCTCTCAGGCAACGTTTTTCTAAACTAAATAGGTTTAAATTTGTTAACCTTTCTTCATAGCCGATATGTTCCATTCCTTTTATTAATTTTGTAGCCCGCCTCTGCACTTTTTCTAGTGCCATAATATCCTTCTTTAGAACAGGTGCCCAAAATTGTACAGCATATTCAATATGGGGTCTTACCAGTGATTTATAAAGAGGCAAAATTATATTCTTGTCCCGAGAATGAATGCCCTTTTTCATGCATGACAATACCTTACTGGCCTTGGCCACTGCTGATTGACATTGCACATTGTTGCATAGTTTGTCTCTAACAATTCCCAAGTCCTTTTCATGTGTTGTTATCCCTAATTCGCTTCCATTAATGTCTCCCGGTATATATTTAAAACTCAATACAACATAGTTTCATATAGCATTCCCTGCTAATAATATAATCAGTCTCCCTATGAGAAGGGGGAAATTAGAAACATACAAGTTACTTATTTGACAGAGCGCTTTGCTCTTTAACTTGTACATGCTGCACATACTGTGATAAGCTTGGTATATGTCTATATCTATTATTTCATACATTGTTTTATCCGTTCAGGTTACAGGTACTACTAAAACCTATATGGATTATCAGTTGATAACATAAACCATACATACCAGGTATATACGCCTGCTCACGTGCTCTCTCTCTCTCTCTCTCTCATATATATATATATATATATATATATATTCTATTTTCCCCCCAGGAATAGATAATAGTGTACTGGCAATTAGGGCTTTAGGGTCCAATAGGTATTTTGCTTTTTCTCGGCATTCATGCCTTTTGGTTAGTGGTCCCGCGAGGCCAACATCCCACCTCACACTCAGAGGTATACACCCGTCGGACCACTCGTTAGCTAGCCACCTCGCATAGTAACATAGAGAGGGCCTCACCTGTTACTCCCTTTCCTATTTTCTGGTTACAGTCACGAGAGGCCGACATCCCGCCACTACGTTCGGTGGCCACAAAAATCGCCTCGCGCCAACGCATAGATAGAGCCTCTCAAGCCACTTGGCAACTAGCAGGGCCTCACCAGTCACCAAAACCAAAAAATAATTGTTTTGCCATGTGGCTCTAGCTAGCAAGCCAGTACAAGACCCCTGTTGTTCAAGTAATAATGGCTATATATCTTCATGTTATTTAGTATATCTCAAGAAGGTGGCGAGAAATTTTCTCTACCTAGCACTCCGGCTCGATTCGGCACACCTTCACGTAGAGGGGATGTTGCTAGTCCTGCATCAATCAGATCCTGGACAATCCCACGCATTACTATCAAGCTAAGGAGGCAAAAAATCCCCTACCCAGCTACAGCAAGGAAAGTAGAACTATTTAAGCTGCTCCGCACATCAACAGATAACAGAGGCGGGGAAGGCACCAGCAACACCAACTCCCGTGACATTCATGCTATGTTATCATCACTCATGAATTCCATGAGCAAAGTGAATGTCAGGCTGGAGAATCTCTAGTCTGTCACCCTAGCCCTTACTAAGGCTGGGCCTCCTGCTACAATACAACCTGTATCAACTGAAGCTCAATTAGTTGGTTCAGGATGCTCAGAATGTTAACCCTGCCCACATGATTCCAGCTCACATTAAGAAAGATATCCTGGAAGGTAAAGATGTCAACTTAGCATTGCTAATTTCCTGCCAGGATATTGTCAAGAATAAAACGTATGCTTATGATGATGTATCTGTGGTGGTCAGATCCAGGGATTCAAGGTTAAACAGGAAACTGACCATCCCTGAGTTTGTTTTAGCCTTTGGCATTTATAGAGATGCGATTTGTGCTGTTTACCCTAACAGAAGGGAACAATTTGATCTATACATGCACAAGCTGGTAGACCTAGGCAACAAATATGCTGGTACAGCATTTTACGACTACTATAGGTCTTTTTCAGCCAAAGTGTCTGGTGCTCTCTCCCAATTTGGGAACAGACCCAACTGGAGCAAACTGGGTACAGAGATATTCTGCAGACACTTTGCAGGTCTTAAGACACCAGCTTGTGCATCCTGCTCTTCCACTACCCACACAAACTTTTGTCTCAACACAGCGGACGATCACTCTTATGCTCCAGTCCCTAGCACCTCTGGTAGAACGGAGAAAACTACCAGAGACAAATTACATCTCTTTTTTGGCAAATCACAGATTTTTATCAATTTTAATGTTGGTATGTGTAGTTTCAGTGCATGCAGACTGTTGCATATATGTTCAAAATGTTTCCGGGCACATGCTAAAGCCATGTGTCCTAAGAAAATGTACCCAAAACCGTACTTAACATCTGTAAACATCAATGCATTTTCAGCATTTTTGACTCATCACCCTTCCAGACATCTAGTAAATTTCCTAATCTCTTGGTTTTCTGAAAGCTTCCATACAGGTATCATACACATGCCTTCAGGGAATCAAGAATGCCCAAACTTGCAGTCAGCACAACAGAACCCTACGGCTGTAAACACACTCATAACCCAAGAGATTGCAGAGGGGTTTCTACTTGGGCCTTTTCAATCCCCACCATTTACAGCATGGAGAACAAACCCCATTAGGATTGTCACAGGGAAATCCTCTCTCAAACAAAGACTGATCACAGACTTATCAGCACCACACACCTCTTCTACCCCAAGTCTCAAATTCCTCATACCCTCTGAGGAGTTTTCCTTACAATACGCCACCATTGATCACCATTGATCAGCTATCATTCAAGCAGGGGTTGGAGCTTGGTTAAGTAAGACTGATATCATCAACACATTCAAACTACTACCAATCCACCCCATACTTTGGCACTTATATGGCAGTTATATGGGAAGGCAGTTACTATTTCTTCTCCCGCTTAACTTTTGGGTCAAAGAGTAGCTAAAAAAATTTCAATATATTTGAAGAAACTCTTTGCTGGTTGTTATTAAACATATCCAGATGCCCCACAGTCATACACTATCTGGATGACTTCTTGCTGGTCGAAGAAAACACCTTTCCCCCTAGAAGCCTCAAGGAAGTCTTTTTGACCACTTGGGTATTCCAGTTTCCCCTAAGAAAACAGAAGGCCGGGATACTTGTTACGGTACCCTCAGCATGAAATGTACAAACCGCCGTTTAGTGAATGCTCCCCGTTCGCAATAACCCAGGCTGCATGCATATCCAGTGTAATCATACGAACCGCAAGCAAGGGAACGCTGTAAATGCACTAACGGGATCCGTACGGGCACTTCACTCCACGAGCTCCAAACTCATGAATCGCCAAGATTAGCCGAACGCAGGTATCTCCCAAGCGGCTAATAATCCCTTCCAGCAGTCTCTAGTCGTCGGTAATAAATCCCCCCAATAACGAGACCAAGCTCCGCATTGAGGGTAAAACAAGAATTGGCTTTACTGTGGGCTACCTGGCCGTATTTATGCAGGTCTCCCACTTGGTGGACACTCCCCTAGGAGACCAAATGGGAGACTGTGACAACAGATAGACATATGGCAGTTCAGGACCCACAGACACAAAATATTCCCAGCATGCATTCATCCCCTCTGCCCTGGAGATAATTGAGAAGTAATTCAATTATCTCCAGGACAGAGGCAAATTGCCATTTTAAATTTAACACATAAAAACACATAAAAATAGATAACTTTACATTTGTCGAATGCTACCCATTCGTATCACATATCCCCAGATAGCCTGGATCTGAGTGCATATTATTGGCGAATAGCGCTCAGATCCCATACGCATAGTTCAATCGCCATGGAGTCAAAGTCTATAACAGTTCTTCGGTATGCGATTGACTCCATGGGAAGGCTATCTGGGGTAAGTCCATTTGTGCATTTAAAATTCCCGAACGGCCGATGTTCGCACACTTCTGTCGATTGAGAAGGGAGGTCGACGGCTTCAGCGGTGTTCGGTTGAAAAAGTGTCAGTTTTCAGTTCCATTAAATCAATGCCGAACACCGCTGGTCTTTTGCATGGTTTAAAATGGCCGCCGCCTCGTGGTCGACATACGAACGACGACTACCCTGTATTCGGTTTTAATTGAGAAGTGTCTGTGGTTAACTGCAACGTTCTAATTGGGATCAATAGGTTAACCAGCAGCACACTTCTCTTCTGGGTGGCCAACCGTTCGGCAGTTTTGTTCAGCAGAAAAGTCAATTCACTTGAACAAAGGCATACGAACGGGTAACTTCGTGAAAAGGCAAAACAGACAAATTGTCACGGTTCACGCCATGACATCCAGTCTGCCAGACGTGGTCGCTCCGGAAGCGCCCGATAGGGGATTTGAACTGTGGTCCTTCTGGACCGTGTCCTGCTAGTTTCCCTCTGAGCCATTTCAGGACTTTGGATAACTCCTGTTTGTTCTTGTATTGCCTGCAGCACTAGGGGTCTGGACTTCACTTAAGGCTCTGATCTGTCAGTTACTCTCCAGCTGAATCTGATCCTAATTAACAGGATATAAAAGCCTGCCTCACCCTGGGAGGGGTGTCAGTTCATTGACTCTGGTTCCCTTGTTTGGTTCCTGTTACTCTGTACCTGCGTTCCAGTGATTCCTGTCTAATTCCGGCTTCTGACCTTGGCTTTCCTCCTGGACTACTCTGACCTCTGGCTTCCCTGATTTTGGCTTCCCTTGACCACGCTTCTGCTAATCCCTGCTGTACTGAGTCTTGGAGCACTTTTCCTGGAAAGCCCCCGTGCACAGACTCACAGGCCAGGTGGCGTCTTACCTGGTCACCCTGGTCTGTGTCTACTTTGCAAGGGTGAGCGTATAACTCTGCGAGCTGGACTCCCTATCAGGTAAGACTCCGTTACACAAATCCAGCAATCTTAGTCTATACAGATGGATCTGTCACAATACTATCATCACATTCCTTGGCATCCAACTTGACTCTGCGTTCATGCAAGCAAGTTTACCACAAGACAAAATAGGGAACATTCTCAACAACATCAATCACTACCTTTTGCTTGGTTCTTGCAACCACAAGGAGCTACAATCCTTAGGTTCCTTATATTTTGCCATGCACATCATACCACAAGACCAACACTATGATTATAGGCTGTCCCTAGATACCCAAGCCACAGCAGACCTGCTCATGTGGAAGAATTTCTTAACCACATGGAAAGGTAAAAGCATGTTCCTCCCAGGATTGTCTGAGACGTCACCAACCTTATGGTCAAACGCGGCATCTACCACTGGTTTTGCAGCTGTCGATGGGAACGAATGGCTTTAGGGTAGTTGGCCTGTAGAGATAGATAGTTACTTATTTACTGTACCCACACATATTATTTACTGTTTCTCGCTATTAAATGGTATTTCTAAAGATACCATTATTTTCACCACATCATATATTTTACTATAAAAAAAATGATAAAACATGATGAAAAAAATTAAAAACACTTTTTCTAACTTTGACCCCCAAAATCTGTTACGAATCTACAACCACCAAAAAAACACCCATTTGGAAGGTTTTTCCACTACCTCAGCTCTTTTTGAGATCTACCCCATTGTGGCGGCTGCTGTGGCATGGGGTCATTTATGGTCAGGGTCGTTGGTTCGTTGCTACTCAGACAACCAAGCCACGTGCCATATCATCAACAAGGGCAGCTCATCATCTTTAACGATCATGAGATTTTTAATGAAACTCACTTGGTTGGCCACATGTCACAATTTCTTTTTAGTTTGTTTTCATGTACATGGTGTTTGTAACATCGCTGCTGACAATTTGTCTCAATTTAAATTCCAGGCATTTCATCAAGCACTTCCTACAGCCCCTCAAGCAGCCAAAGCCACCCCATCGTTCCAGCATCTAATCATGGATTATACACTCATGCAACATAGCAGGGAACTGTCCCAATTAGCACTTTCGTCCAATACTCGTAGGACGTATAACAGAGTCTTCACCTTGTTAAAAGATTCCTGTTGGAACACAACATATCTCAACCTTTTGTCTTGACATCTCTCCTAGGCTTTGCTTCTTTTTGCCATCTTAAACTTAAACTATCTCACAACACCATAAAATTATAACTGACAGGCATTCAACACCACATGCTAACCTTATGGCCAAACAACCATAGCTTCAAGTCATCATACTAGATTAAAAACATACTCAGAGGTATTCAGAAATCAGTTCCCCCATGTACTTCACAGAGATTACCAATAGACAATCACATTTTCCAATTCTTATCGGACCTATTAGATTTAAGACCATTTAATTCCAATACCAACGCAGTAATAAAAACAGCCATGTATATAACTTTCTACGGTTTTCTCAGGCCAAGAAAGTTTACTACTATCACCACAACTCAGACAACTTATTGTCTTCACCGATCCCACCTACGGAAACACACGGATTACTACCTACTGAATCTACCACATTCTAAAACGAGTCAACATGCACCACCAGTAGAGAAACCATACTATCCCACCCACAATAAATGCAGCCCAGTTGTGGTTCTAGACTCCTACCTTCAAAACCCCAACCATTACAGCCATTATTTGTATTACAATGCTCAGTGCTTAATACCTCTAACTTCATGAAACATGTCAAGTCTCTGTTAATACAGCTAGGCTACAACCCTTATAACTACTCAGGTCACTCCTTCCATATAGGGGTGGCCTCCACAGCCTCCGTGCCAACATACCGGTGCACATTATCAAATCACTGGGGAGCTGGAAATCATTTGCTTATACACTATACATACCCAAGCCAGTACAAGAGATAAAAAATGCATTTAAGGAAATGTCTGGTTAATTTGTATATATTGTTGACTGTATTAAATCTTTGATTGTTCATTTTTGCCCTCTTTATTTACAGGCCTACCGCATCGTCGGTTCCGGCACACCACAACCGACTTGCTCTTTTATACTATCCTACCCTTATACTTGATCCTTACTCCTTATACGGCAATGTGCCCCTAACACAAGTATTAAGGCCGTTTGGCCTGTAATTGTGGGAGAAGCTTATTATACTTACCTATTTAAGGAACATCCCTTACCTGACTCCATACCGTTCAAAGTCAGCGTTTAAATGACCCTCCCACCACTCCACATTTTCAACACTTTTTTTCTTCCTTTCTTTTTTCTCTTTTCCTTTCTTTTCTTACTCCTTGGTGGGCCCTCTTTATTTACAGGCCTACCGCATCGTCGGTTCCAGCACACCACAACCGACTTGCTCTTTTAATCCTACGCTTATACTTGATCCTTCCTTATACGGCTATGTGCCCCTAACACAAATATATATATATATATATATAAAAATATATATATATATATATATATATATATAAAAAAAAAATATATATATATATATATTTATTTTTTTTTCAGTTATGAGAACAGTTCTATGATTCTGCCTCTTTAATTGCTGTAATACTATCTCATCAGTGTTTGTGTCCTCAATTATCTTTCTGTACTTTGTATAAAGTCGAAAGGCCTTATGACTCAATAACAGTGATATATCATGGAAAAGTTTCAATTTTCAAAAGCACCTCTAGGAGAATGTCTAACTGTGAAGGGATTTGAGAACATTCACCCAATCATTAATCTCACACCCCTCACATTTTTGTAAATATTTTACTATATCTTTTCATGTGACAACACCCTATGAAATGACACTCTGCTACAATGTAAAGTAGTAAGTGTACAGCCTGTATAACAGTGTACATTTGCTGTCCCCTCAAAATAACGCAACACACAGTCATTAACCCCTTAGTGGCCAGACCGTTTTTCAATTTTCTTATCGTTAAGGACAAGAGCTGTTTATACATTTCTGCAGTGTTTGTGTTTAGCTGTAATTTTCCTCTTACTTATTTACTGTACCCACACATATTATTTACTGTTTCTCGCTATTAAATGGTATTTCTAAAGATACCATTATTTTCACCACATCATATATTTTACTATAAAAAAAATGATAAAACATGATGAAAAAAATTAAAAACACTTTTTCTAACTTTGACCCCCAAAATCTGTTACGAATCTACAACCACCAAAAAAACACCCATGCTAAATAGTTTCTAAATTTTGTCTTGAGTTTAGAAATACCCAATGTTAACATGTTCTTAGCTTTTTTTTGCAAGTTATAGGGTACAATAAAGTAATTTTTTTTTTTGTTTTAACAAAAGTTACATTGTAACACTATATCTGTCAGAAATTCCTGAATAGCCCTTCACATGTATATATTTTGTAAAATACGACAACCTGAGGTATTAAACTTGGGGTATTTAGACTCTTTTCATGCAACCATTTTACCACCAATCTATGCCAAATTTTAAAAATAATAATTGGTGATTTCTTTGACACATAAAAAAGCAATTTAAGAATACATGTACTGAGAACGTTAAGGGTTACTGCCAATGTACACCCCAATATGTGTTCAGCAACATCTCCTGAATACAGTGATACCACCCATGTATAGGTGTGATGGGTTCTCTGGGGTGGGCTAAAAGACCTTATTTGGAGGGTAAGCATTCCAGTTTTCCAACTTGGAATTTTCACAGCTGGTCATCATGCACCCATGTTCTATTTGGGACATTTTTGAATCCGGCCAATGTAATTTAGCCCCATAAAACCATCTATTTTATCTATACTTTCTCTCCTCACCTTTGCTCCCTCCCCCCCCCCGACAGGCACACGTACACACATTCATACACACAGACACCTACATACAGACACATACACACATACAAAGACACATACACACTGTCACATCCTGCCCCTAGCTGCAGACCAGTCTGGTGATGGATTCTGGTACCCAGTACTCTTTTTACAATTGTTTAGTTTTTCTTGGTTCTTCTGGTTTTCGATTCTATGTCTGGTTTTCTTTATGCTGGTTTTTCTGGGTTAATTCCGGTATTCCATCCCTGGAATTCCCAGTCTCCGGGATTCATTTAAATGTTTGTTTTGTGTGACTGTTGAAACTGTTTGTATATTTGTACAGCTTTGAATCAGACGCTCTGTTGAAATCATGGGTGCTTCTGATTCACAAACTGTTGGTCCTTTGTCATGTATGTTAAAAAAATTCAAATACTCTGTGAATGGCCTGTCCTGGTGGCCGCTTGACCTAAATTTAGTGCAGCGTGTACATGTGGATGTAACTAGTAGGCCGGAATTCTATGATTGGTTTCTGTGTGTTAATGGTTGGAAGCAGATTGAGAGACAGCCTAACTGGATCAAGCTATGCCAAGAGGAACAATGGAGTCCCATGGTAGCCAGAGAACTTGTTTGTCCACTAAGGCCTAAATTCCACCTAGTTTGGACACCCCCCTTGCATGTGATTACCAACCCCCCCTTATTCATCCTCCAGAGCCAGAGGAGGTGCGGCTGGTGTAGCCACTCCCTCACTCTTCCTCCCAAACTATAACTGGTATAGCTGGTATTTGCACTCCCCCTGCTCCATTGTCCCCGCCTACCCACATACCTAACTCAGACTCTGTTCTTTTGTTTCAAGCTCTCCTATTTCTGTACCAACCCTCACTGGTTCTTTGTATTTTGAACTGACTCCCTTTTGGTAGGAGTGAATTTTATTAACAGTTAAATTGTGAGGAGAATTCTTTATAACAGTAAGTGAGTCTTTTGGATTAGATAATTCTCAGCAATTACACTGTACCATAACCACTGACATAGCACTATAACTACTGAACCCTATGTGCCTTCAGTAACCGTAACAGTCTAAAATACAACTGGAAGAAATGATCAATGGTATAAGACGCCAGAATACACTTTTATCCTTTTTTGGTTACTGGATATCCCCCTTCACTAAAATACAAACTGAGATGCTTAATTTACCTTAGAAGCACTCTAGGGTCACCTACTGGCTATCTTTGGGAGTTACATTGACTTACATTGTTTAAAATACTAATGACTATTTAATCATACTGGTATACAACAGACAGAAGTAGGACTGCTTACCCTTTTTTAATATTTCTTGTCATAAGGTTTTATTTTAGGTTTAAATAAATTAAAAGCTAGGTTTATTGTTAGACCCATAAAGACTATTTTGATACAATTACTTACCCTCTGGTGACACCTATTGGTAGGTTTTGGTTTAACACATTTTTATTTTTTTTCACCCACTGTATTACTCCCCGACCGGAACCTGTTACTAAACAACCCTATCGAAGTCCCATACTAACCCAACAAATGACTGGTACACTTCAATCTCGGCATTTACAAATGCCTCTCTGGCTTACCCCTGGTCCACCACATATTGCCTGAATGATTAACTCAGTCTTTGTCAGCCAGGCCCAGAGTGATATTAAAAGAAAGTTACAAAAGTTGGAGGGATTTGCAGGAATGTCCATATCACAGTTAATGGAAATTGCAAATAAGGTGTATATGAAAAGGGAGACTGAAACAAAGCGTGAGGAGGAGCGTAAGATGAGGAAGAAAGCAGATATGTTGGCAGTTGCCATTTCAGGTGTAGCCAGACAAGGAGGGGAGATGGATAGAGAAGTTGAGAATAGGATGGAGAATAGGATGAGCAGGGTACCACTAGGCAGAGATCAATGTGCATACTGTAGAGAGGAAGGACATTGGAAAAGTGATTGCCCACAGAGGGGATATTTTGAAGGTGGTAGACAAGATGAGAGAAGGGGGCGATATGGTTATGGTGTAGCTATACAGGACGAGGTAGAGGACGTTTTGGATGGAATAATAGCAATAGCAGAGGGGGTGTGTTCAGGGAGGTAGATATTATCCCCCTACCCAGAGACCTAGGGACAGGGAAGATAGAGATTTTGTGGGTCTTGTTGATATAGTCATGGATGACTATTGATACCGACCGGGCTCCATTCGCCTTGGTCGAGTGGAGCCTATGGTCGACGTAACAATAGGGGGAAAGAGAAGTCCTTTCATGATAGACACGGGTGCTGAGCATTCTGTGGTGACCAAATTGTAGCTACTCCTTCCGGAAAGACTATAACTGTGATAGGAGCTACTGGGAGAAGCGCTGCTAGACCGGTTCTCAGGAGTTGCACTTGCATTCTAGGAGGCCATTTTGTTAAGCACCAGTTCCTATACATGCCGGAGTGTCCAGTTCAACTTCTAGGATGAGATCTATTATCAAAGCTTCAAGCTCAGATAACTTTTCTACCTAACGGATCAACATTTCTGAAGTTTAATAAATCACCAGGCATGATAGCAGTATTGGTACCAAAAGAAGAAGAATGTTTTTTCTATTCTGTAATGACAAAAGTGAACCCAAGGAGTGATTTAATCCTTATTTGATATTCCAGGAGTATGGGCAGAGAATAATCCTCCAGGACTTGCCCGTAATATCCCACTGATACATATTGAGTTAAAGCTGATACATATTGAGTTAAAGCTTGGGGTGTATCCTTTTAGCCTTCGTATGTTGTTCTTTTATCTACCCCAACAGCTGTAAAGGTGGCAGAGGTGACTCCTTGGATTCATCACTCTAGGGTTAAACCAGCGGCGGATTCCTGGCAAGCTACTCCAGATCCTGAAAATCCTAGCAAGATCCGGTTGAAGCGCATAACCCAGTCAGATTGAGCGTGACTCGAGAAGTATGCGGTGATTTTTGAAGTATCGTGGTTGAAAACATCATCGGGAATCAGCAAGTAGGTGTTTTGACGGCCATAATAAAGCCTGACCACCTGCCTACTTGTCATAGTCAGAGTGTCTCAAAGGGACCGCTGTGAAGATAAGTGAGGATCAGAGCCCCATCGAATTTATACTGGATCTGTGGAAAGAAGGCATATTCGGAGTTACCACAAGATTGGGAAGGGGCATGTGTGCTAGGTATGCTCAAACCATCCTTCTTGTTGCCAGTTGAAACAGGAGAGACCTCGGGAGTTAAGGTTTATGATGTGAATCATAAAAAGAAACGAGCATCATTGAACATAGGTAGTTGGGAAGTGGCCTCCCCAGTGTATTATTAATTAATATGGACCTGCTACCTGGGCTCAAGATGGCACATATGTTTATAGAACTCCCATATATATGCTCAACCGCATTATAAGATTACAGGCGGTGGTTGAGATCATAACCAATGAGACGGCTAAAGCACTTAACCTTTTGGCTAAGCAAAATACCCGTATGAGATCAGCCATTTACCAAAATAGTACAAAAGGAAAAAAATAGTTCATAGGCGCTTAACTGAAATTATGGCAGTTTGGTATACAGTAAAGATATACAAGTGGTGTAACCGGTATATTAGTGATTCCCTTTTGCACCAAATATTAATAGTATAAAACAGAACATATACCAGTGTATACACCTCCCAATGTGATTTAAAAAAATTTGGGTAACATTACCAATATGAAACTTGATTTTAGCGTAAACAACGTAGAGCTTGATTGAGATGTAAACTAGAACAAGAAAAAAATACAAAACAACATAGTGTATAGTAGCTTATAAGTGGTAATAGATGTAGAACTCTCACTCACATTTTCCAGAGCTGTACCGGACTCTGTAAATTAGGCTCACGGGTGCCAAGTACTGTCTAGCGATCCAGGTTATTCAGGCGGATGAGACTCCAATTAGAAGTAAAAAATGTATATTTATTGTAAAAAATATCAGTTAAAATATATACACTTTAGGGCACTATGTGGGTGGAACCCAATATAGAAACTAACAAAATATAACAAAGTTGGAGTTCCACTTACCCCTATATGTAGTGGCCCAGAATGTCAGGATACAGATAAAATAACAAATGACAAATCTAAAATATGAAATAAAAGCAGATGCATTTCAGCTTGCAGCCTTCTTCCTGTGCTTGTCTTTGAGTCCCCTTCAGTTTTCTTATATAGGTCTTGTCCTTCCCTTTCACCTAAATTGAATTTCATACCGGAGTCGCGTCACTTCTGGTTTCCCACGTGACGTCACTTCCGGTTTTCGGCCGGTTGGAACGCACGCTGGAAACGGAACGCACGTTGCTTCCTCAATGTAATTTTTAAGTCCCTATGGCAACCATGCGCTCCATATTATCAGGAAGTCACAACATCATTGCAAAATATAAAGAACAAAGGATAATGAATATAGAATCATATGTAAACTTTGTGCTGGAGGGAATCTATATACCTCCCCAGGTTCATACTTTGTGTAATTAGCCAAAGGGAAATGTGTTTGATTTCTGTGAGTGGAAACCGAGGGCTGAAAAACCCTGAAACAGTAAGGTTGTTGCTTATGTTTATGTTTATGTTGGGAAATGGATAAGCGATCCAACCCAGTTAGCTAATTATTTTGTTTAGTTAGTGCTCAGAAAAGCAAGGATTTTGTTTGATATATTTTGTTACAACCTTTTATACCTTCCAGTGCATTTATTTTGGAACCACAATAAAAAGAGCAAGTCCTTTTACCTCATCCAGCATGTGAAGTGTCTCTAAAGCCTGAAAATACTGTGTGTAACACCGCAATCCCAGGACAAGGTACCAAGGGAAAGGAGTACTTTTGTCACATATGGTGGAGAATGCAGGTAACACACGGCAAAGTCTGCAAGTAGGGAGAAAGAGACTGCTGAGAAAATGGAGGATGTCATGAAAGCTTTGCTCCAGTCCACTGCTGTACAGCAAGAGACAAACAGAAGGACTGTAGAGACTAACGCAATACAGCAAGAGAGCATTTCAATACTGCAGCAGCTTGTACTGGCTCAAAAGGAAAATACAGATGCTTTATTCAAGCAAGTTGAAGCAGCACAGGCAGCAGCTCATCAATTGCTCAGAGAGGAACAGCAGCATGCCACATGTGCCATACAGCAGGAGATCCAGAGTGTATCACAAAGGCTGGCCAGGGATGCCACAGAATCACCACAATGTCCAAAGGTGATCAGAGTGAGTCACTACTTGCAAAAGATGGTATCCACAGATGATGTAGAGGCCTACCTGATGGCATTTGAGCGAACCGCTGAGCAAGAAGGTTGGCCTGCAGTGGAATGGGCAAGTCTGCTAGCACCATTTCTTACTGGTGAATCCCAGAAAGCATACTATGATCTGGAACCAGCGGAAGCCAGTGACTACAAGAAGCTGAAAGCAGAAATACTGGCACGCCTGGGGGTGACAACAGCCGTCCGTGCCCAGAGATTTCATTCATGGACTTACAGCCTGGATAAAGCGATTCGTTCCCAGATGTTTGACTTGATACACCTTGCCAGAAAATGGTTGCAGCCAGAGATCAACTCACCCAGCCGCATTGTGGAGCAACTGGTGATGGAAAGATTCCTAAGAGGCTTACCTATTGGGCTTCGTCGGTGGGTCAGCCAGAGCAATCCCCAAACAGCTGACCAATTGGTTGAATTGGTTGAACGGTATATAGCAGCGGGAGAACTGCTTCAACCTCCTGGCCAAGAGAGACCCAAGAATCCGAAAACCTACAACCCCAGCAAATCTGGTAAGACTGTTCCAGGGAAAAGGGGGTCTTTTGATGAGAGAACAGGGTCTTATTACCCAAGAGACATTGTTAAAAGAGAAAAAGACTTTGGGAGGTGGGAAGAGCCTACAAATGAATCAAAAAGTACTAATTATGGTATAAAATGCTTTAAATGCAGAAACTTTGGGCATATTGCAAAAGATGTCCTGAAAATGTTGAACCAATGGAGTGTAATTTTGGTAATAATTGGGAAGGAATTGCACTCTATTCGCAGGTTGTATGTTCTGTGGAAAAAAATGGTTATTTGAATAGTCACCCTGGGTGTACCGTGAATGTGGAGGGAAAAAATATACAGGCATTGCTAGATTCACAGAGTATGGTTACCCTTCTAGACCAATCCTTATTACAGGATACTCATATTGTTAACTCTGAAAAAGTTGATATTGCTTGTGTGCACGGGGATATACATAACTACCCTACTGCAGATATACTTGGGGCTGGTACCAAAACTGGCACATGAGATGATTATTGGAAGGGATTTTCCCCATTTTTTAGACCTATAGGCCTGTTTTGAAAACCTATCAGGTGAACAGAATAATGAATTTCCTTTTGCAGATAATCTGGCAGATGAGAGAGATCACGATGATGGGCCTAACAATATGCAGCACTCCCCTATAAAAACATTAGTTGGTGAAAACCCAGAACAAACGAATGCGGGACCTTCTAGAAGCCCTGAACCAGAAATAGAGTTAATTGATTTAGAGGTTAGGCCTGGTAACTTCAGAAGTGCACAGTGGTCTGACCCAACATTATTGGTAGCCAGGAATAATATTTCTATAAGAAATGGATCCCCTGTCAATCCAGGGAATTCTCTTACCCTTATTTTGAAGTAGATAATGATATGTTGTACAGAGTTGAGAAAAAAAGAGTCCGTTATTACAAAGCAGCTGTTAGTACCACAAGCCTATTGGCGCACTGTGTTAAAACATGCACATTGCCATGTTTTGGGTGGCCACCTATGGGTTGATAAAACAAGAGAGAGAGTTTTGAGGAGATTTTATTGTCCTGGAGAAAAAAAACTACGGTTCGTCATGCCCTGAATATAATAAACACTCAGTTCCCACGCATTGCAACTCATGTCCAAATTTTAGTTGGAAACATTTTCAATTTATAGGTTTAGAAAAAATTAATAATCACTGGAGGGGTGGCAATCTCATAAAAAAAAATTAGCACAGCGAGAAACGTATTGTATTAATACACTAAAAACCCTCCAACCAGGAGGATTAAATGTAGATATAGATTTGTGGTGTTTCCTAGATTAATGGTTCCCTCTTCTTTTCTCTCTTCCTGTCTGCCAGATTGTGTATACCGTTATATACATGAATAAGGCAAGGAATAGTTCCGCTCTCTTTTTTTCCAAATATAGAATCATTAGGGGAATGCTCTCTCCAATATACAGTTATATCCTGCATCCCCCCCTTCTGAATATTGGGGTTGTTTTAGAGGCACAAGATGTGCCTTAGTCTGATTTTAATTTCAAGTTTTTTGGAAGGTAGAAAAACTACCAGTTCTATTATATACATATATATTTTTTTTTTATACATGTTCCATGGCTTTTTTACAGTTTTTTTATCTCCAAAATTATATTTGATACATTTATGGTATCATTTTTATTTTGACTTATTCAGATTATATTATGCTGTGTGCATGTTGCCTTATAAAATATGGAATCAGGAATCTATGCCACAGACATATAAATGTAAACATAGATTATTGGTGTGTTTGTTTTTGCTTTTATAAATAAAGTTTATTCATAAAATCTGTAGACCAGCAATGTTTCTTTAACTGCCTTGTCACTCCCCTTGGTACACCCCCCACCCATACTCCCATTTAGAAACAGTGTTTCTGGGACTTTTTTCAACATTCCGATTTGCCACCATGATGGACAGCTGAAACGAAGGTGGAACGCATAGTTGGAACGCATGACGTCATCACGTCGGTCACGTGACCGCATGGGATACACGAAACAACTGCAGACAGCTGAAGACAAATGAAATCATCTGTGGAACACCTATTGGGACTAATTGGGTGTGGTATATATTAGGGGATGTTTGTAACTAGGATTGTATGCACTTATATTTAACACTGCTGTTAAAGTTTGTCCCTGAGGAAGTCCCTAACAGGGAAGAAACGCGTTGGACTAATATTTACTTTGATGTAAGTAATAAATGCTTTTTTTACTCTTTATTCATACAGTCATTTTATTCTTTTTTCAATTTTTTTTTGGTTTCATATGATATCTATATTCATCAAATATTGAAGCAAGACACACCAAGCACACTTCTTAAGGCATTTCTTGGGATGTTAAAGTGTGAGTGAACATTTGGCACTTACTCATATATCCATTTTACCACAGACAATATTGCACTATGCCATGTATTTCTTATTCCCATAGCTTGGAATAGCCCTATACCATATACTTACTGAATTGAACATAGGAGGAAATCTTCGGGCATATCCTATATTGCTAAGGGAAGTTATTCTTTATTTGTTCTTTTCACTATAATCACTTTAAGTTGTAATCACTGTATGTGGATCTTAGAATTATAGTCACAAATTTACGAGTGTGTGAGAGATTCTATATATATATATATATATATATATATATATATATATATATATATCTTTTTCCATCTCCCAGTTCCTAAAAATTGATGCCATATACACGTCCCCTGATAGGGGAGGTAACAGGGATTAAACTGATAGGAATAGTACTACTTAACACACCTTATAATAATGCAGAGAGAAGCAACGCAGAGAGAGGAGTCTGAAGAGGAAGGTGGCTTTGTGGAGGTGGAAGACCAAACACAGCAGGCGTCCCAGGTGGCTTGTCACCTTTTGGGGACCCTTGGTGTTGTACGTGGCTGGGTGGAGGAAGAGACCTTCAATGACATCAGTGAGGACAAGGAATGGGACATGGCTAGCTTGGTATCCAACCTTGTGCAAATGAGGAGTTTGCGGTTGTGCAAATGGACTGTTTGCGGTTGTTTGCGGTGCGTTAAACATGGAGTTTGGTCTGTCACCCTTACACTACCTGATCGATACAACATCATACCTGATGTTTTAAAGCACGTTATTTCAAACAATTTAGGAATGTTAAGTGATTTATGCCCTTTGTGGATTAAAACCAGACTCTGCATCAACTATGTAATTTTCCATGGGAGTTTTGCCATGGATCCCCCTCCGGCATGCCACAGTCCAGGTGTTAGTCCCCTTGAAACAACTTTTCCATCACCATTGTGGCCAGAAAGAATCCCTGTGGGTTTTAAAATTCGCCTGCCTATTGAAGTCTATGGCGGTTCGCCCATTTGCGGAAGTTCGCGTTCGCCATTCGCGAACCGAAAATGTTATGTTCGCGACATCACTAACCCTTGCCTGTTATTGAAGTGCCTTTTGAATGTATTGCTATGGATTTTGTGGGTCCTCTGGTAAAATCCACTAGGGGGCATCAGTATATATTAGTAGTACTAGACTATGCTACCCGTTACCCTGAGGCAATACCTATGCATACAACCTCAGCAAAGTTCATTGCTAAAGAGTAAATGATGATGTTTAGCCGGGTTGGGATTCCCAAGGAGATCCTATCAGATAAGGGTACTCAGTTCATGTCCAAGGTTACTAAGGAAGTAGCAAGCTCCTTCACATTAAACACCTCAAAACCTCTGTTTATCACCCACAAACCGATGGTTTGGTTGAGCGATTTAATAAAACGTTAAAAACTATGTTGCGCAAAGTAAATGATAAAGATGGGAAAAACTGGGACTTTCTATTGCCCTATTTAATGTTTGCCATTGGAGAAGTACCCCAAGCTTCTACTGGTTTCTCATCTTTTGAGTTATGTCAGAATATTTATATCAACAGACATTTTGTGCTAAAAAGAAATTAAAAGTGTATATTGCCACAGCCATTCAGAACAAAGCAGACTCCATTTTGCTATCTTCAGGATAACAAAAACACATAATTTCCTTGATTTCTTCTTACTTCTGTAACTAGCCACTTGCTTGAGCAGAGGAATGTATTACATAAACAAACCAAGATAAGCAATGAAGCAAGGGGGGTGGAACGCTCTGTCTAAAATGTTAATGGAATAGATGCATTATCTAAACACAGACACTAGTGACAGAGAAGACTAAGTAATTGATTTTACTTTCTAAGTTTTATAAGGTACCATTGTAAGAAAGGGGTGAAATTGAGTTTAGAACTGTCAATTTTACAAGTTACGATCAAAGTAGATGCCACAAAGACTGAGACAAATGCTTTGAACTGACAGCAAATCTAAGTTATGGTAGTCATTTTAGATAAGCCAAATGACGTCAAAATCGTCATCAGGAAAAGTTAACTCTTTCCTGGATAGGAAGGTTTTGTTAGACGAGACTGCCCTCTATGGATCAAATACCTAAATTGCGACCCATAGATTGGACACACCTACGGCTTCCTATTGGGTTATCAACTAATGACGTACAAAGAGTCTGGCCCTTTAAAAGTAAAGACAAAGGGAAGAGAGGGTAGTTGGAGTTGAGAGACAGAGAGATGAATTAAAGTTTGGGGACTCCAACTCGGACATGCAGAGAAATCCAGGACAATATCTGGGACTAACACTCTACCCTTAAACTCTCTTGGACATAAACTCTTAAAACTCTTTAATACTTTTTCTATCACTCACGCACTTCCATACAACCAATCAAGTTTCTGGGACTACCTACTCATCTGATGAGAATATCTACATAACTGGTAATTATGCTGGTTTTATTTAATTAATTTAAATTAATTAAAATTTACTAATAGCATGATATGTGACTGGATAAATCAAGGTCAGATTTCCATATTTAAGAAATCTTAGTTAACTAAAGAATATATAGTTATAAACATTCCATTCTGCAGGTGGAATTCAGAATAATTATATATTAATGTGATATTATCACATGTTAGCATACCGTTGTTTTTATCCAGGTGTATTGATTTGCTCTAAAATAAGATAAGATATCTTTTTAGGCAAATTAAAATGACTTTTGTAAAAAAAAAATCTGGTAGGTTATTCTTATTGGATGGTTCCAGAAAATGATTAATGAGTTGGTTCAAATGTTATTTTAATTGAAAATCGCAGGAGAATAGGATACTATATGCCTAGGAGGATCTAGCCAGCACTGAAAGGGTTATTCAGTTGATTTAACTGTTAGCCAGGGTTTTATGGCTCTTCGCTGTGAAAAACTTTACTTTTTGTCTGTAAGCATACCCTCATAAATCGTGTAAGTCTTGACAGAAAATGCTGTTTAGCCATTGAAACGTGTATACCCATTCCATTGTATTGTATACTATGTTATTCTAAATATTCACGGATTATTATCATGCATGTTGCCTAATATTATTTGTTAATTAATTTGTTACAATAAAAATAAATCTATTTTTATAACAAATTGTGAATTATTGATGGAATACTTTTCACTTACATGATAAACAATCTCTAAGATCTAACAGAATTGAAATAGTGGGCAATTCTCAACTGCTTAAAATCATCCCATAAATATCCCCACAGTAATTATATGGCAGACACCACAGGGGATTACTTGACATAGCAAAGGAAACTTGGGAACAAGAAGCTAACCCACATCGCAGTGTAACAGAACACATAACTCAGATGCAGGAACGTATTGAAGCCATTATGCCAATAGTCAGAGAACACATGCAAAAGGCTCAACAAAATCAGCCGAATAGCTATAATAAGAATAAGAATGCTAGAATTTGAGTATTTCAACCAGGAGACAGAGTATTAATCCTGGTTCCCACAGTAGAGAACAAATTCCTGGCAACTTGGCATGGGCCATTTGAGATTATTGAAAGAGTGGAAGAGGTAAATTATAATGTAAGGCAACTAGGTAGAAGAAAGGAAGTGCAATTATACCATGTCAATTTGCTAAAACCATGGAAAGAAAGGGAAGTTCTTGTTACTACAGAGACTTCAACTTTCCCTGATAAGTGTAATATTGACCCTGAAGTAAATATCTCAGAGACCCTGTTAATACACCAGACAAGGGAAGTTAAGGAGTTTATTAGATTAAAGAGGTATTCTCCTCAGCCCCAGGAAGGACTAGTGTGAATAAACATGACATTTTGACAGAACCAGGAAAAAGGGTCAATCTCCAACCATACAGAATACCTGAGGCTCGCAGAGAAGCTATCAGAGCAGAGGTTAAGAAAATGTTAGATCTTGGAGTCATTGAGGAGTCACAAAGGGACTGGAGCAGTCCAATTGTGCTGGTACCAAACTTGAATACAAAGAAAATTGAGATACGGCTGTGTACAATTTTTGAGCAAATCTTCACACATTTATCAGCTTTACACTTTATCCACTTCAGGAAGTAGCTTGGTGAATCAGGAGCCTTTTAGTCTTGTCTAGGTCATTCAAACAGTTGGATTTGCTCCCAAAAGTCCTGGGTTTGGTGAAAAAGTCTCGATTTCTGGGCTTGCTCGTTGCACTACCCAGTGATTAAAGCACCTGGGTAGTTCAAAATTTATTCAAGTGTATATTGTAAAAGGTCAGGAACTGGGCCATGACCTTGAGAGGCTGTTTTGATTGATTCAGATAAGTATATTTGGATACCAATCCTTTTTTCTTACTATATTATAGTGAAATTAGAGGTATTGCATATATACTATTTTCTCCTTTGTATTCACCCAGTGCTGGTACCAAAGCCTGATAATACAGTACGGTTTTGTAATGATTATCGCAAACTGAATGCTATTTTGAAGTTTGATGCATACCCCATGCCTAGAGTTGATGAGCTAGTGGAACGACTTGAGAAGCTTGTCCATGTCCAGGTGCCTCACCACGGCTGTGCTGGGTACAGGTACGCTGACTTGGTGGGGTGCTGCATGGGCAGAGACCAGCGGCACTCTGCCCTGTTGCCAGCGCTACTGGGAGGGTAGCCTGGTTGAAGCCTGGTTGTTGGAGGGGGAGACCGACTGTCTCCCCTTTAGATACACAGTCCTGCTGCTGGAGACCGACTGTCTCCCCTTTGGACACACAGCTCTGCTGCTGGAGACCGACTGTCTCCCCTTTGGTTACACAGCTCTGCTGCTGGAGACCGACTGTCTCCCCTTTGGCTACACAGCCCTGTCGCTGGGGGGCAGAACCGACCGTCCCTACCCCCTGTGCTGTATGTGCAAAGACCACGGTCCCATCTGCACAGCTGTGGGGCTTACTGTCTCCCCCTGGTACATTAAGCTGCCGCTGGGGAGAGGGGGTAACACGCTCCTCTCCCATATATACTTCCAGCCGCGGGGGAGGGAGACCGACTGTCTCTGCTCCCAATACAGAGTCCTGCCGCTGGGTAATGGAGACTGGGCTCCCAATTCCCTGCTGTATCTCCCGCTGGGGAATGGAGACTGGTCTCCCAATTCCCAATGACTCAGACTGCCGCTGGGGAATGGAGACTGGGCTCCCAATTCCCAATAAATCATTCTGCCGCTGGGGAATGGAGACTGGGCTCCCAATTCCCAATAAATCATTCTGCTGCTGGGGAATGGAGACTGGGCTCCCAATTCCCTGCAATTCATTCTGCTGCTGGGGGACAGGAGCAACTATCTCTGTCCCCTGTAACTCAGCCTGCCGCTGGGGAATGGAGACTGGGCTCCCAATTCCCTGCTGTATCTCCCACTGGTGAATGGAGCTCGGGCTCCCACTTCCCTGCAATATCTCCCGCTGGGTAATGGAGACTGGGCTCCCAATTTCCTGCAATTCACACTGCCGCTGGGGATCTGAGCCGACTGCCCAGCATCCCTGTAGCTCACCCTGCCACTGGGGAGGGAGGACGCTGCTCTCCTCTCCCTGCAAGGAACACTGCCGCTGGGGGACAGGACCACCTGTCTCTGCCCCCTGTAACTCAGCCTGCCGCTGGGGAATGGAGCTTGGGCTCCCAATTCCCTGCAATATCTCCCGCTGGGGAATGGAGCTCGGGCTCCCAATTCCCTGCAATACCGGTGGAGAGACCTCGGTCCCCTCTCCACCTGCCGCCTGGGGTTCCTCCCAGTAAATTTCAACAATATCTTCCCAGCTGAATGGGTCTGGAACTGGATCTGTCACCTTGCTGTCCTGCTGAGCCTTCTCAATGGAGTGGAAGAGATCTCGGTAGTCCTGCTCCAGTTCCCACTCCAGGGTTGCTAGGTGAGCCAGGTCTTGCTCAATTTCATGAGTGTTGTCCCAGTCATACCTGCTCTCCCTCCACTCCAAGAGATCACTGAACTGGGCTTGTGTAGGGCTCCCAAACTCAGGCTCTGAAAAAGCCTCCCATAACAAGCCAGGACCATCAAACTCCTCTCCCTCTGGCTTGTCATGCTCGGCTGTCCAGGGCAGGTACTGTGCCCCATACCACCAGAGCGCCTGGTAGGCATCCTCCAGCCAAATCTCCTGCCATACCCGATGCTCTAGTTCCTTCACCCATTCCTCCAGGGGCTGCTCTCCCAGGAAGGGCATCCGCAGGGCCACTTGCTTCTGCAACCGCTGCTCTTCACTGGGGAGACTCTCACCCCGCTGGTATTGTACATTATCCAGGGCCTGGTACCAGATGCCTTTCCTTAATGCATCCCGGCCATCCAGGTCCTCCTCCTTGTATAACACTGCTGGTTCCATTCTGTTGCTTTTAGGGTCGCTGTACTGGGACATGCGTTGCCCCCACTTGTAAATCCAAAGAAATGGTGTCTCCTGTAGCTGTCCTTCTGGCTGTAGGAACGATCCCGCCGCTTGCCACCAATTGTAACGGACCGTTTTGCACACAAGGGGTAAAAACCGTTTAGGCGATCGGCCCCCTTTCCAGAGATACAGGCACAGCTACTGCAGAACACCAAACTCCCGAACTGGATACAAAATAGCACTCCAACTCCCGAACTGGAACCTCCCAAATAGCTGCTAGCAGACGAACAGGAAAAGCAGACAATCAGCTTACACTCCTGGCAATCAGTCTCTAACAGCATACAGTGAATCCCCCCAAGAATGAGACAAGGCTCCATGTTGAGGGTCAAGCAGTGGTCTGAGGTGCTGGCACACCCAGCCTGGTTTTTATTACAGTCTTGCAAATACAGGACCGCCCACAGGGAGGTATAAAACAACCAATCACATCACAGTTACATCCCACATATTCCCTCCCCTTATCCTGAGAGGAAACTCAATTACACATACAGTTAAAACATACTTTCTACCCAACTTTCATAACTCTAAAACCATACATCACATTCACATAAAATTAGAGACCAATCTCGCCACACTTAATCCCCAAGAAAGAAACATTTCCATTGTTGAGAAGGAGTGTGGCTATAAAGTGGGCAGTAGACACACTTAAATACTATCTCTTGGGACGAAAATTCAGACTAGTGACAGACCATGCACCCCTTACTTGGATGAGCCAAAACAGGGAGAAAAATAGAAGAGTATCCCGCTGGTTCCTTAGCTTGCAACCCTATAATTTTTCCATAGCACATAGGGCTGGGTGTAAACAGGGAAATGCAGATGGTCTTTCGCGGATGCAGTCGCTAATGTCCCATTATAAGCCCATCTTTCAACATAATATGTAACATCCAAAAAAATCCCCATATATGGGGAACAATTGACAGAAAGCAAGTGGAACCACCAGTTAATTAATAAGAAAGTACAAAACTACAAAAAAATTGAAAAAATTATAAAAAATATAAATATAAAAAGATATATATCTCCAAAAATATGTCTCCCAAAAAAATAAAAAAAATAACTGATTATAAAAAATGTACAAACTCAAAATCTAAGTTCAATCCATTTGGAGACAAAGTATTCATGTTGAAGATCCACTTGCCCTCTATCTTTGCCAATTCCTTAAAATTATTATCTCCCCTCCAATTTTTTGATTTTTTTTTTTAAAAATAACAGCATTTGACAACAAAGAGGGATCACCACCATGCCTTTCAGTGAAGTGTGCGGATACACTGTGTTTCATATACCCCCTCTGGATGTTGCCAATTTTAAACGTATGGTTTGCAGAATGAGGTGTTAAATTCGGTCTGTTTTTGCTTGCCGAATAATGTTTTCTTGCAGGCTGAGCAGAATTTACAGGGGTAGAAGCCCTTTTCTAGACCAAAGAAGTTCTTAACTTCCACTTTATCTTTAATGAAACTCGTGGTTAGATGTTGTTTTAAGTTCTTCACCTCTCTATAGATAATGCGTGCTTTATCTCCAATAATTTCTTTCAGGTTTGGATCTGATTTGAGAATACGCCAATGTCTATTAATGATATATTTAATTTGCTTGGCATCTTCACTATAATTCAAAATGATTGGAATTTGATCGGTATATCCTTTCTCCCTACTGGACATTTTTTAAATTATTTTTTAAGATCTTACTTCGATCCATCTTTTTGATGGAATTAATACACCTGTCCAATTCCTTTACATTATAGTTTTTCTCTACAAATCTCTCAAACAAACTGCTTGTTCCTCAAACACTTCAACACCACTACAGTTCCTAAACAACCTCAGAAACTGGCCTTTAGGAATACTTTGTAGCCACGTGTCGTAGTGGCAACTGGATGTTTCTATGTACCCATTAGCGTCGACTTTCTTAAAGAAAGTCTTGGTTTTAATGACTAGATGGTCTACATAGACATTTAGATCTAAAAAGTTTATGTTAGATGAACTATACTCACTTGTCAATTTAATGTCTGGGTGCTAGAGGTTCAAAAATTCTAAAAATGGCTGCAGTGATTCTTCACCACCACGCCAGATGAAAAAAATATCATCTATAAACAGACGATAGAGGACCAGGTTCTGGAAAATGTGAGTGGGAGTTCTACATCTATTACCACTTATAAGCTACTATACAGTCTACACTATGTTTTGTATTTTTTTCTTGTTCTAGTTTACATCTCAATCAAGCTCTACGTTGTTTATGCTAAAATCAAGTTTCATATTGGTAATATTACCTCAATTTTTTGAAATCACGTTGGGGAGGTATATACACTGATATAGGTTCTGTTTTATTTACCAAAATAGGCTGGATCTGGATTATTTGCTGGCAGTAGAAGGAGGTGTGTGTGGAAAGTTTAACCTCAGTAATTGTTGTCTGCACATAGATGATGAGGGGCAGGCAGTGGTTGATCTAGCAGGTCACATGGTTAAACTGACGCATGTACCTTTTCAAATCTGGAACGGGTATAATCCAAATAGTTGGTTTGGGAGTTGGTATGTGTGGCTTCTGCTGTGTTTTCCGGTAACAGTACATTATGCAGTTGTGCTTTTATACTGTGAAGCATTTAAACTGTGATGCATTTAAATTGAGGCATTTAAGCTGTGATGCATTCAATCTGAGCCATTTAAGCTGCATTGCATTTACAACTGTTGCCTTTAAAAACGGTTGCCTTTAAAACTGTGATGCATTATGCAGCTGTGCCTTAAGGCTGTGATGTTTTTTATACTATGAGGCATTTATACTGTGGTGCCTTTAAACTTTGACTTTTGCACCTTGTTGCCTTTTAACCACCTTGCAGGCACTTTTATGTTATCTCTAAACAGCAAACACCTTGAAGGGCCCAATACAGATGACTTTGTGGGAATACAAGTTGCAGCAGCCATCTTGGATAAGGGCAATTGCCAGAAAATACCTAAAATGAAGGGAAAATTACAGTAAACATCCCAAATTTATTTGGTAAGTATTTGCAGGGTCTCCAGACATGGATAAGTGCTGTTTTCAGCCAGTTTTAAATGTTTCACTGGTTTCTTAATAGAATTTGACAGTGCACTTTTTTACTTTAGTACTTTGACACAGGTAACATTTATTTTTTATTTATCGGATGTCTGAATCTACATCATGTTCTGGTTATGATGGGAAAGCAGTGGAAGGAAAACCATTATGCACTGACTGTCTCCAGAAGGTAGCCGCTTCAGCATAACCTATCACTGCGCAGCCACATGACATGCAAGCATGGCTTACAAAAGAAGTTCCAAGGTATTTCAGAGGCCTTCGGGGTAAGAAAAGAGGCCAATCTTTACCCTGTTGAGGAAGGTATTTCCAACCTCCAGTGACCAGCATTTCTGAGATACATGGAGCTACTGACCCTGCAGGGAATATTCCAGAGGTAACTCGTGGCAGTTGGTAAACCTGCCTTTCAAGGTTCTAATAGAGCTATGTTATTATTAATAGAGCAGTTATTTTGCTCTTCAGCAATGAACGTGTCTCCCCCAGTACTAGGAGCCTCACTTTTTTCTGATCAGACATGGGCTTGTCACATTCTGGAGACTTGGGTGGTATCCATAGTCCAGATTGATATAGAATGGAGTTTTTTCTTCAGACACAGGAGTCTCTATACCAACAAGAGAATTCAGACAGATGAATCAAAAGTTATAACACTGAAGGAATATGTAAAAAGCCTTCTGGACGAAGAGGTGGTTTCTTAGATCCATAACAAGAGCGGTTCCAGGGACAATATTCGGGTGCTAAAAGAAAACCACATGGAAGCCTATACTGGACCTAAGAAGGGCCAACAAAAGGCTGAATGTCAGTCTTCGGAATGGAGTAAATATCCATATCTCAAGCAATTTGGAAGGATAATTTCCTTATCTCTATATATCTCAAGGATGCTTACTATCACATTTCTAATAGCCCTAGATCTTCAGAATTATCTCAGAAGAGAACTTCCAATTTAGTGCCCTACCATTTGACCTCACTGCAGCCCCAAAAACCTTATATGTGCTTCTAGTGATTGTAACGGCACCCCCAGGCATAAAAGGGTTAAACCGCCGTTTAGTAGATCTTCCCCTTCCAGAGACACAGGCACAGCTACTGCAGAACACCAATACGCCGAACAGGAAACCATATGAATGCCGTAAAGAGCCGAATAGGAAAAACCATACGAATAGGTTTACACTCCTAGCAGTCAAACTGGAACAGCATACAATAAATCCCCCCAAGAACGAGACAAAGCTCTGTGTTGAGGGTCAAGCAGTGAACAGACAGAGCTGTGGGTTTATTGTTCTTATGTACATATTCTTACACATTAGTACCACCCACAGGGTTTTGGAACACAACCAATAAACACATACAATACACTCAGACACTTCCACACAAAATCCTCCCCTCTGCCTGTGATTCAATTACCTTACACAATGGGTAATGTAATTTAGCACAAGCAGAGAAATACAATTTTTCTACATTATTCATAACTTGAAAAGTATGCATCACATTCACATAAAACTTACATTTTCAGAATCAGCATACTCCAAATACAAACAAAATCATACAAATTAGTCCAGTGGTTCAAAAGATAGATCGTAGTCCTTTGTGACCACAGGAAGCATGGCTTTTCTGCCCAAAACCAGTTCCACGGAGTCTTCTATCCTGGAGATAATTGGGAAGTAATCAAATTATCTCCAAAGACAGAGGCAAAACTCCATTGAACACATGGCAGCAAAAGACAGTAAAATACAATAAAATACACAAGGTTACATTTATGACATAAAATACAGACATGCAACATATGCCCAGATAGCTTAGGTCTGAGCGCACAATACTGAATGGCGCTCAGACCACAAACACATACAGTTCAATTGCCATGGAGCCAAAGTCTTTTATTACATGAATAGGCTCCATGGCATAGCTATCTGGGTTATATGAGTTCATTCAGTAAATCCGAGAATCTACCGAACGCCAGGGCAGAAAACATGAATAGACCTTTCTGCATAGGAAAATAGGGTATTTAAATGCCGGTCCATAGTCAAAAGGCAGCAGGCAGGCAACCAGGCTCCTCCAATGCACAGTGGCGAGATTGGTCTCGTCACAGTGATATTGAGAGTCTAGAACGCCGCCTGATTGCATTATCTGGATTATCTACTTCTGGTAGCCTCAGACCCACAGAAGGCAGGCACACAGAGGAATATAGTTCTTTCAGAACTCCTGAAGTTTGGCTGCTTGATGAATATCAAGAAAAGCAGTTTCACACCAGCTCAGAGATTGACATTTCTGGGTGGAAAATTCTATGCTCTGTTTTTCCCTATCTCAGGAATAGTTCCACAGATTGTGGACCTTTTCTCTCCCAGTTTTTTCATTTTTGCTTGGTAACAGCAAGAAAGTATATGCAACTACTAGGAATCCTGGCTTCCACCATCAGACTTGTCAGATGGGCCCAATGGCATCTCTGGATTCCTCACAGATCCTTCCTATCTTGGTTTAACAAGAGAAAGATTAATTGGAGCCAGCCACTAACAATGTCCCCATCAGTGGAGTTACACCTTATCTGGTAGCTGAAAAGAGAATATTTCATTGGGTTTCCAGTGAACAGAACCTCATTGGTCAATTATAAGCTCGGATGCAGTGTTTGGACCATGTTGCACAATTTTTCCATTCAATTGTATGAAATTACAAGTCATTTTCAGGGCTCTTCACTTCAGTGGGTTGCTGAAGAACAAGTGGGTCAAAATTTGCTCAAGTATCAATGCAACTGTATCCTATATCTATCAAAATGGGTCTCACAGCTACGTATTGATGGAATTACAGCCCATGATTATCAGGGAAGAACAACCAGGGGCTCAGAATACAATGGCTGTTTACCTGAGCCGAATATCCGCTGACAAGGTGGAATGGCAACCATGTCCCGACGTATCCTCGGGGTTGACGCAGATTTGACTGATACCCTACATAGATCTGATGCCCATTTCTTGGAACTACCAGGTCCAGAAGTATTTTTCTAGATTTTAGGACCAGAATGCTCAAGGTCAGGATACGCTGACTCAAATTTGGAATTTTAGTCTGATGTACATATTTGCCTGTTTTCAACTTTCCTAAAGGTAATTCAAAAGGAGACCGTGGAAGGCCATGTCGACTCTAAATTCCTATGATGAATAAAATTATTCTGGAATCTCCAAGGGAAATTCCAGTATGTCCAGACCTATTACAAGGTCCCTTGACACATCAAGATCCTCAAGTTCTGGTGTTGATGCGGGAGTCCCTATAAGTATAGGCATCACTGAGACAGTCCTTGAGATCCTATAGATACTTTACAAAACTTGGCATACATTTGTCAATTGGAATTACTCCTCAATCAGGCATAGAAAGGGTCTGAGTTCTAAAACTCTAGAGGAGCACATATCTGCACTTTCCACATGGATGGGTGCCCATTGAACATTGGAGCCCCTGGTGCTTTGCTTCATGTAAGCATTGATTGAACTCAAGCCTCCACTAAGTGTGGTGAAGCCAATATGTGACATACCACTGGTCTTCCAGGCTCTGACTAAACCATTATTCGAACCTATAGCAGGAGCTTCCATGGTGGTAGCACAGAAAGTGCTGGTAGCTGGTACCTCAGCAAGGAGAATGTGCGAACTCCAGGCTTGATCCTGTGAACCCCCATTCACTAATTTTTAACAGAATATGGTTGTCTTGCATTTGGCACCTGAGATCCTGCCTAAGGGGAAAGTTTATTAATGCCATTCTCTACCTGTGCCAGAGGGTACCAGGGCACTCTCCACTCATGCTGTTGCAGCATCGTGAGCTTCCATGGCAATGGTTTCTACTGACACTTTTTGTAAAGCTTGCATTTGAACCTCTTTAGACACGTTTGTGCGGCATTTCATACTGTTCATGAAAGCAGTCAATGATGCGCAATTTGGACCTCAAGTATTTAACTCAGTTCAATCTTCTTTGTTGAATTGTTCTGATTATTTGACCGGCAATTATTTATGTTTCTGTCCCTCCCTTTGTTAGCTTGGGTATTCCCCATGTGTATATGCTGCCATGATTAGCCAGGAAAGTGGAAAATGTATTCATACTTACTTTAATTTTCTTTTCCTGGCTATTTTTCATGGCAGCATATACTACCCACCCGTCAAATGTCTCTTTATCTACAGTAGAGCTTGTAACTGACTGAGGACCTTAGGAATAGAGCCTCCTTTTAAAGCCTTTGGTGTTTTTCCTGTCTTATCGGCTTAAGTGGCGGAGCTAACCCATGTGTATATGCTGCCATAAATAATAGCCAGGAAAAGAAAATTACAGTAAGTATGAATACATTTTCCACTATAATGCATATATATGATTTCGCATACGTGTATTTTGAGAAATGTGTATATATCTCAAAATACACTTATAATGAAATCATATATATGCATTATATATGTATAATATATTTTATTAATTGTCAAAATATGGGGGCGTGTCCTGGACTCCGGAGTAAGCGGTCGAATGTAGCCAGAGCTCCGTGCTGCAAAGGCCATAAAACACCACAACAGGTGACCCGACCCGAGGGCAAACCGCAGCCACAACATGTCCCAGCCCAAACAAAGACAGACCAAAAGGGACGATAAAAAAAATTTTTTTAGAGTAAAGCTGAGCCAAGCATGAAACTTTACCCAGCAGGGGGAAACCCAAGATGTGCGGCGATGAATATCCGCATCCTCCCCAGGAAACAGCGGCTGCCGACCTGCCTGTTACGCAGGGGATCCTGCAAACGATGCTGGACTCAATGGCTGACAAACTTCAGCTCACATTCCAGAATGCCCTACAAAGTCTAAGTTCCGATATCAGAGAGCTGGGAGACAGGACAGCCTTGATAGAAGAAATAATGGTGGAGTATGAGGAGGCTCACAACACAATGGCGGCAAAATTGGACGGCCTCACTAAGAGATTAAACGCCCAGGAGGGAAAAATGGCAAATATGGAGGACAGAGGTAGATGGAACAACAACACGGCTTACCTAGTGGGGTTGTTTAAGGCATGCTCCTCATGGACCGGGCACACAGAGTGCCAAAACCCTCCTTCCTGTTGGCAGAGACACCCAGAGATGTGTTGCTGAGGCTACACTATTTCCACATAAAAGAAGAGGTTATGAGAGCAAACAGAACAAGGAAAAAAGCTGACTTGCCAACGACATACCAAACCATCGCAATTTACGCCGACATCTCAGCATATACGCTCAAACGAAGAAAAGAATTTGCGGGAATCACCGCACACCTCCACGAAAACAGCATCCCGTATAGATGGGGCTACCCGGTGAAGCTGGTGATACAGAGGAACAGGAAAACAACCATCCTGCAAACACCAAATGAAGGAGAAAAAAACCCTCAAGAGCTGGGGCATTGACTTCCAACCCACTACACAAGAGACTCAGAGACTCCCTCCATCATGGAGGAAAGCTAAGCGGTAACTCACACCTTAAGGGGGCAAAGTGTCAACCTGTCAGAGAGAAAACTACGTTGTTGGTTCAGGCCTGTATGAAAAAGTACATTCCTTTTCTTTTTCGGTTTTTGTTTTCCCCTCTTGATCCTGTCAGTATAACACAAGTGTAACTGTAAATATCAAGTTAAATTGATTGTATGGGGCAAGGAGACCGGGATGGGCCAAAACTAAGGGCACCCCAATATTGATTAGTTAAAACCCCAACACATTGACCCAGAAGGTAAAGGCGTCATTATAACGGCACACCCAACCTATTACGCCCTACACTATAATGAGTATATACACCCCGAACACAAAACCAACTAAATTTTGCATAAAGTCATCCTCAAACTACAGCCGATCCAGCTGGCACATGTGTGGTTAGACCATCCACCGGGATACCGGGAAATTGCCCGGTGGGCCGTGGCACTTGGGGCCGCACAGTGCAGTAGCCCTTCCTCTCCCCACCCAGTACACACACTCTCACATTGGGGGTACTGGGGAGCACAGGTCACCTCTTACCTCTAGAAGAGGCTTTCCTTATCCACTCGCGAGCAGCAGGTGCAGTAATTAAAACTTTCAATGCTGCTCGTGAGCCTGGAGTGAGTGCAGGGAGGATGGAAGTCTCGGTCCCTGCCTGACAGCCTTCACACACAGGAAGCATGTGACCTGGCAATGAGGCAGAGCAGGGCAGCCCACACGGGTCTTCCGAAGTCTTGCTTCTTGTGTGTAAAGTGCTGCCAGGCAGGGAGCCCTGTGAGAGAGCTGGAGGGAAGCTGCTGGGAAGGAGCAAGGTAGGCTCAGTGAGCAGAGGCACCAAGGCATTTCATTTTAATTGTACTGATTCTTAGAGTGTTTATATTTGAGGGTGTAGTTGTGAGTGTGTTTGGTGTGTATTTTTGTAGTGTGTGTGTCAGTATGGATCAATGTGTGTGTGTGTGTTATTATGGATCAATGTGTGTGTGTGTGTGTGTGTCAGTATGGATCAGTGTGTGTGTGTCAGTATGGATCAATGTGTGTGTGTGTGTGTCAGTATGGATCAATGTGTCAGTATGGATCAATGTGTGTGTGTGTGTCAGTATGGATCAATGTGTCAGTATGGATCAATGTGTGTGTGTCAGTATGGATCAATGTGTCAGTATGGATCAATGTGTGTGTGTGTGTCGGTATGGATCAATGTGTCAGTATGGATCAATGTGTCAGTGTGGATCAGTGTGTGTGTGTCATTGTGGATCAATGTGTCAGTGTGGATCAATGTGTGTGTATGTCAGGGAGTGTGTATGCATTAGTGATTGTGTGCCAGTGTTTGTATGGGATGCAGCATTACTTTGTGTGCCAGTGTCTGTTGATGAGTATATGTCAGTATGTATGGGCTTCAGTGACTACACGCCTGTGTGTGCCAGTGAGTATTTATTAATTAAAAATCCATGTGTCTGTCTGTTTTTTTTTATAAATTTTAAATAAATTGAACTTAAAAAAAAAATTATATATAGTTTTATATAGTTTTGCTTTATCTATGTGATTTGTGGGAGTATTGTGCATCTATATATTTGCACAAATGTATATTAACATATGTGTATTATATCAATATATATATATGTTCAGCCCCCACGGTGATCGGCTGCCTGAGAGCAGAGGCAGGCATTGGGATCACTGAGGACTGAGGCAGGCAGGCTGCTGAAGGAGGGAGGGGGCAGCCGGTTCATGGAGAGCTGTGGGAGGAAGGCTGGCGGCTGACAGAGGGAATTGGGCGGCCAGCTCATTTATTGCAGAGGGAGGGAGAGGGGTGGCTGGCCCATGGAGAGCTGTGGTAGAAAAGGTGGGCAGCTGAAGGAGGGGAGCAGCAGGGTAATGGAGAGCAGAGGGAGGCGGGCGGCTGACTTAATGCCAAGGTGAAGGAGCTGTAATCTCCCTGCTCTGCTCCCTTGCGCGGCTTGCAGTGATTCACGAAGCTGGGTGTGACGAAGTGCCCTTCGCCACTTGTGCCTGGAGGGGACTACTGGCTAGCCTCCTGCCTTCCAACTATGGCCCCTGTGCTGATAGCTGTATTTTACCCTGCAATAAGGTTTATTTGGGTATTTCTACCCGGTTGTTCGGGACTTTCAGTATGTGAGTAGTGCTACCCCAGATAGCTATGCCATGGAGCCAATTCATGTAACGAAAGACTATGGAAAAGACTTTGGCTCCATGGCGATTGAATTGTATATATGTGATCTGAGCGCCATTCAATAATAATGTGCACTCAAATCTAAGCTATCTGGGGATATGTTGCATGTATATGTTTTATGTAGTAATTGTAACATTGTGTAATTTTATGTCTTTTTGTAACCATGTGGTTAATGGAGTCTTGCCTCTGTCCTGGGAGATAATTTGATTATTTCCCAATTATCTCCAGGATAGAGAGGAGGGATTGTGATGTCACTGTGGGAGTGTTTTGTTTGTATTGTCTGTGATTGGCTGATATTCAATATGTGTCCCATTGTTCCATCAGGTCCCCTAGGGGAGTGTCCACCTGGTGGACACTTGCATAAATACCAGGCAGGTAGCCCTCAATAAACCAGACCTACTTGAACCTTTCTTGAAGCCTTGGCTCATGGGATAACTACACTCTGGGGATTGCTATAATCACATACTCCCCAGAGTCAGCTCTTGCAAGAGCTTGTTTTGTTCCTGGTTCCTGCTCTCTGGATTTAGGATCCAGAGATCCACTGGAAGCTGGATCCAGGGTAGGTGAGAGACGGTGAGACCCCGGCGCAGCTGCATCGCTGGAAGTGGGGTCTGCAGTGCTGATGGTGTCGGTTGGAGTGCTCGGAGTCCTCGGCAAGCGCTAGGAGCATCGATTGGCGGAGGTACTCGGTCGGAGTGCCAGCGTTCCGTCACACTGGGTTATGATGTCACTCTGGCCCCAGGCTCACTAAACAGTGCGCGAGAGGGAGCATGACAGCTGTGCTACTGGACCCCAGGGAAAGCATATTCTCTCCAGCTCTCTAAATGTAGGGAGGCTGGGTGGATTTAAATTTAAATAAAAAAGTAATTACTTGTGAGTGTGTGTGTGTGTCTGAGTGTGTGTGTGTTTGTGAGTATGTCTGTGAGTGTGTGTCTGTCGGAGTGTCGGTCTGTGTTCGCCACTTGTAGCATGCTGGACTATATATATTATAATATATATATATATAGATGACAGCTGTGCTACTGGACCCCAGGGATGACAGCTGTGCTACTGGACCCCAGGGAAAGCACATTCTCTCCAGCTCTCTAAATGTAGGGAGGCTGGGTGGATTTAAATTTAAATAAAAAAGTAATTACTTGTGAGTGTGTGTGTGTCTGAGTGTGTGTGTGTTTGTGAGTATGTCTGTGAGTGTGTGTCTGTCGGAGTGTCGGTCTGTGTTCGCCACTTGTAGCATGCTGGACTATATATATTATAATATATATATATAGATGACAGCTGTGCTACTGGACCCCAGGGATGACAGCTGTGCTACTGGACCCCAGGGAAAGCATATTCTCTCCAGCTCTCTAAATGTAGGGAGGCTGGGTGGATTTAAATTTAAATAAAAAAGTAATTACTTGTGAGTGTGTGTGTGTCTGAGTGTGTGTGTGTTTGTGAGTATGTCTGTGAGTGTGTGTCTGTCGGAGTGTGACAGCTGTGCTGTGTGTGTGTGTGTCTGTCTGAGTGTGTGTTTGTGAGTATGTCTGTGAGTGTGTGTCTGTCGGAGTGTCGGTCTGTGTTCGCCACTTGTAGCATGCTGGACTATATATATTATAATATATATATATATATATAAGGTTGTCTGTAATAACAGCTGTACTATATGTATAACCTTGTTTGATAATGTTATGTGCATGGAATTCGTATGCTTGCAGCTGAAAGCCGCTAGCATTCATGTGTTTCGTTTCACGAACAGCGACTTTACTGGCTGTTCGTGAACCGAATGAGCTACCCCCTAATAGCCCACACACAGAGGGACGTGTGGCACTTATTAACCTCATTATAGACTTTCCTAGGTGGCCGTCGTTTTGTCTCACCAGCGGTGTTTGGTCGTCGAGCGCGTGGAACTGAAAACGGCTACTCGACAGCGCAAACATTTAAAAACCTATGTTAGAATTTATGTGTATTTCGTATGGCGTTTGGTTAGTTAGACTGGGAGCTGAGCGGTATTCTTACGAACGATGCGCTCAGCCTCCAGCTATCTACCGAAGGCCCATTCGTGTAAAACCAGTGAATATTGTTAAAGTTATGGATCTTAATGTAAAATGTAAGTTCTGCTGCACGGAGGGATAATCCCATTAACGGTATATTCCAGTGGCAATATCCCTCTCGTCCAGCAGTGCCTAATGGGAGAAATGCCCAGAATGTTAAGTCCCCCATGTAGTCCCCTACTGTGTCAGTAGGGAAACCCCTTGCATGGGGACTTGCATAAATACTGGATGCTGTGAATAAAAACCTCAGTTGACTCCCAGAACTGTGTTTCGTCCGGTTACTAGGGGATTTGGGATATTGCCTTACTTTTCAGCCCTTGACTGTGGATTACCTTCTCTACCAGCGGAGATCGTGGGATTTAATATTGCCGCTCCGCTACAGTCTGAGTGTCTGTCTCTGTGTCTGTCTGTGAGTGAGTCTGAGTCGGTCAGTAAGTGTGTGTGTTCCCTCCAATCACATGGGAAAGGTTTTTTTTTTTAACTCACCTTTTTTCCACGCTGTGGCTGGCCCCACCTCCATGGCTGAAATCCTCAATCTTGACAATCTCAGCCAATCCAATGCTTCCTCATAGCAAAGCATTGGGAGACTATTGCGCATGCACGGCAAAATGCCACTGCGCCAATTTAACTTCTCATAGAGATGCATTGAATCAATGCATCCATATAGGGAACATTAACGTAGGTGCTGCACAGTGTGAAGCACTGACCCAGGAAGCACCTCTAGAGGCCGTCTGAGTTACGGTCGCTAGAGGTGTCACCAGGCAGCAATGTAAACACTGTCTTTTGTCTGAAAAGTCAGTGTTTACATTTAAAAGCGTTCAGGGTCAGGATATAGACTTCAGAGCAACTGCATTAAGCTGTAGTGGTTCTGGTGATTATAGTGTCCCTTTAAATATATATATATATATATATATATACACACACATACATACACACACACATACATACATACATACATACATACACACATACACATACACACACAAACATCAGTATGATACACATATGTTAATAGACATATGCATACATAACACACATTTGGAGATTACACACGTATATAAATGTAACAAGGGTTTTCCATTTTTCAAAGGGTTATTCACTAGATTTCTCATTTTAGAAAGTGAAAATCTAAATTGCGTAATTTAGACCAAAATAGCGGATTTGAAAAATCCAAACTTCGCCATAGTGACAGCTTGACTATTTTAGTCTAATTTTTGGAATTTATTCACAAAAATTATTAGTTTAGTCGATAACCCTGCCCTTCTCTCAGTCTTCCATTCCCTGATATCAAACTAAATCCAACGCAGAGTGCACTCATAGGATTGAGGACTAAACAAAATAAGATTCATTTAAATTAGACATGCAGCAGCTATCAGTCAATGACTATTCAAGTTTTGGGGATGAAACGTTGGGTAAATAATTTTCAATCTTTTGTGTTTTCCACCTGTATATCTGTCACAGTTGGCACAATTAATGTTAGGGCTGGTGTAAAAAAATTCCAGGGCTGCTTTTTATTCCCAGTCCAGCCCTGATCATGTGTTCGACCCCGCAATAGACACGACACTGGCCTCGGCCAGAGCACACACCACCCCTCTTAGAAAGCAAGGCAGGGCAATGAGAAAACTCATACACAGTTACCACCTATACGATGCGTGGAGGGCCACCCATGTAGGGGAGATACCTTCTTCTCCTCGGTACATAATACCTACTCTCGCATTGATGGTTTTCTTATCTCGGGACCCGGCATGAACTAGATAATCTGATGCGAAATTGGACAGATCACATGGTCTGACCATGCCCCTGTCGAACTGACACTTAAAGACCCGACCCACAGAAGCCCATGGCGTCTAAACATGACGCTCCTGAGGGACAGTAACTTTGTCGCAGAACTGCGCAAGGAGATTGTAGCGGATGGCACTGGACTGTCCTCAAGGGTTAGGTTAAAAAGGCAATTTGGGTGTTTTATTTCCCTGTATAATTAACATTGTATGTATGATTCGTATGTTTGTTCGGTAGTTTCCATCAGTATCCCATATGAATGAAAACTACCGAACCAGTAGACCACCCCAGAGAGAAGTGTGAACCTTATTAGGCTTTCACACTTCTCTAACCACAAATCAATCGGTACTTTATTGCTGTATCTGGGTGGCCGCCGTTCGGCATACAAACACGTGGCGGCGGCCATCTTACGCACGAAACCTCAGCGGTGTTTGGTCGTTGAGTGTCTGGAACTCAAATAGGACACTCGATTACCCGAACACCGCTGAGTCCTCCAGAGCTCCGTAACTCCCGAACGGAGAGGCCAACTAGCCTCTCGTTCGGTGAAATTAACATACCGAACATGGGGATTCATACGAACACCATTTTAATAGTGGATGGCAAAGATTTATACATATCTCCCGAACGGAGACCGACTGCAGGGCCAAAACACATGGAGCCCTTTTCGGCTACCACCTCGTGTGCGGTCGGTCAAATTGTTCTTCCACCATAACTCCCGAACCCCTGGTCCGATCTGGGTGAATTTTGAATATGTTAGTCACCCAGATCAGGGCTACCAGAGGATGCTACTTAGATAATTGTACCCAACAGTTTTGGGGTACATCCAGAAACCGGGTAAAACTATAACAGAGATAAGTGGATTATGTGTCACACTGAGATGTATGGGAGGTAACTACTGTACTATTGGCTACTGTCCCAATTATTGTAAATCCCTCCCTTGCATGGGAGAAGCCTTTATAAGGAATCTGTGTGATTAAAAGTTCAGTTCTGCTCCTGATGCTGTGTGTCGTCCAGTCATTGGGATTGAGGTTGGGATATTGTGGGAGTGTTTTGCCTGCTGGGAATATTATCTTCTGGATTTATAATACTTGTTCCTGAGCCTTACTGGGATCTAAAGTGGAGATAACCTGTGTAATAGCAGCTCTCCGCTACAGAGATAACACACTACTTCAAAGACAATGACAGAGCGGACACATCCCACAACACTATGGCAAGCCCACAAATCCGTGAGAAGAGGTCTGCTAATAAGACGGGCATCCCATCTCAAAAAGAAATCTCAATCGCAACTCCTCACTTATCAAAAAGATCTAAAGCGCGCCACGACCCAAAACCAAAATCACACCCACATAAGACCTATGCGAGCAAATTATACTGTGACGAGAGCAATCTCGCCACATTGCATTGGAGAAGCCTGTTTGCTCGCCTGCTGCCTTTGGACTATGGCCCCATGTTAAAAGACATCTTTTTCACTGCAGAAAATACTTATTTGTGCTTTTCTGCCCGGTGTTCGGTAGATTCTCGGATTTTACTGAATGAACTCATATAACCCAGATGATAGGTATGCCATGGATGTACCTTTGCCAGGTATATGTGGATGTTGAAGGGGCGCATTTGAGACGCAGCCAGTTTTTTTCTAACTTTGAAGTTTTACATTGTGTCCATGTTCCAATTTGGAGTAGTTTAGACGGTTGGTTATTGAAACTTCCCCACAAACACATACTATTTATTAAAGAATACACCCTGGGGTAATTCAAAAGGCATATTTTGAACCTTGGTATGGGATAATTTTTTCTCCAGTTTGTTCCAGGTGTAGTGGTAATGAGCGTTTTTAAAATGTATTTTTTTCCACAAATGGCACACGCCAGGGATGCCCGTTATCCCCCCTGTTGTTTGTGTTATCTTTGGAACCGCTTGCATGCACAATTCGCAAGCACACGGATATCAGGGGCATACGGATACGGCAAAGGGAATACAAACTGGCCATGTTTGCGGACGATGTCCTAGTATCCCTGACTCAGCCCACACAATCCCTGCCGCACCTCATGCGCACGCTACATGACTTTGGACAAATCTCGTATTACAAACTGAATCAAACTAAGACCCAAGCACTCCCAATCCGACTGTCGACCACGACTGTAACTCCATTGCAAGCCCAGTTCCCCTTCGACTGGAGGCACTCTCACATCACATACCTAGGGGTCAAAATTGCTACTTCTCCTAGGAGAACAGCCATGCATAACATATCCACACTCCCTCAAATGTGTAAACAACTCTTACATAAATGGAAAGATGTGCAAATCACATGGTTAGGCAGGATAAATACTGTTAAAATGATGATACTACCGAAAATATTATACGTCTTCAGGATGTTACCACTACCTCTCTCTCTCTCATTAAGCGCCCAAATCCAAAAATTGTTATCGGTTTTTGTGTGGGAAAACAAAAAACCCCGCATACCCTTATCCTTGCTGCAAACCCCGGTTAAGTTGGGAGGATTGGGTTTCCCTAATGTCCTAATGTACCACAAAGCAGCAGTACTAGAAGCAGCTATCAAATTACACGCCCCAAAAAATACACTTCAGTGGGTCGACATGGAAAATGAATACGGTACAGGAAGCTCAGCAATACACTATATGTGGACACCCAAACGACTACGAGACAAATCCCAAGCATTATTGCCCCTTACTAGGACCACCATACAAGTCTGGGACCAATTACACCGCTTGCAAGCGACTGACAACAAATTCCTAAAATGGGCACCCATAGAGGCACTACAATCTATATCCCCGTGGCTATCGTTCAAAAAATGGTCAGCACTGGGAATTACCCATATTACTAACCTATGTTCACAAAGGGACATCATCCCCTTCCCAGATTTACAGACCGCATACAACCTCCCACCATCCTTCATCTTCCCATATGTCCAACTAAAAAGCATTATCCAAGAACGAGTACTGCTCACAACACAAACTACAGACAACACCAACACAGAAAGATTGGCACTGTATGACAGATGCCGTACGGCCCCAATCAGAGCCCGCTCACTATCCCTCAGCTATGCAGCCCTAAGACACACTAACACGATGCCAGACTTTTCCTTTATGGCACAGTGGAATAGGGAACAAACTATTCGCTTTCCTAAAGATCAGTGGCTACGATCAATCCTAGCGCTCAAGGGTATCACATCCTGCTACTCGCATGTAGAAGCACACAAAAAATTGATCTATAGATGGTACCTTACACCCGACAAACTTAACAAAATATACCCACTATCATCAGCACAATGTTGGAGGTGCGAACAGGACAGGGGCACAATGAGCCACATATGGTGGCATTGCCCGAACATACAACCATTATGGACGGAGGTCCAGACCATCTGTAATTCCTTAGGGGTTCTCCGGGGTAAGATCACACCCGAGATAGGCCTATTTCTTCTGATACCCATGACCACCCCTTATCAAGATAGACAACTAATGATTATGGTAATCATGGCAGCACGTAATCTCCTAGCATACCACTGGAAGCAGAAAGAATGCCCATCGTCACAGCTATTACATAGTAAAATCCGACAGTACCTTAGGTATGAGCAATTGTCCACAGCCACACCCAAACATAAGACTGCCACAAACAACAATTGGCATAAATGGATAACTTTTGATCCACTAGCAGTACCATAGGCGGTATTATAGCTTTGAACTTACCATAGTTAGCATCATAACTATAGACTTACACCCCACACAAACGCGGGACAACCAAGCAGAAGGGAGGAACAGTATAGCTAGCCTCAGGATAATAGGGGGCAAGTCACGTGGGCATATGCATGTTCAGCAACAACCTATGTATAATCAGCAACAACAATGACCAAAGAACGACCACCAGTGCTCACCCTAGATTGTAGGGGCAAAAGGCCCAACCCTAGATGGTGGAAAACACACCGGGCAAATCTGCAGAGGCGCACCTCGACTGGGAGGCATCCATAGATAAGCACACGCACCTGTAACTGTACATTGTTGGATACGGTATATATTACTAGAAGGCTTTGCATACAGACCCAGGACTTGCAAGTTCTGAAACATGCTGAAACTGTATATTGAAATGTATTGTGGTATCGCTTCTCTTTTACCCTTTACCCACCTACCCCTCTTCCTTTCTGTACCCCAACTGTTATGAAAAACTCAATAAAAGTACAAATTGAAAAAAAAAATGTATTTTTTCACTTTTTTTTTTACTTTTTTACTTTTAAAAACTAGTTTTTAAACTTTTGTTTTGCTTATTAATTTTTTTAAACTTTCCTAAATTTTCTTAAAACTTTTTTACAGATTTAACATTTTTCGAAGCTTTTTTTTACCGTTAACCCCTAACTAGCAGTAAGCAGCACTAAATTCCCCATTTTCCCATAACTCCCACCCACCCCAGCTAGCAAAATATATAGTTATAAAATATTTAAATTAATTAATTAAATTGAACCCCTGAGGGTTAAAAAATAAATAAAAATTAATCCTCAGGGGTTAAAAAAAATTAGATCAAAGTATAATACTGTGATCTGTATTTGATCGCTGTAGGCAGTGATCGACTGGCAGGGAAGGGGTTAATTTTTATTTGGACTAGGTAAAGGGAGGTTTTTTTTTATTTTTTACTTAAACGTTATTAAAACTTTTTTAAAACTTAATTTTTAACTTTTTAAAGTTTATTTTAAAACTTTAACGTTAACCCCTAGTTAGCCTAACGCCAAATCTCCCAATTCCCCACTAACTTCCACCCACCCCAGCTAAATATATAATTTTAAAATATTTTAATTAACTAAATTTAACCCCTGAGGGTTAAAAAAAAAAAAAGAATTAACCCTCAGGGGTTAAAAAAATAATCAGATCATAGTAAAATGTAATCCCTGCTAATTGATCACTGTAGTCATTATCAATTGGCAGGGAAGGGGTTCATTTTTTATTAAAATGCGTAAAAGAGGGGGGTGGGACTTTAAATTAACTTTATATTTTTTACAGCAGCGGGCAGGATCAGCACTGTTCCGGCTCCCTGCACTTCAGACAGAACCAGGAAGGGCAGGGAGCCGGAAGGTAAGTATACAGAGCACATGTGCTCGCTCTGACATGCGGTCAGAGCGAGCACACGTGCTGGGCAGCCTGACTGGGTGCTCCCGGTATGCCTCTAATGCAGAGGCATACCGGAGCACCATTAACCCCGCGATCGCCGGGTCTGTCACTCGTCACTAAGGGTCTCCCCTCTGTGACGGACCTCGTCTGTCACCCGTCCTTAAGGGGTTAAAGTATAAAACAATATTTACACTATGTTTTATCCTCTATTGCAGGTACACTAGCAGAATCCCTAAATATCCTATCATTTACACAGTTTTGTTATATGGTTATCAGCTGGGAAATAACCTTGGGAAGCAGTGTACCTATAAGTTAAATTTTGTTTTTGATATATTTTACACAGATCACTTTGTTCACAGGTGGTTGAGTGTATTTGTTGTTTTTGTTGTACTACCACGGAAGTAGACTGGTTGGAGCCCAGCTGAGGAAAAGGGCCTGGTGTTGCTGCTGGAGGGAAAGACAGGCCCTTTGGATATACAGCTCTGCTGCTGGGGGACAGGACCGACCGTCCCTACCCCCTGTGATTTGGACACAGAGACCACGGTCCCATCTGCACCGGTGTGGGGATATCATCTCCCCTTGGTGGGCTAGGCTGCCGCTGGAGAGGGGGAACGTGACTGTCTCCTCCCAGGTAGAATTGTCCGCTAGGGAGCAGGACCGACTCCCTGTAGCTTGGGCGCAGAGACCACGGTCCCATCTGCGCTGGTGGGGGCTTAGTGTCTCCCCTTGGTGGGCTACGCTGCCGCTGGGGAGAGGGGGTAACAAGCTCGTTATTCTCCCAGATGGGGCAGAACACACACTCTGCTGGTGGAGAGGGGGACAGACTGTCTCCCCTTTCAATATATTGTCCTGCTGCGGCTTACTCTTGGCAATCAGCATGCAATCCAATTCCCCCAATAACGAGACACACTTCGTTTTGAGGTCAAGCAGAACATATATAGGCTTGTATAGTTTAAAACTACTGCACAATGTCTTTGTGAACCAAATACCGGCGAGATGGCACCGTGTAGAAAAGTCCAAACAGTTTTAAAAAAGACTGGTATGTCAAAATAGAACACTTCCATGAGATGGAGGAACTGAGATGGGGATCTCTAGACAAGTACCACAGATATAACGACATTTAGCAACCATGGAAACACTTTCTGGGGGAGACACACACAAGCCTAGGCCAACACAGTACCACATCAATCCAGCGGGGACTCCGCAGATTAGATTGGAGATGGGGTGGGACGATGGAACAGGGAGTGCAGGAGGGGACTGGTGACATTGCCCTCTCCCCAACGGCTCAAATGCGACCTACCAGTGGGTTCAACGGGTCCAGTGGGAGACATCATGAATGCTATTTTTTGGGCTGCTTGTTGTGTCCTAAGTCTCTGTGCTAGCAGTTTGCCTGCCCTGTTTCCCTGTGTGTAGTTTTGGGCCTTGAGTTTCTTCATGTGGTAGCCTACTTGTTCTAGGGACAGTTGATGTATGAGCCGTGTAAGTTGTATATGTAACGGCACCCTCCGCATAAAAGGATTAAACCGCCGTTTAGTAGATCTTCCCCTTCCAGAGACACTGGCAAAGCTATTGCAGAACACCAAACCGCCGAACAGGAAACCATATGAATGCTGTAAACAGCCGAATAGGAAAAACCATACGAATAGGTTTACACTCCTAGCAGTCAAACTGGAACAGCATACAATAAATCCCCCCAAGAACGAGACAAAGCTCTGTGTTGAGGGTCAAGCAGTGAACAGTCAGAGCTGTAGGTTTATTGTGCTTATGTACACATTCTTACACATTAGTACCACCCACAGGGTTTTGGAACACAACCAATAAACACATACAATACACTCAGACACTCCCACACAAATTCCTCCCCTCTGCATGTGATTCAATTACCTTACACAATGGGTAATGTAATTAGCACAAGCAGAGAAATACAATTTTTCCACATTATTCATAACTTGAAAATTATGCATCACATTCACATAAAACACTTACATTTTCAAAATCAGCATACTCCAAATACAAACATACGTCAAATTCATACAAATTGGTCCAATGGTTCAAAAGATAGATCGTAGTCCTTTGTGACCAAAGGAAGCATGTTTTTTCTGCCCAAAACCAGTTCCACATAGTCTTCTATCCTGGAGATAATTGGGAAGTAATCCAATTATCTCCAAAGACAGAGGCAAAACTCCATTGAACACATGGCAGCAAAAGACAATAAAATACACAAGGTTACATTTATGACATAAAATACAGACATGCAACATATGCCCAGATAGCTTAGGTCTGAGCGCACATTAATACTGAATGGCGCTCAGACCACAAACACATACAGTTAAATTGCCATGGAGCCAAAGTATTTTATTACATGAATGGCTATTGCTGTACTCAGCCGACATAGCTGAGCAACATATGAAGTATTATACAGTCATAGCACACATAAGGTTTGCAAAATATACTGCGCAAACTCACTTTGTATGTCAAAAAGGCAGAAAAAAGGCTTATTACCACTACACTTGGTACAAGCTAGCGGAAAAATGATCCCACGCTAAGGTTCAAAATATGTCTTTCGAAATACCCTGGGATGTCTTCTTTAAGAAATGGTATGGCTTTATGGGGTATTTGAATTATATAGCCTGGTAAAATACTCTAAAATGGGACATAGGCACAGCGTAAAAATTCTAAGTTTGAAAAAAACTGGAATGGCTGTGTCCCAAATGTGCCCCTCCGATGTCCACACATACCTGGCAAAGGTACATACGGGGGTATTGCTGTACTCAGCCGATATAGCTGAGCAACATATGAAGTATTATACAGTCGTAGCACACATAAGGTTTGCAAAATATACTGTGCAAACTCACTTTGTCAAAAAGGCAGAAAAAACGCTTATTACCACTACATTTGGTACAAACTAGCGGAAAAATGATCCCACGCTATGGTTCAAAATATACCTTTTGAAACACCCTGGGGTGTCTTCTTTAGGAAATGGTAGGCCTTTTTGGGGTAGTTTGAATTTAAAACCTGCGAAGATGCTTGGATATTGCACAAAGTCCCAGCATCAAAATGCAAAGTTCGGTAAAAACGCATATGGCTTGGTCTCCTATATGGCACTGTAGCTTCACAAAATAGTGCCAAAGACATACAATGTGGGTGTCTTTTTACTCAGAAGACTTAGCTGAGCATAATCTGGGAGGTTTGAACTTAGTGGCACAGATGAAATATACAAAACGCCCAGCAAAAATGCAATCCGTATGTAAAAAATGCACACAATTATTTTTTACCACATACTTTGGCATATATTGGTGAAAAAATGGGGGTATGTTTATGCACAATATGCACCTTATGAGATACCCTGGGGTGTCTACTTTTACAAATGGTGGCCTTTGTGGGGGTTTTTTGAACGGTCAAACTGTTATAATACCCCAAATGGAAGCTAGGGCTCATTAAATCCATCTCTCAAAATTCTACTGTGAGTACTGAAAAAGACAGGTATCCTATATGGCACTGTAACTCCACGAAATAGTGCCAAAGACATACAATGGGTGTCATTTTACTCAGCAGATATAACTGAACACAAAATAAAACTTTGTACAGGAATAGCACACACCAACTTTACAAAATATACATGAGAATTTCTTTGTTATAAGTTTGTGTGCCAAAAACCAAAAAAAACCATAATTTTACTCCAATATTTAGCAGAGGTTGGCGGTGAAACGGCTACATAGAAAGTGTCAAAACAACCTTAGGTAAATAGCCCGTGATGTCTACTTTATATAACTATATACCGTATTTTCCGGCGTATAAGACGACTGGGCGTATAAGACGACCCCCATTTTTCCAGTTAAAATATAGAGTTTGGGATATACTCGCCGTATAAGACTACCCCTCTTCCAATGCACACCAAATAAAAATTAGCCATGATGTACAGTGAGCAGACAGAGCTACACAGCAAGACATTAAATAATGATAATCTGAAATAGCATTTAAAGCCCAGGTATGTGCCAGGCTGTTTGGGCATATAATCCATGCCTGCTGGTCTAGCACACAGGAGGCTAATTGCGATATATTCTTTTTACTCCCCCCCTCCATTCTTTTTACTCCCCCCCCCCAATCCTCCCTACATTCTTCTCACCTCCCCTTCCCTGTGCAGAGTGGGTGGCCGAGCTCCTCTTCGTCCTGTCAGTCCGGCCGGGTACCGCGCGGTACAGGAGATTCAGTTACCTGTTCCCGGCCGGACTGAAAGGAAGTGAGCACTCAGTGTGCACTTCCTTTCAGTCCGGCCGGGAACAGGTAACTGAATCTCCTGTACCGCGCGGTACCCGGCCGGACTGACAGGACGAAGAGGAGCTCGGCCACCCACTCTGCACTGGGAAGGGGAGGTGAGAAGACAGGCAGTGCGGCAGCCAATCTGAGCGCTCTCTATAGAGCGCTCAGGTGGCTGCAGCATTAGAAGGGCCAGCGAGGGGGGCGCAGGGCGTCCCCGGCAGCCATATAGACCCTATACCCGGCGTATAAGACGACCCCCGACTTTGGAGAAGATTTTCCAGGGTTAAAAAGTCATCTTAACCTGCACTAATTATGCACACATTGTTATTGCAAAAACTGAAAGAAAAAAAAACACAAAATGTTCATTTGTTTTACATTTTTCTGTATTTTTTATAACAAATAGGCATTTATATATATATATGTGTTACATCAAATTAAAGCCCTTTCTGTCCTTTAAAAAACGATGTATAATATGTGTTGGTGCAACAAATTAGTAAAATGCAAATTGCAGTTGAACGCAAACAGCAAAGAATGAAAAAAATGCCGTTGTCATTGAGTGAAAGACAAGCTTTTGAAGCTCTGTCCTTAAGGGGTTAAAGTAATATAATGATTTGTATGCACTCACAAATTCCAAATTGGTAAAGCGTATTATGGGTGCCTCCCCACGATGTGGATGTTTTTTTTTTTGTTAAATATCCCTCCTCGAGTGATAGGCAATGGGGTATCAGGGTCAGCAAGATGAATACCAGATGAATACTTCAAAGGCCATTTATTCACTTCATAAAATCAGGAGGTGTACAAATAAAGCGATAAAAACAGATAAGAGAACCACTGGTCAAGCTATTTAACAAAAAAAAACCCATCCACATCGTGGGGAGGCACCCATAATACGCTTTAACAATTTGGAATTTGTGAGTGCATACAAATCATTATATTACGTTAAAGTATAAAACAATATTTGCACTATGTTTTATCCTCTATTGCAGGTACACTAGCAGAATCCCTAAATATCCTATCATTTACACATACTTCCGTGGTAGTGCTGGCACCAGGGCAGAGTACCGCTGGTCTCTGCCCACTCAGCAACCCACCGACCCGGTAGGCTAGTACCCTCCAGAGCCGTGGTGGAGCCCCTGGACATGGACAAACTACCCACTACCCCAGGTGCAGTAAACAATTCTTGTGGGTGGGCCACTCTGTTGATTATGTTTTATGGGTGGGTTGCTGGACTAACCAAGGCACTGACCGACAGGAGGTCAGATACCTTGTTAGTCTTTTTGGGAAAGGGGAGAAATGTGGCGAAACCGACCTCGCCACTGGGCATTGGAGAAGACTGATTGCCAGCCTCCTGCCATGTGACTATGCTCCTGGGATGTATTGCCCTTTAAAGACATGATTTGAGCATAATGGATTTGTGTTGTGCTGCTGCTGGCCCTTTAAGAATCATCTGGGGACATACTGTGGAGTTACTGGGTGGCTACCATTTCATGTATCAGAGGCACATGGTGAGAACAATGGATGGCGGCCATTTTAACTCACACACTGTTTGGACTTTTCTACACGGTGCCATCTCGCAGGTATTTGGTGCACAAAGACATCATGCAGTAGTTTTAAACTATACAACAGGGGACACATTATACAGTAACTGTTTTTCATATAGTCTGTATATGTTCTGCTTGACCTCAAAACGAAGTGTCGTCTCGTTATTGGGGGGAATTGGATTGTATGCTGATTGCCAGGAGTGTAAGCTTTTTGTATGCTTTTCCTGTTCAGCTGCTTACAGCATTCATATGCTTGAGAGCATTTGCATGCTTCTCCGGTTCGGTGGTTGTGGTGTCTGCTGCAGTGCTTGGAGTCCTCAGGAAGTGCTAGGAGCATCCTTCAACGGAGGTACCCAGTCGGGGTGCCAGGTGATCCTTTACAGCCTCCATGCCTGCAGAAAAGTCCCCTGGAACAGATGAGTTCGCCAACTGCTATTACAAACACTTTCAACAGACACTCGCCCCTCAACTCATAAATGCCTTCAACGAAGCTGTTACAAGGCAGAAACTGCCAGCGGAGGCCTTGAGGGCACACATCATCACACTGCCTAAACCAGGCACACCACCTACCCACCCACAAAATTTTTGCCCTATCTCACTATTAAATACAGATACGAAACTCTTTACGAAAATCTACGCCACCAGATTAGGGGACATACTTCCATTAGTAATCAAAAATGACCAAGTGGGGTTTGTGAAGGGACAGCAGGGGAGGCACAACACGAGGAAAGTTTTATACAGCGTACACAAACAAAATACAGAATGCGTGACACTCTCGCTAGATGCGGAGAAAGCCTTTGACCGTCTGTGCTGGAGGTTTTTAGAAGCAGTCCTCCGCAAGTTTGGAGTGCCAGAGACCTTCCGCTCAGCGGTCAGGGCACTCTACAGTAAACCATCGGCACAGGTAGTGACAGTGGGCTTCACCTCGGAACCATTTAACATTACAAATGGGAAGTGACAGGGATGTCCGCTTTCCCCCCTGCTGTATGTGTTGGCCTTGGAGCCACTCGCGGAACTGATAAGGGAGAATAAGTCCATTCACGGAGTAACCATAGGAGACAGAATTCAAAATAAATTTGTTTGCAGATGATGTCATGTTGACATTGACCCAACCACAAATATCACTACCAAACCTAATGGACAACATCAAAGAATACGGCCTCAACTCCTGTTACAAACTAAATGTCGCCAAACCTCAGGCCATGGGCATACAGGTCCACCAAAACCACTTAAGCCATCTTAGCGAAACTTTCACGTTTGACTGGAGGAAAGACCACATCTGCCCAAACTGTTTAAATTAAATTTTGTCAAGCTCATAGGTTCATTCAGGGTCACCTTGAAATCATGGGAGTGCAAATATCTTTCATGGCTGGGGAGACTGGCGGCAATTAAAATGACGCTGCTTCCCAGTCTCCAATATCTCCTACGCACAGTCCCCGTCCGCCTACCTGGACAGTACCTTGCTACACTTCAAAAAATGCTAGTCCGGTTTATATGGGCAAACCGTAGGATACGAGTGGCTACTAGACTCCTACAAAGACCAATCAGAGAAGGGGGATTGGGATTACCCAACATTAAAAACTACCACAATGCCACGTTGCTGGCAGCAGTAGCGGCAACCACTACCGTAAATGACCCTCCCCAGTGGGTGTACATTGAATCACAATGGGCATGCAAACGGGGACTGCGGCACCTCTACCAGCTACCACGTTCACTACGCCCAAAATACACAGACATGCTGCCGACTACGGCAACTATGCTCAAAACATAGGAAACAGTCAGGGCTTCACTGGGCATGGTCGGACCTAACATTGGGAACGTGCCCCTGTCGAGCGTTTCAGTGGGCATCCCAACTTTTGACCCCACCCCATGGATACTGGATTGGTGTACACACCTCAGACAATTATGCGAGGGGGGCAATATTTTACCATTCCCAGAGCTACAATCTAAATTTTAATTATCGAACAGACACATTCCCATACCTCCAATTAAAATCCTTTGTGTCCACACATATGTCGGGACCACGACCACAGACGAACCTGCAGACTTTAGGGTAGCCTGGCAGACAGACATAGGGAAAACTTTGAGGAGATAGAGTGGAAACAAGCCTTCCAAGCACACAAGGGACACACCACATGCGCCTCACACTTTGAGACAATGAGGAAGATTTTATACCGATGGTACATGGTCCCAGACAAGCTAGCCAAAATATACCCGGGAGTCAAGGGGGGATGCTGGAGGGGTTGTGGACTCACAGGGACAATGTACCTGCAGACCTGCAGACTTTAGGGTAGCCTGGCAGACAGACATAGGGAAAACTTTGAGGAGATAGAGTGGAAACAAGCCTTCCAAGCACACAAGGGACACACCACATGCGCCTCACACTTTGAGACAATGAGGAAGATTTTATACCGATGGTACATGGTCCCAGACAAGCTAGCCAAAATATACCCGGGAGTCAAGGGGGTATGCTGGAGGGGTTGTGGACTCACAGGGACAATGTACCATACATTGGGTTCAATATGTGCTTGGTTCTAAGCCCCTACTGGGCAATGGTGGAGGAGGTAATAACCAACACGTTAGGAAAACCCTACAAATTAACACCAGAACAGGGAATCTTATTCATGCACCTCAACCTTTGGCACCGCACAGAGAGGGAACTGATATTCCAAGTGCTCATAGCGGCAGCAACACTAATAGCCAGAAACTGGAAACAACCACACCCACCATCTAAACAAGATTTAATAACTCAGATTTCCCTAAGCTGGGACTACGAACATATGGCCAACAAATATCTCAAAACCAAACAAAAGGTAGAAGAAGAAACCACTAAATGGGCACAATACGTATAGAGACACGCACAAACCCCTACACCCCTGAACACTGGTCACACTAAGACGCAGACAGAGCTTGAGATGAGACAAACATCTCAGCAGGACAGACCACACATACCCCCCAGGGGTATGGGAAAATATGAAGGAGCAACACACTCCTGAGGATGGGTCTCCAATGGCAGGCAAAGCAACTTCTTTCAGTTCATTCCATTTTTGTTCATTTTATTTGTTGGGTACTGAATCACAGATTACTTGTATCACTTGTATCCTTTGTTGCATACTCCCCTCCCCCTCCCCCTCACAGTGCTACGAACCACAGAATCCCCACAAGAGGAGAGAGGGAATCAAAGTAAAGAAAACCGTACTGTTAGATCTATACTGTCAAAACAGGGAGACGGGATTAGCTAGCGCACAACCAGGGCGTAGCACCATGTGCAACACGTTAAAACACCTGAGTTCGTTGTCCTCCAAGGTACAGGTGGGTAAGCTGCACGAGGTGCAATGATCCACAGAAAGCCATGGGCACCACGATAGCAATTGTAACCCGTACCCCCTCCCCATCTTCCCCTCTGTAATCCCCTTGCTACACTAGACATTAAAAATCATCAAAAGGGGGAAACTGATAGATGCAGACGCAAAACCAATATAAGACCACAAGTGAGTACACAGCGGTACCCTAACTGGCAATTTGGCACCCTAATAATAGGCCAGAATCCACAACTACTAACCCCACTCCTAACAGCGGAGGGTGCCCGCTAAAGCTAAAGACAACCAAATGTACTACAAATGTTGTAACAATGTAATACCTAAAATGAAAGTGTCAACATACATTTCAACACTGTTTTGTACTTTAACCCCTTCCCCCCCTTTTTCCTTTCTGTACCTCCATGTTTTGCATTTTGCATTAGGACAAAAAAAAAATTGTCAAATTGAAAAAAAAAAAATTGTCAAAATATTTAGGTAGGAGTACGTGATATCCTTTTATATGTATATATACACATACATATATACACATACACATATACACACACACATACACATATACATACATACACACACACACACACTTCGTATATAAAAAAAACAAGCGGCTTCTACACTAAGTGTGCAATTCCCTTAAACACACAAATAAAATAGAGACAAAAGGATAAATAGTGGAATGCTTATTTTAACACACTTGTTCTTATTTTTATATTAAGGTAAGGAAAGCCTGTGTAGGGCTAAATAAAACACTTTGCTTATTAGTGGTTCAATTTTGGGGACCTTCTTGCTTTATACCTTTAACACAAATAAAAACAAATCTAGTTTAAAACCATTTAGATATAACCACAGTATGTGCAATAATGGAACACTCATTTATTCCAGAGCTATAGTAACCTAGCTCTGGTATGGAATGCCTGTGGGTTCAATATGGGCGACTCTGTACCTCTTCTATGGGGTTGATTTCCAGATTGTAGAGTTTTTACGCGAAGTACAAGGGATAAAAGTATACTACTGCAATATACTCACAAGAGCCTGTAGTCTGGCTCAGTACCCCAACGTGGTGTAGTTAGGGACTACACTCACTTCTGTTCATCAACCGGAGTCCAAAGTAGTGTTTTAAAATTTACTTTATTTAAGACAATATATAAAACAATAAAAAATAGTAGCAAATGCCAATATATAAAAGTCTGTGCCTGCACAAAATGCGTTTATTAGAATGTCCATGCGGCCTGAAGTACGTGGGTAGAACCACAAGAGCTCTACATACACGCATAGAGGAACATTTCTCGAAATATTGCAAAAAGCTACGAAAACCATAGTGTTGCAACCCATTTTAATATCCACCACAACCACAACCCTAAAGGATTAAAGTTTATGGATATAGGAAAGATCCAGAAAAGTTGGAGAGGGGGAGATTTCAACAATACTATTGGGAATAGAGATGGAATGGATCTATAATTTAAATACAATGATCCCAAACAGATTAAATGGTGACTTCGAAATTTGCCATTTTCTAAAATGAACCCTCTCCTTCCCCCCGTTTCCCTTAGAACATAAATTTGATGTGAATGAAAAATATGTATATAGTATTGTTATTGTACCTCCAGTAATTAAATGTACAAACCGCCGTTTAGTGAATGTTCCCCGTTCGCAATACTGTGGGCTGGTAGCGTATGCAGTGAAACCATGCGAACCGCCAGCCAGGGAACACTCCAAACTCCCGAACGGTACCTGTACGGCTCTTTCCCTTCTCGAGCTCCAAATATACGAATCGCCAATAGCAGCCGAACGGCAATAGTTTCCAAGCGGCAAATAATTCCAATAAGCAGTCTCTAGGCGCCGGTAATAAAATCCTCCCAATAACGAGACCAAGCTCCGCTTTGAGGGTAAAATACGAACTGCTTTACTGTGGGCTACCTGCCCGGTATTTATGCAGGTCTCCCACTTGGTGGACACTCCCCTAGGGGACCAAATGGGAGACTGAAATGACAGAAGGACATGGGGACATTCTGGACATACATCCCCCTAATATTCCCAGCATGCATCACAATTTCCTCCCCTCTGCTCGGGAGATAATTGGGAAGTAACTCAATTATCTCCCAGAGCAGAGGCAAATCGCCATTTTAAATACAAGTCACAAAACACATAAAAATATATAACTTTATAACTACCGAACATATTGCATTCGTGTAACACATCCCCAGATAGCCTGGATCTGAGTGCATATTATTGGCGAATAGCGCTCAGATCCCATACGCATAGTTCAATCGCCATGGGGTCAAAGTCTATTACAGTTCTTCGGTATGCGATTGACTCCATGGGAAGGCTATCTGGGTTAAGTCCATTCGTGTTATTAAATCTCCCGAATGGCCGGCATTCGTATGCTTTTGTCGATTGAGAAGGTGTTCGGTTGCAAAAGTGTCCGTTTTTAGTTCTATGGAATAACCGTCGAACACCGCTGGGCTTTCGCATAGTTAAAATGGCCGCTGCCTCGTGGTCGACATACGAACGACGACCACCCTGTATTCAGTTTTAATTGAAAAGTGTCTGTGGTTAACCGCAATGTTCTAATTGGGATCAACAGGTTAACCAGCAGCACACTTCTCTTCTGGGTGGCCGTCCGTTCGGTAGTTCCGTTCCACAAAAAAAAAAAAAAAAGACATTCCCTTAAACAAAGCATACGAACGGGGAGATTCATGCAAACGGCAAAACAGACGAACACAGTACTTTAAGTCCATACAGATGGGTCTGTCACACGGCGAGATAACCAATCCGCATTCCCATTCTGCTTACTGGGTCAGTAGCTGATGGTGAAGTTGTAAGGCTGCAGTGCCAAACTCCACCTCAGCAGTCTGCCATTGTCTCCTGAGACCCAGTTAAGCCAGACAAGGGGATTGTGATCCGTTATAAGGGAAAACTCCTGGCCATGCAAATAAGGGCTCAATTTCTTCAGTGCCCAGACCAGGGCTAAACACTCTTTTTCCACTGCCGCATAACTCCCTTCCCGAGGTAGTAACTTTCTGCTTAGGTATGCGACAGGGTGCTCTTCTCCATCTTCCCCGACCTGGCTCAGCACAGCCCCCAGTCCATACATGGAAGCATCTGTATGAACAAGGAAACGTTTGTTAGGGACTGGGGCAGCCAGGACAGGAACATTTACAAGAGCCTGCTTAAGTGCTTGAAACGTGGCTTCACAAGCTGGAGACCACAGGACCTGCTTAGGTAAATTCTTCTTAGTCAGGTCAGTCAAGGGCTTGGCAACCGTACTGTAGTCGGGAACAAAACGTCGGTAATACCCTGCCGTCCCCAGGAAGGCCAGCACTTGGATCTTGGTGATAGGTGTGGGCCAGTTAGCTACAGCCTCTACCTTGGCTGGCTCCGGTCTCTGGCTCCCACATCCTACTCTGTGACCCAAGTACTGCACTTCTGCCATACCTAGATGGCACTTGTCTGGCTTCAAGGTCAGGCCTGCGGCCCGAATCTTGTCCAGTACCACCCCCACATGTACTAAATGGTCTTCCCAGGACTCACTGTAGACCGCAATGTCATCCAGGTATGCACATGCAAATTCCTGGAAGCCATCGAGGAGCCTATCCAACATAAGCTGGAAAGTAGCCGGAGCATTCTTTATCCCAAATGGCATAACCTTAAACTGGTACAGGCCAAATTGGGTGACGAATGCCGACTTAGGGATAGCATCCTTGGCCAGGGGGATCTGCCAATAACCTTTACACAGGTCAATGGTGGTCAGGTAGCGCCCCCTGGCAATGCGGTCTAACAACTCGTCTACCCGGGGCATTGGGTAGGCGTCAGTGGTGGTCCGCTCATTGAGCCGCCTGTAGTCCACACAGGACCGGGTGGTCCCATCTTTCTTAGGTACCAGAACTACAGGCGAGGCCCAAGGGCTGTCTGAGTGCTCGATAACCCCCAGCCTGGTCATCTCTTGTATCTCCTTCCGCATTCCTTCTCCGACTGCTTCAGGGATACGGTATGGGGGTTGTCGCAGGGGGTTCTGTCCAGGTGTCTCGACCTTGTGCACAGCTACGGTGGTGTACCCGGGTTCTTGGGAGAACGTCGCCTGCTTCTCCCACAGAAGCTGTCTTGCCTGTACCTTCTCTGCCGGGTTTAGCCGGTCCCCTAGCTGTACAAGACTAGTAAGGTCTGTCTGGGGATCCTTCTCTAATAAGTCAGGTAAAGGTAAATTCTCGGGGTCGTCAGTAGCTGGGGCACATACTGCCGCAACATCCTCTGGTCGTTCCTAATACTCCTTCAGCATGTTCACATGGAAGGATCACTGAATCCTTTCATCTGAACAGCTGGCTATAAGGTAGGTAGTATCACATACCTGAGCTAACACTTTATACGGGCCCTGCCAAGATGGTTGCATCTTGTTCGTCTTCACAGGCTTGAGCATCAGAACCTTCTGCCCAACCTGGAAGACCCGCTGTCGGGCACCCCGATGGTACCACTGCTTCTGTCTCCCCTGGGCCACCTGGAGATTCTCCCTTACCATCAGGGATAGTTTCCAAATGGGAGACTGAAATGACAGAAGGACATAGGGACATTCTGGACATACATCCCCCTAATATTCCCAGCATGCATCACAGTTTCCTCCCCTCTGCTCGGGAGATAATTGGGAAGTAACTCAATTATCTCCCAGAGCAGAGGCAAATCGCCATTTTAAATACAAGTCACAAAACACATAAAAATATATAACTTTATAACTACCGAACATATTGCATTCGTGTAACACATCCCCAGATCCCCAGCCTGGATCTGAGTGCATATTATTGGCGAATAGCGCTCAGATCCCATACGCATAGTTCAATCGCCATGGAGTCAAAGTCTATTACAGTTCTTCGGTATGCGATTAACTCCATGGGAAGGCTATCTGGGTTAAGTCCATTCGTGTTATTAAATTTCCCGAACGGCCGGTATTCGTATGCTTTTGTCGATTGAGAAGGGGAGGTCGACGGCTTCAGCGGTGTTCGGTTGCAAAAGTGTCAGTTTTTAGTTCCATGGAATAACCGTCGAACACCGCTGGGCTTTCGCATAGTTAAAATGGCCGCTGCCTCGTGGTCGACATACGAACGACGACCACCCTGTATTCGGTTTTAATTGAGAAGTGTCTGTGGTTAACCGCAACGTTCTAATTGGGATCAATAGGTTAACCAGCAGCACACTTCTCTTCTGGGTGGCCGTCCGTTCGGTAGTTCCGTTCAAAAAGAAGACATTCCCTTAAACAAAGCATACGAACGGGGAGATTCATGCAAACGTCAAAACAGACGAACACAGTACTTTTAGTCCATACAGATGGGTCTGTCACAAGTATTAACCATGTAGAGCAGGGGTAGGCAACCTTTTAGCAGCACTGTGTCGATATAGGATTGTGATGTCCGTCCTATTTTTTTTAAATTGAGGTGTGTATGCTGCCGTATACTGCTTGTGTTATTTATACTGTAATTGCTTCGTATCGTTGTATTTGTGCGTATATGAGCTATTATATTGTATATGTTCATGAGTAGATTGTGGTATAGTGTATGATACATATGAATGTGGGCTGTGTATGGGGGCAGCTTGTGGAATTGTGTGTGTATGGATGGATATGTCACATTGTGTGTTTGGTAGTGTGTGTATGTGTGGGGGCTGTTTGGGGTATAGCATGTGAGAGGCTGCATGTGGGGTTGTGTGCATGTATGTGGATTGTTAGTGGTGTTGCGTTTGCGCAGATTGTGTGTATGTTTGTGCAGATTGTGTGTATGTTTGTGTGTGGGCTGTCCGTATTATTTGTATGAGGGGAGGGTCTTTCTACATTTCTGTGTACATCTAGAAGTGTGGGTGGCTTCCCTGGGTTCCAGTGGGGAACAGGCCAGCCAGGTACAGGTCAAGGACAGGAGCATGCATAAATTGAGGATTGTCCTTCACCACCTCTTTGTATTAGCAGATACTGGGACTCCTGATAGGCCAGAGTCCCAGCTCAAGCAGCCTTGAGTGCCGTGCAAAGGCACCTAGAGTGCCGTGCATGGCACTAGTGCCGTAGGTTGCCTACCCCTGAAGTAGAGGATGAAATTCAAGTTTCAAATAAATGACACACATAATGTAGCAATGGGAATGATACATTGTAACAACAATTAGGTTATTTGTAAAACAAAGTATTGTTTGGATTGAAAATAGGAAACTGAAACATGAGGGTTTATACCTTTATTTATTTAATCAGGTTATGTATATGAATAATGGAAGGATGAAGTTTCAAATATTATCCTATGTCTGAATATTCTCCCTTATTTTCATGTGTATGAATATACTCGTATTTAGACATATAGTTAACAGAATTATAATAACCGTAATACCTACTTATTTAAATGAACTAAGAATATACTATATTATGGAAGATGTTCACACACACACTCCTCGTTCATGATATACTGCGAGGAATATGTGATACATGTGTGGGGGCTGTTTGGGGTAAAATGGACTTTTGAAATGCACGCTGGAACGCAAGTACACACTAAACCGGAAGGGACATTGTGCAGAAGTAAAAGACCGGATTTGAAACGCACGCTGGAACGCAAGTACACACTCGAAACCGGAAGTGACGTTATGCGGAAGTTATAGACCGGATATGGGCGTAATGCCGATTGAAACGATCAGCAGCTAGAGAGAAAGATCGTTAAAACACAGGAATCAGAGGAATATATGATGCAAGACTGAGGAAGCCAGGACAATGGTAAAATTCGTTTTTTGCAGGCACAGACTTTTATATATTGGCATTTGCTACTATTTTTTTTTATTGTTTTATATATTGTCTTAAATAAAGTAAATTTTAAAACACTACTTTGGACTCCGGCTGATGAACAGAAGAGAGTGTAGTCCCTAACTACACCATATTTATATTATTTAATTTAAATTTTTTTTGTTAACTTTTTAGGTGTCTGGGGGACTGCCTGACAACTCAGACAGGAGAAAGTCCTTTGATAGGACTGAAACATCGATCTTTTAACATGGAATAATAAAGAATTTAGATTTTTTTTTTTTAAATCTAAGTCTGGCAGCTCCATAGACTTCTATTGCGGCCATGTGATCATTGTGATCTCGGGCAGTCCCCTCTGACCGGGATTGCCGGTCCAGGTAAGTCCAGGGCTCTTATTTGATGCGGATCTTTTTTGTCGGACTACCTGGTACGTCCGCGGTTGGGAAGGGGTTAAATATGGTTTTGTACACTACTGTAACTATCTATACGTGCACAAATGTTGGATCTGTATGATCCTTTGTGTGGCAGTGTGATTAAGCCCATGTTCGGCATTTATTTACCCATCGCCATGGTAACATTACTGGCAAGCCGCATTGGTATGATGCTGGCAGTGCCATTACGGAATCACGTCATGTTTGGGGCAGAGTCACTTCACACTTGGGGGCGGAACTTGCTCGCACATGCGCACAGGAGCCGGTGGGATGACAGCCACAGCACACTGCACCTAGGGTGAGTCAATGTCTTCTTTTATTTTACCTAAATAAAATGTTTACGGTCTATTGTCATTGTATCTTTGATCCTGAGGAAATTCTTTTGATAGGACTGAAACATCGATCTTTTAACATGGAATAATTAAGAATTTGGATTTTTTAATTTTTTTATTTTTATCTAAGAGAGTGCAGCCATTTTCCTATGAACAATATATATATATATATATATATATATATATATATATATACACATACACACACACACACACACACACACATACATACATACATACATACACACACACCAGAGTATTGCAGTATGCAATGATACCATTTTTTATTTTTATATGCAGCTATATACTTGCATGCCCTGCTCTGCTGTTTATTTATTTATTTATTTTGTATTTTTTTTTTTTTTTATCCATTAACGCCATTACGGCGTGCTATGCCGTCCCAGCGTTAATGGGCTTAAACGCAGTTAGCGTTTAAACCCACCCATGTTTCCCTGATCCCTCCCAAAATGCAGTACGCGGTGAGGGGGCCTGCCTGGCAAATGAGTGGCGATTTGAAGTTTGTGATCGCAGTGACAGCCAGTCACTACGATCACTGTTACTATGTGTCAGCCAATGATTTTAAAATTACTGACTGATACATTGTCTTTGCCCTCTCCTCAACTCACTTCGATCTGAGAGAGAGAGAGAGAGGCAGAGAGATCGTTGCTGGTGGACCCTGTAGGAGAAAGAGTTGTAAAAATTCAGTAAAAGTTTAAAAAATATATATATTTTTTTTTAACCATGTCAGTGCTGATCACAGCATTAACACTGATCAGCCTGATTAGGGCTGTTAGTACATTTGTACTATTAAAAAAAAAAATTTTAGGGTCAAAAAATATTTTTTTACATTTTTTTACCCTTTGTCAGCCGCATCAACGGAAATCTCCCTTTACCCCTTCCCTGCTGCCGTGATCACTGTACTGTACAGTATCGCTGCTGTACAGTACTGTACCAGTGATCACTGTGATCAGAGGGCTCTTATCAGGGTGACTTTTTTGGGGGGTTATTTAAAAAAAATCGATATATATTAAAAAAAATCATAAACCTTTCAGTACTGATCGCAGCAGTCTAAACTGCGATCAGTACATCTATTTTATTTTTTGTGGGTTTTTGAGGGTGGGTAGTGGGTGTTAAGCAGGTTGGAATTTGGTAACTTCTCCCCTAGTATTTTTGATTAATTATTGATTAGTCCCCCCTAGAATGGCACGCCGCTACTCCGCAGAGGAGGCGTACGCCATTCTGGCAGGCAGTGATAGTGACACTCTGCAAGACAGTGACGCTATCACTGCCTCTGACATTGAGCTTCGGAGTGAGTCCTCAAGTGATGGTGTTCCACCACCACCTACAAGAGGACGCTCAGCAAGCCCAATGCCAGATGGAGACTGGGTGCTACCAAACCGGACGTTGCCAGAAATACCCCCATTCACGGCAACCCCTGGAATCACTGTTATGGTGAATGCTTCGGAGCCAATTAAATATTTTGATCTGTTCGTGTCAGAAGACATTTTTCAGCTAATGGTTGAGCAAACCAATTTATTTGCCAACCAATTTTCTTACTGCGAATCCGGGGTCACATTAAATATGTGGCACCCCACGGATCTCGCAGAAATGCGCAAATTTTGGACCCTAACTCTAGTTATGGGTATCGTCAAAAAGCAGAGTATCAGGTCTTACTGGTACAAGCACCCCATCCTGGCTACCCCTCTTTTCCCAGGGGTGATGAAGTGGAGGAAACGCAGCAGCTGCTCGTAGCGATCCCCCTTCAACGATAACGCACTGTGCCCCCCAAGAAACAACCCATTGTTTGACAGGCTCTACAAAATTTGACCCCTAATCCAACTCCTGTCAGAAAAATTATCCGAAAAATAATATCCCTACGGTGTCAAATTTTACAAATTGTGCGAATTCAAATCTGGATAAACATGGGCGTTTCGTATTTATCAGGGGAAGGATAGCCATCACGATCCACTAGGGTGCACTGATTCGGTCTGTAGAAGTGACAAGATAGTGTGGGACCTAATCCTTCCTTTGTTAAAT
>OW240922.1:31017932-31061470 GCA_933207985.1 Pelobates cultripes | reverse complement strand
AGATGGGGAGGAAACCTTTCCCAGTCTTTCTGGGTATCCATGAACGTACGGAGCATTTGCTTTAATGTTCCGTTGAAACGTTCACAGAGCCCATTGGACTGAGGGTGATACGCTGAGTTTACAATAGGTTTCACCCCACATGTTCTCCATAACTGATGAGTGACTTCGGCTGTGAATTGGGTGCCCCGATCTGAGATAATCTCCTTGGGGAACCCCATTCTGGAGAATATCCGGATCAGGGCATCCACTATAGTTTCCGCATGGATGCTAGTTAGGGCTGCGGCCTCTGGGTACCGGGTAGCATAGTCTACTACTGTTAGGATATACTTTTTCCCGGACAGACTGGGTTTTGCTAGGGGTCCAATTATATCAACTGCCACCCTACTAAAGGGCTCGTCTATTATGGGGAGGGAGTGCATTTTTGCCTTGTATCGGTCCCTTCTCTTCCCTACTCTCTGGCACGTATCGCAAGTTTGGCAATACTGCCGGATATCTTTGGAGACCCCTGGCCAAAAGAAGTTTTGGGTCAAACGATGTTTCGTCCTACTGACGCCTAGGTGTCCTGATAAAGGGATGTCGTGGGCAATACGTAGCAACTCTTGCCTGTACTTTTTGGGCACTACTAATTGTGTGAGGGTCATGGGTACAGATCCTGCTACTACCTTTTCAGCATACCTATACAGTAATCCTTTCTCCCAAGCATATCTCTCCCCCTCCAACCCCGCCTGATTCTGCGTAACCCTATCCCGGTATACCTGCAAGGACGGGTCGGTGACTACTTCAGTACCAAATTCTAAGGGGGGAGCCCAGGGGAAGAAAGGGGGTGTAGGACTGTTGCTTACCTGAGCCTCAGAGTGTTCAGAAGATGCAGTAGTGCAAGCCTGCTGCCATGTTACAACGGGTAGCGCTTCCTGCGTGGGGTGCTGAGAAACAAAAGCGGAGGTCAGCTCCCCCAAGTCGTTACCCAGGATGACATCAGCTGGTAAATCCTGCATGAGGCCCACTTCCACATTCCCTGACCCCGCTCCCCAATCCAAATGTACTTTAGCAGTAGGAATTTTGTAAATAGCTCCCACTGCCACCCGGACTGCCACATATTCTCCAGTGAGCTGTATGACGAAGTGTCCTTCGCCACTTGGTCCTGGAGAGGCCTACTTGCCAGTCTCCCCCCTGTGACTATGACTCTTTCATGTATCTGGCTTTAAAGCCCCTAGTCTACCTTCAGACAGACTATTTATGTAGGCTGCTTTATTTATCTTATGTTTTAGTCACCCTGTACCCATTATAGGTGCAGGGTGTGTGTAATGTAATTGTTTATAGTGTGTGTGTGTGTACTGTGTAATGTATTGCCTGCTCTCTTGTATTGCTGAGGTTTGCTACCAACTAGGTGGGTTTGGCTATGGAGCTGGTCTAGTGCCCTCTGTTGGTAGCAACAGCAATATGCACTACCTGAATTGCAAGACTGGTTCATTTGCATATTCGGGTAGATTTGCATATTGCTAATTCTGCAGGCAGGTGAGATATTTACTGTTAAATATTGTCTCCCCCCACCCCTTTAAAAATGTGCCATTGTGTTGTGATAAGTCACTGTGTGTTTCTTGATATGGTTTGACTGTTTGTGATTTTATTGAGGTTTCACAACAATGTTATTGTGGTGACTGTATTGGCTGGTCCCAAGGGAATAAAGGTTTTGACAGTTCTTCTTGATCCCTCTAAACGTAGCCTTGTCTCGTTATTGGAGGGAGCTGTTATAATCACACTGGGGATTGCTATGCTCTGCATGCTCCCCTGAGCTTGAGTCACTTAGCTCTTTTAAGAGCTTGTTCCTGACATGCTCTCCTTGGAGGAGGGGTCTTCACCACACAGTCCTGGATGCTGGAGGTTCGTACAGGGTGGAAGGAAGAGTTCTTTCCCACACAGTCCTGGAGGACAGAAGCTGATCCAGGGTGGAAGGAAGACGGCGAGACTCCAGTCAAGATACGGCGGTTGTGGAGTCTGCGGTGGTTGTGGTGTCTGTTGCAGTGTTTGGAGTCCTCAGGAAGCGCTGGGAGCATCCATCAACGGAGGGTACTCGGTCAGAGTACAGGGAGCTCCGTTACATTGGTGGCAGCGGTGGGATGGCGTCCTAGTGCGAGGAGAAGCAGCTCGGAGACACTGGTATCGTATGAGAGGTTAGTGAGGGCAACGCTAGCCACTGTGCAGCGTCCCTAACTACAGCAGCATGGAGCAGGGATGGATAGAGCCCTGCGAAGAGCACCTCAACATGATACGTCGCTACGAGGACGACGCTTACATTGAGGAGGTAAAGAGGCGGTTGGTCTGCTATGGCCCAGACCTTTTGAACGAGGTGGTCCACCAAGTAATGCGCCAGTTGAGTGCTGAGAACAGTGCGGCAATGGCCTTTGAGCGACAACTGTGGAGGTTGAGGATATGGACACCTAGTCTCCAGCGGCAGTGCAAGTTACAGGGAGCCGAAGGTGTCGTCCTTCCTCCCCAGCGGCAGTGCAAGTTACAGGGAGCCGAAGGTGTCGTCCTTCCTCCCCAGCGGCAGTGCAAGTTACAGGGAGCCGAAGGTGTCGTCCTAACTCCCCAGCGGCAGTGCAAGTTACAGGGAGCCGAAGGTGTCGTCCTTCCTCCCCAGCGGCAGTGCGAATTCCAGGGAGCCGAAGGTGTCGTCCTTCCCCCACAGCAGCAGTGTGTCCTACAGGGAGCAGAGACAGTTGGTCTCTCTCTCCAGCAGCAGGACAATGTTATGGGAGTGGAGACAGGCGGTCTCCCTCTCCAGTAGCAGCCTGTTTTTCAGGGAGAGGAGCACAGCACCCTATCTCCCCAGTGGCAGCTTACTCTACCAAGGGGAGACTCCAATCTCCCAGATGGCGCAGATGGGACCGTGGTCTCTGTGCCAGACCTACAGGGATGCTGGACAGCCTGTCCAGATCCCCAACTACCCTCACAGGGACAACAGGAAGAGGGGGTAAGTACGAATTCCCCTCCCCAGCTAACTCCTAACTTGGCCCCAGGGTTAACAGAGGAGATGTTAACCCCCACTGACTCCCATGTTCCCCTGGCTACTGAGCCGGACTATGTTCCCAGCACCCCAGCGGAAGAGCTGGCAGCTGGGCAGAGTGCAGTCGGCCTCTGCCCTCCCTTTGTCCCTTGTCCAGAGCCTGATGTCCTGCAGGCTATACCAGCAGAAGAGCTGGCCTCCTCTGCCCTACCGATCCCCTTGTCACAGGACTGGCCTGCACCCCCCTCCTCCCAGCAGAAGTGCTGGCATCAGGGCAGAGCGCCGCTGGCCTCTGCCCCTCAAGTCCCCACAGTGTGTTGCCCCATCACCCTAGAGGAATACCCAGGTGCAGTCACTGTTTGCTGTGGGTGGGCTGCTCTAATAACTGTTTGTTGTGGGTGGGCTACTCTGGCACTTGCTTATGGTCGGTGGGTGACTCGACTAACTTAGGCACTGACCGACAGAAAGTCAGGTGCCTGGTTAGTCTTCCCCCCGAAGGGGAGATATGTGACGAAGTGCCCTTCGCCACTTGGTCCTGGAGAGGCCTACTTGCCAGCCTCCTCCCCTGTGACTATGACTCTTTCATGTATCTGGCTTTAAAGCCCCTAGTCTACCTTCAGACAGACTATTTATGTAGGCTGCTTTATTTATCTTATGTTTTAGTCACCCTGTACCCATTATAGGTGCAGGGTGTGTGTAATGTAATTGTTTATAGTGTGTGTGTGTACTGTGTAATGTATTGCCTGCTCTCTTGTATTGCTGAGGTTTGCTACCAACTAGGTGGGTTTGGCTATGGAGCTGGTCTAGTGCCCTCTGTTGGTAGCAACAGCAATATGCACTACCTGAATTGCAAGACTGGTTCATTTGCATATTCGGGTAGATTTGCATATTGCTAATTCTGCAGGCAGGTGAGATATTTACTGTTAAATATTGTCTCCCCCCACCCCTTTAAAAATGTGCCATTGTGTTGTGATAAGTCACTGTGTGTTTCTTGATATGGTTTGACTGTTTGTGATTTTATTGAGGTTTCACAACAATGTTATTGTGGTGACTGTATTGGCTGGTCCCAAGGGAATAAAGGTTTTGACAGTTCTTCTTGATCCCTCTAAACGTAGCCTTGTCTCGTTATTGGAGGGAGCTGTTATAATCACACTGGGGATTGCTATGCTCTGCATGCTCCCCTGAGCTTGAGTCACTTAGCTCTTTTAAGAGCTTGTTCCTGACACACTCTCCTTGGAGGAGGGGTCTTCACCACACAGTCCTGGATGCTGGAGGTTCGTACAGGGTGGAAGGAAGAGTTCTTTCCCACACAGTCCTGGAGGACAGAAGCTGATCCAGGGTGGAAGGAAGACGGCGAGACTCCAGTCAAGATACGGCGGTTGTGGAGTCTGTGGTGGTTGTGGTGTCTGTTGCAGTGTTTGGAGTCCTCAGGAAGCGCTAGGAGCATCCATCAACGGAGGGTACTCGGTCAGAGTACAGGGAGCTCCGTTACAAGCTGGTTCTTGGGAACTAGGTGATTGCGCACCAGAGTTATGGTGTCCCCAGAGTCGCGCAGACCCTGGAGGCATTTTCCCTCTACGTGTACCCCTTGGCGGTGTCCCTGTCGGTTGTCTGAAGCTGCTTGTATTGGGTTTACCTCGTGGAGCGTGCCCAAAGGTTCTTCATTGGACCCGGCCCAAAAGTGAGGTTGTCGGGGCTCACTCTGGTAGCAGTGTACCGCTGCCCGGTTTGCAGGGGAGTTGGTTGGAGTATTCCACGTGGAGCGGTTTTTGTTCCTGGGACAGTCTCTCTGTATGTGGCCCTGCTGGTTACATGTGTGGCACCTGATGAAAGATCGGGTATTGTACCGTGGAGGGGTTTGGTAGTTCCCACCACCAGGACGCAGTGAGGGGGTGGGGGTAACAGTGGGAGGTGTGGTAGCAGCTCGCCTTGGTGGGCCGTGACTGGGCCCGCTGTGCCCTTCTGGCATCTTGGTACTCGTCCGCCAACCTGGCTGCGTCGGTTAAGGTGCGTGGCTTACGATCTCTCAGCCAGTTTTGTAAATCCGGGGTTAACCCCTGGAAGAATTGCTCCAGTAGCAGTAACTGTAGCATATCCTCCACTGTGGTTGCTTGTGCGGCTTGCGCCCATCCTTTGCCCGCCCTAGTTAAGCGGTGTGCCCACTCCATGTGGGTGTCTCTCTCCCCGTCTTTCGGCTTTCTCTGAACCGCTGCCGGTATGCCTCTGGGGTAATGGCATACCTGGTCAAGATCGCCTGCTTCACTTTCTGGTAGTCCCTGCTGTCCTCGTCTGGCATGGTGCGGTAGGCTTCTGCTGCCCGGCCCGCTAGCTTGCCCACCAGTAGGGGTACCTGGTCAGCGGCGCCAATCTCATGTAGTTGTCATAACCTCTCAAAGTCATGCAGGTAGCCATCGATGTCCTCGGTTTCCACATAATTTTTAAAAGCATGGTACCGAATTTTAGGCTTCCCTTGTACTATGCGTGGTGGGTCTGCCTGCTGCTTTGCCATTAGGTACTCGTAAACATCTGCCATAATTCTTTCCAAGGTTTCTCTGGGAGGTGTATCTGGGAAAAAGGCCAGTCTGCTTTGGAGTTCTCTTCCAAACTCATTCTGTGTGCTGTCCATAAGAGGTGCTGCAGCAGCTGCCCGGTCTCCCTCCATGAGTTCAGCAATAAGGGTAGCTTTGGCTTTATTGCTGGCAATAATTCCCCTTGCTTCCAATAGCTCCTTTAGCGTGGCCCGTTTCAAGCTGGTATAATCTGTCCCCATTCACTATCCGTTCGGGTATATTCACATACCCTTTCCCTTCGGTTCCATACGAATAGCAAATTTCCACGAATGGCTGTAACTGCCAAAAAACAGTCTGCTGTGAGGTTTGAATCCCGTCGCTTGCCACCAATTGTAGCGGAGGAGCAGGGGTTAATCCAATGGCTCTCCGCTGGGAACAAAGATTCAGCATACAAAATCACAGGAACACAGCATAATCCACCCCCCCAAGGACTAGACGACACATAGTCTGGGAGTCAACTGTCAGCTTTATTCACAGGTCTGCTTTTATGCATTTCTCCCATGCAAGGGAGGTAACTTTCATAATTAGTACAGTAACCAATTGTAACATGGTCACCTCCCCTCCCTCTCCTCCCCTTAGATTAGCACTTAAACAGATTAGTGGGGACAGAGTTTTCCCCACTTTCTGGATGTCCCCTAAATACAGGGGGTACAGGGACAATTAAGGGGTCCCCTGGTAGATCCGATCTGGGTGAGCAACACACTCGAAATTCACCCAGATCGGACCAGGGGTTCGGGAGTTATAGACAGTTAAAGATTTGACCGACCGCAGGGACTCAGTAGCCGAAAACAGTTCCATGAATTCTGGCCCTGCGGTCGGTCTATTTTAGTGAATCAAAAATACCGAACAGCTTAGCCATCCATGCGATTGCAAGCCTTTGTATGAATCCCCTCTTTAGGGGAATCTATCTACCGAACGCCAGGGCGTTCGTGTGTTTGATTCATGCTGTCGGAGCATGCTGGAGGTCTCAGCGGTACTCGGTTAGCCGAATGCCCGGTTTGAGTTCCAGGCGTTCGACAACCAAGTACCGCTGTTCGTGCGTAAGATGGCCACCGCCACATGTTCGGTAGGCAAAATGGCGGCCACACATACAGACACTTAATCCCCTCGCAACATTCAGCCTAATTGGAAACACACGACCACCCCGGGGTGGTCCCCCATTCGGTAGTTTCGGCCATTCGCCTAAAAACAGTAATATAACAGGAAAGTCCATTTGGGTAGTTATTCCCTTGGTGAAAGTCACTTATTCACATGAAATTATTAGTTCCATTGGCAGGGTTTGCCACAGAAGAGTACAGCAAGTTTATGGGGGGAGTAGACTTGGCTGACCAATACATACAGCCCTATCTGGTGAACAGAAAGAGTAGGACCTGGTACAAGAAAACTGCAATCTGCGTAACCCAGATTGCAATTTTCAACTCCTATGTTCTTTATAGAAAGGAAGCCATAGGTAGACCATACATACCCATTTCTAGAGTGAAATTTTGTCTCAAATTGTATTTGCCCAGGCCCCCAATCCTAACCTTCCTTTGGAATCCAAAAATGTCCAAAGACTTTTCAGCAAACATTTCCCTTCCTGAATCCCCCTCACACCCTGTAAAAGGTCAACCCCAATGAAAATGCCATGCTTGCTGGAAAAGAGGAGTCCAAAAGGACCCCAGTTATTATAGCCTCTCCTCTACATCCCTACCCGCAACCCTGCATAAGAGACTGTTTCAAAGTCTACTATACAGAGCTGAACTACTAAATCACTCTGTATGGTACTTTGGCAGTTTGTTTGCTTGATTTCCCTGACCTCGGCTTGTCCTGACTACACTTTGTGAGCTGCCTGTACCGACCCATTGGCTTGTTTTACTGACTACTCTGACTTCTGGATTCCCCTGATCTTGGCCTGTCCCTGTTTACCTTAGCAATTCTAAAGTGGCTACACCACACAACTCAAAATACTACATTTGTAGTACTTGTTAAAATGTGACTTTACAAAGTAAAACTCTAATCACAGGGTTAATACTGTGATTAGCACTGATAGTGTTAATAAAATCGCTTTTTTTTATTTTTTTCAAACTTCTCAAACTTTTCACACAGTGACTCTGTGAGATCAAAGGTTTCTCTCTCTTGTCTTCAGAACACAGTGTATGTGTGGGTACTGTTCTATTTGTGAAAAACCTGCAAAAATGGTAAATGGGGTTACTGTCATTCAGGAGACAATTTTAAATAAAAAATACTGATATGTTTTATTGCACTAACTAATATCAAAATTATGAAATTTCCTGTGAAAATGGAACGTGTGTAAAAAAACACAAACAAAAGTATAAATCGCTACATGAGCACTGCATGTCTGTTAAAGTGGCTAGACCAAACAACTCAAATTATGCCATTTGGAATACCCTGGGCTGCCTGCTTTTAAAAATACTATGCCATCATGGGTGTAATTTTCTCTCCTGGGCTGCCATACTTTCTCAAAAGTAACACATTTTCAAACTTACAAGCTGAAAAAGGCATCTAATATATTTGGCCCTGTGAGTTACCAAAACAAATTGAAATAATGGTACCTGGGGGTACTGTTATATTCGTGAAACAATGTATAATCAAAATACTGAGGCTCTATTGCAGTAACCCATATCAGGAATATGAAATATCCTGTGGAAATTTAGTAGTAGTGGAGTTAATGTGTTTGAAAAAGCACAAATAAAACTATAGCCGCTATCTGGGCCCTGCATTTCTGATAAAGTGGTTAGGCCAAACATATCAATACACACCATTTAGAATTGGGTTTCCTACTTTTAAAAATGGTATGCCATAAAAGTGGAAATGTTATTACCCAGGCTGTCATACACTCTCTGTGGCAAACCCTGCCACTTGGACTAATTATTCTAAGCGAATGGGTGAATTTCACCAAGTGAATAACTGCACGAACAGACTTTCATGTTAATTTACTGTTTTATGCGAATGCCCGAAACTACAGAACGGGAGACCACCCCGGGGTAGTCGTGTGTCTTCAATTATCTGAACGATACAATGTTGCAAAGGGAGTTAAGTATAGTTACATAGTTACATAGCTGAAAATGATACCGGAGAAACTGACGGAAGCAAAGCACAGAGGGATGGACACAGGTTTCTTCAGGAAGGAAGAGATTCTTTATTGGATCACCGATCGGGACTCAGAGGGACTAATGTCACCAAAAATACAGCAAGTTCTGAGCCCTGAACAATAGTGCAGGCTCCCTATATAGGCACATAACTCCTCCCATATTAAGCTCCACCCGCACATTCTCTTGACCAATCATTACAAATAAGAATTAACTTCCTGCTTGACCGCATGGCTTGTCCAGCACAATGGAGGAGGGGAATACTACATCCTGTATTCTTGCACATGCTCCGTACACTACTGATCGTATCTTGCCTCGTGCAACCAACTGATCGATACGTCAGCATATGCACGTACACATGCCACGTGGTAATCTCGGCCTACTAAATTTATTTTTACCGAGATTCCACCACATTCCCCCCTTTGATGCCTCTTGATATTTTACAATTACTTGAGGCATCACTTAACCTTGGTTTGCATACACCACAAGTTACCTTTGAACCAGACCAGACTTATCCTACGATGTGAATCTTCAACACTCGTCTTCCTGCATTGGTTCTCCCTGATCTAGAGCCTTATATTTATAAATTGCCATTATCTGTGCAGCAGCCTTCCTCTCTGCTATATTTTCTATCAGGCTTTGCACAGACCTAACTACTAAGGGTATAAGACACGGCAGGAGTAGACACAACATTAAAATCAGTAGGACTCCACCTACCACTGCCTTAAGCCCTCCAAACCACTCATACCAGCTACCAAACCAACTACTTGGATTGTACCCTTTCCATACCTGAGTAGGCACATGCGCTAGTTTAACCATATGGCTAGTAAGCTCAGCTATTGCTTGCCCTTCGTCATCTATTTGAAGACAGCAATTGCTCAGGTTAAACTTCCCACATACACCTCCCTCTACTGCCAAAAGATAATCCAAGGCTAATCTATTTTGGTAAACTGCTGTCCTCATCCTGGTATTATGCTTCGCTAGAAGATTGAGCGCTTGTGATGTCTCGTTAGTAATGATCTCAACCACCGCCTGTAACCTTATAATGCGGTTGAGCATATAAATAGGGGTTCTATAGCTCAGCTATTGCTTGCCCTTCGTCATCTATTTGAAGACAGCAATTGCTCAGGTTAAACTTCCCACATACACCTCCCTCTACTGCCAAAAGATAATCCAAGGCTAATCTATTTTGGTAAACTGCTGTCCTCATCCTGGTATTATGCTTCGCTAGAAGATTGAGCGCTTGTGATGTCTCGTTAGTAATGATCTCAACCACCGCCTGTAACCTTATAATGCGGTTGAGCATATAAATAGGGGTTCTATAACCAAAGGTACCATCCTCTGCCCACGTGGCTGGCCCATAATAATCTATAATACGCTGGGGAGGCCATTCATTATCTTCCCAGGCACCTATCTCTATGGGTCCCCTTTTCTTCCTATGATTCACATCATACACTTTAACACCTAAAGTCTCACCTGTTTCAATAGGCAACAAGAAGAAGGATGGTTTTAACATACCCAACACACATGCCCCTTCCCAGTCCTGTGGTAACTCCGAATAGGCCTTCTTACCACAGATCCAGTACAAATTCGCTGGGGCTCTCCAGTTAGATGTGATGGATAGATCAAACCATACGTCCTTTAAATTGGCATATCTTGCAAACGGGTTAGATGGTTCTGAGACATTTGAAGCCGACCACCAAGTTGTATTCTTTGTATCATCATCATAAGCTTTTTGCCCTAGACAAGTTAATTCTCCTACAGAAGTATTATACATCATTCCTTTCCTCGCTATGCAAACATAACCTATGATGGTGGTCTTCAATCTCCACTCAGATTTACCTCTAACACTCATATGATAGTCGGCTTGTGTAGATATTAATTGGTCAACTGCCTCAGAACCGGACATTACCTCCTTTGCTTCCCAAGGCCATTGGTCTCCCATGTTAGTACCTCCACACACATAGCAGTTGGTAACATTAAGACTACCGGCAATACTCTCGGCTAAATCAATGAACAAGTTTTTAGCATTATGGGGGATCTTATTATCTATGCTCATCTCTTCATAAAAGGATTGGTATACTTGATGAGTTTGGGAGGTTACCGTATCAGACTCTATCCCTATAAACAATATTGTCCCAGGGTCTAAACCCGTCCCATATATTTGAAACCCAAATAAATTACCATATTTATCTAAGAACTTGTCAGGGTTATTTATAAGTATATGGATTGGATTGCATTCCATAGACTTACAATATGGATTAGTAGGCAACTTAGTCACAATCATGTCCTTGTCTGCTGTCTGTCCCCAAGTCGCCCACCCCACACAAGACCAATATGGGCAGAAGTTATAATCTCTATTTGGGCATCTTGGACTTACATATTTATTTTTACTACTGGGACAAATATATTTATCGTTAGACCCATACGTCCTCTCCCATCTAAGATCCCCACATACATTCCACGGCTTTCTACCACTTGATATTGCTTTACACGCATCAAATAGCAGAGCACCTGAAGAATATACGGATTTTAATACCGTCTTATTAATTAGGGTCCCCTGAGAATCTCCATTTCTGAGAGTCAACCAAATTGTACGGGGTTGATACTCAGGACTGAAGCACTTAGGTTCTCCTACTCCTAAATGACACACACTATATTCTATATTTAAGTATCTACATCTTGATACATCTCCTTTACACTCATATTGCGAATGCCAAATTAGGGTCTGGGATATATGGTTACCTGTTCTTGTAGTCTTAATGCATACCTCACAGCTAGGAGTGTTGGTACCTCTACCTTCCTGAATATAAAAATACACATAAATAAACATTATTAAAAATACATCTTTCGTCGTCATCCTCAGTCTTCGTCCGTGTGAAGGCACCTCAGCTTCCAGGATGTAAGGACTGCAGGGAATGGAGTTCTGCTCGTCTTCACAGGGGTCCCCTCAAGACTTTCCCTGACTTATACACTCGTTGGTGAGTGGACAGGCTTTATTATGGCCTTCTCACTCACTTACCAAGTCTCTGAAACAATAACATTTGTAATCTACAAGGTTCCTCGTCACTCCGACTGAGTCGTGCGTTTTAACCAGATCTTGCAGGGATTCTCTGGATTTGCTGTAACTTGCCAGGAATCGGCTGCTGCTGGTTTAACCCTGGAGTGATGTATCCACGGAGCCACTTCGGCTACTTTTATCGCTGTAGGGGTAGACAGAAGAACAACATAAGGACCTCTCCACTTGGGCCCTAACGGCACATTATTCCACTCTTTAATCCACACTTGGTCGCCTGGGTGGTAACTATGAATTGGGGGATAAATATTCACAGGTAATCTATCTTGTACCCATTTCTGTACCTCCTCCATAGTCTTACCCAACTCTACAACCTGCTGCCGGGTAATTCCTTCTCCCAACTGACTCAAATCCCCCCTTAAGTTACCAAGCACGGGAGGTGGTCGCCCGTACATGATTTCAAAAGGAGAGAGGCCCATCCTTCTGGTAGGTGTACTACGGATTCGCAATAGAGCTATGGGCAAGAGAACGTTCCACTTAAGTTGGGTTTCCTGACACATTTTAGCCAACTGATTCTTAATAGTTCTATTCATTCTCTCTACCTTACCAGAACTCTGGGGTCTATATGCCGTATGAAGCCTCCACTTTATACCAAGCATATGAGTCAATTGTTGTAGGCACTGATGAACAAAAGCTGGACCATTGTCCGATCCTATAGAGCAGGGTAGTCCATATCGGGGTATTATTTCTCGTAGCAGGAATCTCACGACTTCTCCTGCTTTCTCTGTACGAGTAGGACATGCTTCTACCCAGCCTGAATAGGTGCACACCACTACCAGCAGGTAGCGATGTCCACCCGATTTAGGCATCACTGTATAGTCAATTTGTAAATCGGACATGGGAAGTCCCCCCATAAACTGGACTCCTGGTGGCTTTACTGGTCCTTGTCTTGCATTATTTTTAGCACACGTTACACATCTACGTACAATGGCCTGAGTCAAGTTGGACAATCTTGGTATGTAGAAATGTTTTCTGAGAGATTCTTCTGTACTGTCTCTCCCAGAATGTGTCCCGTTATGATAGTTTTGGACAATTTCTACCGCTAGTGATGCTGGAATAACTATTCTTCCATCTTCTAACTGATACCATTTGTTCTCCAAATACTTTCCAGGTTCAGTCCTTAACCACTCCTCTTCTTGAGCTGTATAAATTGGAGTCCATTGAGACAGTGGAGTTGGTATAAGAGCAGCTATATGCCCCACATATTCCTGTCTTCCTGATTCAGCAGCACGCTTAGCTGCACTATCTGCCATCCGATTCCCTTTGGTTACATCACCATCTCCTCTCAGATGCGCCCGACAATGTATAATACCGACTTCTTTCGGCTCCCACACTGCTTCCAATAGTTGTAGGATCTCAGCTGCGTATTTGATTTCTTTGCCTTCTGAATTCAATAGTCCTCTTTCTTTATACAAAGCTCCGTGGGCATGAGTGGTTAAAAACGCATACTTGGAGTCCGTGTAGATGTTCACTCTTAAACCTTCAGCCAATTGTAACGCTCGTGTCAGTGCTATCAATTCTGCCTTTTGTGCAACCAGAACTCTGGGGTCTATATGCCGTATGAAGCCTCCACTTTATACCAAGCACCTTGTCTATCGTTGTTACTGCATATCCTGCATAGCGGATCCCTTCTTTTACATAACTACTGCCGTCGGTGTAATATTGAACATCAGGGTTCTGGATGGGAAAATCACGAAGATCTGGTCTACTTGAAAATACTTCATCCATTACTTCCAAACAATCATGTTGACTTTCAGTAGGTTGTGGCAAAAGGGTAGCTGGATTTAAGGTATTTACAGTCTCTAAATGCACTCTTGGGTTTTCACACAACATTGCTTGATACTTGGTCATACGGCTGTTACTAAACCAATGATTTCCTTTGTAATCCAACAACGTCTGTACTGCATGTGGAACTCGTACATAAAGTTCTTGACCCAGAGTGAGTTTATCGGCTTCAGCTACTAGCAGGGCGGCTGCAGCTACAGCTCTTAGACAAGGTGGAAGTCCGCTGGCCACTGCATCCAGTTGCTTAGACATGTAGGCAACAGGTCTTTGCCATGATCCCAAGTACTGTGTCAATACTCCCACAGCCATTCTTCTTTGCTCATGTACATACAGGTAGAATGGCCGTGTGTGGTCAGGTAGACCTAATGCTGGGGCACTCATCAAAGCCCTCTTCACATCTTCGAATGCCGTTTGCTGTTCTTGAGTCCATAAGAAGGGGTCGTGCTCTGTACCTTTGATAGCTGCATACAGAGGTTTTGCCAGTATCGCGTAGCTGGGAATCCATATCCTACAGAAGCCTGCTGCCCCCAAGAATTCTCGCACTTGTCTTCTATTCCTGGGTATCGGTATTTGGCACACAGCTTCTTTTCTCTCTGGCCCCATAATTCTTTGACCTTCAGAGATATGGAATCCCAGATATTTGACAGTTGGCAAACACAACTGAGCCTTCCTTCTTGACACCTTGTATCCTGCCTTCCAGAGAATGTGTAGTAGATCGTGCGTTGCTTGCTGACATACTTCCTTTGTAACTGCTGCTATCAACAAGTCATCTACATATTGTAATAATACACACTCTCCTGGGATAGACTCGAAATCTAGTAGATCTTGACTTAGAGCTGAACCAAATAGGGTAGGTGAATTTTTAAACCCCTGGGGCAATCTTGTCCAGGTCATTTGGCGTTTCGAGCCCGTTACAGCATTTTCCCATTGGAAAGCGAAGATACATTGGCTTTCTGCGGCAATTCGGAGGCAAAAGAAGGCATCTTTGAGATCTAAGACTGTAAAGTAAGTAGCCCCGCCCGGAATTAAAGCAAGCAGGTTATATGGATTGGGCACGACTGGATGTATACTAACAACCGCATCATTGACTGCTCTCAAGTCCTGCACAGGTCGATACTCATCTGTACCGGGCTTTTGAACAGGCAGCAATGGGGTGTTCCAGGGGGAAGTACAGAATTTTAGGATACCATACCGTATGAACTTATCCAGATAAGATTGGATGTTCTTCTTAGCCTTCTGCGGAATATGATATTGTCTCAGGCTTACTGGATAAACCCCAAGTTTTAGTTCGATTTTAATAGGTGGAATATTGCGGGCCAGTCCTGGTGGGTTGTTCTCTGCCCAAACTCCTGGTATGTTAAATAAGGATTCATCACTCCTCGGGTTTTGGCTAGTCAACACTGTATAAAGTCGCCACTCTTCTTCCTTTGGTACGGACAATGTCATAATACCTGAGGGTCCATTAAACTTTAAGGATGTTGTTCCATTTGGTAGGAACGTAATCTGCGCTTGTAATTTGGATAGCATATCACGTCCCAGCAATTGGACTGGACACTCAGGCATATAAAGGAATTGATGTTTTACTACGTGGCCTCCCAATGTACAGAGTCGACTTTTAAGAACCGGTTTTTCAGCACTTCTTCCAGTTGCTCCTATTACAGTAATAGTTCTTCCAGATGGAGGAGCAACTTGATTAGTCACCACCGAATGTTCAGCACCAGTGTCGATCATAAACGCACTCCTTTTTCCCCCTATTGATACATCGACCATAGGCTCCGCTCGACCAAGGGGGATGGAGCCCGGTCGGTATCAATAGTCCTCCATGACCGTGTCAGCCAATCCCACAAAGTCCCTACCTTCTCTATCGCGGGACCTTTGCGCTGCTGGATAGTACCTATCTTCCCTTACACTTCCTCTGTTCCCATTACTCCCTCTATTACCATTACTCCCTCCGGGGCCTCCTCTACCTCTCGCTCTGCCTCTAAAGTTTCCGTAACCTGCCCTGGGTAAGTCTCTCTCATACTGCTCTCTTTGCGGACACTCGTTCCTCCAATGCCCTTCTTCCTTACAGTACGCGCACTGATTCCTACTCAAAGGCTCCCTATTCCATCTACCATCGCCTCTATCTGGGCCCCGTCTATCTACGCCTGCGATCGCTACCGCTAGCATATCTGCCTTTCTACGCATCTTGCGCTCTTCCTCTTTCTTACTTTCTGTTTCCCTATTCATATATACTTTGTTCGCTACCTCCATTAGTTGGGTGATAGACATACCTGCAAACCCTTCTAATTTCTGTAGCTTGCGCTTAATATCTCCGTAAGCTTGGCTGACAAAGGCGGAGTTTACCATTCGGGAATTATCAGCGTCTTCCGGATTAAAGGGGGTATACAAGCGGTATGCCTCCAATAATCGGTCATAAAAGACACTGGGCGCTTCATCACTTTTCTGAATCACCTCAACTGTCTTCGACATGTTAATAGCTTTCTTCCCTCCGGCTTTCATGCCAGCAATTATAGCATCTCTATAGGCTTTAAGTTGAGCCATATCTGCGCCATTTACATTCCAGTCAGGATCGGTGTTAGGGTAATGTGTTGCGGCCCATGCTGCCGGATTGGCTTGATTTAAAGCACGGGCTCTCTCCTCTAGCGCCTTAATGGCCGCTTGGTTAATCCTTGTCCTTTCCTCATTATTGAACAATGTCATTAATAACTGCTGGCAATCAGCCCATGTCGGGTTATGTGTCTGAACTATCGAGGTGAACAGATCGGTCATAGCTTGTGGTTTCTCAGTGTACGAGGAATTGTGGGTCTTCCAATTCAAGAGATCGGTAGTCGTGAACGGGACATATACGAAGACTGGGTCAGCATGTGCCATTTGACCTGCGGCATCGATATAGGCTGACCCAGGATTCAGACGAAGAGGCATCTGATAATGTTTTAATTGTTGGGTACCGGTCAGTTGTCGGGTTAGTATGGGGCTACGTGGAGGGGCGTCAGTTAAAGGTTCCGGTCGAGAGGTAATAGGGCATGAGGATGTGGGAACTTGATTTTGGGAAAAGTTAGTGAATAGTATACTCCGAGCCGAGCTAGAAGAAGCTTGACCGGAAGTTTGAAGTGGCGCCAAATCAGGATATTCAAATCTAATGGGGGTTGGTCCTGGTTCCGGAAGGGGAGTTTTAATACGAGGGGGGGTGGATTCTGTACTGGAGGAGGAAGCGGAAGTGGATGGGGGCAATAGGGGAAGGGGTGCAGAGCTTCCTGCATTCGCGTCACTTCCTCTTAAAGGAAAGTAAGGAGGCGGCAAAGGGATCTCGGACTCAGGGGGCGTGTCCAAAATGGGCCTAACACCAGTCCTAGTGGACAAACAAGTCCTGGCCACCATGAGGCGACATTGCTCCTCGTGGCATATCCGGATCCATTTTGGCGAGTCGTTTACGGCCTGCCCCCAACAATCAATGTATGGAAACTGTCCGTAAAGTTCAGGCCTACCTGACACAGCCACGTGTACACGCTGTACCAGGGTTGGATCCAAACTGCCACGCGGCGGCCATGCCGCAACCAAAATAGGCCACTCCCTAGTGCACAAAGTGACCAAACGTACAGGAGACATTTTAACCCCAAAATCACATGTTTTGAATCCCTTTTTAAAATTCTTTACCATACAACCTAAGGGATCCGAAATCGTTGACTCTGACGCGCCCATACTTATCAATGGAACGTCGTTGACAACGAATACTATGCACGCGTTCTTATTCAACAGTCACACCCGTTTCCTCTGGCAACAGCACCACGTGGTACAGTTACCGAGTGAAACGTACACAATAACACAATAATCACTCAGGGAATTCCCGTACACACACAGCTGTTACACCAGTCACTAAATAATCAATATTATGCCCTTTGGCGAAACTATACAGTCACCCACGCTATAATTCTCTATATATGAATTACCCGTCTATAACACACCCCAGTAACATCGTCTTTTACTAGTATCGGTTACAGTACGGTTAGCATAGGTCAAAGCACAATTTAAGGTCACAATACAATTATTAGTGGTTACGGTGTTAAACATGCAATAGACGACAATGATTAGTACTTATATACAGTGTCAGTAAATATACAGGGTTATGGTACCGTGCACTATGATACAGCAACACACTATTAACACTCTCGCTAGACGGCTGAGCTCGCGCTATCTAACAAGATATACACTTTACTAACAATCTTTAACACATTTACAATCCCAACTAAACTATTGGCCAGTACCTTGAATGGACTACCTAAAACTATATACACCCGTTTTGGTTAGCCACACTGCCCAAACACCACATATAGCGAACTAGAGGGCGAAATTTACAAAATTGCCCTTCTAGTCTATTTACTCTATCAAAAGTCTAGTGGGTTCCAAATTTACACGCCTTCCCACTTAGCCAAGATAGGTTGAGAGCTAGCGAACCGAATTTACACAGGCGCCGCTTAGTCTCCCGGTCCCTCCGACCTAGCGAACGTAATATACACCCTAGAACGCTAGTCTAGACAAGACACCGGTGTCCGGCTAGGGCTATTTACACAGGACCCCGCCTGACTAACCAGATCAAACGGTCTTACTAAAGAGCGTTCGATCGAGCGGTGCGCCTTCGCTCCTTCCCTCCGACAGAGGGGGCAGATTCCATACACAGATTTAAACCCCTTTTGGGCCTACCGCACAATCGGTATACCCCTAGTGGGTCTGCCGTCTAAAACAGCAGTTGTCTTACCTCCTCGTTCCTGAACCTGAGTTCACACTCATCGACGGGGACACCCCAGCACTTCTTACGTAGAGGCCGATGATCTCCTGGACAACAGACCAGTGGCGCCGAGACGAAGGGAGGTCCACGCAGAAGTTCAGGGGTGCAGCCGTAGAGAACGTGGGCAAAGATAGACCGTCTCACGCCTCTGCCTCTCAGCTACCGTTGAACGATGAGCTTCCCGGCCAATGCACCAAATGATACCGGAGAAACTGACGGAAGCAAAGCACAGAGGGATGGACACAGGTTTCTTCAGGAAGGAAGAGATTCTTTATTGGATCACCGATCGGGACTCAGAGGGACTAATGTCACCAAAAATACAGCAAGTTCTGAGCCCTGAACAATAGTGCAGGCTCCCTATATAGGCACATAACTCCTCCCATATTAAGCTCCACCCGCACATTCTCTTGACCAATCATTACAAATAAGAATTAACTTCCTGCTTGACCGCATGGCTTGTCCAGCACAATGGAGGAGGGGAATACTACATCCTGTATTCTTGCACATGCTCCGTACACTACTGATCGTATCTTGCCTCGTGCAACCAACTGATCGATACGTCAGCATATGCACGTACACATGCCACGTGGTAATCTCGGCCTACTAAATTTATTTTTACCGAGATTCCACCACAAAAAGAGACTTGCATCCATCAAGTTCAGCCTACCTCACATTTGTTTTTTGCTGTTGATCCAAAAGAAGGCAAAAAAACCCAGTTTGAAGCACATTTTTGCAACAAGCTAGGGAAAAAATTCCTTCTTGACCCCAGAATGGCAGTCAGATTTATCCTTGGATCAAGCAGTTATTACCCTACATTGACAAAGATAAAGCACCGCGCTTACAGCAGCAGTGGCTTAGTATCCAACAGCTTAAAATACATAGTAAAAACAAAGAAAACGCTACCTGCACTCTGGCCTAAATCCCCATGTGCTTTTAAACAAAAATGGAGGCTCTTTGGTTTTATTCTAATGGCCATTTGAATATATAAGCTCACCTGCCACGTCAAGGCAAGCCTCAATAGGTGAGTTCCTACACTAGCCATTAGATATGCTGATATCAGCCAAGAGTCTCCAGGAAGGGGTATTTTATAAACCCTTTAACATTTAACCCTTTATAGGGCTTCTGCACATACAATAAACTTTGCTGATATCAGACAAAGTGAGACAGAAAGGGGTGTTTTATAAACCCTTTAACATTTAACCCTTTATAGGCCAGAGCGCAGGTAACGTTTTCTTTGTTTTTACTATGTATTTTAAGCTGTTGGATACTAAGCCACTGCTGCTGTAAGCGCGGTGCTTTATCTTTGTGTTTGTATATGAATTTTGTATCACTCAGCTATGTTACATTGCTGCCAGCCTTCCCACGTTTGTCTTATTAAGACTTTATAAGTATGTAGGGGCAGCACCCCTTCCTGTCTCATCAGAGAAATTTGCCTTTTAGCTGATACCAGCAAGGTGATTTGTATGTTATAGCCCTATTTAGGGTAAAGTATGTAGGGGTTTATAAAACACCCTTTCATGTCTCATTAGAGACGTCTATACTTGTTACCGGGAAACTGACGGAGGCCAAGCACAGAGAGATGGACACAGGTTTCTTCAGGAAGGAAGAGATCTTTATTCGATTCACCGACCGGGACTCAGAGGGACTTATGTCACCAAAAACAGCAAAGATCTGAGTACTGAATACATAGAGTACATTCCTTATATAGCACTGTAGCTTCTCCCATAATTAGCTACGCCCACACATACCCTTAAACTAATCAATGAATAGAGTCTAAACTCATCCATCCGGTCTAACCACGTGGCTCATCTGAAACAAAGGAGAGGAACGCGTAATTCCAGTTCCTGCATTCCTGCACATGCTCAGTACAGTGATGACAGTATCTTAGCTACGTGTAACTAACTAACTGATACTACAAACACATGTACCTACATATGCCTTGTGGCAATCTTGGCCTGCTAAAGTTGTATTTTACTGGAATTCCATCACATTCCCCCCTTTGATGCTTCTGATTTAAAATAATTCCAGATGCATCACCAATCATAGTTTGATTACACCTCAAGTTGCCATAAACCAGACTAGACTTTGCGATCCTCTAAAGATACGAACCCCTCAACATTCCTCTTCCTGCATGTATTCTCCTTGATCTAGAGCTTCATACCTGCAAACAGCCATTACCTGTGCTGCGGCCTTTCTTTCTGCTATACTTTCTATAATGCTCTGCATAGACCTAATTACCAAAGGAATCAGACATGGCAGAAGGAGACACAACATCAAAATCAGTATGACTCCACCTACCAATGCCTTGATTCCTCCAAACTGCTCATACCAACTACCAAACCAACTACTCGGATTATACCCTTTCCATACCTGAGTAGGTACATGTGCTAGCTTAACCATATGGCTAGTAAGCTCAGCTATTGCTTGCCCTTCATCATCTATTTGAAGACAACAATTGCTTAGATTAAACTTCCCACATACACCTCCCTCTACTGCCAATAGGTAATCCAAAACTAATCTATTCTGGTAGATGGCTGTCCTCATCCTAGTGTTATGCTTCGCTAGGAGATTGAGCGCTTGTGATGTTTCATTGGTAACTATCTCAACTACTGCTTGTAATCTTATAATACGATTAAGCATATATATTGGGGTTCTGTATCCATAAGTACCATCCTCTGCCCACGTAGCTGGCCCATAATAATCTATAATACGCTGGGGAAGCCACTCATCATCTTCCCAGGTACCTATCTCTAGGGGTGCCCTTTTCTTCCTATGATTTACATCATATACTTTAACTCCCAAAGTCTCTCCTGTTTCAATTGGCAACAAGAAGAAGGATGGTTTGAGCATACCCAATACACATGCCCCTTCTCAGTCCTGTGGTAACTCCGAATATGCTTTCTTACCACAAATCCAGTACAAATTTGCTGGGGCTTTCCAACTAGATGTAGCAGATAGGTCAAACCATACATCGTTTAAATTTGTATAATTTGCAAACGGATTAGACGGTTCTGAGACATTTGAAGCTGACCACCAAATAGTATCCTTTGTATCGTCATTATAAGCTTTCTGCCCTAAACAAGTCAATTCTCCTACAGATGTATTAAACATTATTCCTTTCCTTGCTATACAAACATAACCTATAATGGAGGTCTTTAATTGCCACTCAGATTTATCTCTAACACTCACTTGATAATCAGATTGAGAAGATATTAGTTGTTCAACTGTCTCAGAACCAGAATACATTACCTCCTTTGCTTCCCAAGGCCATTGGTCTCCCATATTAGTACCTCCACACACATAGCAGTTGGTTACATTAAGACTACCAGCAATGCTATCAGCTAGGTCTATGAATAAGTTTTTTTATATTATGGGGAACCTTATCTTCCACACTCATCTCCTCATAAAAAGAATGGAAAACCTGATGAGTCTGTATCTGTCTCTATTCCTCTGTATAATATCGTCCCAGGATCCAAACCTGTTCCATATACTTGGAACCCAAATAGATTCCCAAACTTATCTATAAATAGCTCTGGGTCCTTGATAAGTATATGGACTGGGTTACACTCCATAGACTTACAATATGGCTTGGTAGGCAATCTAGTGATAATCATATCCTTATCTACTGTCTGTCCCCAGGTTGCCCATCCCACACAGGACCAATACGGACAATAATTGTAGTCTTTATTTAGGCAGTTTGGATCTATATACTTATGCTTATTACTAGGACAAATATACTTATCATTAGACCCATACGTTCTTTCCCATTTAAGACCACCACATACATTCCATGGCTTCCTACTACCTGATATCGCCTTACATGCATCAAATAGCAAAACACCTGGAGAATGTACGCTTTCTAGTACAGTCTTATTTATCAGGTTCCCCTGTGCGTTCTCATTCCGAATAGTCAACCAAATTGTACGGGGCTGATACTCAGGATTAAAACACCTAGGTTCTCCTGCTCCTATATGGCATACACTATAATCTGTACCTAGGTATCTACACTTTGATACATGTCCTGTGCACTCATATTGCGAATGCCAAATAAGGGTCTGGGAAATACGATTGCCTGTTTTCGTAGTCTTAATGCAAACCTCGCAGCCTGGTGTGTCGGTACCTCTACCTTCCTGAATAATTAAAAACACACATATATACATCATCAAACACATTACTCCTGACATCTTCTTCCTAATTCTTCGACCGTGCGACGGCACCTCAGCTTCCAGGCGTGTGAGGGCTGCAGGGAATGGAGTCCTTCTGATCCTCACTGTTCTTCACAGAGGATTCCTCTGGCTTAAACGTTGGTAGGTGGTCAGGCTTTATTGTGGTCGTCAAAACACCTACTTGTAGATCTTTGTTGATGTTCCCTTGTAACAATACTCTTCGCAAAAACCACTTTTAATCTAAATGGGTCACTCGCTTCAACCGGATCTTGCAGGGATTCTCAGGACCTTGAGTAGCTTGCCAAGAATCTGCTGCTGGTTTAACCCTGGAGTGATGAATCCACGGAGTCACCTCTGCCACCTTTATAGCGTTGGAGTAGACAAAAGAACAGCATAAGGACCCCTCCACTTTGGCCCCAACAGTACACTGTTCCACTCCTTTATCCAAACTTGGTCTCCTGGATGGTACGAATGGACAGGTGGATAAATATTTACAGGTAACCTATCTTGTACCCATTTCTGTACCTCCTCCATAGTTTTACCCAACTCTACAACCTGCCGCCGAGTAATTCCTTCTCCCAACTGACTCAAGTCCCCCCTTAAGTTACTAAGTATGGGAGGTGGACGCCCATACATAATTTCAAAGGGTGATAGACCTAACTTTCTGGTAGGTGTACTACGAATGCGCAACAGAGCTATTGGCAAAAGAACATTCCACTTGAGTTGGGTTTCTTGACACATTTTTGCCAATTGGGTCTTAATGGTTCTGTTCATCCTTTCCACTTTCCCAGAACTCTGAGGCCTATATGCTGTATGAAGTTTCCACTTAATACCACGCATATGAGTCAGTTGTTGTAGGCACTGATGGACAAAAGCTGGACCATTATCTGATCCTATAGAACACGGTAGTCCATATCGGGGTATTATTTCTCGCAACAGAAATCGCACAACTTCTCCTGCTTTCTCTGTACGAGTTGGACACGCCTCTACCCATCCTGAGTAGGTACGCACAGCTAATAGTAGGTAACGATGTCCGCCGGATTTGGGCATTACCGTGTAGTCTATTTGGAGATCAGACATAGGAAGCCCTCCCATGTACTGGACTCCCGGTGGTTTCACTGGACCTTGCCTTGCGTTGTTCTTGGCACATGACACGCATCTTCGAACAATGGCTTAAGTCAACTTGGACAATCTTGGTATGTAGAAATGCTTCCTAAGAGATTCTTCCATACTATCTCTTCCAGAATGTGTCCCATTATGATAATTCTGGACAATTTCTACAGCTAGCGATGCTGGAATAACTATTCTTCCATCTTCTAACTGATACCAATTATTCTCCAAATATTTCCCAGCTTCAGTCTTTAACCACTCTACTTCTTGAGCTGTATAAACTGGAGTCCACTGGGACAGAGGGGTCGGTATAAGAGCTGCTACACACTCCCCATACTCTTTTTGTCTGGATTCAGCGGCACGCTTAGCTGCACTATCTGCCATCCGATTTCCTTTCACCACATCACCATCACCTTTCAGATGTGCTCGACAATGTATGATACCAACTTCCTTCGTCCCCCATACAGCTTCCAATAGTTGTAATCTCTCAGCTGCGTACTTGAGTTCTTTTCCTTCTGAGGTCAGTAATCCTCTTTCTTTATACAAAGCTCCATGGGCATGAGTGGTTAAAAACGCGTACTTTGAGTCTGTGTAGATATTTACTTTCAACCCTTCAGCCAATTGCAAAGCCCGTGTAAGTGCAATTAATTCTGCCTTCTGTGCTGATGTTCCTTTTGACAATGGCCGCGCTTCTATCACCTTGTCTATAGTTGTCACTGCATATCCAGCATAGCGAATCCCTTCTTTCACGTAACTACTGCCGTCCATGTAAAACTGAACATCGGGGTTCTAGATGGGAAAATCATGAAGGTCCGGTCTACTTGGGAACACTTCATCCATTACCTCCAGGCAATCATGTCGACTCTCAGTAGGTTGCGGCAAGAGGGTAGCTGGGTTCAAGGCACTCTCGGGTTCTCGCATAACATGGCTTGATACTTAGTCATGCGGCTATTGCTAAACCAATGATTACCTTCATAGTCTAGCAACGTCTGTACTGCGTGCGGGACTCGCACATAGAGTTCCTGACCCAGAGTGAGCTTGTCAGCTTCTGCTACCAACAGGGCGGCGGCAGCTACGGCCCTTAGACAAGGAGGAAGACCACTGGCTACTGCATCCAGTTGTTTGGACATATACGCAACAGGTCGTTGCCATGATCCCAGATACTGTGTCAGTACTCCCACAGCCATCCTTCTTTGCTCGTGTACATATAAGTAGAATGGACGTGTATGATCAGGTAGACCTAATGCGGGGGCGCTCATCAATGCCTTCTTAACATCCTCAAATGCCTTCTGCTGTTCGATGGTCCACAGGAAGGAATCATGTTCCGTGCCTTTAATAGCGGCATAGAGGGGTTTCGCCAGTATCGCATAACTGGGAATCCATATCCTACAGAAGCCTGCTGCCCCTAAGAATTCTCGCACTTGTCTTCTATTCTTAGGTGTTGGTATTTGGCATACAGCCTCTTTTCTTTCAGGCCCCATTATCCTTTGACCTTCAGAGATATGGAATCCCAGATACTTGACAGTTGGCTGACACAACTGAGCTTTCTTCCTGGACACCTTGTATCCTGCCTTCCAAAGAATGTGCAGTAAATCATAAGTTGCTTGCTGGCATATCTCTTTAGTAACTGCCGCTATCAACAAATCATCCACGTATTGTAGTAGTACACATTCTCCTGGGATGGACTTGAAATCTAATAAGTCCTGACTTAATGCTGATCCAAATAGGGTAGGTGAATTTTTAAACCCTTGGGGTAATCTTGTCCAGGTCATCTGACGTTTCGAGCCCATTACAGCATCTTCCCATTGGAATGCAAAGAACACTTTATTGATACTGTCTCAGTATTTAATATTCCATCTGGCAGTCAGACAGATACAGACATATTCTGTATTCTAGTCCCTTTCTCTCTTACTTTCTCATAATATATGGGTCTGTATACATCCGGATTGGTGTTTAGGGGTTCTTGCTGCTCGATACTAGTATTGTGGTTACAGATATTTTCTTTTCAGCTCTCTTTCTAGATTTAGAGATGGAGTCCATCACTCCTTATGTATATTATTACGTTTTAGTGGTTATGGTGCATTAAGTTTAATTAGTTTGTTTCTTTTATTAGGGATCATACCTTTGAGTAGACCCTTTTCCAATAAAGCTATTTTATAGATATATTTCATATTAGCATCTATTGCAGAACTTTCCTCTAAGAGCTCCTGTTGCTATTTTTAGCCCAGGATCACTCACCTATCTACTTAACTGCCGCTATCAACAAATCATCCACGTATTGTAGTAGTACACATTCTCCTGGGATGGACTTGAAATCTAATAAGTCCTGACTTAATGCTGATCCAAATAGGGTAGGTGAATTTTTAAACCCTTGGGGTAATCTTGTCCAGGTCATCTGACGTTTCGAGCCCATTACAGCATCTTCCCATTGGAATGCAAAGATACACTGGCTTTCTGTAGCAATTCGTAGGCAAAAGAAGGCATCTTTAAGGTCCAAGACTAAAGTAAGTAGCCCCACCCGGAATCAAGGCAAGCAGGTTATAAGGATTGGGCACAACTGGATGTATACTTACTACCGCATCATTGACTGCTCTCAAATCCTGCACAGGACGATACTCATCTGACCCAGGTGTAGCAGAACGCCAATATTAAATCCACGAATTCCGCTGGTTCAGGAAGTAATCCACAGTCAAGCGTTGAAACAACAAGGCAATATCCCCAACCTCAACTGAAGTCCTTTAATTCTGCTTCACAATTTATACAAGTCCCCATGCAAGGGGTTTCCTGAGTCCCCTCCCAGGGGCATTCCTAGAGGGGACTACATGGGGAACTTACAGTACAACACATTTCTCCCATCAGGCACTGCTGCACGAGAGGGATCCTCCTCCTAGAATATGCCGTTAAGTGGATTATCCCCTCGTGCAGCAGAGCCGACAATTTATACAAAAATCCATAACTTTGTGAATATACTGTTGATTTGCACGAATGGACGTTCGGTAGATAGCTGGGGTCTGAGCGCATCATTCGTGAGATTACCGCTCAGATCCCAGCTAAAATAACCGAACGCCGCACGAAAAACACATTTATTGAAAACCATATTGAAAAGACCGATTGCCTTCCAGGGAATGAAATACCGAACGGCCTGGAACTCCCGAACGTCCTGGAGGCTCAGCGGTGTTCGTGCCGTCGAGTAGCCGTTTTTAGTACCATGCGCTCGACGACCTAGCACCGCTGAGGGAACAAAGGATCCAAGATGGTCGGTAGTTGAACGACGGCCACCCAGGAGAGCCTCTAATTACCGATTGCGTGGGCTATTAGGGGTAGTGTTTTCGGTTCACGAACGGCCCTCCAAAGTGCCGTTCGTGAAACGAAAGGAAAACCCCCATACAAATAGCTATCTGCATTCGGCGGATAGCAAATACAGGCAATTCAATACATTACAGTCAGCATACAATATACGTAGTTAAACACATATCTTCCCAGACATACAGGCAACCCTTAAAGGTACAGTCTTTGGTTATAGTCCAAGTGGCTAGGTTTGCCACAATGCTCCCCCAGAACCAAGCCGGCATACACAGTCTGATCCCAACGGATCGGCTTGGGGATGTCCGGGGGAGGGCTCACAGATCACTTCTCAAAGTCTGTTTGTCTGGATAACCCGTCGGCGTTACCGTTTTGTTTCCCGGGGCGATAATGGATGGTAAAGTCAAAAGGCTGTAGCGCCAAACTCCAGCGCAGCAGCCTGGCATTGTCTCCAGCCACACGGTTTAGCCACACCAACGGGTTGTGATCTGTGAGCAAGGAAAAGGGTTGCCCATAGAGATATGGCTGTAACTTTTTCAGGGCCCACACGACGGCCAGGCATTCTTTTTCTATGGCGGCGTAGCTCACTTCTCGGGGTAACAATTTCCGGCTCAAATATGCTACGGGATGTTCTCTGCCATCTGCTCCTACCTGGCTCAGTACTGCTCCCAATCCAAACATTGAGGCCTCTGTGTGGACAAGAAAACGTTTAGCTGGATCAGGAGCAGCCAGTACAGGGGCATTGGTCAGAGCCGTCTTCAGTTGGTTGAATGCCTGTTCACACTCTGGGGCCCAGATGACCTGCCTGGGCAGGTTCTTCTTTGTCAGGTCAGTCAGGGGTTTGGCCAGGGCACTGTAATTGGGCACAAATTTTCTATAATACCCGGCGGTACCTAAGAAGGCAAGGACTTGGGTTTTGGTCCTAGGGGTAGGCCACTGGGCTACGGCTTCAATCTTTGCGGGCTCAGGCTTCTGTTGCCCGCTACCTACCCGGTGCCCTAAGTATTGGACCTCCGCCATCCCTATGTGGCACTTGCTGGGTTTCAAGGTAAGCCCTGCCTCCCTGATCCGATCTATTACAGCCCCTATATGTCGTAGGTGATCCGACCAGGTCTGGCTGTAGATGGCAATATCATCCAGGTATGCGCACGCATAATCCTGGAACCCGTCCAGTAGCCGATCCACCATCCGCTGGAATGTCGCGGGGGCGTTCTTCATTCCGAATGGCATGACTCGAAATTGGTACAAGCCAAACGGGGTGACAAACGCCGACTTGGGGATGGCGTCCTCGGCTAGTGGAATTTGCCAGTATCCCTTACAAAGATCTATTGTCGTGAGATACCGGCCTCTGGCCATCCTATCTAGCAGTTCGTCTATCCGGGGCATTGGGTAAGCTTCCGACACGGTTTTGTCGTTCAACCTCCGGTAGTCCACACAGAACCGGGTGGTACCGTCTTTCTTGGGGACCAGGACTACCGACGATGCCCAGGGGCTATCGGAGTGTTCGATAACCCCCAACTGCAACATCTCTTCAATCTCCTTCCTCATATGTTCCCGCACGGATTCAGGAATCCGATATGGGGTTTGTCTCATGGGAAGCTGTCCCGGGGTTTCTACTCGGTGAGTGGCCAGTGGAGTGTACCCAGGTAAGTTAGAAAAGGTGGCGCCCTTTGTCGCTATCAGTTCTTGTACCTGGGTACGTTCTTGAGGACTTAGCCGCTCCCCCAGCTGAACCCCCTGGGAGGGCTCCTTCTGCTCCTCCTGCTCTAACAGATCTGGAAGAGGTAAGTTCTCCTGATCTTCTGAGGCGGGCGTGCAAATAGCTGCCACGTCCTCCGTTCGCTCGTGGTAGGGTTTGAGCATGTTCACATGGAGCATGCGTCGCTTCCCTACTCCGGAGCATGGGCCGATCACATAGGTGGTATCGCATCTCTGCTCTACCACCTGGTATGGGCCCTGCCAGACGGCCTGTAGTTTGTCTGTGCGGACAGGTTTGAGGATTAACACCTTCTGTCCCACTTGAAAACTACGGTCTCTGGCACCTCTGTCATACCAACGACGCTGTCGTTGCTGGGCGGCCTGGAGGTTGGTGCGCACTGCCTGGGTTAATTCCTCCAGGCGATCCCGGAACGCCGGCACGTATGGTACAATAGGGGTCCCATCTGCGCTACTCTCTCCCTCCCAATGCTCTCTAATGAGATCCAACGGTCCCCGGACCCTTCTCCCAAATAACAAATGGGGAGAAACCAGTAGACTCTTGGGGTACCTCTCTGTAGGCAAACAACAGATGGGGAAGGAAACGTTCCCAGTCCTTATGGGTCTCTCCGAATGTACGGAGCATCTGTTTTAGGGTACCGTTGAACCTCTCACACAATCCGTTGGATTGAGGGTGGTAGGCCGAGTTAATGATTGGCTTAATGCCACATATTTTCCATAACTGCTGAGTAACCTCGGCCGTAAATTGTGTCCCCCTATCGGAGACAATTTCCTGCAGGAACCCTACTCGGGAAAAGATTTTCATCAGGGCTTCGGCCACGGTCTCAGCGTGAATATTGGTTAAGGCAATCGCCTCGGGGTACCGGGTGGCGTAGTCCACCACGGGCAGTATATACCGCTTCCCAGAGGGGCTGGGTTTTGGTAGTGGCCCCACTATATCTACAGCCACACGGCTGAACCGTTCCTCAATTATAGGTAGGGGACACAGTTTCGCCTTGTGGCGATTCCCTCTCTTGCCTACCCGCTGACACACATCACAGGAGGTACAATAATGTCTTACATCTTTAGAAATCCCGGGCCAAAAGAAAGCGTGAGTTAAGCGATACCGGGTCCGGGTCATCCCTAAATGGCCGGACAGAGGAATGTCATGGGCTATTCTTAGTAGCTCATGTCTATACTTCTGGGGTACTACCAGCTGCTTAGTTTGGAGAGTCACAGAGTTTCCTATTTCCCTTTCAGCCACCTGGTACAATAACTTGTTTTCCCAAATGTACCGTTCCCCCTCCCGCCCCACCTGGTCCGTGTCTACTCTATCTCGGTACACCTGCAGTGTGGGGTCTGTCTGGACCTCTGCTTCAAAAGTGGTCGGGGTGTCCCAGGTCATATGCGTCAAGGGGGGGTCATGGTTTCTTACCTGAGCCTCAGAGTGTGCTGGTGGTGCCTTGGTGCGAGCCTGTTGCCGTGTAGTTACCGGGTGAGCTTCTTGCGAAGGGGCCTGTGGTAGGAAAGCTGAAGTCATCTGGCCCAAGCCATTCCCCAACACAACATCTGCCGCTAACTTCTTCATTATTGCCACTTCTACAACCCCCTCCCCAGCACCCCAGTTCAAATGCACCTTGGCAGTGGGTAGCCGGTACATGGCTCCCCCTGCTACCCTGACCGCCACTGATCCGCCAGTGTGGGCCGCATCTGGAACTAAATGTGGAGCAACCAGGGTCAAAGTGGCTCCCGAGTCCCTCAGCCCCTGTACTTCCTTCCCCCCCACAAACACAACTTGGCGGTGATGCTTGCCTGTTGTCCGTGGCTTGCACAGACATCACTTCATATAAAACTCCCAACGGTTCCTCGGTTTGCGGACTTGCCAGCTCAGAGTGGTCAGGCTCCGTGTGGTAGTAATGAGCTGCTGCCCTTGGGGTGGAGTTTTGCCGTACCTGGTTCCACGCCTGTCTACTCCGATTCTGGGTGCACTCCCGGGACATATGCCCCCACTGCCGGCAGGTATGGCATTGTATGTTGGCTCGGCAATTGTAGCAGGATGGTGGTGGGGGGTTCCCCGGTGCTGGCCGGAATGGGGCAGAGTTGGTAGGTGTGGAGATGGTCGGGTGGTGTTGTACTGGTGGTCTCAGCCCATGATGCCTCCTGGCATCAAAGTGTTGATCTGCCAACCGGGCGGCTTCTGTGAGGGTGAGGGGTTTTCTGTCTCTTACCCACTCTTGTGCCTCTGGTGACAGGCCGTTAAAGAACTGCTCCAGCAGGATGAGTTGGCGCAGTCCCTCCATGGTGGTGGCTTGGCTTGCCTGAATCCACCCTTGTGAAGCTTGGTCAAGCTTATGTGCCCACTCAGCGTGGGAATCTTTTTATGGCTTCCACAATCCCCGAAATTTACGCCGGTATGCCTCCGGGGTTATGGCATACCTCTCTAGAATTTCCCTTTTGACTTTAAAATAGTCCTTGCTGTCCTCTCTGGGAACAGCGCGATAAGCCTCTGCTGCTCGTCCTGCCAACTTGCCTGCTAGTAGGGGTACCCACATTGCCTGCTCCAGATCGTGTAGGTCGCATAACCGCTCAAAATCCTGCAGGTATCCGTCATTCTCATCCTCATCCTGGTAAGGTATTTTCTGCTTTACTGGAGCACAGAATGAGTTGGCGATGGATTCTGCCCTGGAGGGTGCCCCCTTGGGTTGCTGTGCCATAATGTAGTCCTGGACGTCTGCCATCAGTACGGTCAAGATGTCCAGGGGTACTGGCTGAGGTAAAAATTCCAGCCGGGTTCTCAGTTCCCTCTGATATGGGGTTTCCTCCCTGGTAGGTGGGTGCTTGGTCGCCTTCCATCAGCTCTGCAATTAGTACTGCTTTGGATTTGTTGCTAGCGCTTTTCCCTCTAGCCTCCAGCAGTTCCTTTAGCGTCTGCCTCTTTAATGCCGTGTAATCCGTCCCCATTCACTGATCGCTTTCGTCTGTTTGTTGCATACGAATTGCCTTTCCCTTTTTCCGTTCGGTTGTTCCTTTCATTCGAATGCGCTGTATTCGGCTGTAGAGTTGGATCCCGTCGCTTGCCACCAATTGTAGCGGAACGCCAATATTAAATCCACGAATTCCGCTGGTTCAGGAAGTAATCCACAGTCAAGCGCTGAAACAACAAGGCAATATCCCCAACCTCCCAGTAACCGAACGAAACAGTTCTGAGAGTCAACTGAAGTCCTTTAATTCTGCTTCACAATATACACAAGTCCCCATGCAAGGGGTTTCCTGAGTCCCCTCCCAGGGGCATTCCTAGAGGGGACTACATGGGGAACTTACAGTACAACACATTTCTCCCATCAGGCACTGCTGCACGAGAGGGATCCTCCTCCTAGAATATGCCGTTAAGTGGATTATCCCCTCGTGCAGCAGAACCGACAATTTATACAAAAATCCATAACTTTGTGAATATACTGTTGATTTGCACAAATGGACATTCGGTAGATAGCTGGGGTCTGAGCGCATCATTACCGCTCAGATCCCAGCTAAAATAACCGAACGCCGCACGAAAAACACATTTATTGAAAACCATATTGAAAAGACCGATTGCCTTCCAGGGAATGAAATACCGAACGGCCTGGAACTCCCGAACGTCCTGGAGGCTCAGCGGTGTTCGTGCCGTCGAGTAGCCGTTTTTAGTACCATGCGCTCGACGACCTAGCACCGCTGAGGGAACAAAGGATCCAAGATGGTCGGTAGTTGAACGACGGCCACCCAGGAGAGCCTCTAATTACCGATTGCGTGGGCTATTAGGGGTAGTGTTTTCGGTTCACGAACGGCCCTCCAAAGTGCCGTTCGTGAAACGAAAGGAAAACCCCCATACAAATAGCTATCTGCATTCGGCGGATAGCAAATACAGGCAATTCAATACATTACAGTCAGCATACAATATACGTAGTTAAACACATATCTTCCCAGACATACAGGCAACCCTTAAAGGTACAGTCTCTGGTTATAGTCCAAGTGGCTAGGTTTGCCACACCAGGCTTTTGAACAGGCAACAATGGAGTATTCCAGGGGGAAGTACAGAATTTTAGGATACCATACCTTATGAACTTATCCAAATAAGACTGTATGTTCTTCTTCGCCTTTTGAGGTATATGGTATTGTCGCAGGCTTACTGGATAAACCCCAAGCTTTAGTTCGATGCGTATAGGTGGGATATTGCGAGCAAGTCCTGGTGGGTTATTTTCTGCCCACACTCCTGGTATATTATACAAGGATTCATCACTCTTAGGGTTTTGACTTGTCATCACTGTATAAAGTCGCCACTCTTCTTCCTTTGGTACTGATAGTGTCATTATACCTGAGGGTCCATTAAACTTCAAGGATGTCGTTCCGTTAGGCAGAAATGTTATCTGTGCTTGTAACTTCGACAAGAAATCCCGTCCTAGAAGTTGGACTGGACATTCAGGCATGTAAAGGAACTGATGTTTCACTACGTGGCCTCCCAGTGTACAGAGTCGACTTTTGAGAACCGGTTTATCAGCACTCCTCCCAGTTGCTCCTATTACAGTGATAGTTCTTCCTGAAGGAGGAGCAACTAGGTCGGTTACCACAGAATGTTCAGCACCAGTGTCGATCATGAAAGAACTCCTTTTTCCCCTATTGCTACATCGACCATAGGCTCCGCTCGACCAAGGGGGATGGAGCCCGGTCGGTATCAATAGTCCTCCATGACAGTGTCAGCCAAACCCACAAAGTCCCTATCTTCTCTTTCTCGCGGTCTCTGCGCTGCTGGGTAATACCTATCCCCTTGAACACTTCCTCTATTATTCCCACTATTTCCTCCAAAACTTCCTCTACCTCGTCCTCTATAACCACCTCACCCTCTTCTCTCTTCTTGTCTACCACCTGCAATATATCCCCTCTGTGGACAGTCACTTTCCAATGCCCTTCCTCTCTACAATATGCACTTTGATTCCTACTTAAAGGCTCCCTATTCCACTTATTCTCGCTTTTCTCGGTTCCCCTGTACATTTCCTTTTCCCTTCTATCTACACCAGCGATAGCTACCGCTAACATATCTGCCTTCCTTCTCATCTTACGCTCTTCTTCCTTCTTCGTCTCTGTCTCCCTATTCATATAAACCTTATTTGCTATTTCCATTAGTTGAGTTATAGACATCCCTACAAACCCTTCTAGCTTTTGCAATTTTCTTTTAATATCTCCGTAAGCCTGGCTGACAAAGGCAGAGTTAACCATCCGGGAATTCTCAGGAGCCTCTGGACTAAAGGGGGTATACAATCGGTATGCCTCCAATAATCGTCATAAAAGGCACTGGGCGACTCATCACATTTCTGCAATACCTCAGCCGTCTTTGACATATTGATCGCCTTTTTCCCTCCGGCTTTCATGCCAGTAATAATGGCTTCCCTATAAGCTTTTAGGTGAGCCATATCAGCACCATTAACATTCCAATTCGGATCTACGTTTGGGTAATGAGCTGCGGCCCATGCTACCGGGTTGGCCTGATTCTGTGCATGGGCCACTTCTTCAAGCGCTTTAATTGCTGCCTGATTAATCCGAGTCCTTTCCTCGTTATTAAACAATGTCATAAGCAATTGCTGGCAATCAGCCCAAGTGGGATTGTGCGTTTGGATTATGGAGGTAATCAAATCTGTCATGGCTTGAGGTTTGTCTGTGTAAGAGGAGTTATGGGTTTTCCAGTTGAACAAATCCGTAGTGGTAAAGGGAACATAAACAAATACGGGGTCGGCATGTTGTAACTGGCCTTCACCATTAATGTGTGTCGGGCCCGGTGTCAATCGGAGAGGCATTTGATAATGTCGGGGTTGGAGGGTACCGGTCAATTGTCGGGTTAGTATGGGGCTTCGTTGAGGAAGGTCAGTTATGTGTTCCGGTCGAGGGGTAGTAAGACGAGGGGAGGGGACGCTTTTTCTTTACTGAAGGGGAGGTTGGTAAGCAGAATATTCCGGGCCGGGCTGTGAGGAGCCTGACCAGGAACCAGAAATGACGTCAAATCCGGATAGGTGGAGTTAGTGGGGGTAGGTACCGGAAGGGGAGGGTTTAGAACAAGTGGACTAGGCTCTGAGCTAGAGGATGGGGTAGGAGGAGACAATGGGGCAAGGGGAGTGGCATTACTAGCCCCACCTCCTCTTCCTCTTCCTGTAGAGGAGGAGTAAGGGGGCGGTAAAGGAATCTCTGACTCAGGGGGCGTGTCCAGAATGGGCGTGATCACGGCCTTGGTGGACAAACGAGTTCTGGCCAACAGGAGGCGGCATTGCTCATCTTGGCACACCCTGATCCATTTTGGCAAGTCATCCATGGCCTGTTTCCAACAATCAATATATGGAAACTGGTCGTAAAGTTCCGGCCTACCAGATACAGCTACTTATACACGCTGCACTAGATTAGGATCAAGACTACCACGTGAAGGCCAGGCAACCACTAAGGCAGGCCATTCCCTGCTCTGGACTAAAGGGGGTATACAATCGGTATGCCTCCAATAATCAGTCATAAAAGGCACTGGGCGACTACTCACATTTCTGCAATACCTCAGCCGTCTTTGACATATTGATCGCCTTTTTCCCTCCGGCTTTCATGCCAGTAATAATGGCTTCCCTATAAGCTTTTAGGTGAGCCATATCAGCACCATTAACATTCCAATTCGGATCTACGTTTGGGTAATGAGCTGCGGCCCATGCTACCGGGTTGGCCTGATTCTGTGCATGGGCCACTTCTTCAAGCGCTTTAATTGCTGCCTGATTAATCCGAGTCCTTTCCTCGTTATTAAACAATGTCATAAGCAATTGCTGGCAATCAACCCAAGTGGGATTGTGCGTTTGGATTATGGAGGTAATCAAATCTGTCATGGCTTGAGGTTTGTCTGTATAAGAGGAGTTATGGGTTTTCCAGTTGAACAAATCCGTAGTGGTAAAGGGAACATAAACAAATACGGGGTCGGCATGTTGTAACTGGCCTTCACCATTAATGTGTGTCGGGCCCGGTGTCAATCGGAGAGGCATTTGATAATGTCGGGGTTGGAGGGTACCGGTCAATTGTCGGGTTAGTATGGGGCTTCGTTGAGGAAGGTCAGTTATGTGTTCCGGTCGAGGGGTAGTAAGACGAGGGGAGGGGACGCTTTTTCTTTACTGAAGGGGAGGTTGGTAAGCAGAATATTCCGGGCCGGGTTGGGAGGAGCCTGACCAGGAACCAGAAATGACGTCAAATTGGGGGTATATTCTCCAGAATGGGGTTCCCCAAGGAGATTATCTCAGATCGGGGTACCCAATTCACAGCCGAAGTCACTCACCAGTTATGGAGAACATGTGGGGTGAAACCTATTGTAAATTCAGCATACCACCCCCAGTCCAATGGGCTCTGTGAACGTTTCAACGGAACCTTAAAGCAAATGCTCCGTACGTTCATGGATACCCAGAAGGACTGGGAAAGGTTTCTTCCCCATCTGCTCTTCGCTTACCGGGAGGTACCCCAGGAGTCCACAGGGTTCTCGCCATTCGAATTACTAATCGGAAGGAGAGTGTGAGGTCCTTTGGACCTCATTCAGGAACACTGGGAAGGAACTGTCACCAGTAACGGTACCCCTATCGTCCCATATGTGCTAGAGTTCAGGGAGCGCTTGGAGACCCTAATCCAGATGGTATGGTCCAATCTCCAGGCGGCCCAGCAACGACAGCGCAGATGGTACGATAGGGGAGCCAGGGACCACAGTTTTCAAGTGGGACAAAAGGTGTTAATATTGAAGCCTGTCCAAAATGACAAACTGCAGGCCTCCTGGCAGGGCCCTTATAAGGTGGTTGAACAGGTATGTGACACCACCTATATATTTGGCCCATGTACTGGAGCGGGCGGTAAACGCATGCTCCATGTTAACATGCTGAAACCGTATCACGAGCGGGCCGAAGAAGTAACTGCCATATGTGCCTCGGCCGCCGAAGACCCAGACAATTTACCTCTACCGGAACTATTAGAAAAAGGGGGGCCCGACACAGAATTAGGGGAAGTACAGCTGGGAGACAGGCTGAGTCCTAGAGAACGGGCTCAGATACTAGAGCTGATTAGAGAGAAAGGGGATACTTTTTCCCCAGGGCAACACCCTCTTCGTCAAACCCCCTACCGCATACCAGAGTCTGTAAAAGATCATATGCGGAAGGAGATTGACGAAATGCTACAGCTAGGATTGATAGAACACTCGGATAGCCCATGGGCCTCTCAAGTAGTGCTGGTGCCGAAGCGGGACGGAACCACCCGCTTCTGCGTAGACTACCGGAAGCTTAATGATAAAACGATTTCCGATGCCTACCCTATGCCACGAATCGATGAGCTACTAGATAAAATGGCCAGGGGCCAGTACCTCACCACAATAGACTTGTGCAAAGGGTACTGGCAGATCCCACTAGCCGAGGATGCCATCCCAAAGTCCGCATTCGTCACCCCATTTGGGCTATACCAATTTAAGGTGATGCCATTCGGGATGAAGAATGCGCCGGCTACCTTTCAGAGGATGGTAGATCGGCTACTGGACGGATCCCAGGAGTATGCTTGCGCCTATTTAGATGATATAGCGATATTCAGCAACTCCTGGGACGAGCATTTAACTCATATAGGAGCCATCCTCGACCGCATCAGGGAGGCAGGTCTAACGTTGAAACCCAGCAAGTGCCATGTAGGGATGGCTGAAGTGCAATACTTGGGCCACAGGGTAGGCAGTGGGCAGCAAAAACCAGAACCTGCTAAGATAGAGGCCGTAGCTAAATGGCCGACCCCTCGCACGAAAACCCAGGTTTTAGCCTTTTTAGGGACTGCCGGTTATTACCGTAAATTTGTGCCCAATTATAGTGCCCTAGTGAAACCCCTTACTGACCTCACCAAGAAGAACCAGCCCAAAATAGTTACCTTGAGCCCAGAGTGTGAGAAGGCATTCCAAGAACTGAAAACTGACCTAATTCATGCACCTGTACTTGCCGCTCCCGATCCAAATAAATGCTTTCTCGTTCATACAGACGCTTCTATGTTTGGATTGGGAGCAGTGCTGAGCCAGGTTGGGGCCGATGGCGGCGAACATCCAGTCGCTTACTTAAGTCGGAAATTACTACCCAGGGAAGTAAGCTATGCCGCCATCGAAAAGGAATGCCTGGCGGTGGTGTGGGCCCTCAAGAAACTACAGCCCTACTTATATGGACAACAATTTGCCTTGCTCACAGATCACAACCCTTTGGTGTGGCTAAACCGGGTGTCAGGGGACAACGCTAGACTGCTAAGATGGAGCTTGGCGCTTCAGCCCTTTGATTTCACCATCCAGTATCGCCCGGGGAAACAAAATGGTAACGCCGACGGGTTGTCCCGACAGACAGAACTAGAAAAAATGATCTGTGAGCACTCTCCCGGTCATCCCCAAGCCGATCCGTTGGGATCAGACTGTGTATGCCGGCTTGGTTCTGGGGGAGTATTGTGGCAAACCCTGCCACTTAGACTACTTATTCTATGCGAATGGGTGAATTTCACCAAGTGAATAACTGCACGAACAGACTTTAATGTTATTTTACTGTTTTATGCGAATGCCCGAAACTACCGAACGGGAGACCACCCCGGGGTGGTCGTGTGTTTTCAATTTTCTGAACGATACAATGTTGCGAAGGGAGTTAAGTACCTGTATGTGTGGCCGCCATTTCGCCTACCGAACACTTGGCGGCGGCCATCTTACGCACGAACAGCGGTACTTGGTCGTCGAACGCCTGGAACTCAAACCGGGCATTCAACTAACCAAGTACCGCTAAGACCTCCAGCATGCTCCGACAGCCCGAATTAAACACACGAACGCCCTGGCGTTCGGTAGATGGATTCCCCTAAACGAGGGGATTCATACGAATGCTAGCAGTCGCATGGATGGCTAAGCTGTTCGGTATTTTTGATTCACTAAAAGAGACCGACCGCAGGGCCAGAATTCATGGAACTGTTTTCGGCTACTGAGTCCCTGCGGTCGGTCAAATCTTTAACGGTCTATAATTCCCGATCCCCTGGTCTGATCTGGGTGAATTTCGAGTATGTTGCTCACCCAGATCAGCCCTACCAGGGGACCCCTTATTTGTCTTTAGGGGACATCCAGAAATTGGGGGAAAATCTGTCCCTACTAATCTGTTTAAGTGCTAATCTAAGGGGAGGAGAGGGAGGTGAGGTGACCGGGTAACAATTGGCTACTGTAATAATTATGAAAGTCACCTCCCTTGCATGGGAGAAATGCATAAAAGCAGACCTGTGAATAAAGCTGACAGTTGACTCCCAGACTATGTGTCGTCTAGTTCTTGGGGAGGTGGATTATGCTGTGTTCCTGTGATTTTGTATGCTGAATCTTTGTGCCCAGCGGAGAGCTATTGGATTAACCCCTGCTCCTCCGCTACACTCTCAAAGGCGACAGAAAATCACTTTGCCAAATTTCAGTGTGTAAAAAATAAATAAATGGACAAGCCCTATATTGGACTTTGTAACTTTCAAAAACACTATAAACATATACGAGCGGGGGGTTCCATTGTACTTGTGAGACATCATTGATCAGAACTGTGAGTGTTTCAGAGCACTAAAATGTATAGGAATGATAATATAATCACTGAAAGTACATTTTAAAAAACATTTATTTTATTTTGTATTTTTTTTTTTTAAATTTGACAATTTTTATTTATTTTGTCAGTAAGCAACGTATTCAGGGTACAGAAAGGAATGGGATAATAATTAATAAGTGTAGATTTGTACAGTTGCTCCTTATACCGGGGGAGGGTACATAACAGAGGGAGGAAGGGGGGGGGGGGGCATCACAGGTTGATACAGACAAGTTTTTTTTTTGTTACAGTAACAGTAAATCCACATTATTTTCAATACGGAACGACAATGGCGATATGTCCCCACTGTAGCGTGTCACTCTATATCTAACAACATATCAAATCAGCATCAGCATCCCACGAATGGCTCTGGGAGTGTGCGTAAGCATACGCAACTTGGAGATGTTGAGGACTTGACAGCTCATTTGCTAGGTACAGCCCCCGGTGCTTTACCCGGTACCTTACCAGATCTCCATGTTTGCCAAAGCTCCCACGTTTTCCTATAGAGCGTAGAGGGGCGGAAGAGGGACGTGTAGGAGGTTTCGTAAATCCACTGCTTTTGCAATTCCTCTAAGAGGTTTGCCTTCTTGGGAAGGGTCGTGGACTTCCATCTCCTTGCTATCAATTGCTGCGCCGTCAAGGCTATGTGTAAGGTCAACTTTCTGACGTGCGGGGGCATTTCTCTAGGGAGGTCCAGCAATAGACACATCTGCGGGGTAAATGGGGGAGAGCTCTGTGTGGCTTCTCTGATCAGTGTGTGGACATCCGTCCAATAAGGGAGTAGCCTTGGGCAGCTCCACCATATATGGTGCATTGTGCCTTCCGCTGCTTGGCATCTCCAACAAAGTGGAGAGGTGGAGGGGAAAATCTTGTGCAGTCTGGCCGGCACTAAGTACCACCGGTATAGAATTTTGCGATGCTGTTCAATTTGGGAGGTGGATTTTAGTAGCTTTAGTGGGTCGGATATGAGGGAGTCCCAGGATATGGGTGGCCCTGCGCAGCCTAGATCGCTCTCCCATTGTTGAGCATATTTTGTGGTGGAAAAGTGGTTGTGTTTCAATATGGAGCTGAGACACATGGAGATCGGTTTACATTGAGGTAGCAATCTTGCAGTTATACACATTTGTTCCCATACAGTTAACCTGTTAGCATCTCTAGAGGTGTCTAAGAAACGTTTCGCTTCATTAGAGATGTAGGAGTGTAATTGGAGGTATGAGTACTGCGAGGACTGTGGGAGCGTGTATTTGCTGGCTAGAGTCGTGTAGTCTAGTAGTTTATGGGCATCAAATAGATGGTAAAGATGCGTTGCACCACTTCGGTGCCACGGTAGGGCATTGAATGTGGGGATAATGTAGGGTATGGCCTTTAGGGGGGTTGCCAGGGAGAGGCCGAGAGTACTGCCCAACCTGGGCCTGTACTTATCCCAGATGTGAAACAACAGCAGTATCTGGGGGGGAGCTGTCGGCAAGTCAGGCCTAAGATGCGACGGTGTCCAAAGTAGGTGCAGGATGTCGTGGTTACCTAGTTGGTCCCTCTCCAGGGAGACCCACTGTGGCTTGGGTGCAGAGATTATGTGGGGGATAGCTGTAGCTAGTACTGCCGCATGATAGTAGCCTTGGACATTGGGTAGTGCTAAACCACCTTGTTTCTTGGGGGCCTGTAAGACCGTGGTGGCTACTCTGGCTTTGCCTCCTGCCCATACAAACTTCCCCATATCAGCCTGAATGGTCTTAAAGTAGGAGGAAGGGAGGCGGAGAGGGATGGTGCGAAAGAGGTATAGTAGCCTCGGTAGTATTGACATTTTGAGTGTCACGATGCGGTCTGTCCAGGACAGGTACAGTGGCGACCATTGTTTCAGTAGTTGACTGCATTTGTTCCACACTGCAACATAATTTGCTGACATAAGGTTCGCAGGGTTTTCAGTGATCGTCAGGCCTAGGTAACGTATGGATTCTGTCCTCCAGTCAAAGTCGTATGTGCGTGTGAGGGTGCGTAGAACCTGGGCAGGGATGCCTATAGGCAGGGCCTGTGTTTTGGCCGCATTCACTAAATAGTATGAGAACTGTCCATAGGTGTGTATTATCTGCATCAGTGTAGGTAGGGAGTCTTGTGGGTTTGTTATGTATAGCAGTACATCATCTGCGAATGCGCTAATCTTAACCTGTTTGTCCCCTAGGTGTATTCCCTTTATATTCTCATTCAAGCGTATGCAGTGTAAGAGGGGTTCTAATGCAAGGACGTATAAAAGTGGGGATAGGGGGCACCCCTGTCTCGTACCGTTGGTAATCGGAAAGGTGGGGGACAGGAAACCTGCTTGATTTACCTGTGCCGCGGGCGAGGAATAGAGTGCAAAGATTTGTTGGATTATTTGTGGGGGGAACCCAAATTTCTCCAGAACCTGTTTCAAGAAGACCCAGCCGAGGCGTTCAAAGGCCTTCTCCGCGTCCAGCGCTAGGAGGAGGCCCCCTCGACCAGGCCTCCCGAGCTCCCTTTGCACCAGGGCCAATTTTCGGGTGTTGTCTAAGCCCTGCCTGCCTCTCACGAAACCTGTCTGGTCGTCCTGTATCAAGTGTGGTAGGATTGTGCTCATTCTATTCGCCAGGATTTTTGCATAGATTTTTGCGTCCGTGTTAAGTAGGGAAATAGGTCTGTAGTTCTTGCATAGGTCTTGGGATTTGTCAGGTTTGGGGATTGTCACTATCGTGGCTAGTAATACTTCAGGAGGCAGGATACCGGTAGTGGCCGTCTGCTGGTACATTTTTAGGAGTTGCGGCGCCAGTGTGGCTCCGAACTCTTTATAGTAAGCGTTGGGGAGTCCATCTGCCCCGGGGACTTCCCTGGGGGGAGTTGCTTAATAGTACTGATGATTTCTTGTACAGTAATGGGTTGTAATAGGGCTTGACATTGGCCCACTGTCAGTTTGGGCAGTGTAATGTCTGCAAGGTATTGGGCTGTTTCCGAGGGTTGAGGGTGAGGTCTAGTGTCATCCGTGCGGAGATTGTATAAGTTAGAGTAAAAGGTTGCAAATGTGTTACTGATTGTTTGTGGGTCAATATGTTTCTTGCCGTCGTCGTCTATTATGTGGGATATTTTACATTGGGTCGATCTAGCCCTGAGCCGTGCCGCTAGGTGTTTGGTGGGTTTGCCGGAGGTGTGGTACGTGGTGGCCCTGAGCCTATGAAGAAAACCGTTCGTTCTTTCCGCCTGTAGTTTAGTAATGGTCATCTGCAGGTCGTTTATTTGGTTTAAGCACGTTTGCGTAGGTTGGGCTTTATTTTTTGTACTGACCTCAGCCAAGGTTTTGTAAGCATCCAGTAGCGTGAGCTGGTGCCTCCTCTTAAGATAGGAGGACCTTCTAATAAAAAGTCCTCTAACTACGGCTTTATGGGCGCACCACACCGTGCTGTGTGTGATCTGTCCTGTCCCGTTCGTTTGAAAGAATTCCGTCAGTGCGGTCTGGATCGAATCTCGAAAGGTGGCCTCCGCCAGGAGCGATTCGTTAAGTCGCCACTGTCCCCGCCCTCTGAATTGAAAGTTATCGTGTAGGTGTAGGTGTACTGGACCGTGATCTGACCATGTGATTTCCCCTATCTTGCAGTCTCTTAATTGCGCTAGTGTGGCATTGTCTAGGAAAAAGGTGTCAATTCGAGTATATGTGTTGTGGACTTTCGAGTGAAACGTGTAGTCAGCCTGTGTGGGATGCAATGTTCGCCAGGCGTCATAGAGTCCGTGTTGTGCCAGTACTTTGGCAATAGTTGTACATGTGTCTGCTATATGTGATTTCCTCCTACCCGTGGGGCGGGCAGTCGTGTCTAAGGTCGGCAGTTGAATAAAGTTAAAATCTCCACATAGGATCAGTCCTCCTGTCTTTACCTCATCTATGATGAGGATGAGAGTTTGTAAGTAGCGTTTGGGTTCTATATTAGGAAAATATGCCGCAGCCAAGGTATACATTGTGTTATTAAACATGCCCACGAGGATGATAAACCTGCCCTTAGGATCCACGATTTTTCTATGGAGTGTGAGGGACGTGTCTTTATGGATGAAAATTGAGACTCCTTTAGTTTTGGTATCTGAAAGGGCGTGGAACTGGGTCGGGTAGTATTTGTTATATATACTCGGAGTATGATCCCTCTTAAAATGGGTCTCCTGGACACACGCAGTGTCAACTCTCTCTTTTTTCAGGTCTCTGAGTAGTAGGCTCCGTTTGCCAGGGGTATTAAGCCCTTTGACATTAAGGGTCGTAATTTTCATAAATGACTAAGTGTAAGGTTGTTGCGGTGGTGGCCCAGTGGGATGGTGTCCCCGTGGATGGAGCTATGTAGAGTAATC
>OW240922.1:30856591-31009065 GCA_933207985.1 Pelobates cultripes | reverse complement strand
TGAATTTTTTGCTTTTACTGATAAGCCTAATGCAATTTTCTGTTGCCTTCAATAGTGCAACTTTTAAATAATCCCATTTCTCTTGGACTCCATTTAAATTGCTCCAGTCTGATAATGACTCCTCTACACATATTCTAATTTTAGAAAAGTCTGCTTTTCTAAAGTCTAAAACTTTAGTTTTTGTGTGGTGTGACTCAGTCACTGTTCTTATATTAAACCACACTGACTGATCACTGGATCCTAAACTTTCATCTACAGTAATATCTGATACCAAATCTCAATTTGTTAACACTAAATCTAGTATGGCCTCTTTACGAGTTGGCTCCTCAACAACTTGTTTTAGAGACAATCCCAGTAGGGAGTTTAGAATATGTGTGAGTAGCTAATATGAACAAGTAGCTAATTTTGTTTTCCAATTTACTTTAGGAAGATTAAAGTCACCCATGATGATAACTTCCCCTTCATTGTCATTTTAGCTATTTCCTCAACTAGTAGATTATCTAACTCTTCAATTTGTCCTGGGGGCCTATAAATCACACCTACACGAGTTGCTGTGTGATTACCAAATTCTAACATAACCCAAACGGACTCTGTTTGTCTCACTAACTTTTATTAGGCTAGATTTTATGCTATCCTTCACATACAGGGCCACCCCTCCCCCTTTCTTGCCTTCCCTTTCGTTTCTATATAAAGAGTACCCTGATATTGCTATGTCCCAGTCATTTTTCTCATTATACCATGTCTCAGTAACAGTGACTAAATCTACACTATCAGTTGCCATTATTGCCACAAGTTCATGGATCTTTTTCCCTAAACTGCAAGCATTTGTAGACATGACTCTAAGCTTATCATTTTTTAACACACTTGCTACAGTCATCCTTCTGTCCTTATTTTGGGGGACAATTGGATTGATGTTTTATCACCCTTTTTCCCCCTCCTAGTTTGAATACATCCTAGCAAAACCTCTGAACTGCTCACTGAGAACATTTGTTCCCTTTTGAGAAAGATGCAAACCATCTTTTTTGTACAGCTTATTTCCATTCCAAAACAGAGCTACCATGAGAAATAAAGCCAAATCCTTGCACCTGACACCATTCACCAAGCCACAAATTAAAGTCCCTAATACACATCCGCCTGTCGTTCTGAGTGTTGCATAGGCAGAACTTCAGAGAATGACAGTGTGGAAGCAACCTGCCGTATATCATGGCAAAAACACTAAAAACTTCCTTAACCTCTGAAACCTCATTGCAAGCCAAGTCATTTGTCCCTAGATGGACAAGTACATCCAATTCCCCTTCCTGCTTTGCTTGCTTAATAATATTACGGATACGTCTCCTGTCTCTGTGAGCAGTAGCTCCGGGAAGACGCCTCACAAGACCACCATTGTCCATCTCCACACCTCTTATGATCGAATCCCCCAACAACAACTGCTTTCTATTAGGCCTCACCATACTCTCCAAGCCGGTCTCCACAACACCCCTAGCCTCAGTACCTCTCTCCACAACGCCACTAGCCTCAGTGCCTCTCTCCACAACACCACTAGCCTCAGTGCCTCTCTCCACAACACCACTAGCCTCAGTGCCTCTCTCCACAATACCATTACACAACACAATCTCAGGCAGGAGGGGGCTGGGAAACAGATAACCATCTCCTGCTCTGGGAGATACTACCAGGACACATGGACACACATGAGTACACATTACATACAGGGGGTGAATTTTATGGGGGCTTGGCACCCCGGAACAGGAAGGGGGTACAGCGTTAGACGGATGAATAGCCCCGGTTCCCCCTAGGATCCCTGCAAAAAGCAGAGAGATCGGATGTACAGAGCCGGAGATATCAGCGTCGAAAGTCTCGGACTCAAGGCTCTGTACATCTCCGAAATTAGTTCCATGGTGTTGCTTGGTTTAGTCCGGCGAATTCAAACTTCGCGCCTAAACCAAGCAACAACCAACCAGCCGAAAGGGCGTGAACCAAATCGTGCCAATCAGCGTTAGGGGGAGGAAGGAGTTTAACTGCCCAATACGAAGAAAGGGTGCGAAATCTGATGTCATCAATCAGCTGAAAGGTGCGAAACCTATCAACACCCAGGGATGAGAGGGGTCGTGCTGCCCAATCAGACAGAAGGGTGTGAAAAACCCCACTTGAACAAGAGCTCCCCGTGGTGACCAATCAGCGCTTTACTCCCGCCAACCAGGGGAATGGCGCAAACCCAGTTTGAATGGGTGCTCCTACTCCCACTGGTCGTTACGGACTTCCATGCGGCCAGCAGGAACCCTGTGGCCATGAGACAAACTCACAGCCCCAGGAACTCCCTTCTGGCGCGCGTCCCTCTCTCCGGTGGATACCCACACTCAGGTATCCGCCAGAGAGAGCGTTCGCCTGGGTAGCTACGAGCCTAGCCTCATAGCTCCCAGGTTTGAGAGTGGCAAGTGATTATAGCTCTGTTAGGAGCAAGTAGGATGATCCCTGACACAGGGATCGAAGATAGTGTATGCAGGCCAGTTCAGGAGCCGAATGCGCCGCTCATTGCGGTCTCCGGTTTTCAATCCTAGCTAGTGAGTTGTGAACATTCTAAGTAAACGTTCTAAATTGGGTATCGGGGTGGTCAAAGGTGTATTGCAGGAATTTATGGTCAAAATTACAGAATTAAAGAGGAATACTAAAAAGGGGAAACACACATTTTAGGAGGGCACATCCACACATATAAAATAAGGCAATTCACAGTTAGGCGGCGGTCCCACCACAAACACTGTAGGGTCTGGAATACAAACATGTATTTCTGACACTATAGTGTTTTTTAAAAACAATTTTCTCGGAAAAGACAGTGTATACAGCAAGAAGCCTACAGGGACAGGCTATAGACACCAGAGCCATTACATTAAGCTGAAGTTGTTTTGGTGACTTTAGTTTCCCTTAACACATAACTGCTTGATGAGAAGGAGAAAAGTACTCCTATAAAACTTTTGTAGTGTGCCAAAAAGTCCTAATCTACATTTAGTCCATTATCTTTAGTATTGATTACATTTATAAACCTGGACTCAAATGCTTTCCTTTCCTTTGTATTTTTGAAATTTAGTTATTTCTAGTGTCTAGTAATGGTGTTTGTGACAAAGTTTACCGAACAGCCGTTCCACACGCAAGTGGAGTGTGCAGCCCATTTACCTCCCAGAAGCTGTGGTTAACTGAAAGCTAATTGACAAATGGCTGGGTGGTCGCCGTTCGTATAATCGAACACGTGGCGGCGGCAATCTTGTTTAGTCGAACGCGGTCAGCGGTGTTTTGCCGTCTAATTCATGGAACTCAAATCTGACACGCGACGGCACGAACACCACTGAACCTTACCTTCTCTAAAACTTCGGCTGGAGTCAAAGTGCGTTAAACACTTCGAAAAAACACGTTAACATTGGGATTTTCACGAACGGCACCCATTCGTGTATTTGAATGGAACTTAGCATTCTGAACTATGTGAAATAGACCGACCGCACAGCCTAAATCTATGGAACTCTTTTGGCCATGAAAGCCATGCTTGCGGTTGGTCAAATAAGACTTCCATGGAATTCGTGAACCCCTGCTCTGATCTGGGTGACTTTTGGATTTGTTGTTCACGCAGATCAGAGCTATCCAGGGATGAATGATTTATGGGGATATGTTGCTGTTTTGGGGTGTTTCTGTGTTTTGGGTAAAAACTGTACATTTCTGCCTGTGATAATTAGGTTAGCCTATTGTGTGTAGTAATTATATCACAGGCAGAGGGGAGAGTTTGTGTGCCTTGGCTGGTAGTGTCTGACTGCACTGTACTGTATTGTGTCCTGTGTACGTGGTTGGTAACCTTGTGGGAAAATGTGTATATAAGAAAGTCCTTTGTGCCCATTAAACCAGTTCTACTTGACCCTCAACTCGCAGCCTTGACTCGTGTTTGGAGGGGACAGCTTTGACTCGTGTTTGGAGGGGACTGGAGGGGAAAGCGCTGCGGAATTTGACGGCGCTCTATAAATATCATAATAATAATAACCACTACAGGGATTGCTATGCTCTTCATACTCCCTTAGCTTCACTAAGTTCTTGTAAGAGCTTGTTCCTGTTCCTGCTTCGCTCTCTCTGGGAAAAGAGAGGTTCACTCACTGGAACCTGGAGCCTTGTCGTAGGTCTAGGGTGGGTAGGAGACCCCAACCAAGCTGCGGCGGTTCATGGAGTCTGCAGTGCTTATGGTGTCTGGTGCGGTGCTGATGGTCCTTGGTGAGCACTAGGAGCATCCTTTCTACAGCCTGGGGCAACCGTAACATTTGGTGGCAGCGGTGGTATGGCGTCCTAGTGCAAGGAGCAGCACCTTGGTATCATCTGAGGATCTATTGAGGGCAACGCTAGCCACTGCGCAGCATCCCTACCTACAGCAATATGGAGACTGCTGGTTCCTGGATAGTGTGCGACTTAGAAGAGGAGTTTTACTGCAGGCTCCAAACTATCCTGGCTGCAGATGCTGACCCCATAACAGAGGTGACCCTGTCGGACTGGAGAGATGGCCTTAGGGTGGAGATGTGGCGAGAGGCCCTGGAGGAGGGAAGACACTGGGGGAAGCGTATCCCAAGCTGGGAACAGTGGATGCAGGTATGCATGGCTCTGCGGCTTCAAAGGGAGCGCAACCCTTGGACAAGTGGGTGACAACACTCGAGCGTCTAGTGGCGAGAGATTTGGGGATGGAAGAGGCCTACAGGGCCCTCAAGTGGTACGCCTGCCGGCATGACCACGGCTGGACCGATAACCATATGCTACCAGGAGAGGGCTATGGTCACCTCGGCTTATTGTGGGAGACCTTAACTTTGGCAGCTCAGCCGAATTCCTCTACAATTCGACCTAAGCAGGCTGACCTCCTTGGAGTCGAGGCTGGAGCAAGATTTCCAACAACTGCTCGACTTGAGGCTGGAGTGAGCTTACCAACCACTGGAGGTACCCAGGAGAGCAGAATGGCATAAAAGGGGTTTAACCCCTTTTAGAAGACATCCCTTACTTGAACATCCCTTCCAGAGACACAAGTACAGCTAGCGCGGAACCCCAAACTCCCGAACAGGATACAAAGTAGCACTCCAAACTCCCAAACTTGAACCTCACGAATAGCTGCTAGCAGCTATAACTAAAAGCACCAAAGCGGCTTACACTCCTGCAATCAGCCTCTAACAGCATACAGTAAATCCCCCCAAGAACGAGACAAGGCTCCGTGTTGAGGGTCAAACTGGAACAGGCTGAGCTGTGTCTTTATTGGCCTTATATACACATTTTACAGACAAAGTCACACCAACAGGGTTTTGTGGAACATCCAATCAAAACATACAACACAGATAAACACTCCCACAATGACATCATAATCCCTTCTCTTGGGAAGTAATCCAATTATCTCCAAGGACAGAAGCAAAACTCCATTAAGCACATGGCAGTAAAAAGAAAGTAAAATACAATAAAATAAAATACACAAGGTTACATTTATTACATAAAATATAGATATGCAACATATCCCCAGATAGCTTAGGTCTGAGCGCACATTATTACTGAATGGCGCTCAGACCACACACATACAGTTCAATTACCATGGAGCCAAAGTCTTTTATTACACGAATAGGCTCCATGGCATAGCTATCTGGGTTAAATGAGTTAATTCAGTAAATCCGTGAATGAACCGGCCGCGTGTGAACTGCAGACTGCTGCCATCCAGTGTTCAGTATGCGTAGCCGCGGCCACCCGGTATAGTCAATTAAGCTGCGGTTAACCGCAGCTACTGGGTGGTCAATTGATGGCACACGCTCGTTAAATCGCGGCTAACCGCGGCTTTTGGGTGGTCAATTGGCGGCACTCACCGGCTTCTGGGCGGCCAATTAACAGCGCCTGCCAGCTAACCGCGGCTCCTGGGAGGCCAATAGACTGCTGTTTGTTCGGTAGAATCTACCGAACGCCCGGGCAGAAATACATGAATAGACCTTTCTGCATAGGAAAATAAAGTATTTAAATGCCAGTCCATAGTTAAAAGGCAGCAGGCAAGCAACCAGGCTCGCAGTGGCAAAATTGGTCTCGTCACACCAGGTCTAGAGCCCTTCAGCTGGAAGGATATCATAGAAGTTTACTGTGAGGAACACCTAATGGCAGGTAGAGATAGGACCGAGGTCTCTCTACCAGCCCTACAGGGATGCTGGGCAGATGGCCCAGATCCACACCCACAGTATGAGAGCATCTACCTCTCTTCCCAGTGGCAGATTTATTTACAGGGAGAGGAGAGCAGTGACCTCCCTCCCCAGCGGCAGCGCATCATACAGAGGGAAGAGACAACTGGTCTCCTTCCTCAGCAGCAACCAGAGGTACCCGAGGTAGACTGGTCCTGGGAGGACCCCCAGCAAGCAGGTAAAGATTGGGACCGAGATCTCTCTACCGGCCCTACAGGGATGCTGGGCAGCCGGCCCAGATCCCCAACAAAAGTGTGTTCTACAGGGAGAGGAGAGCAGCGACCTCCCTCCCCAGCGGCGGTGTGCTTTCCTGGGAGAGGAGACGGCCGGGGTTTCTCCCCAGCAGCAGTGTACCTCCCAGGGAGAGGAGACAACCGGTCTCTCTCCCCAGCAGCAATATGTTCCACAGGGAGAGGAGAGCATCGACCTCCCTCCCCAGCGGCAGTGCATCTCACAGGGAGAGGAGACAACCGGTCTCTCTCCCCAGCGGCAGCAGGAGTACCAGGAGGAGGAGGTAAGCAATTTCTCCCCTCCCCAGCTAACTCCTAACTTTGTGGTTAACAAAGGATATGTTAACCCCCAATGGCCTCCTCTCAGCTGAAGAGGTGGAACCCGGGCAGAGCGCCTCTGGCCTCTGCCCTCACGTTTCCCTTGCTACCGGGCAGGACTATGCCCCGGTCCCCCCAGCAGAAGAGCTAGCAGCTGGGCAGAGTGCAGTTGGCCTCTGCCCTCCCCTTTTCCTTTGTCCAGAGCCTAACATCCTGCAGGCTACCCCAGCAGCCCTACCGACCCCCTTGTTGCAGGACTGACTTGCCAGCGCAATTACGATATTGGCAATAGAGAATTGTTGGCCATTATTCTAGCTCTCAAGGTGTGGCAACATCTTCTAGAGGGTTCCAAGGACCCCCTTTGGATCATTACTGATCACAGAAACCTGGCTTACATAGGAGATGCTAAACGCTTATCTACTAGACAAGCTAGATGGTCTCTATTTCTTTCTCGCTTTAATTTTCTTATCACCTACAGACCTGGTTCTAAAAATGTCAAGGCCGATGCCTAGTCCAGGCAGTTTGATACTGAGGCTATACTAGAGCAAGAAACATCCCATATCATTCCCCCGGAATGTATCATTGCGTCCACTGTCCTTTCATTGTCCTCTCCACTGCTTGGCTCCATCATGGAGGCTCAGTCTCAGGCGCCCTGCGGTAAACCTCAGGACAAACTGTTTGTTCCATTGGGGGAAAGGGTTAATATCATGAAGGTGTTTCACATCACAACAATGTGTCTGCTGGTCACCAAGGTATTAATAAATTCACTTCTGCTATCATGAGGTCATTCTGGTGGGATTCCCTCAGGGGATGTTAAGGAATATGTGCAGGCTTGTTTTGTTTGTGCGGTTTCCAAAGTGCCTCATAAACTCCCTTGTGGCTTATTACAACCTCTTCCTATTCCTGAGGTCCCATGGTCCCACTTGTCCATGGACTTCATTGTTGAACTTCCTAGTTCAAACGGTTATACCACCATTCTCATGGTTGTGGACCGTTTTTCTAAAATGGCTCATTTTATTCCTCTCAAGAAATTACCGTCATCTCAAGACCTGGTACTGATCTTTATACGTGAGATTGTCCGTCTGCATGGTATTCCTCACAATATTGTATCTGATAGAGGTTCTCAGTTTGTATCCCAGTTTTGGAGGGCTTTTAATAAGCAATTGGGGATTGAATTGTCTTTTTCATCCTCTTTCCACCCCCAGACTAACGGTACAGCTGAGAGGGCTAACCAGTCTTTGGAGTTATACTTGGGTTGTTTTGTTAATAGCACTCAAGACAATTGGTCCAAATTATTACTATGGGCCGAGTTTGCTAGGAACAATGCTGACCATAATTCCTCTGGGCAAAAGTTCATTTTTTGTTAATAATGGTCGGCATCCTACTGTCCTACCGGCTGTTTTTTCTGATACGGCTATTCCTGCTTTGGATGACCGTCTGGCTTCCATCCGTGATACCTGGGTTAAAGTTCAATCTGCTCTGGGTACTGCTGCTGACCGTTTCAAGCATTATGCTGATACACGTCGAGGTGCCAACCCTGTTTACCAAGTGGGTGAGAGGGTTTGGTTATCTTCTCGTAACATCAGGCTCAAAGTCCCTAGCATGAAATTTGCTCCTAGGTTCCTTGGACCTTTTCGTGTCCTTCGTAGGATCAATCCTGTTGCGTACTCTCTGGCCCTTCCAACCTCCTTAAAAATTCCTAATACCTTTCATGTGTCCTGGCTCAAACCTCTTGTTTGCAATAAATATACTGTTTCAAGTGTCCCTCCTCCTCCCTTAGTTGTTTCTGGACAGGAAGAGTATGAGGCCTCCTCCATAATTGATTCCAGGTTTTCTCGGGGCATTTTACAGTACTTGGTGGATTGGAAAGGTTATGGACCAGCCGATCGTTCTTGGGTTCCGGCATCTGATATACATGCTGGCCGCAAGATTCGCTATTTTCATGCCAAATTTCCTCTCAAGCCTTGTCCTGCCTGCCCGGTGGGCGTTCTTCAGGTGGGGGGTAATGTCACATATTCATCCGCTTATAAAAATGTGGTTAATGGCATTTACTGTCAACACATGAAAAGTTGTGCCGAGCAGCAACCAAATCCACAGAAGGGTTAATGCTGAGCAGCAATTATGCAAATGAGAACCTGGTAACTGCCTTTGGGGTCAAAGGCCAGTTACAGCCTATCAGATCTAAAGGAGGGGTATTTAGGCCCAGTTCTCATCCTGCTCAGTGCCTTGTCGTGGTTTCCCTTGTGGTTGTCCGAGAGCGCGTTATTTATTTTTGTTATTCTGGTTATTTGACTTTGGCATTGATTTTGACTTCCCTGTTTTCTGGCATCCCTGACTCCTGGCTTTTCCTTATCATTGTGTCTCTTTCTGTATCCCTTGACCTCGGCTAATCCTGACTATTCTTTGGTACGTTAGTCCGGCCATTCTAAGGTCCGGTATACGTTCCCTATTAGTCCTCTGTGTTACACAATTCTACGTGCTGGATCATTCTGTAATCCTGACATCGTATAGTCGAACACGTGATGGCAGCTGTCTTGTTTAGTCGAACGCAGTCAGTGGTGTTTTACCGTCAAGTTCATGGAACTCAAATCGGGCACGCGACGGCACGAGCACCGCTGGACCTTACCTTTTCTAAAACTTTGACACTTTGGCTGGAGTCGAAGTGTGTTTGACACTTCGAACATTGGGATTTTCACGAACGGCGCCCGTTCATGCATTCGAATGGCACTTAGCATTCTGAACTATGTGATTATAGACTGACCGCACAGCCTAAATCTATATAACTCTTTTGGGCATGAAAGCCATGCTTGCGGTTGGTCAAATAAGACTTCCATGGAATTTGTGAACCCCTGCTCTGATCTGTGTGATTTTTGGATATGTTGTTCACCCAGATCAGAGCTATTTATGGGGATATGTTGCTGTTTTGGGGTGTTTCTGTGTTTTGGGTAAAAACTGTATATTTTCTGCCTTTGATAATTAAGTTAGCCTATTGTGTGTAGTAATTATATCACAGGCAGAGGGGAGGGTTTATGTGCCTTGGCTGGGAGTGTCTGACTGTACTGTATTGATTGGCTGTTGTAACTTTGTGTCCTGTGTACCACAAGGTCCACGTGGGTGGTAACCTTGTGGGAAAATGTGTATATAAGAAAGTCCTTTGTCCCCATTAAACCAGTTCTACTTGAGCCTTAGCTTGCAGCCTTGACTGGTGTTTGGAGGGGACAGCTATAATCACTACTATTGCTATGCTCTTCATACTCCCTTAGCGTCACTAAGTTCTTGTAAGAGCTTGTTCCTGTTCCTGCTTCGCTCTCTGGGAAAAGAGGTTCACTCACTGGAACCTGGAGCCTTGTCGTAGGTCCAGAGTGGGTAGGAGACGGCGAGACCCCAACCAAGCTGCGGCGGTTTGTGGAGTCTGCAGTGCTTATGGTGTCTGGTGCGGTGCTGATGGTCCTTGGTGAATGCTAGGAGCATCCTTTCTATGGTCCAACCCTCAGCTAGCCTGGGCAACTGTAACATTCATGCTGTGTTATATAGTATCTGTGTATTCAATATTAGTTTATAGTGTATTCAGTATTTCATTAAATTGTTGGATGGTTTCACCAATGTAACATCCAAAGCCACATTTCCTGCATTTAATTATGTGTGCAACATGTCTGTACATGAGAATGATCAGTTGCTGTTATATGTTTTACGGTTATTTGTGCAGATATGATGACACAGTGTGCAGTATGTGTTAAACCTCTCTGTAGGTAGTTTCCCACTGAACAGTTTTTGTTGCAAATGAGGTGATTGCCTAAATGCCAGCATAGGGGATTCAGGGAAGATATATTTAAGTACCTGATTTTCACTAAGCATTGTCTATTATTATTTATATAGCGTGAGCGAGCACTGTACAATGGGTGGACTAACATACATGTATTTGTAACAAGACGTTGGACACACAGAAACGGATTGAGGGCCCTGCTCACACGAGCTCACATGCTAGAGGGCGTGGGGTATAGTGACACAAAAGGTAATTGATATGCTTTCCTAAAGAAGTATGTTTTCAAAGATTATTTGAAGTGGATACTGGGTGAAAGTCTAACAGAAATGGGAAGGGCATTCCATAGGAATGCAGCAGCACTAAACAGGTCTTTAAGGCAAGCTTCAGAGATACGAACAGAGGTTAGACATAGGTTTCCTGCAGACCGTAGGGGCCTAGACGGGACATATTTGTGTATTAGTGAGGATAAATAGGTCAGAGCAGCATTGTGTAGAGATTTGTAAGCAAGTATCAGGATCTTAAATTGAGTCCTATATCTTACGGGAAGCCAATGTAGGGACTGACAGAGGGGGAATGCGTGGGAGGATCAGGCAGACATGAAGGTGAGCCTCACCGCCGCATTCATTATAGACTGTAACAGGGCAAGTTGGGAACATGTAAGACCACTGAGAAGTGGATTACAGTAGTCAAGATGAGAGAGGACAGAGGCATGGACAAGCACCTTAGTCATATCTGGCAATAAATAGCACCTTAGCCGCATCTGGAGGTTGCGCGCTATATTTTTGAGATGGAAGCGGCAGGATTCGGTTATTGATTGGTGAAGGAGAGGTCGGAGTCAAAGAGAACACCTAGGCAGAGAGCCTGTGAGGTAGAACGGATAGTAGCAGCCAGTTGGTGCCGAAACGTTGGGGAGGTTTGGTGACTCGTGTTTCTGTCTTGAGGCTTGTAAGAATTTTTGTGGTAATTTATTATTGTTTTATTGTGTTTGCCCTTGCTTCTGTCACTTTGTTTATCTTTTCTTATATGTTTTCACTCTGGTACTTTTTTGTACATAATAAAGCTAAGTTTTTTTGAGATTGTTATAGTGTGCATTCTATATTCTATATACATTTGAATATTTAAAGCACTTGAGGGAGTGTTTATATGGTTTGCACCTTGCTGTTCTTATACTATTTTGTCTCTCCATGTGCTGTTGTTTTGAGAACGGATAGTAGCGCCATTGACTTGGAGAGAAACAGACAAGGAAGTAGCAACGCTTGAGGGAGGGAAGACCAGAAGTTCTGTTTTGGACAGGTTAAGTTTAAGGAAATGAGCAGCCATCCATTTGGAAATAACAGAAAGGCAATCAGAGACACAAGTCAAGAGGGGAGGTGAGAAATCAGGGGAGGACAGGTAAATTTGCGTGTCATCCGCATAAAAAGGATTCTGAAGTCAAAGGAGCTGATGAGTTTACTAAGGGAAGCAGTGTTGATTGAGAACATTAGGGGACCAAGGACAGAGCCTTGGGGAACACCAACAGAGAGGAATTGGGAAGAAGAGGCAGAGCCAGAGAAAAAAACACTGAAAGAATGTTGGGAGAAGTAGGAAGAGCACCAGGAGTGGTATCTCGTAGAAGTGTTAAATGAATAGCCTAGGATGACCGGGGGGGAGGGGGCTTTAAATGATGGCAATTTTTAGAGGAGTGGGTTTAAATAGGCAGACAGTGTGAAATTCAAAGGAAGGAAAAGATAGGGCAGGGGAGAATGGTTGAAAGGTAGATTGAGGTGGGAGAAGGATGCCTACACCACCTCCTTTACAGTTGTTTGGTCTGGGAGTATGGGAGAACATAGACAATGCTTAGTGAAAGTGAGGTGATTGCCTAAATGCCAGCATAAGGGGCTCAAGGAATATATATTTAAGTACCTGATCTTCACTAAGCATTGTCTATAAATCCCTGATTCATTTTACATATGGCTTCAAGTGTGGCGTTATATGTTGTGACTAGTGGTACATGTGTGTTGTTCTTTTCTTGACTGTTGACTCCTTTGATTACTAAATTCCATTACCCTTCCTAATAAGTAACGCAGCACCATGTTAAGTGGGTAAGGGCAACAGCCACAGCTTAGCTTTATTTAAACCTGCACAAGCAAATACTGTCAGCTGCTGGTTTTACCCAGCAGACAGGTACACTTTAAACTTCTTCCAGAGCCTCTTCAGCCTGTCCTTCGTCATCAACCAAATTCAGGCTGCGACTCCTCAAGCCTCATTTACCAAACTTGCTAGCGCAGGAAACCTGTAGCTGTGACAAAATTAAAGGACCACTCTAGGCACCCAGACCACTTCAGCTTAATGAAGTGGTCTGGGTGCCAGGTCCTTCTAGGGTTAACCCATTTTTTTTATAAACATAGCAGTTTCAGAGAAACTGCTATGTTTATCAATGGGTTAAGCCTTCCCTATCTCTAGTGCTGTCTCATTGACAGCCACTGAGACTGCGTACTTCTCACTGTGATTTTCACAGTGAGAGCACGCAAGCGTCCATAGGAAAGCATTGTAAATGCTTTCCTATGCGACGGGCTGAATGCGCGCGCAGCTCTTGCCGCGCGTGCGCATTCAGCCCAGGAGGAGGAACGGAGGAGGAGAGAAGGAGGAGAGCTCTCCGCCCAGCGCTGGAAAAAGGTAAGTTTTAACCCTTTCCCCCTTCCAGAGCCGGGCGGGAGGGGGACCCTGAGGGTGGGGGCACCCTCAGGGCACTATAGTGCCAGGAAAACGAGTATGTTTTCCTGGCACTATAGTGGTCCTTTAAAAACAAAGAAAACACAACAGAAAACAACAACCCCAGAACAGAACAATTGAGGAGATTGGGTGGGGAAAGACATTGCTGTTCACCAGGAGTCTGGTAATTTTCCCAGAAGTCCCTGTTTCCAACTGTCAAATTAGATGTACCCATTTGGTTGCTATGCCAGCCCCTCAGGGCAGCAGTCATTTAGACAACTAAAGGACAGGGTGGGAGAGGAGAGACCACTAAGGGACAGGAAGGGGGAGGAGAGACGCCTAAGGGACTGGAGGCAGGGGAAAGCAGGGACAAGGGGTAGAGAAAAGCACTCAGGGGCAAGAGGGGATGGGAGAGCTCTAAGGTACAGGAGGGGAGAGCTCTAGAGGTCAGGGGAGTGCACTAAGGGGCAGGAGGAGGAGGTTTAAATAGGCAGACAGTGTGAAAATTCAAAGGAAGGAAAAGATAGGGCAGGGGAGAATGGTTGAAAGGTAGATTGAGGTGGGAGAAGGATGCCTACACCACCTCCTTTACAGTTGTTTGGTCTGGGAGTATGGGAGAACATAGACAATGCTTAGTGAAGGTGAGGTGATTGCCTAAATGCCAGCATAAGGGGCTCAAGGAATATATATTTAAGTATTGTCTATAAATCCCTGATTCATTTTACATATGGCTTCAAGTGTGGCGTTATATGTTGTGACTAGTGGTACATGTGTGTTGTTCTTTTCTTGACTGTTGACTCCTTTGATTACTAAATTCCACTACCCTTCCCTTCCTTATAAGTAACGCAGCAGGGGCAAGAGGGGATGAGAGAGCTCTAAGTGACAGGAGGGGAGAGCTCTAGAGGTCAGGGGAGTGCACTAAGGGACGGGGGAGTGAAAGAGATCATTAAGGGATGGGGGGAGTGGAAGAGACACACAGGCTGAGGAAGGGGTGAAAGAGGTACACAGGTAGGGGGAAAAGAGACACACAGAGGGACTCAGGAGGGAGACACAAAGAGGGGCCTGGGAAGGAAAAAGACACATAGAGGGGCCTAGGGGTGAAAGAGAGACATACAAAGAGTAAAAGACATAAAGGGGCTGTTGGGAGTAAGACACACGAAGGGGTTGGGAGGACGTAGGAGACATACAAAGAGAAGGGGATAAGAGACACACAAGGGGTTTTTAAGAGATACACTAAAAGGGGATTTAAAACACAAAACCTAAAAAAAATAAAAAAATTATATTAACAAAATACATATAATAATAAATAGCTGTTCCCCTCTCAGCCCCGGCAACACTCAGCCCCTATCCTACCCCACAAACTCTCTCTTTCACACAACACACACATACACAATACATCCCTACACATACACAGAAACACACAATCCATTACACACACCTAATGCACACTACACAACACTCAATGCACCCCTTACAAACACACACACACTGCATCCCATACAGTGGCGGCTCTAGACTTTTTGAGGCCTTAGGCAAAACTCAAACATGAGGCCCCCACTAACAACTAAAGTGGGAAAAAATGGGGGTTGCATTGTTTGTATAAGGTGCTGTAGTTGTACAAGCTTGCAGAGCTGGATACAGAAAGCTAGTCTCTATATTCATTGTTCAGAGGCTTGCAGCTGCGTTGCTGTGTTGTGAGCTCTCCGACTGTAGTTATGGCATAATTTGCAAACAAATTTGATTAGCAATTATGCTAATAATTTATACACCACTGCAGGGTGATAGGTGATAGGAAGCATTAGATTGTCTGAGATCAATAAATTTGATAATCTCAGAAAAGGAGAGGAGCCTTGAGGAGGCCAGGCACTGTTGGAATAAAAGTGAATAAAATCCCCTTTTACTTTGATGACATCTAAAGTACGCTTTCACAGCTATAGTGACAAGAATACATGTTTATATTCTTGTCACTATTGTGTTATAAGAGGGTGAATGCAGGCACTATTTTTAAGGTGAAAGTTACTGGATTTGAAAACCGACTGAATGTGAGGAGAAAAAGGGTTACTCCAAGGCAGCAAGCTTGAGGAGTTTGGAAAATAAATGTCCTATTGACACGCAGGAAGATAGATAGGGGAATGACTATTTGACATGGAAAGATGGTGGCTGGACTTTTTTTCTTCATGTCTCACCAACCTTGCCTTTTCACCTAGAGCTTTGCATGTTGAATGTCCAAATGCCTGCAGACTTTGCTCTCACACACAAAAAAAAACAAAACATTTAGTGACACATTAACCAGCATTTATTTGAGAAGCAGCCTCTCCTATCTGAGCTGAAAAACAACTTGAAAAGGGGTGGAGTAAAGTCTGTACAATTGAAGTGGTAATGGGTCTTAAAACTGGTTTCAGATACCATGTTTTTAACCTTTAACCTTTGACATTTGCTGAAGGTATTGAGCGAGGTCAGGCTTAGATGACATAAACAAGAACAATAGCCTGTTCTTTGCCTTGGTTATGGTGCAAATAGCGTTTAGGTCCTCGTCTCCCTGTATTATAGTGTTTATAATTACTGCAATATGCAAGAATCATTGCATCTGCAAATTATCCTACCTTTCATTCTGCAGGTTTTTGAATGTCAATACACTTTATGAACTTCAGCAAGATATGAGAGCTGGTACCGACAGTATGAAGTACATTGATGTACATGCAGGTGGAATAACACCATTTAAAAATAAAGTTTAAATCCTCCCCACAATTTGTTGATTAAATTTAAACTGTCATTTCCTAGGTTTTTTTTTTAACATGATGTTAGCAATCCCGACTAGTGCCATCTTAACAGCAGAGGGCCGGCCTACAATGATGTGGAATCAATCAATCAATCAATTGCGTATCTGCCCCCGGCCAAATTTAAAAAGATGTGTGCACGCTCCTGAAGTAATTCACACCAGACACAGGTTTCGGGTTAATGAAAAACTTGAGGAATGTTTATTCTGGGGGGACGGCATGCCCCTTATAAAGCAAAATTACATCATATGCATTGTCAGAGATAACCTGGAATAATACATCAATAATTGGTTAGGTGTTAAGTGGTTCTTTTAGTGCCCTTCCTACCGGGTGTGATGTCACTTGTATCTTGGAGGTCTCCTCCAGATTCCAGCGCCATCTTGTTAATGAGGGTGTTAGTCGATGTCAAAGGGAAACTCCCTAGCGGTCATTTTAGGTAAATCATGTATGTAAGAGGTTAAAAACCGTTTAGGCGATATTCCCCTTTCAGATGCACAGGCACAGCTACTGCAGAACACCAATCCGCCGAACAGGAAACCATACGAATGCCGTAAACAGCCGAATAGGAAAAACCATACGAATAGGTTTACACTCCTAGCAGTCAAACTGGAACAGCATACAGTAAATCCCCCCAAGAATGAGACAAAGCTCCGTGTTGAGGGTCAAGCAGTGAACAGCCAGAGCTGTGGGTTTATTGTGCTTATGTACACATTCTTACACATTAGTACCACCCACAGGGTTTTGGAACACAACCAATAAACACATACAATACACTCAGACACTCCCACACAAAATCCTCCCCTCTGGCTGTGATACAATTACCTTACACAATGGGTAATGTAATTATAACAAGCAGAGAAATACAATTTTTCCACATTATTCATAACTTGAAAAGTATGCATCACATTCACATATTTTCAGAATCGGCATACTCCAAATACAAACATATGTCAAATTCATACAAATTAGTCCAATGGTTCAAAAGATAGATCGTAGTCCTTTCTGCCCAAAACCAGTTCCACAGAGTCTTCTATCCTGGAGATAATTGGGAAGTAATCCAATTATCTCCAAAGACAGAAACAAAACTCCATTAAACACGTGGCAGCAAAAGACAATAAAACACATAAAAACATATAACTGTGCAGCCATTGTACAAAACAGGTACATTCAACATATCCCCAGATAGCTCAGATCTGAGCGCACATTATTACCGAATGGCGCTCAGAGCACACACATACAGTTCAATTGCCATGGAGCCAAAGTCTTTCCCATAGTCTTTCATTATACGAATGAGCTTCATGGCATAGCTATCTGGGGTATCACCGCTCAAACAGGGCAAACACCAAATGACCTGGCTTTCATGTCTTTGAAGGGAAAAAATCAAGCCTTTTAACATGGGGCCATAATCCAAAGGCAACAAGCGAGCAACCAGGCTTCTCCAATGCAATGTAGCGAGATTGGTCTCGTCACAATGTATAATGCTGAATAATGCTGATTGTGGTTATAATGAGTAAATAGGCATTTTACTAACATAAATTGGGTTATTATTTGTGTCCACAACAGTCCACCTTAAAATGACTACTAAAGAGACAACTACTAACTGACCCTAATAATGTCCCTACTTGGCTGCAGCTCATCTGTCTGAACAGGCCTCGAACGCTTCACTGCGCGGGTATCCCGTAGTGGCTAACCCACTACATCTCCTGCGTCAGACTCCTACCCGTGGAGACAGACACTGTCCCTATGCTGTCCCTATAGGGAAGTAGTTGTCCTTTTGAGGTTGTGGGACTGAAGAGGTGTGTGCGGTGTGGCACAGTCTATATCGTCAATATCTTGATGTAGGAATGTAGGTGTGGCGCGGTCAATGGTCTGATCTACAGTATTTTGTAAGTACCTTTGCACCCAGGGGGTCACGCAGCAAACCAGGAAGAGGAGGAGAATCACTACTGTAAGAACTGCCATACCTACTTGAAAGAGAATTCTCTGCCATCCACTCATCCATCCCAACCATCTGTCCCATGAATTGGAGACCCCTGAGTTATTTTTTTAATTCGTCAGAGAGACTTTCTAATTTCTCTATGGCCATTGTTACTTTACCATTGGGGCCTGTATTATCTGGAATGAAGGTACAGCATGTGATAGTGTCAGGGAGTATTTTACACACACACCCCTTTTCTGCTAGGATCATGTCTAAGGCCATTCGATTCTGGAATGTCATTTGGGAGGTAGCCTGCAATTGTTCTGCCAAGCCGTGAAGGGCATCTCTAGTATAATTGACAAAACATTGCTGATTATAATAGATATAATTAATCCAGTTAACATTCTTGTTAGCGGTGATGAGTGGTATCAAGGATTCAAATCCTGCCGCAACCTCATCTCTGGCCTTGAACACGTTTGGTACCCCCCTTGGTGCACCTATGGCATCAATATATATATATGTGGGTCGAAACTACCTTGAATAGGGGTTTCTCTTTTTATCCTGAAGTACGTGTGTGGGGAATCAGAAATTATATGTATAGGCATGATGGCTTTGGTCAGTGTGCATTCTCCCCACCACAGTTAGTTTTATTGTGTGAATTAGCATTATACCTCATCCACTCAAGCCATAGATTGGTATCTGAAAAAACGGTCTCCACAGCCATAGTGTCCTCGAATGTAGGGTTGGCAATTGCCACCATGTGCTTAAGAGTTTTAATGAGTGGTTTTAGAGGGTTAGTGATCATGTGTGTAGAGTCTACCCAGTCAGGTGATGTATGCATGTCTTGCAAATAGAAGGTCCCCAACTTGTTATATGAGCCACCCCCTCTCCAGTGTCTCCTGGGATGGGATGTTCTATGTTTAAGGTGAGTTTCATTGGGGTAGACCCTGTTGGCTTACATAAGGTCATTCTGTGTAATAGGGGTTTCCCATGTCTGTCCACCCTATCCAAGGCGTTTGTGGTCTGTAGCCCCATGGTCGGCCTATGTTCCAACCTGCTGCTTTCCAGGTACTACAGTGATGTCCCCAATGGTCACCTGTCACTCAAATGTATGGGTCCTTTCTATTGGGTATGTCTTTGTATATTGCTGAGTGTTGTGATTGTGGAAAAGTACAAGGAACAATATCACAGTAATCAAAGGTAAAAGTAGCTACGTGTGTTTGAAGAGTTATACCAGAATGTGTAAAGACGATTATCTTTGGTGATAGCAACTTGTTGGGCCTTTAATAGGCCTAGCAGCAGAAATAGACACAGGAAGCTCATAGTTTAGCGGGATCTGCTTCCTCTGGATCAGGAACTTTCTTACAGTGCCAAGTGTGTATCCAGGTATTCTTCCCTGCCAATTTTACCGAGGTAGATGTGGTCAATAGGACTTGGAATGGACCATCAAACCATGGCTCAAGAGTGTGCTTTCTCAGGAATTTCTTGACCATGACCCAGTCACCAGGAAGTAACTTATGTGTGCCTGTATTTGATTCTGGATCTGGAATAGAAGAAAACATCTGTGCATGGATTTTGGTCAAGGCATGAGAGAGTGCAGTTATATAATCTACCGTTGCATCTGACTGAATTTGAAGTTGTTGAGGAAAGTAACAGCCTAACCTGGGTGCTGTACCGAATAAAATCTCGTAGGGGGATAAGCTAAATCTCCCTCTTGGAGTGTACCTTACAGTAAATAGTGCTATGGGAAGACTTTCCGGCCAGGGTAAGTTAGTTTCTTGGGCCATCTTAAGCATTCTGGCTTTCAAGGTGCCATTCATTGCATTCTACCTTACCACTACTCTGTGGGTGATAGGGTGTGTGGAATGCAAGGGTCACCCCCAGTGCTGCCCAGATTTCCTTGGTTAGCAACGCGGTGAAGGATGTTCTCTGGTCACTTTCAATCACCTCAGGAACTCCATATCTGCATATGATTTCGGTAAGTAGGCGCTTCGCTGTGGTCTTAGCAGTGAGATTAGTGACAGGAAAAGCTTCTGGCCATCCTGAAAACATATCCACTATGACCAGTGCATATTCATACCGGCCACTTTTTGGCATTTGGATATGATCAATTTGGATCCTTTGGAAAGGGTACGGTGGCTTGGCCAAATGGTTAGGTGCAGCTTTAATTATTTTTCTCGGATTACATCTGGCGCAGATAGTGCAGGATCTGCAGTAATTTCTTGTCAAAGTAGTGATTCCGGGTGCCTCAAAATATTTATCAATCAGGGAGTTCGTGAGGTGCTTGGATAAATGGGCTGGTCCATGGGCCCACTGAACGACAGCTGGGTGCATATTCTTGGGTAGACAGAATTTGAGGTTGATTGTGTACACTTCATTCTGGAGGGTTGCCCCTTTATCTTTCCAACTTTGTTTTTCCTGAGGGGTGGCAGCAGCCTGTTGTTCTCTCAGGAGCTTGAGGTCGGTAGGTAGGGTTTGATTAGTGTAAATAGGAGTCTGTTCAACGGGCACTCTTCTGTCTACTTCCCTACACTGGCGTGCTGCATTTTTAGCAGAATAATTCTTCTTCTGAATTCTATCTCCCGTGGGCCTTTACCTTCAATATGGCCACCTCTTCAGGGAGCAGTAAGGCATCCATTAATTCGTGGGCCTTTACCTTCAATATGGCCACCTCTTCAGGGAGCAGTAAGGCATCCATTAATTCGTTGATAGCTGCGCCATGTTTCACCGGAGTACCTGCTGCTGTAAGAAACCCCCTTGTTTTCCAGATTAAGCCAAAATCATGCGCTACGAGTCTGTATAGATATTAACACGCTTCCCTTCAGACATCTTACATGCTGCTGTAAGGGCTATTAGTTCGGCTTCTTGTGCTGACTTAGATGATGGAAGTGAAGATGCTTGGAGTACCCGAACTTCTGTGGTGACAGCGTATCTGGTATGATATTGTCCCTGTATGTTGGCAAATCTAGAACCATCCACAAACAGGGTGAAGTCAGGATCTGGCAGAGCAGCCTCGTGCACCGTTGGGAGATGGGTTGTCTCCATTTTCATCTGTTCAAAACAGTCATGAGGGGCATTCGGATCCTGTTTTGTAGGAGGGATGTCTTCACATATATCTGTATGATATCGAGGGTAACCGACTGTTTTGCAATTTATGGTCCTTTTAGTGACCCCCGTCAATGTGAGCTGTTCTTGAGTTTCGGTACTCCATGTTATGGCCATTGGGCCGAGTTTTTTCCGTGAGAGATTTGGAGATTTGGTGAAAGAGATATGAGTAACTGCCACCTCCCAGTGTTGGTATAAATGTGATACCTCCACGGGCAGGTAGACCAAGATAACAGTATTTCCTCTGGAGTCACAGAACAGGTCTGTCAGGGTGATGTGTATTTCCACCAGGCTAAATAATTCTTCTTCATAGTATGGGTCAGGACCTGGGGTATTCCTGAACCACAGGGTGCAATGTAAGTAGCCCTGGGGTTGTTCATCATGTGGAACCATGGGCTTTTTCACTTGAAGGTCCATATGAACATCAGGATTTATGTCCAGACTGTACCAGTATTGTGGTACTCCCCCCCTTGGGAAGTGGCAGAAGAGTGGCCGGGTTCAAAGAGTAACATCTTTGTAGAGTGATGTTATCAGTCAAGAGGAGGGAGGTTTGAAGGCGGAGGTGTCTCTGGGAGGAGAGATGTTTCGGTTGGACCTGATTCAGGATGGCCGTGATGTCATGGGGAGCAAGGATAGTGAGTTTATGTCCGAGAACAAAGTCATTAGTTTTGTCCAGCAGGGCACTGGCAGCAAACACAGCACGTAAACAAGAAGGAACGCCTCGAGCGTGCATGAAAAATACACAATCACATGGTTCCCGTCAACGCACTATTGGTTAAGGCCCATCCTTTCAGAGACAAAAAGTTTGAATGGTTGCTGATAGTTAGGTAGGCCCAAAGCTGGGGCAGAGGAGATGGCCCTTTGAAGGGCATAGTAGCAGGAGCGTGCTGTTAAAGACAATGAAAATGGTTCAGTCTTCAAGGCATCATAGAGAGGTTGCATGAGCTGAGAAGCCTCAGGGATCCAAGACCTGCAGTATGTGATGAGGCCCAAGAAGGCATGAAGAGCTTGGTAAGTAGATGGGAGAGAGAGATTGGTAATAGCAAGTACTCTGTTCTTTGTTAGGTGACGGGTGCCATGGGAAAGGCAATGTCCCAAGAAGACCACAGAGGGCCGGTACCACTGAAGTTTCGTTCTGGAGGCTTTACATCCTTCTTCAGCGAGGAAACAAAGTAGATAATTGGAATTTTGTTCAGCAGTTGGAAGATCATCCGCACAGAGGAGTAGATCATCCATATACTGGAGCAGGACCACGTCGAGGGTGCTTTTCCTATTCGTCTGCTAGCAGCTATTCGTGAGGTTCCAGTTCGGGAGTTTGGAGTGCTATTTTGTGTGCTGTTCGGGAGTTTGGAGAATTCCCTTACATGCGGTTCGGGAGTTTGGTGCTCTGCAGTAGCTGTGCCTGTGTCTCTGGAAGGGGAAGATCTCCTAAACTGCGGTTTAACCCTTTTATGCCCTGGGTGCCGTAACAAGCAGTGTCTCGGTTGGTGACATCATTAACAGCGCGGAGGTCTTGAACCATACGGTATTGGTCAGGTTGGCCTTTTTCAGTCTTCTTCTTTACTGGAAATAGAGAGGTATTACATTCTGACACACACTTTACCAGAGCGCCTTTTGCCAACAGACTTTTAACTTGTTTGGAGATGGCAAAGGCTTGTGCAGGCTTCAATGGGTACTGTGGTCTTCGTGGTGGATTAGCTCCCTTTACTAGCGTGACAACCACGGGTTGGACTCTTAGACGTCCAATGTCATCTGGGCCTGTAGACCAAAGTTTGGTAGGGACCCTATCCAGGGCACTGGGGGCATCTGGGACCCTTACCTCCTCAGAGGGGGAAGTCATGTGTAACAGTAGAGGCAAAGCGCAAAGAACAGAAGTATCTTTGCGAGAACGGGGATGTTAAGGAGATAGAAGCTTGAAGATGGGACAGAATATCAGCACCCAATAGGTTAATTGGACAAGTAGAAGAGACAACAAACCGTGAGAGAATGTCTGAACCCACCCGCAAGGACTTAGTTAATGGGTTGTTTCTAGGGATACCATCGACACCTACACAAAAGACATCTGTCTCGGATCGGTAAGATGAGTCAGGCAGGTCTTGTTCTCTGACACATTGTGGGCTGCACCTGTGTCAACTAAAAAGGTAGTAGGATGACCCTCTACGGGTAGGACTACTGTACCGAGAGGCCCCCCTTTTTCCCCTGAAGACACTGCAATGACAGGGGTGTTAGACGCAGGTTTGCCAGTTACCTATAGTAAGAGGTCTAGATGAGATTGATCAAGGCCAGTGTAGTGACATGTGGGTGCAGTGGAGCGACTGGGCTGCTGAGTCTGGCGTGTAGGGCGATGTTGTCTGGGTACAGGACGGTCATCTTGTTGATAATTATCTGTATCATAATTATCAGGGGAATTGTGAACATAGCTGCGGGGTGGAGGGTGATCGGCAGCAGAAGGTGGCTGACAGGCAGCTTGGGTATATTCCTGAGGAGGGTAATACGAAGTATGTGCCTGTGGAGGGTAACCTGGCTGGAGGCAACCATGGTTGATTGCAGGGGCATTGGGGTACATAGGATAGTTGAACACAGGATTAGGTGGTCTAATGGTCGGCTGTTGTTGTCTAGGCACTCTGGGGTGTGGACAATCTTTCCTGAAATTACCTAATTGGTTACAATTAAAGCAAGCCCTGGTCTGAGGCCTAGGTGTGTGTGTATGGTGTTGTACCTGTGTAGCTGGCACGGGATACCCTGCGGGTGCTGGGGCGGGTCTGGTGGTAGGACTATAGAAGGAAAACAAAAGGGGAATACTTTTCCTTTGGGGTGGCTGTAGTGCAGATTCTAGGCCTTTAGCAACCAAAAGGAGAGTGTCTAGAGGAATAATCCTATATTCAGGGCGGGAGAGCATTAAGCCTTTCCTGATGGCTTCCTTAAGGCCCGCAACAAAGGCCGCTGATAACATTTGGGTATGCGCCTTATTGTATACACTGAATCCTAGATCAGAGAAGGTTTGAGTCAGTCGTGAATGGTACTTCTCCAAAGACTCAAGTTTATCTTGTATAATATCATTTATACAAGTGGCTTGGTCAGTCAGCTAGTTTATCCTGGGCCCAGGTCCGAAACTGTTCACAGAATGTTATACCCGACTGAAAATCCATATCAGTAGTGAGGAGAGCGTCATTAAAACTCCTTTCCATAATGGGCCAATAGGCATCCCCAGCTTTGATCTCACACAGACTATACAGCTCGCGACAGACAGCTGAGTATGTCTTGCGAATATGGGCAATCCTCCAAAAGAAGGGCATGGGGTGTTTCTCAGGGTCGGGAAGGGAGGTTACCAGGGTTTTAGCTTGGGATGAGTTGAAAGTAACATACATTGGGGGAGCCCCTTCCACAGTTGATAAGGTGTGGGTATGATTGGCCAGGGTGGCCTGTCTCTGGGAAACCCTTTGATTCGCAGGGCGGAATGGGATGAGCCCCTGCACGTTGTCATCTTTTGGGGGGAATCGGGAATGGGAGACCGTGGTAGCTTGCGGCATCTTGTGAATTTGGGACTTGAGCGGCTGGAGCACCGGAGTTGGGGGAACCAACAGCAATGGCCTGGGGAGTAACTAATTGAGAAGTAGTGGGATGAAAGCCTGATGCAGCAGGAGAGGCGCCTACAGCATGAGGTTGTTCCAATGCAACAGATTAATTCGACCCAACTATCATGATTGGGTAACTGGAAGCTGCCATGAGGAAGGTGGAGACAGGAACTGAACTGGGTGAAGAGGAAACGGTTGGAAGGGTGCTGGGAGGGGAAGTGATAGTCATAACTGGAGGTGACGGGGTCTGAGTAAGCTGAGGGAGATGAGCGGAGAGGGCGGAAATGAGTGATGAAAGATCAAGGGAGGGAGGGACTACAGGATTGGAGGCTGGAAGGGGAGGGGAAGCTGAAACTGGGACGGAAGGGGTGATGGGGAGAGGAGAGGGAGATGCAGGAACGGAGGGAGTGGCACAGGAAGATTGGTCGAAGGGGGATATGGCAGAGGGAGATGTGACAAGGGGAACAACGGGTGAAGGCTGGAGGGGAGCAGGAATAGAAGGAATGACAGGGAGAGGAAAAAGAGGGGTGACAGGGGAGGCAATAGGTTAAGGTGGAAGGGGGGCTGGAATAGAAGGAATGGCAGAGGGCTGATCTCAGAAGAAGTGATAGAGGAAAGTAGAAGAGGGACGGGATCAGAAGCGACAGGAGAAGGTGGAAGAGAGATGGGACCCGAGGGAAGTGGGAGAGGGGCTGGGATAATGGGAACGACGGTAGGAGGTGGGAACAATAGGAATGACAGAGGGAGGTGGGAATGGGGCGGGAGCAGTGGGAAAAACAGAGGGAGGTGGGAGAGGGATGGGATAGTAATAAGATCCGTCCGCCCCTTTAAGTTTCAGCTTAATATTCAGATATTTTGCAAAATCCACCATATCTCCTATAATTTTATTAGGAAACTTTTCCATATCCAGAGCCCCCAGGTTCAGAAGTCCTAGCCAACCTAAGATATTTAACTTTTGCCCTGGTACTGATTTCTGTTCAATTTTAATCCAAGATTTAGATATATCTTGGTCCAAATTTAACCATGTCATAAGTTGGGAAGCCCTATTTGCCTCATACATCTTAATCACATCGGGAAATGCTATTCCCCCTTTCCGGTAACTTCTACATAGGATTTCCGTCGCTATTCTGGGTGGTTTATCACACCATATATAGCTAGAAAATAAATTTTGAAAACGCTTTAGGGTGCCCCGTTCGATATTATATGGAATCATCCTAAAAAAGTATATAAGTTTTGGCATTAAGTACGATTTGATAATGTTAATTCTTCCTATCCAAGATGGTTCTAATCTCTTCATTTTATGTATCTGGGATTGTAGATCCCTATATAGATCATCAAAATTTATCCGAATTGTCTTTGAGGTATTAAATGTTATCTTTATACCTAGATATTCAATTTTATCTTTTACACATTCTATATGAAAATAGGAATGCAAAGTTTCCAACTGTACCTTAGTCAATAGATATGGAAGGACTTGAGATTTATTAATATTAACCTTATAGTTAGAGAATTTGCTGTATGTAGAGATATCTTCTAGCAACGGTGGAATTGATAGTAAGGGGTCAACAAGGGTAAGCAGGACATCATCTGCAAACAGAGATATCTTAATATGTTCCTCTTGAAAATCTATTCCTTTTATCTTATAATTCTGTCTTATCATCATAGCCAGTGGTTCGATTGTAAGGATATATAGGAGTGGAGCTAGCGGGCAACCCTGCCTAGTACCATTCCTAATATCAAAAGGATCAGAATCAAAATATGGGCTGCTAATTCTTGCCGAGGAATTCCTATATAAAGACAAGGTTTTATTTCTAAATGCTCCCTCCAGTCCGAAATGGCCCATGACAGAGTCCAAGAATCTCCAATTGACTCTGTCAAAGGCCTTCTCGGCATCCAGGGCGATGATAACAGCTTCCCCCCGTTGACCGCTCACTCTATTTATAACATTAAAAATCCTCCTAGTATTATCGGAGGTACTTCTTCCTTTCACAAATCCTGATTGATCCCAATTAATCAAATCTCCCATTACTTCTTTTAGACGATTGGCCAAAATAGCCGAGAATATTTTAATATCAACATTTATAAGTGATATTGGTCTATAATTAGCAATTATTAAATTATCCTTATCTGGCTTTGGAATCGGAATAATTGTTGCTAACATCATCTCTTTTGGGAATGGCGCATCACTAGATATTGACGAGAACATCTCTAAAAGAATTGGAGTTAATGTTTTCATATATGTTTTATAAAAAATAGCAGAGAATCCGTCTGGGCCAGGGGCCTTATTTGGTTTTAATTTCTCTATCGCTTCGTCAATTTCCAATTCTCTAAAGGGGGCATTAATATATTCTAGTTTCTCTAGACTTAACCTAGGAAGTCCAAGTTCCTTAAGAAATCTATCGATTTCTTCATTGCTTGCCTTAACCTCCTCTAAATTATATAGTGAGCTATAGAATGTTGCAAAGGCCTCTGCTATATCTTTAGGTAGATTTACAACCTTTCCTCCTTTAGTCATCAGTTTTTTTATAGATTTATCTCTATGTTGATTCTTTATTTTGTTAGAGAGATCCCTATTAATTTTATTATTATTATGATACCATCTTTGTTTAAGAAAGGATAGATTTTTGCCTATCTCCACATATATTTTATCCCTAATAACTAGCTTTATATTATTAATTTCATTTGTTAGTTCCCTGTTTATTGATATTTTATTTAGCCGTTCCAGTTTCGCTAATTTAATCCTCAGGACATGTAGTGATTCACCTTTCTTCCGTTTATTTTCGGAACCAAACTTTATTAGTAATCCTCTTATATAGCTTTTTAAGGTGCACCATACAATTGATGTTGCAACCTCTCCATTATAGTTAATTTCTAAGAAATTTTCTAATTCTCTTTTTATTTGGTCCTTGATATATTCATCTTTCAAAAGGCTTTTATTAAGCCTCCACTTAGTCCTTGGAATACTTCCTTCTTTCAACTTAATTCTCAAGGAAACTGGAGCATGATCCGAGATCACTATGGAACCAATTGTGGATTTTATAATATTAATTAAGACACTTTCTTTCACAAAAAACATATCAATACGAGAATAGGTTTGGTGTACATGCGAAAAAAATGTGTAATCTCTTTCCTGAGGATTCAAGGTTCGCCAGCAGTCAAACATGGAATTTTTGGCTAAAAAATCGGATAAACCTGATGATCCTATATTACAGGTACTATCATTCCCAGAATATTTATGACTTCTATCTTTAGTTAAATTAACAACGCTATTAAAATCTCCTCCCATTATAATATTACCACAGGCGACTTCATCTACAATATCCATAATTTGATCTAGGAGAGCTGATGGATTATAGTTCGGGGCATATATATTTACAAAGGTAAATGTGAGACCATTGATTTTTATAATTAAAACCTGATATCTACCATTTTTATCAGTTATTGAGTGAATAACTTCAAGACTAAATCGATTGGAAATAATGATAGCCGTTCCCCTTTTTTTCTTGTTACCTTCTAAATTTGCCGCATAAACTGTAGGGAATTTTTTATATTTCCATAGTCTATCGGGAGTATCAATCCAATGAGTCTCCTGGATAAAAGCTACATCTATTGAGTTTTCAATTAAAAATTTGTATACAGCTCCCCTTTTTTGAGGTGAGTTCATACCCTGGACATTCCAAGTAATTATTTTAAGGGACATCCCTGATCCAAGAGTCCCCCTCCCATCCCAAACCGAGTCTCAAAAATAAATAAATAAATAAATAAATAAAGGTTGTGAACAAATAAACCATTAAGGGGGGAGTTCCTCCCGCCTTTAATAATCCAAGAGAAATTCATTCCCATGTAACTCTTGGACTAGCCTGCCTTAATGTGCAGGAAAATATGGTTCCATAGAAGAATATAGGAGACATTAAGCCATAGACATATTTTAAGCTTTAGCCAGCATTTTCTCACCCCCAAGACGTTTGCTAGTTCTTATCAATACAACATTTATATATAGGCTATGATTACTTTTCCTTTTCACTCTAACTCCTTCCTCTCCATCCCTAGCCTTTTCTATGTATATACATATATCAATATGAACTAAACAGATTTAAAAATAAAATTATTAGTTCTAGTTATTGATCTTATGATAATAAACATTTAGGCATATGATCATGGGTATCAGATCACTCTATTATCATATCAATGATCCATGCCCATTATTATTGACCAGTCAAAGTAAGATACCTTAATATATAATAAAAAAATGTACATATATATATACACAGGACATCCAATTACTAGCTTGTACAACTTCAACCTCTTCCCCCTTCTCTTCCCCGCTTCCCTCTCCTCCTCCCCCCTCCCTTTCCCCCCTCCCTTTACTTTCCCTTGTGCAATTAGTGTTATTGTTTATTAATATAGTGATCCTATTTTGAGAGGGTTATTCTTAACCCCAATTTTCATAAGTGTGTAAATTATTTCGTTCATTTCCTTATATATTACCTATCTTAGTGACTTTTCTTTGTACATTAAGTGTTGTCAATTATTGTTATAGTGATCAAATATTAGAGAGGTAATTGTTAACCCCAATTCACATAGGTAGATTAGTTATTTCACTCATATCATTATATCCATTACATTATAAATATTGGTATATATCTCTAATGTTTAGGATTTATACCATAATTAATTTTAGTGTTTCGTTATAAAATTTAGTTACTTATCAAATATTAAGTCCTTATATTATAAAAATATCCCTCTAATAATACCTAATACCTAATAATTCTTCATCCCTCCCTTCCATCTCACCTCTGTCCTCCTTTACGAAAGAAAAGAGGGGAGAGAAGGGGAGAGAAAAAAAAAAAAAAATGAAAAGAAAAGAAAAAAAAAAGGGGGGGGGAGAGGGAGAGGGAAGGGAACGGGGGATAGGAGGAAGTCAACATTAAACTCTATTGTTCTATATTAACTTCCATGTCAATATAAACTGTTGTGCTTCTTCTACATTCTTTATGGAGAATTGTTGATCTTGATAGTATACTTGGAGAGCCGTTGGAAAGTTCCATTTATATTTGATCCCATGAGTTCTTAAGATGGCAGTCTGAGTAGCAAATTTCTTCCTTGATTGACGAGTCATCATAGATAAATCCGAATATAATTTTATATCCTTGAGTCCGGGATCATCAAATCCTTTATTCTGCATAGCTTGCATAATCCTATTCTTCACCTGGTTATTGGAGAAACATACAATTGTGTCTCTGGGTACATTAGAGGACAGATGTTTTGGTTATCTATGGAATCTCTCAAATGGTAGATCTCCTAAAGGGCAGTCAGGAGTGAGTTTTTGGAAGAGGGTTTTTAAATATTGTTCCAATTGATCAAATTTAATATTTTCTGAAATCCCTCTTACTTTGATGTTATTCCTCCTTGAACGGTCTTCTAAATCACCCATTTTTATTTCTATGGTTGAAATTTTCCCCTCCAGATAGTTACATTTCCTCGTCAGTTCCTCATTGTTAATTTGTAATTGCCTGAGAGTGTCTGCTTGTATTTGGAGATTTAAAGATAAGTTTGCAATCTCTTCTTTTAATATTCTGGAATTATCTTCTGCGTCTTGTTTCAATTTAGTATATAGATTTTCCAATGCATCATTCAATATTTGTAAAGTTACCTCCTGTGGGGGTATTTGGATTTGTTCTTGAGCTAAAGATATAGATTCCCTTCGTTCTCCATGAGAAAATCTACTCAAGGCATTTCTTTCTTGAAGTTTAGGTGAATAGAAAATATTAGCACCTTTAGGCTTATCTATAGCTGTATTGCTATTTTTCTCCTTTTCTTTTTCTTTTTTGGGAGGCATACTGTTTTATAATCTGTAGATGTTAATTAGATCAAAACTGTATATCAGTGTTTAGTTGAAATATGAATTTTCTGTAATTGGTTGATATTTAGATGTCACAAGTTGAAGTACAGATTTACCATTGACTAGCTGATATATAAATGTCACATATCCAAAAAAAAAACAAAAAAAAAAAACAGAATTTGGCATTCTATTATTTATGCACAGATTTCCACCAAAAAAAAAAAAAAAAGAAGTCCTTTATCTCTAATGATCTTCAGTGGTTTTCTAGAAGCAGTCGTTATGGGTGTCACATATCAATTGCCAATTATAGATTTCATATATACATAATATTGGTTACACTGGCCTTCTCCAGCTTTCTAGCTTGGCACAATGTTATTAACTCGGTATCAGTTTCTATTCCTGTTATAGCAATGATCCAGCAGTTTATTTATTTATTTGTTTAAGCACAGATTATCGCCATTCGTTTTATCTTCACCATTCATCCAGGAACGGTCGTTAAGGATGCCATTTAACTAGTTATCCCAGGCCAGTCTTCCATCCTTCCAGCTTTATTTTTATATCGTCAAGTTAATCTTCTAATTTGGGTTGACAATTAGCAATCATTTATTAACTGAATATCAATTCCAGATTTAGCAATATTTAGCAATAACCCAGCAATAATCCAGCAGGTCATTTATTTTAAACGCCAAACAGTTTAATCTTCTGACTTGGCTTAACATTTAGCAATTATTTATTGACTCAGTACCAATTCCCAATTTAGCAATATTTAGCCAAATTGCAGCAATGTTCCAACAAGTCATTTGTTTAAACGCCAAACCATTCTCGTTTTCCGATTATCCTTAAATTCCATGCATATATATAGTATTAGCAGCCACCCATTGCCACCAATTGCATCAGCTACATTAATTGCATTAATTGCATCACGCCCAATTTTAGGATTTTAGAATCTGGAACTTAGAAATCTGGCTTTAAAAAAAAATCAATTCTCAGTTCAGAGACTAAGTTTGTAAAAAAAAAAAAAAAACATTCAGTGGGTGAATTTGTTGAAAAGCAATAAAGAAAATATAGGAGAGTTTGTTCTGTCTTTATCTTCCTGCCAAAGCCGTCATAATCTTTATATTAATCATATATCAGCTTAGTATCTTTGGCCTAAATAGTTTGTCTAGCATCAAATTTGGCAAGAAGTTCAGCAGGACTTTGGAAGGAAGGAGTAGCCCCTTTAGTTTACCAGTCGTCTGGAGGTGGTCAATATGCTAGCTACCGCAGCCATACGAGCGTCTCGTCATTCCTCCCTGGAACGCGTACGTGCGTGCATGCGTGCGTGCAGGTCACGTCATCACGTCCCCAGGATGAGGAGGTCCATTCCATTGCTTAATACACCTATAGATATACTTCAATATGCTATGTCAGATATAAATATTAAAACTTGGATTCATCTTGGCATTAAAAAAATTGGAAATCTATATGAAGGATCTAAATTGGTGACATATACACAATTACAACTAAAATACAAATTTTTACCTAGGGAAATATTCCAATACCTAAGGATCAAGAATTTCCTCTTAACTAAAATATTGATTAAAGATCACTATCTTGAACCCTATATTATATGCAGTCAAAAAAAAGGAGGAATCTCTAGATTTAATAAACTGTTTGATACATTAGATAATGTTGATGTGTCTCCATTTGGTAAGTGGGAGAGGGATATGGGGAAATCCCTCCCACTTAAAGAATGGACAAATGCTACAATGTTAGTAAAACAAAGTATACATAATATATCCTTACTTGAAACGCACTTGAAGATTATCTATAGGTGGTATATGGTCCCGGTTAGACTTCATAAAATATCTCCATCCTATTCAAAGGAATGCTGGAGATGTAAAAGAGAAGAGGGCACTATGCTACATATATGGTGGGCCTGTTCGGGCCTGAATAACATCAAAACTCAAATGCTAGACTTAATGAAAACTATCTTTAAGGAGGTAGCAATTAGCCCTGAAATGTTTCTGTTCAATATGGACTATAAAACAAATGATAAACAACAAAAATACATTATGACGCATATATTTTTGGCAATAAAAATTAATATCGCTAGAGCATGGAAATCTCCTAACCCACCACTTTGGCAAGAAATAATGGAGCAAATAAGGTTTCAATATAAGATGGAATCTCTAACTAAGGGGCTGAAAGAGCTTTGGACACCCTGGACCTCCAAATTCCCTACATAATATATCATAACGAGTTGTCTGACACCCACCCCTCACCGAGTCTCATATAAATGTGTTTTTTTTTTTGGTTTTTTTTGTATGTTTTGTTGCTGTGAACAATAAGTAATGTTAATGCTATAATGTTTCAGAAGATTAAATAACTATATATCATTGTAGTAATACTAAGGAAGTAATATTGATATTTATAAAATCAATATAATAACTGTCTATTTGACTATGTATAAAGGAAAAGGAAAACATTGATAAATAAAATAAATAATAAAAAAAGATCCGTCCGCCCCGAGGACGGGGTACAGAGAGGTGGGGACAGAGGAGCCTACGCCAATTGGAGGTGATGACTGGATAGTGGCTGGGGAGGCGGAGTCAGATTCTTTCACATTGTGTTGGGCGCCATCATAGGGCGGTGGCTGGGGAACATCAAGAGATGAATCATCATTACAAACATTTCTATGATATACATAAATCAATTGTCCTCCAAAATCTAGTTCTTCCTCTAACCAACCCTCCCGCTTGAGTCCTCTTGCCACCCAATACCAAGCCGTGGAGGCTTTCGTTAACCCATTATCCAACAATAAGCCCTCTTTGTCAATAAGCAATTTCCTCCAAAATTCCAGCTGTAATCTACCACTGGGTGACATTTGGAAGCCACAAATCGTTTCTATTCTCTTTATTTTTAACATAGCCTCTTCTCCTGCTCTCTCCTTAAGTATGTCACAAGCTAAGTACTCTTTGGAGGGTCTGGCGTGTTCTTGTCCCATTTTTACCAAACAAGGCTTCCCACGTAAGATGGACAGAGAGAGAGAGAGGAAAAAGAAGGAATGTCTACAGTGCTCGACTGCACGAGGAATTGATTTTCGTGCGTCTTCCCTAAACGTAGACTAGTCACGGGATCCACCCACCCGAGATGGTGGCTACGGATCTGAGCAGGCGAGCGTGGGTGACTAACACAGCTCTGGGTAAAAAGTACAGAAGAGGTAGAGAATGAAGGAAAAGGTGAACGTGCAGAGACTAATCAGAAGACATTTACAAGAGTCACAGATATAGAGATGTGCACATAATTCGGAATCAAGGATGAGCCACACAACACATACACACACACCGAGGGTACCCACACTATGGCTACAATTAAATAAAAACCCTAATATAATGAAGAACAATATAACAACGAGCATAGTAACAACTAAACAGTAAATAAAACCCTGTTCTGCTCTGAACAGTACGACAAAATTCCCAGCCTTTCTCTAGGCGGTTACCAGGCCTTCACCGGGCGGATGCGTTCCGTGCCCGCTAGGCAGTCAAGCTACAATAAACTGGCACTGCAGGCTCCATGAACGGCCGTAGCTTGGTTGGGGTCTCACCGTCTCCTTCCCACCCTAGGACTCCAACCTCTGCATCCAGGAGCATGTGGAAAGGATCTCTCCTCCAAGAGAGTATAGCTGGGGCTCTCCTCCAGAGTATAGATGTATAGCTGAAGAGACACACAGTTAAACACTCCCATTCATTAATGTAAAACTGCAAAGAAATAAGGGATATTTGTTATTTTTATTTTAAATACATTTTTTAAAAGCTTAATGTTCCCCCCACCCTTCTTCTTACCTGAGTAAAGGGGGGGAGGACACCGCCAGCCCTGGTGGCCTCTAGCTGCAGGCTATCTTCACTTCTCCCGCGAGGTGAGTGCAATGTCAGAGCATTGCCAGGTCAGCATGTTCACAGGAGGATCACTCTGCCTCCCAGGTCGTATCTCCCTCTCCCTTCCGGCCCGATCTCCCTTTGATTTTCTTACCCGCCCGAGAGGTGCAATGCTGTGGGGCCCTGGCAAGTTCCCAGCATGCCCATAGGAAAAGATAGCCCTGATCAGTACACTTGGAAAAATGTATTTGTGAGGTGTGAAAAATAAAATTAAATGTAGAAATCCACACATCTTTATCCTGCAACTGGGCACCTCCATCGTAGCTAGGCATACCATCATTTTTAGATTTGAAACTGCACCAATTGGAGTATCACGAGGCGGTGCACCAGGTGGGGTAGGTATGGGTTGTAAGACCCCTGTTGGGGAAACAGATACACAATCACACTGACACATGTACACATACACACTGAGATACACACTGACACAGATATACATACACACAGGATACACACTCATACTGACACAGATACATATACACGCTGACACATGCAAATACACACATACTGACGCAGATACACATACACAATGACACATGCAGATACATGTACACACTGACACACACATACACAGATACACATAATGACAGATACACACTGTAGTGGAGAGCTAGTATTTCATAGCCTACCTCCACTTGTAGATCCCAGTGAGGCTCAGGAACAAGTAATTATAAATCCATAGGCAAAGTATCCAGCAGACAATACAATACAGCAGTATCCCAACAGCACTCCCAATAACTGGACGACACACAGTATCAGGAGCAGAACTAAAGATTTATTCACACAGTGGCCTTATAAAGCATGCTCCCATGCAAGGGAGGGATTTCCATTCATTAGTACAGTAGCCAATCCTGTTCTGGTAACCTCCCACACATCTCCTCCCCTCAGTCTGCATCATAATCCCCTTATCCAGGACACCAATTCCCCCCGTTTCTGGATGTACCCCATAACCGAGGGGCTTTAAATGATACATCCCCTGGTAGCCCTGATCTGGGTGAACAACATATCCAAAAATCACCCAGATCAGACCAGGGGTTCTGGAAATTTATGGAGGGAATAAAAAGACCGGTGCTGGAGAGAATAGCCGAATTGGGTTCCATGCGGGCTAGAGTTCACAATTGGGCTAGAGTTCACTCTCACGAGATCTGAGTATTGCCATGGCATTGCCGTGCTGGCAAGAGCCCCCGGGGTCCTCTCCTGCCTCCCTCCCTGCCTTTGATCTCCCTCTGTCAGGGCTCCCTCCCTCCAATCAGAATTAAGCAAAGGATTTATATACTTACCTTTCCTGTCTCTCAGTGCCCTGTTGTGGTCTTGTGATACCTGTAGTGCAGTTTGCTCGTGTTTCTCTCTGGTTACGATTATATGGCTTGTTATTCTGATTCTCCTGTATTCTCCATTCCTTTGACCTCGGCTTGTTTCTTGTTCTCCTGTTTTCTGGCTCCCTTTACTTGGCTTGTCTCCTGACTATTCTTAGTGTGCTTTAACCCGGCCACTCTAAGGACCTGTATAGCACCCTTCCTCTCTGTGACCTGTTAGCGTGTTAGGTTCCCGAATCGTGACATTACAACAGGGCCACGATGGAACCTGCTGACATTCCACAGCTGTTAGTGAATCAGGAGGCTAGAATGGATGGTTTAGACCACTGTATGGATCAGTTTGCCCAGGCTTTACAAACCATACTGGCTCGTACTGCCCACTTGCAACCTGCCGTTCAAGAAGCTATTACTGCTGTGCCAGAACCCATTCCCGATCCAGTACCCGTTCCTGCTCACGTGGTTCACATGACGCCGCTATAGCGGTGATCCAGCATTGTGTCGTGGTTTCCTTAACCAAATTGATATTCATTTGGTGATGAATCCTCGTTCCTACCCCACTGCTTTCTTAATTAACCACTTGGGGAAAGCTTTAGCATGGGCTAATCCCATGTGGGAGAATACGTCCCCAATGTCCTTTGCAGAATTTTTGACAGCTTTCAAACGCACATTTGATCAACCCGGTAGGGTTGCTTCTGCTGGCAAAGCTCTGCTTAGGGTCCGACAAGGTAATAGATCAGTAGCGGATTATACTATTGAATTCCGCACTCTAGCAGCTGAAGTGGTTTGGAATAACGACGCCCTCGTAACAGCCTTTCAGGAGGGTTTGGCCGCTTACATACTAGATGAAATAGCATCCAGGGAATTGCCTGTTCTTCTGAATGATGTAATAGATTATACCATTCTTATTGACAACCGTATTAGAGAGAGGCGTAGTCAAAGAAGGATGAATACACAGGGGCCACCTGCTTTACCCAGTACTGCATTACTAGCATTACCTCCCCCTAATTAACCATCTCACGAACCCATGCAATTGGGTGCTATAGGGTTAACTGAAGCTGAAAGAGCGTATCACAGAAGGGAGGGGTTATGCCTTTATTGTGGAAAGAGGGGCATCTCTGAAGAAACTGTCCTAATTTGCAAGGAAACTTCAGCACCTAAGGACTAGAGAGGGGTCGGCCTCGGGTGTTATGACTTTTTCCCCTCATGTGTCCATCTCCAGACCGTTTATTACGGTTACTCTTTAGGTCAATCAAACCACTATAACAACCAAAGCTTTGATCGATTCAGGTGCTGCAGACAACCTTATGGATGAGAACTTTGCTAAAACCACATCCTTGACTCTGATCCAAAAGACCACACCCTTGGCCGTTGAGGCCATAGATGGTAGACCACTTGAAAAACCTCTGGTGACCCGTGAAACCCAAGAAATGGTTATGACTGTGGGTCCCTTGCATAGGGAAAGGTTAACCTTCCAAATAATTGACTCCCCTACAGCTTCCATCGTTCTGGGTTTTCCCTGGTTAGTTAAACACAACCCAGTACTTGATTGGGGTTGTTTAGATATACTCTACTGGGGGGAATCTTGTCAACGAGACTGTATGGCCCATATACGTTCTGTTTGTTTACTCAATGTGCCCACAGCTAAACCACTTTCTGTTTCTATCCGTTCTGTGTATACAGACCTCGCATTGGTTTTTGAAAAAAGGGAGGCTGATAAGCTACCTCCACACATTATGACTGTGCCATAGACCTGTTACCAGGTACTATGCCCCCTAGGGGTAAGGTCTACCCGCTTTCTGAGAAAGAAAATCAGGTCATGGAGGAGTACATACGGGAATCCTTACGTAAAGGTTTTATCAGAAGGTCCTCCTCTCCTGCTGGTGCTGGTTTCTTTTTCGTTGCCAAGAAAGAGGGCGATTTGAGGCCATGTATAGACTACAGGGGTCTGAACAATATAACGGTTAAAAATGCTTATCCTATCCCTCTCATCACTGAGTTGTTTGATCGTGTTAAAGGTTCTAAATATACTAAACTAGACCTCAGGGGGGCTTATAACCTGGTTCGTATAAAAGAGAATGATGAATGGAAAACAGCGTTCAATACACGCAGTGGGCATTATGAGTATCTAGTCTTTCTTTTTGGACTGTGTAATGCTCCTGCTGTGTTTCAGGACCTCATAAATGATGTCCTTAGAGATCTACTGCATATCTGTGCCGTAGTCTACCTTGATGACATACTTGTATATTTTCCTGATTTGAAGTCACACCATACTCATGTGAGGATGGTGCTTAAGAGATTGTTGCAGAACGGTCTTTATTGTAAGTTAGAGAAATGTTTCTTTGACCAAAAATTTGTATAATTCCTAGGGTATGTCATTTCTGAACAGGGATTCAGCATGGATCCTTCTAAATTCGAAGCCATACTGTCTTGGCCTCTTCCCCAAGGACTTAAGGCAATACAGCGGTTTGTAGGGTTTGCCAATTAATATCTGAAGTTTATTAAAAACTTTTCATCAATTATTTCTCCAATCACGAAACTGACTAAAAAAGGTTTGCACTCCATTATTTGGACTCTTGAAGCCGTCAAGACTCTCAAAAAGGCATTTGCCACTGCCCCTGTGCTACACCATCCTGATCCTTCCTTCCCTTTGTTATGGAAGTAGACGCTTCGGAATCAGGTGTAGGAGCAGTGTTATCACAGAGACAATCGTATGCCGAACTGTCTGAATCGGAAAAGAATTACGTCGGGAACAGGGAACTATTGGCTATTGTGATGGCTTCTAGAGAATGGAGGTACTTATTAGAGGGAGCTAGACACAAAATCCTGGTTATAACTGATCATAAGAATCTCTCCTATATAGCAGATGCTAAAAGGTTGTCCTCTCGTCAGGCTAGATGGTCTTTATTTCTTTCACGCTTTCAGTACATTATCACATATAGGCCTGGATACCGTAATGTCAAGGCTGGTGCTATCTCCTGACAGTACGAACCTTTGTAGTCGATTGCCGCCGCTCCTGAACCCATCGTGCCTACATCTAAGATAATAGATGCTACCCGTTTGGTTATTTCGTCTCTTTTCCTTGATGGTATCAAGACATACCAATCCCAAGCACCCTCTGAGACACCTGTTGGTAGATTATACGTGAAAGAGAAAGATAGAAAGAAGTTATTAGCTTTATTTCACACCACCAAAACTGCTGGTCATCCAGGGGTTAACAAAATATACAAGGGTCTCCTTCAACAGTTTTGGTGGCCCTCACTTAAACAAGACGTGGTAGATTATGTGCAGGCTTGCCGTGTTTGCGCACTGTGTAAGTCCCCTAATGTTAAACCCCCGGGACTCCTAATGCCTCTATCTGTACCCAAGAAACCATGGACCCACTTATCCATGGACTTTATTGTGGATCTTCCTTCATCCGATGGACAGAGAGTAATTTTGACTGTGACTGATAGGTTCTCTAAAATAGCACACTTTATTCCACTTAAATTACCTTCTGCGGTTCAGTTGGCTCAGGTATTTGCCAAAGAGGTGTTCCGCTTGCATTTTATACCACAGGATATCGTATCCGACAGGGGTCCTCAATTTGTCTCTCGGTTTTGGAGGGGCTTTTGTGCTGAGATAGGGATCTCCTTGTCATTTATTTCCTCCTATCATCCACAATCTAATGGAGCTGCCGAATGGGCAAATCAATCTGTGATTTACACTGCTTCATGAATGCACACCAGGACAACTGGTCTCATCTCCTTCCCTGGGCTGAATTCGCCAGGAATACCGTGACTCATTAGTCCACTGGCTTAAGTCCTTTTATGGTAGCTTATGGGTTCCAATCCTCTATGTTCTCCGACAAGGGAATGCCCGCTTTGGAAGAGCACCTCACCTCCTTACGGAAGATGTGGGATCAGGTCCATGCTACTCTCTCTCATGCGGCTGCTACTCAGAAGAGATTTGCTAATCGTCGTAGGTGTGCGGCTCCTTCTTATGCCCCGGGTGATAGGGTTTGGTTGTCCTCTAAGAATCTCTGCCTCAGGGTTCCCTCGATTAAATTCTCACCCAGGTTCATTGGCCCCTATAAGGTATTGCGTAAGGTAAATCCCGTGTCCTACTCCCTGGCCTTGCCTCCTTCCATGCGTATACCTAACACTTTTCACACCTCCCTTTTGAAGCCCTTGCTCTGTAATCGGTTCTCTAGACCTCTCAGGCATCCCGATTCCCTCCTTCGGTCTCCAGTGACGTGTACGAAGTAGCTGCTCTCCTTGATTCTCGTTTCCCTCGAGGTCGGTTGCAGTATCTGGTGGATTGGAAGGGTTATGGCCCTGAGGAGCGGTCTTGGGTTTCTGTCTCTGATTTAAACGTGCCCTCTTTGATCCGCTCCTTTCATGCGCGGTTTCCTTTGAAGCCCCTCGGCTTCCCGCCCACCGGGCGGTCCTCGAGGGGGGGTTATATCAGGGCTCCACGGGCGGCTGTGAGGGGAGGCTGCAATCCACAGCACTCACCCTCAATCCTTCGCCTACCTGTCGGCGAGTGGCGTCCTCACTGCTGTATGCGCCACTCGCGTCGTCCTCCTCGCCTCCCAGCGGCAGCATGTATAACGCTGCCCGCTGGGAGCCCGCGCATTAATGCGAACGCCGGGGTCGGTCACGTGACCCGACGTTAAAGCCACAGTACCATAATCACAGTGGGAGGTGTAGATATCTCCCACGTGTGATTGTTAATTCTGATTGGAAGTTATCCAATCAGAATTAAGCAAAGGATTTATATACTTACCTTTCCTGTCTCTCAGTGCCCTGTTGTGGTCTTGTGATACCTGTAGTGCAGTTTGCTCGTGTTTCTGTCTGGTTACTGATATTTTGGCTTGGTATTCCGATTCTCCTGTATTCTCCATTCCTTTGACCTCGGCTTGTTTCCCGTTCTCTTGTTTTCTGGCTCCCTTTACTTGGCTTGTCTCCTGACTATTCATAGTGTGCTTTAACCCGGCCACTCTAAGGACCGTTATAGCACCCTTCCTCTCTGTGACCTGTTAGCGTGTTAGGTTCCCGAATCATGACACCCTCACCGGCCCATGGATGCACACAGCGCGGATGCGGGGATTAGGGTGTGCTCCCTGTGCGCACGCCTATGCACACATACACATACTCACTGCACACAGATACACACACATTGACACAGATATACATACACACATAATGACAAAGATACACATATACTGACACAGATACTTAAACACACTGATACCCACACATATACATACTCAATGCACACAGATATACACACACACTGACAGAGATACACATACACACACATACTGACACAGAAAAACATACACACTATAGTGGGACGACTTCCTAGTATCTTGTTCTCAGGCAGAGACGACACTCAGCCCTGGGAGCTCTTAGCAGACATAGAGGTTAAATCATCCTTCCCTCCAGTAAAAGGACGACACACAGTTTAGAGGTTTAAACACTGGCATCTCACCAGGCTGATTCACCCTCTTTATTGAATACTGACTTCTTTCCTGCACAGACCCCCGCAGGGGGTCTCCATTCTACACAATACACTTCCCTTAGTCCCAGGCAGGAGGGGGCTGGGTTACAGATAGCCATCTCCCGCCTTAGGAGATACCAAGCAGTACACAGGGATACACTTTACATCACTGTTACAGAGATTCCCTCTGTCAGATATATACAGTTACTTTTGTTTCACTTTGCTACTTTGTTTCATATGAACGTGTAACGGACCATTTTGCTCACCAGAGGTTAAAAACCGTTTAGGCGATATTCCCCTTTCCAGATACACCGACAGCTACTGTAAGCACCGATCTCCCGAACTGGAAACACATGAACACTGGAAATATCCGAACAGGAAAACCATTCGAAAGGGTTACACTCCTAGCAGTCAGCATACAATCCAATTCCCCCAATAACGAGACGACACTTCGTTTGAGGGTCAAACAGAATCTGACTGTACTGGCACATACAGCCTCTTTTATTCCCAATCCACAAATTTAGTACTGCCCACAGGTTTTTACAGAACAACCAATCAATCTGTACAATACACACAGACACTCCCACATAAAATCCTCCCCTCTGCCTGTGATATGATTACTGAACACAATGGTTGATCTAATTATCACAGACAGAGAAATACAGTTTCATAAAACACATCACAGGGACCCCAAAACATGCAATAACCCCATAACCTCCCCCCACCCCATATATCCTTGGAACTGGGGGATCTGGGTGAACCACATATCCAAAATTCACCCAGATCCGTTCAGTACTTTGGAAGATACAGTTTAATGCAGATTCTGCGGAACATATACAGGCTAAATGAAAAACAATCACTGTATAATGTGTCCCCTGCTGTATAGTCCAAAACCACTGCATAATGTCTCTGTGCACCAAATACTGGCGATATGGCACTGTGTTGAAAAGTCCAAACAGTGTCTGTGAGTTAAAATGGCCGCCATCCATTGTTCTCACCATGTGCTTCATCCATTGTTCTCACCATGTGCCTCTGATACAGGAAATGGAGACTCAGCCTGGTGGGACCTAACCCTGCACCGGAGATCGTGGTGTGGCACAAGCCACGGAAGCGCAGAGTGTCCAGGATGCCCGAGAGTCCAGAGACAGATCACCTCCAGTGGATATATTGTCGCTATCTGGATCTGCAATGGGGCGACCACTCAAGATCAACTACGCTGCGTTTAAAAGCTTCATAGATGGTGAGATGGACATTGATAATTAGAGGTCAGAGACAGGAAACCGCAGACAGTGGAAGAAGCAGCGAGGCTAGCGGACGAATTCCACGAGAGCAGGCGGATGGGTGGTAATCATTGGGCAACAGGATTTCGCCCCCAACTCACCCTCTCACCACAACTACACCGCAGAGGACAGCACCACCGGTGAGCAGCGCTACAGCACCTGGATACGCAAGGACAGCGCCAATGTGTCATGGGTGTAAGCAAGTGGGACACATTAAGATCAACTGCCCGTAACGACCGGCTGACCAATGGGGATGAACACCAGCACCACCGACGAGCCGCCGCACACTGCATGCAAGAGGATTACAATCTCACTGCACAAAGGCCCCCCAATAACAGCACGGAAAACTGGTCCATCTTACATGAGGTCAACCCCATTAAAGCAGCTGAGGATAACCGATCTCACCACCGGCAGACCGTGAAGTTGAATAGGCAAGAAGCCCAAGGACTGAGGGACAGTGGGGCCACCTCACCGGGTCAAACCTTCCCAGCACACTGGGCGCACCGTTGCGGTAAGGATAGCTGGAGGAGTTATCCACAAAATACCTACAGCACGAGTACACATGGACTGGGGTACTGGGGTCAAGTTTGTGGAGGTGGGCATCATGCCAGATTTGCCCGCAGAAGTACTGCTTGGAAACTATTTGGGGTGCTTGACGTCCCAGTTTGTAGCACCCACCCCGGAGGGAGTGTTACCTGTCACACCCAACAACAGTCCAGAGCTATGGATGCCTCCCACTCAACCGACGACCAGGTAAGCCATAATCCCCTGATGGTTAACCCTGACCATGTCCCATACTGGGGTACCCCACAAGACTTTGGGCAGGTCCAGCGGGAGAATCCGCAAAAAGGTTTCGGAGGGGAGGCAGACCAACCCCAAGGGGACTTAGATCAAGCAAGGTTTATCTGGGAGAAGGGCTTACTATACCGGGTGACTGGGGGGACGGGAACAGGGGCTAGCCAAGTAGCTAAGAAACAATTGATAGTACCCCGTGTAAAGGATCCTTTAGTTTGTGCAGCGATGATCCTTGCAGCTCCTCCCGAAATTCAGCTGAAACGAAGTGATTATAACTCCCAATCCCCCAAACATGAGTCGAGACTTCATGAAGGGGTAAAACAATCTGATTTACTGTGGGCTACCTGCCCGGTATTTATGCAGGTCTCCCACCTGGTGGACACTCCCCTAGGGGACCAGATGGAAGACTGGGACAAAAGAATTACAGTAGCCAATCATAAGCACTCCCCTTTTACATAGTTCACTCCCTCCTTTCCATCCTGGAGATAATTAACTTAAGGTAGCAAAGAGAGCCTTAATTATCTCCAGGTAGAAAGAAACATGGCTTTTCTTATTATTCATCAAACAGCATAAAAATCTATAACTTACATTTTACATAACATAAACTTTAAGTCCCACATACCCCCAGATAGCTTGGATCTGAGTGCATATTCTAGGCGAATAGTGCTCAGATCCCACGAACACAGTTCTCAAAAATGTCGACTGAAGTTTGACTTTCACCGGCCGTTCGTGTGTTTGTATCCGACAACAAGTTCCATACTGTAGCTATCTGGCGTCGGTCAATTTTGCATACATCCAACGCACGAATGGTGCAGGGTCTCCAGCATTTGTGTGTTTTCAACCATATGAACGAGGACCTGGAGAGGTAGCAGCGGTGTTTGGCAAAATAAGTATCCGAAATTAGTTCCAGGGCATCGCCACCATTTACCGCTGAGCGTTCAACAATCCAAAATGGCGATTGCCACGTGTTCGGAAGACGAACGCAGACCACCAAGCTATTCCCCAATTAGTCTGTGGTTAACTGCAAAGTCTGGGTGGTTAATAGGCACCACACGACCTCAGTAGCAGGACGGGTGGTTCGGCAGTTCATTCGTTTTTCTCGCTATTTGCACGAAATCACTCTATACACATCTAAATAACCGAACAGGCTGGCTCGCATAGTCTGTTCAATAGAGGATTTTGTTACACAGATCCCCCTTAGTCCCATGGAAGGGCATACCTGCTTAGATCCTAACGGGTCGGCTAAGGGATGTCCGGCAAAAAAAAATAGTTACTTATCCAGTTCAGTTTGCCGTGACAGGCCATCTGCATTGGCATTCTGCTTCCCGGCGCGATACTGCATTGTGAAATTGTAGAGTTGCAGTGCCAAGCTCCATCTGAGTAGCCTGGGGTTATCGCCAGCTACTCTGTTAAGCGAAATCAAAGGGTTGTGGTCAGTCATCACCGTGAAGGAACGTCCATACAAGTAGGGTTGTAGCTTTTTGAGCGCCCAAACTAATGCCAGACACTCTTTTTCAACGGTGGCATAACTGACTTCACGTGGTAACAATTTCCTGCTCAGATATGCCACCGGGTGATCCATACCATCATCTCTCACCTGGCTCAATACTGCTCCCAGTCCAAACATTGAGGCATCTGTGTGAACGAGAAACCTTTTAGTATGATCAGGTGCCGCCAACACAGGAGATGCACTTAACGCAGCCTTGAGTTTCTGGAAAGCCTCCTCACACTCAGTGGATCAGACTACTTGTCGGGGTAGGGACATTTTGGTGAGGTTTGTTAGGGGGTTGGTATTCAGCTACAAATTTCCTATAATAACCTGCCCAAGAACGCCATGACCTGCGTTTTAGTCCGGGGTTGGGGCCACTGGGTGATGGCCTCAATCTTAGCTGGCTCTGGTCTCTGTTTTCCTGACCCTACTCTGTGGCCTAAATATTGGACTTCAGCCATGCCTACGTGGCATTTCTCAGGCTTCAAGGTGAGCCCTGCGTTCTGAATACCTACATGGCACTTTTCTGGCTTTAAAGTAAGTCCTGCGGTTTGAATACGTTTTAGCACTACTGAGATGTGTTCCAGGTGGGCTTCCCAAGTGCCACTGAAGATAGCTATATCGTCCAGGTAAGCACAAGCAAAGCCCTGAAATCCCTCTAGGAGATGGTCCGCCATCCTTTGGAACGTAGCTGGGGCATTCTTCATCCCAAATGGCATAACCTTAAACTAGTATAGGCCAAATGGGGTGACAAATGCCGATTTTGGAATGGCCCCAGGCTCCAAGGGGATTTGCCAATATCCCTTACACAAATCAATAGTGGTCAAATAATTCCCCCCAGCCATACGGTCCAGCAGCTCGTCTACTCTGGGCATGGGGTATGCGTCGGTAACTGTCTGATCATTTAGTTTGCGGTAGTCCACGCAGAACCTGGTGGTACCGTCTTTCTTAGGAACCAGGACTACTGGGGAAGCCCACAGGCTTTGAGACGGCTCTATGACCCCCAGTTCTAACATGTCCTGGATTTCCTTTAACATGCTTTCCCGTACTGCTTCGGGGATTCGCTAGGGCTGCTGCCGCAGGGGTAACTGGCCTGGGGTCTCCACTCTGTGGACTGCCAGGGTCGTATACCCTGGGGCTGCTGAAAACATGCCCCCAAACTCCTTTAACAGTTGGGAAGCCTGAGCTTGCTCCTCGGGACTTAATTCAGGGCCCAACTGTGGCGAAACCAACCTCGCCACTGTACACTGGAGAAGCCTGGTTGCTTGCCTGCTCCCTTTAGACTATGGCCATGCAGTTCAGACCTGTTATTTTCCCTGCTGAATGGTTTATTCATGCCTTTCTGCCAGGGTGTTCGGTTGATTCAATCTACCGAACAAACTACCGAACAATGGACCACTAGTGATGTCGCGAACACGAAATTTTTGAATTTCCGCAAATGTTCGCGAACCGGGCGAACCGCCATAGACTTCAATGGGCAGGCGAATTTTAAAATACACAGGGACTCTTTCTGGCCACAATAGTGATGGAAAAGTTGTTTCAAGGGAACTAACACCTGGACTGTGGCATGCCGGAGGGGGATCCATGGCAAAACTCCCATGGAAAATTACACAGTTGATGCAGAGTCTGGTCTTAATCCATAAAGGACAGAAATCACCTAACATTCCTAAATCACAATGGATATGGATTGATACCTGACATATGACATATTGACACAGAGCAGAATAGGGACTGTTCCCCCTACATAGGGTCACTTGGCAGATATGGATTGACACCTGTCCTCAGAGACCATGATACACACCGACACAGAGCAGAATAGAGACTGTTCCTCCTACATAGGGTCACTTGGCAGATATGGATTGGCACCCCGTCCTCAGAGCCCCTGATACACACTGACACAGAGCAGAATAGAGACTGGTTCCTCCTTACATAGGGTCACTGGTAGATATGGATTTATCACCCGTCCTCAGAGACCATGATACACACTGACACAGAGCAGAATAGGAGACTGTTCCCCTACATAGGGTCACTTGGCAGATATGGATTGACACCTGTCCTAAGGATCCTGATACACACTGACACAGAGCAGAATAGTACTGTTCCCCACATAGGGTCATACAGATATGGATTGACACCTCATCCTAATGATCCCTGATACACACTTATCACAGAGCAGAATAGGGACTGTTCCCCACATAGGGTCACTTGGCAGATAGGATTTCGACACCTGTCCTCAGAGACCATGATACACACTGACAGAGAGCAGAATAGAGACTGCTCCCCCTACATAGGGTCACTTGGCAGATATGGATTGACACCTGTCCTCAGAGACCATGATACACACTGACAGAGAGCAGAATAGAGACTGTTCTCCCTACATAGGGTCACTTGGCAGATATGGATTGACACCTGTCCTAAGGATCCCTGATACACACTGACACAGAGCAGAATAGGGACTCTTCCCCCTACATAGGGTCACTTGGCAGATATGGATTGACACCTATCCTAATGATGCCTGATACACACTGACACAGAGCAGAATAGGGACTGTTCCCCCTACATAGGGTCACTTGGCAGATATGGATTGACACCTATCCTAATGATCCCTGATACACTCTGTCACAGAGCAGAATAGGGACTGTTCCCCCTACATAGGGTCACTTGGCAGATATGGATTGACACCTGTCCTAAGGATCCCTGATACACACTGACACAGGGCAGAATAGGGACTGTTCCTCCTACATAGGGTCACTTGGTAGATATGGATTGACACCTGTCCTCAGAGACCATGATACACACTGACACAGAGCAGAATAGAGACTGTTCCCCCTACATCGGGTCACTTAGCAGATATGGATTGACACCTGTCCTAGGGATCCCTGATACACACGACACAGAGCAGAATAGAGACTGTTCCCCTACATAGGGTCACTTGGCAGATATGGATTGACACCTGTCCTAGGGATCCCTGATACACACTGACACAGATCAGAATAGGGACTGCTCCTCCTACATCGGGTCACTTGGCAGATATGGATTGACACCTGTCCTCAGAGACCATGATACACAATGACACAGAGCAGAATAGAGACTGTTCCCCCTACATAGGGTCACTTGGCAGATATGGATTGACACCTGTCCTCAGAGCCCCTGATACACACTGACACAGAGCAGAACAGAGACTGTTCCTCCTACATAGGGTCACTTGGCAGATATGGATTGACACCCGTCCTCAGAGATCATGATACACACTGACACAGAGCAGAATAGAGACTGTTCCTCCTACATAGGGTCACTTGGCAGATATGGATTGACACCTGTCCTCAGAGATCATGATACACACTGACACAGAGCAGAATAGAGACTGTTTCCCCTACATAGGGTCACTTGCAGATATGGATTGACACCTATCCTCAGAGACCATGATACACACTGACACAGAGCAGAATAGAGACTGTTCCCCCTACATAGGGTCACTTGGCAGATATGGATTGACACCTGTCCTCAGAGATCCATGATACACACTGACACAGAGCAGAATAGAGACTGTTCCCCTACATAGGGTCACTTGGCAGATATGGATTGACACCTGTCCTCAGAGCCCCTGATACACACTGACACAGAGCAGAATAGGGACTGTTCCCCTACATAGGGTCACTTGGCAGATATGGATTGACACCTGTCCTCAGAGACCATGATACACACTGACACAGAGCAGAATAGGACTGTTCCCTACATAGGGTCACTTGGCAGATATGGATTGACACCTGTCCTCAGAGACCATGATACACACTGACACAGAGCAGAATAGGGAATATTCACTAAATGCCAAACATTGTTATACAGGGGAATATTCAGTAAATAAGGATAAGGGGGGACCTACTGTCCTCCCCCCCGGCCCCCACCCCTGCACGGTGGGTGGGGGCCATAAATCTCAATGGGGGGGGACCTACTGTCCTCCCGCCCGCCCCCACCCGTGAGCGGTGGGTGGGGGCCATAAAAATAATGAGGGGGGACCTACTGTATGATGTTGTATCGATCAGGTAGTGTAAGGGTTACGCCTGCTTCACAGTGACAGACCAAACTCCCCGTTTAACGCACCGCAAACAACCGCAAACAGTCCATTTGCACAACCGCAAACTCCCCATTTGCACAAGGTTGGATACCAAGCTAGCCATGTCCCGTTCCTTGTCCTCACTGATGTCATTGAAGGTCTCTTCCTCCACCCAGCCATGTACAACACCAAGGGTCCCCGAAAGGTGACAACAAGCCCCCTGGGACGCCTGCTGTGTTTGGTCTTCCACCTCCTCAAAGCCACCATCCTCCTCTGACTCCTCTTCTTCAGACTCCTCTCTCTGCGTTGCCTCTCTCTGCATTATTATAAGGTGTGTTAAGTAGAATTATTCTTATCAGTTTAATCCCTGTTATGTGCCTTTTTTTTGGTTTGGTTTTTGAAACCACAGTGCAGCACCAGAGGCCCCGAAAAATTAGGCATGTACACATGCCTGAAAAATTAGGTATTGTTGCAGCCGCTGTAGCAGCGGCCAGAAGAATTGATGTTTGTTTCCCAGGCAGAAAGTGCCCTAAAACAGTGTTCCCCAACCCCCGGGCCGCGGGCCAGTACGTGGATCAAACGTTTACCGGTCCGCGGCGATAAAAAGGTTGGGGAGCACTGCCCTAAAACATTGCGGCTTGAACCCTAGTTGGTGGCGGATAAGTCACGCAAGTCAACCGGCATTCAGAGCTAAAATACAGCAGCGTGTGGACCATTTTAAGCCCAAGGCAGCTCATCTCATCAGGCTTTTTTTAGTCGGATGTATCGCCCACTGTCAGTCCCGTCGAGATCCATCCCTCATTCATTTTAATAAAGGTGAGGTAATCTAGACTTTTTTGACCTAGGCGACTTCTCTTCTCAGTGACAATACCTCCTGCTGCACTGAAGGTCCTTTCTGACAGGACACTTGAAGCGGGGCAGGCCAGAAATTCTATCGCAAATTGGGATAGCTCAGGCCGCAGGTCAAGCCTGCACACCCAGTAGTGAAGGGGTTCATAGCTCCTCAGAGTGTCGATATCTGCAGTTAAAGCGAGGTAGTCTGCTACCTGTCGGTCGAGTCGTTCTCTGAGGGTGGATCCCAAAGGGCGTGGATCCCAAAGGGCAGTGTTCCGTCTGCCTGTTGCCCGGGTTCATTTGGATTGGGGAGTGGGCTCTGGACATGTGAATGTGGGGGTCATGAAAGACTTACCTGCTGATGTTTTGCTCGGGAATGACTTGGCCCCTTTGGTGTCCGCTTATGCTCCAATGGGACCTGCTGATATCAACCCCGTGACTACCCGTGCTCAGACCCGTGCTGCTGGAACCAGCCCACCTGCTGCTGAGACCCAGGTAAGACCCTATTCCCCGACTGGTACCCTAGAACAGACCTTTGTTAGCTGGGATTCCCCAGAGGAGTTTGGGAGGGAAACCCAGACAGATTGGACGCTCCAGAAGTATAGGGACAGGGCGGATACTGGAGAGGAAGGAGTAGATGGGGAACGGTATGAGTGGGTGGGGGACAGGTTGTATAGGATCCCCAAGCTTTCCCGAAAAGTGTTGCCCCTCCGCCAAATCGACAGCTGGTGGTGCCCGCAAAATACCGGCAGGAGATTCTGCGGATAGGGCATGATGTTCCGCTAGCTGGACATCTAGGTTCTCGCCGCACAGCCTATAGGATCATGCAGAACTTCTTTTGGCCAAACTTTAATCAGGCTGTGCGGGTATATTGTAGTACGTGTGACACATGTCAACGGGTAGGAAAACGGGGGGACCACCCCAGAGCGAGGCTTATGTCTATGCCTATCATTGGGGAGCCCTTTGCCCGTATAGCCGTTGACATTGTGGGTCCACTGGCCAGGGCTAGTCCCTCCGGTAAGAAATATATTCTCACCGTGGTGGACTATGCCACTCGCTATCCAGAGGCAGTAGCGCTGTCTAATATAGAGGCAGAGACAGTTGCTGATGCCCTGGTTAGGATTTTTACCAGAGTCTGGTTCCCCAAAGAGATTCTCTCTGACCAGGGAACCCAATTTACTGCTGTGCTCACCCAGCAACTGTGGAAGGTGTGCGGCATTAAACCGCTGCTTAGCTCACCTTACCATCCACAGACTAACGGTCTCTGCGAGCGATTTAACGGGACCCTCAAACAGATGTTGAGGACCTTTTCTGACACTTGCAGAGACTGGGAGCGATTCCTGCCTCATCTGTTGTTTTCCTACAGAGAGGTGCCCCAGGGATCTACTGGGTTCTCCCCCTTTGAGTTGCTATATGGGAGGAGGGTCCGCGGACCCCTAGATCTCATTAGAGGCCACTGGGAGGGGGAGACAGAGCAGGAAGGGACCCCCATAGTACCGTATGTTCTGGAACTCCAGGACCGCATGGAGAAACTGTCTCTAATGGTAAGGGAGAATCTCCAGGTGGCTCAGGGGAGACAGAAGAGATGGTACGATCGGGGTGCCCGACAGCGAGTCTTCCAGGTTGGGTAGAAAGTGTTAGTGCTCAAACCTGTGAAGGCGAACAAGATGCAGGCATCCTGGCAGGGCCCGTATAAGGTGTTAGCGCAGGTATGTGATACTACCTACCTTATAGCCAGCTGTTCGGATGAAAGGATCCAGCGATCCTTCCATGTGAACATGCTAAAGGAGTATCAGGAGAGACCGGAGAATGTCGCTGCAGATGATACAGAAAGTTTACCCTTACCAGACTTGTTAGAGAGGGACTCCCAGACGGATCTTACTAGCCTGGTACAGCTAGGGGACAGATTGAGCCCCACCGAGAAGGACCAGGCAAGACAGCTTCTGTGGGAGAAGCAGGCGACGTTCTCCCAAGAATCTGGCTACACTACCCTAGCTGTACACAAGGTAGAAACCCCTGGACAGAACCCTCTACGACAGCCCCCTTACCGTATCCCTGAAGCAGTCCGAGAAGGAATGCGGAAGGAGATACAGGAGATGACCCAGCTTGGGGTCATCGAACACTCCGATAGCCCTTGGGCTTCGCCTGTAGTCCTGGTGCCCAAGAAGGATGGGACCACCCGGTTCTGTGTGGACTACAGGCGCCTCAATGAGCGGACCACCACTGACGCCTACCCGATGCCCCGGGTAGACGAATTGTTAGATCGCATTGCCAGGGGACGCTATCTGACCAATATAGACCTGTGCAAAGGCTACTGGCAGATTCCCCTGGCCGAGGATGCTATCCCCAAGTTGGCCTTCGTCACCCCATTTGGCCTGTACCAATTCAAGGTCATGCCATTTGGGATGAAGAATGCACTTGGTGGATAGACTTCTTGATGGATTCCAGGAATTTGCTTGTGCCTACCTGGATGACATTGCGATCTACAGTGAGTCCTGGGAGGAACACCTGGTACATGTAGGGGTAGTACTGGACAAAATTCGGGCCGCTGGCCTGACATTGAAGCCAGAGAAGTGCCATTTAGGTATGGCTGAAGTGCAGTACCTGGGTCACAGAGTGGGGTGTGGAAGCCAGAGACCAGAGCCAGCCAAGATAGAGGCAGTAGCTAACTGGCCCACACCTATCACTAAGACCCAGGTGTTAGCCTTCCTAGGGACAGCAGGGTACTATAGACGCTTTGTCCCCAACTACAGCACTATTGCTAAACCCCTGACTGACCTGACAAAGAAAAAGCTCCCTAAGCAGGTCCTGTGGTCTCCAGCTTGTGAAGCTGCCTTTCAAGCACTCAAACAGGCTCTTGTGAATGCCCCTGTCCTGGCTGCCCCAGTCCCTAACAAACGTTTTCTCGTCCATACAGATGCTTCCATGTATGGACTGGGGGCTGTGCTGAGCCAGGTCGGGGAGGATGGAGGAGAGCACCCTGTCGCATATCTCAGCAGAAAGCTGTTACCCAGAGAAGTGAGTTATGCGGCAGTGGAGAAGGAATGTTTGGCCCTGGTGTGGGCATTGAAAAAGTTAAGCCCTTATTTATATGGACAGGAATTTTCCCTTGTGACGGACCACAATCCCCTCGTCTGGCTTAACCGGATCTCAGGAGACAATGGCAGACTGCTGAGGTGGAGTTTAGCACTACAACCATATAACTTCACCATCAGCTATCGACCCGGTAAGCAGAACGGGAATGCAGATGGATTGTCCAGGCAAACCGACATTCTTACCACCTCTTAGTCCGGTCATCCCCACGTTGACCCGCCAAAGGGTCAAGCCGGGTCTGCCGGAGTGTCCCACAAGGGGGGAGCCGTGTGACAGATTCACCTATATTGCTGGTTCATCTGTTTCCCCTTTATTTCGCTGGATTCCCTGTTCGTATGCCCCTGTTCGTGAAATTACAAAATGCCGATTGAAACTACCGAACGAACGACCACCCAGGAGAGGAGTGTGCTGCTGGTTAACCTCTTGGCCCCAATTAGAACATTGTGGTTAACCGCAGACACCTCTCCATTCCATTCGTACGGGTGGTCGTCGTTCGCATGTCGACCACGAGGCAGCGGCCATTTTGGGACACGAGAAAGCATAGCGGTGTTCGGTACAAATTCTATGGAACTAAAAACGGACACTTTAATCTACCGAACACCGCTGGAAGCTGATGCCCCCCTTCTATTTCGGCGAGGCATACGAACACCAGTCTGTTCGGGAGTTTTATGCATTCGTATGGACCTTTACCCAGATAGCCGTCCCATGGAGTCATTCGTATACTGAAGGACTGGTGAAAGACTTTGACTCCATGGCGATTCGACTAGATACATCGGATCTGAGCGCTATTCGGTGGAAATATGCACTCAGATCCAGGCTGTCTGGGGATACGTTATACGAACTATATTCATTCGGTATTTTCTATGTTATGTATTTTAATGTATTTTTATTACTGTATTTTAAAATGGCGATGGTCTCTATCCTAGGAGATAATTAGGTTTCTTCCCAATTATCTCCGAGGTAGAGAAGACGGATTTATGGGTAAGATGGGAAGGGCTTATATTGAAGCCACTGCGATTGGCTACTGTACAATATGTTTTACAGTCTTCCACAGGGTCCCCTCGGGGAGTGTCCACCTTGTGGAGACCTGCATAAATACCGGGCAGGTAGCCCCCATTAAACAGAACCTTATTTGACCCTCAAGACGGAGCTTGGTCTCGTTTGTGGGGGAATTACTACTGGGACAGCGCTTTCGTTATTTTTAGCTGTGGAAGGCGTTCGACTGTTTTGCTGATCGGGAGTTGCCGTGTTTGTGAACTTCGTTCGGGAGTTTGGCGGTCGGCTGGATATAAACTGCATTTCTGGAGAAGGGGATTATTCACTAAACGGCGGCTTCATCTACCTGGTGGTGAGTGTCTTAACAGCCGTCAGCAGGTTTACCCAATGCGCAGTGTAGGTGATATACCTGCCCTGACCATGCTTTGCAGACCAGGTATCAGTGGTCAGATGGACCCTTGCCCCAACACTGTGTGCCAGACCTGCCATTACTTCCTTTTGCACAATCGAGTACAGGTTGGGGATTGCCTTTTGTGAAAAGAAATTTCGTCCGGGTACCTTCCACTGCGGTATTCCAATAGCTACAAATGTTTTGAACGCCTCAGACTCCACCAGCTTGTATGGTAAAAGCTGGCGGGCTAATAGTACAGACAAGTCAGACGCCGGGCAAGGGGGTGACTTTCTGATATTGGCTTCTTACTCTCAAACATGTCCTTGACAGACACCTGACTGTGGGCAGATGAGCAGGAACTGCTCAAGGCGAGAGACGGAGTGGCGGATGGTTGTGAGGGGGCAAGGAGGACAGCAGTGGTTGACGTGGCTGAAGATGCTGGACCAGAAGGAGGATGGCGGCTTTGAGTTTGTGTGCTGCTTGTACTCATGTGTTAATCCCATAGGCGTTTGTGATGTGCGATCATGTGCCTACGCAAAGCAGTTGTACCTAGGTGGGTGTTGGACTTCCCACGACTCAGTTTCTTTTGGCACAGGTTGCAAATGGCATCGCTGTTGTCAGAGGCAGACACACAAAAAAAATTCCACACTGCTGAGCTCTGCAATGACGGCATTCTGGTGGTGGACACAGCATGCGTTGATTGGCGTGCTGTCGGGCTGACCCCGGGTGCCGATGCATGCTGTCTGACTGTGCCACTAGCTCCTTGCGACGACCTCCCCCTGCTTCCAACTCGTCTCCTCCTCCTCTCTGTCTCCCCATCTGAACTTTCGCCCTGTTCTTCTTCTTGCCGAGCGGGCACCCACGTGACATCCATGGACGCATCGTCATCATCAACCGCTTCACTTGTATCTGACAACTCAGCAAAGGAAGCAGCAGCGGGTACAACATCATCATCATCACACCGTACATGTGTAATGCTGCCTGATTGAGATATATCCCTGTTATCTACATCCTCTGTCAATAATGGTTGCGCATCACTCATTTCTTCAAACGGATGTGTAAATAACTCCTCTGACATACCAAGTGAAGCGGCTGTGGTGCTAGTGTTGGTGGTGGTGGCAGGTGGGTGAGTGGTATCTTGAGAGGTGCCCGAAGCTAAGCTGGAGGAGAAAGTTGCGTCAAGGTTCCGAGTGGAAGCTGTAGAAGATTGGGTGTCCTGTGTTAGCCAGTCAACAATGTCCTCAGAACTTTTCAAGTTCAGGGTACCTGGCCTCTGAAAACTGGGCATTATTCTAGGGCCAAAGGGAATCACAGCACCACGACCACGACGGCCCCTGTGGGGTGGCCTGCCTATGCCTGTCATTTTTTTTTAGATTAGTGGTACTATGCATGCAAGATACTGTGACACCAGATATGAGTGGCACTGTGAACTGGCAGACGTTGGCAGAGTACACGCTGTAGGGCTGACACACCCGCTTTGAGACAACTAACTGCTATTCAATCTATAACAGTGAAAAAAGTTTTTTTTTTTTTTTTAATTCTTTATTTTTGGTTTGACGAAGTAGATGATAAACATGAAAGCATGTACATTTTCGAATAAGACAGCGCAGTGTCATACATTAGCGCAGTGCATGCATTTGACAGTTGTCAGTTTAGGCATATTATATACATTAAGTTTTCTGTGGGTGTCTTCGTCTAAATTTTTGGTATAAGTGGCAAGCGGTGTTAACTATATACAATAGCTTTGTTGTGAGGAGTTAGGCTTAGAGAGTAGAGTGTCAATCCCCCCGCTTCCTGGGGTGCGCAATTGCACTCTCCCTCCCTTCTACGCTCTGCAAAATGTTGGCGTATTATTATTTGCCTTTCCCCTCCTGCCATCTTGCTGATCTAAGGTGCTTGCCCTCAAGGGATAGATAGAAAGGAAAAGTAAAGGAATTGGAGACAAGTACGTGCGTGTTTAAACAGTTTCAGTTTGATATGGTTACCGGATGGACCACCGATGGGGGTGGTCAACTCCCTTAAACTGTGATTTATGTACTGGGCCTGGCCCCGCGCTCATCTAGTAGTGGTGTCTCTTTCGCCTGGTCGAGTAATGGTGTGGTGGTTGGCGCTGGGTGGGTCCTAGCCCCGCCAATTTAGAGTTGCGTGGATGCTGCCCTGCGTCCCGAGGTGGTGTTCTAGGTGTCGTACTGCTCCCATAGGTCCCAGACTTTTTGGAACTTGGCCATTGTGTTTCGCACCTGAGAAGTCAGTTTATCCATAATGTAGTTGTCTCGTATTTTTGTCTTAACCAGGGATATATGTGGGAGGTCTGGACATGACCAGTGTTGTGCCAGGGATCTCCGAGCCGCTAAATAGAGCATGTTAAGTAGTCTTTGGTCGTGTCTGGGTAGGTCTTTTGTGGGTCTTGAAAGTAGGCATGCCCATGGGTCTAGCCCCAGTCGCCTTTGTAGGATTTGGGAGCTGAGCTCCACAACGTTGCGCCAGTATTCTGCGACCTTTGGGCAGCCCCACCACATATGTATATACGTGCCCCGTTCCCCACACCCGTGCCAGCAGTCATCTGTGGGGCTTAGTCCCATATGTCTCTGTTTCACTGGGGTCATGTACCATCGAAATAGAGTTTTATAAGATTGCTCTTGGAGTGTCACACATATTGTGGTTTTGCTACATGCTTCCCAGATATCTTGCCACTCCGCTCCCTCTAATACCTCCCCTAGGTCGGCTTCCCACTGGTCGGTGTATCGCAGTGCGCCCTCCTCATTCGAGTTCCCGTTGAGGTGGTTGTACAGTAGCGTAATGAGTTTAGTTTGGGTTGTCTCATTGTAACATAGTTTCTCGAAAAAGGTTAGTGGTGTCAGAGCCGCCTTCCGTATGTCAGGGTTTTGTGCAAAGTCACGGATCTGCATGTATCTAAAGTAGTCTCTTGTTCGTAAGTTAGCTTTGGTGGCTAGGTGTTCGTATGTGACTACTTTTTGGTTCACATATAGGTGTACGTATCGTTGGAGTCCCGTGGCCTCTATCCCCTTATAGTCTCTTGCCTGCATTCCGGGAGGGAAGGCCCTGTTCCTAAGGATTTGTGTCATGGGGGACGGATGGGAGCTGAGGGCGTATTTCATTTTGGTTTGGTCCCAGATCTGTATAGAGTTGAGTATGGCTGGGTTCGCTGTTCTTAGTATGGCTCTTTTTGTTTTGGGTGCCCATATGGAGAATTGTGGGAGATCCTGACCCGCCATCAGTGACTCTAGGTCCACCCATCGTCTCCTGTCTGGAGGCGTGTGCCACTGTATCACCTGTGTCAGCTGTGCGGCAAGATAATAGGTGTAAACGTTGGGTAGTCCCAACGTTTTTTGTTTTTAAATGCAAGCTACTGTGACACCAGATATGAGTGGCACTGTGAACTGGCAGAGTACACGCTGTAGGGCTGACACACCCGCTTTGAGACAACTAACTGCTATTCAATCTATAACAGTGAAAAAAGTTTTTTGGTTTTAAATGCAAGCTATTGTGACACCAGTGAGTGAGTGGTGGCACTGGGCACAGTATCCACTGTGAGCCTGACACAGAAGCTGGCAGGCAGGCAACTGCAATTACATTACACAGAAAAAAGAAAAAAAAAGCAGACTGATGTTCTAGCCCTAAAAAGGGCTTTTTGGGGTGCTGTCCTTACAGCAGAGATCAGATGAGTCCTTCAGGACTGTAGTGGACACTGTATACCCTAACCTATCTATGCATTTCCCTATCTAATCAACAGCAGCTACACTTTCCCTCCTCTCACTAAGCATGCAGCTTGAGAATGAATGTAAAATGGATGCCTTCCAGTAGGTGGGACGGTCTGCTAGGGAGGGTGTGCTGCTAATTGGCTGGAATGTGTCTGCTGACTGTGAGGTACAGGGTCAAAGTTTACTCAATGATGACGAATAGGGGGCGGATCGAACCACGCATATATTCGCCATCTGTGGCGAATGCGAACATGCTATGTTCGCCGGGAACTATAAGCTGGCGAACCGTTCGGTGCATCACTATGGACCACCTGGGAACTGGAGTGTGCCGTCAATTGACCGCCCAGATGCTGCGGTTAACCGTAGCTTAATTGATAAACGCTGGGAGGCCTTTGTTCGGTTGCCGAACACGTGGCAGCGGCCATTTTACCTCCCGAACGGCCAGCGGTGTTCAGCACCTAAACTATGGAACTGAAAACGGACACTTAATTGCACGAACACCGGAGAGCCGCCAGCCTCCTTCCCTTCCCATTCGAGAGCGGAACCGAATGACTGTTCATTCGGTAGTTTAGATAGCTAAGCCATGGAGCCTGTTCATGTAACGAAAAGACTATGTGAAGGACTTTGGCTCCATGGCGATTGAACTGTATGTATGTGATCTGAGCGCCATTCGGTAATAATGTGCGCTCAGATCTGAGCTATCTGGGGATATGTAGAACATATATGTTTTATGTACTGAATGTAACTGCCTCTGTCTAATTTTATGTCTTTTACTGTTTGTTTTCTGCCATGTGTTTAATGGAGTTTTGCCTCTGTCTTTGGAGATAATTGGATTACTTCCCAATTATCTCCAGGGCAGAGAGGAGGGATTGTGATGCATTGTGGGATGGGTGAAATGTGTAAGTCTGTGATTGGTCCTTTTACCCTTTGTGTCCCAGTCTCCCATTTTGTCTCCTAGGGGAGTGTCCACCAGGTGGGAGACCTGCATAAAAGCCGGGCAGTTAGGCCCAGTAAATCAGTTCCTGCTTAACCCTCAAAGTGAAGTGTCGTCTCATTATTGGGGGAGGATTTACTGTATGCTGTTAGAGACTGATTGCCAGGAGTGTAAGCCGCTTGGGGGCTTTTCCTGTTCGTCTGCTAGCAGCTATTCGTGTGTCTCCAGTTCGGGAGTTTGGTATGCAGTTCGGGAGTTTCGAGTATTCCCTTATTTGCAGTTCGGGAGTTGGTGAATTCATGGGTTTGCAGTTCGGGAGATTGGTGCTTGCAGTAGCTGTCTGTGCAGCTGAAAAAGGGGAATATCGCCTAAACAGTTTTCAACCTCTTGTGGGCAAAACGGTCCGTTACACCAACTGTACCTGTTCTACCCCTGTAGGTTCTTGGGGAAGCATGTCCGGTAAAGGGATACCCTCACTATCCTCATACGCTGGAGCGCATACCGCGGAGACCTCCTCTGTTCTCTCGAGATATGGCTTGAGCATATTTACATGGAAGGACCGCCGGATCCTTCCATCAGAACAGTCTGCCACTGTGACAGACCCATCCGTATAGACTAAAGTTACTGTGTTCGTCTGTTTTGCCATCTGTATGAATTTCCCCATTCGTATGCCTTGTTTAAGGGAATGTATTTGTTTGTCGAACGGAACTACCGAATGGACGGCAACCCAGAAGAGAAGTGTGCTGCTGGTTAACCTATTGATCCCAATTAGAACGTTGCGGTTAACCACAGACACTTCTCAATTAAAACCGAATACCGGGTGGTCGTCGTTCGTATGTCGACCACGAGGCGGCGGCCGTTTTAACCATGCGAAAGACCAGCGGTGTTCGACGGTTATTTCATGGAACTGAAAACGGACCCTTCTCAATCGACAAAAGCATACGAATGCCGGCCGTTCGGGAGATTCAACAACACGAATGGACTTACCCCAGATAGCCTTCCCATGGAGTCAATCGCATACCGAAGAACTGTAATAGACTTTGACTCCATGGCGATTGAACTGTGTGTATGGGATCTGAGCGCTATTCGCCAATAATATGCACTCAGATCAAGGCTATCTGGGGATGTGTTATACGAATGCAATACGTATCCATACGGATGGGTCTGTCACACGGCTCCCCCCTTGTGGAACACTCCGGCAGACCCGGAGTTATAAAGTTATGTATTTTTAAGTGTTTTGTAACTTTGAGTTAAAATGGCGATTTGCCTCTGCTCTGGGAGATAATTGGGAAGTAATTCAATTATCTCCCGAGCAGAGGGGAGGAAACTGTGATGCATGCTGGGAATATTGTGGGGATGTATGTCTGAAATGTCCCCATGTCCTTCTGTAATTCCAGTCTCCCATTTGGTCCCCTACGAGAGTGTCCACCAAGTGGGAGACCTGCATAAATACGGGCAGGTAGCCCACAGTAAACTCAGTTCGTGTTTTACCCTCAAAGCGGAGCTTGGTCTTGTTATTGGGGGGATTTTATTACCGGCGACTAGAGACTGCTTATTGGGATTATTTGCCGCTTGGAAACTATTGCCGTTCAGCTGCTAGTGGCGATTCGTGCAGTTGGACCTCGTGAAGGGAAGGAGCCGTACAGGTACCGTTCGGGAGGTTGGAGTGTTCCCTAGCTGGCGGTTCGCATGGTTATACGGCATACGCTACCAGACCACATTGTTGCGAACGGGGAGCATTCACTAAACGGCGGTTTGTGCATTTATTACTGGTGGTACCGTAACAGCCGCAATGTATTTGCTATCACTGATCCGCTCTATTACAGTGTATGGGGCCCTGCCATGATGCTTGTAACTTACCAGTCTTAATGGGCTTAAGCACTAGGACCTTTTGTCCTACTTCTAATATACGGTCTCTAGCTCCCTTGTCGTACCAGTACCTCTGCCGTTGTTGGGCTGCCCGCAGGTTCTCCCGAACCGTTTCGGTCAGAGCCTGCAGACGGTCCCTCAATTCTAGTACAAAGGGGACTATAGGGGAACCCACTTGTTCCATATCGTCTTCCCAATGTTCCCCTACTAGATCTAGGGGTCCCCGGACCCGTCTCCCGTATAGTAGTTCAAACGGGGAGAATCCGGTGGACTCCTGGGGAACTTCCCTATAGGCAAAGAGCAAATGGGGAAGGAACTTTTCCCAATTCTGACAGGTCTCTGTGAACATGATGAGCATTTGCTTAAGGGTGCCGTTAAAACGTTCACAGACGCCATTGGTTTGGGGGTGATGGGGGAACTTAATATGGGTTTTACCCCACAGCTCCGCCAGAGCTGTTGGGTAACCACTGCTGTGAATTGGGTTCCCTGATCTGACACTATCTCCCTAGGAAATCCCACCCTAGTGAACACCTGAACCAGTGCTTCCGCTACCGTCTCTGCATGTATATTTGACAGAGCTATGGCTTCCGGATAGCGGGTAGCGTAGTCCACCACAGTAAGAATATATTTCTTTCCTGATGGACTGGGCTTGCTGAGTGGCCCGACTAAATCGACAGCCACCCGGAAAAATGGCTCCTCAATAATGGGTAGGGGACGTAGTTTTGCTCGGGGGTGATCTCCTCTCTTCCCTACATTTTGGCATACCTCGCAGGTCCTACAATAGTCCTGCAACTCTCTAGTGACCCCTGGCTAGAAAAATGACTGAGTGAGTCGGTCTCTAGTCTTTTTTATGCCTAGATGCCCTGCAAGGGGAATATCATGGCCAATCTGCAATAATTCCGCCCGATACTTACGGGGTACGATTAACTGTCGTTTTTCTACCTGGCCCGCTCCTCTCTCTGTTCCCCCGGTCACCCAGGTAAATCTTGCCTGATCTCCGTCTCCCTGAGGCTGGTCTGCCTCCCTCCGATACCCTCTTAGTGTAGGATCCTCCCGCTGGGTGTGGCGGGTACCCCAATAAGAGGTATGGTCAGGGTTAATCATCAGGGGGTTATTGCTTACCTGGTCATTGGTTGAGGGGAAGGCCTCCATAGCTCTGGATTGCTGCCGGGTGGTGACAGGTAGTGCTCCCTCTGGACTGAGAGCTGCCAATTGCGACGTAGATCATTTCCCAACAATACCTCCGCTGGTAAATCTGGCATGATGCCCACTTCCACAGCCTTGGCCCCGGTACCCCAATCAATGTGTGCCCGGGCTGTTGGGAGTTTATGAATTTCCCCTCCGGCCAGCCTTACAGCAATGGTGCGTCCTGTGTGCTGCGACGGGTTGACACGCTGTGGCTGGACCAGGGTAATAGTAGCCCCGCTGTCTCTTAGTCCTCTAGCTTCTTGCCCATTTAACTTTACCGACTGTCGATGGTGTGCCCGGTTATCTCCAGCTGCTTGTATGGGGTTCACTTCATGTAATGTGGACCAATTTTCGCTGTTGTTACTGAGTGCCCCTTGAACCGGGGGGGGTCGTACTCTTCTTGTAGACAGTGGGCCGCTGCTTTGGGCGGTGGCACCGGTGACCACCCCCAGCGGTCTGTAGTACGTTGTGGGAAATTGGGTTTGATGTGTCCCACCTGTTTGCACCCATAACACATCGGAGCGGTCTTTTGGTATCCCGTACTTATAGTATTGCTCCCTGGTGGTGTTACTCTCTGTGGCATAGTTGGCGGACCAGATGCAGGCCGCGGCCCCTGGAACCCTCATTTTCCATCCATCCGCCTGCTCTCATGAAATTCGTCTGCCAACCTTGCTGCCTCCTCCACCGTCTTTGGCTTTCTGTCTCTGACCCAGTCTCTAACCTCCACTGGCGTATAATCAAAGAATTGCTCCAGTAATATCAATTGTACGGCATTCTCTAAGGTAGTTGCCTGATTCCCCTGCATCCAATTACTGGCAGCACGTTGCATACGAAATGCCCACTCAGTATATGAATCCTTGCCTTGCCTCCTGAGGGCCCGGAATTTCCTTCTATGGGCTTCAGGAGTTACAGCGTACCGAGCTAACAAAATCTCTTTTATTTTTTCGTAGTTTTGTATATCCCCATCTGGCACAGCTATCAATGCTTCTGCTGCTCTACCTGATAGTTTGCTGCTTAATACTGTAGCCCAGTTAGCTCTTTCTAAATCTTCTAGCACACATTGTCTCTCAAAATCTTGTAAGTAATTGTCAATATCCATCTCACCTTCCACAAAGCTTTTAAATGCAGCGTAGTTGATTTTCCGCTGTCGCCCCATTGTAGATCTAGATAGCGACAATATATCCACAGGAGGTGATCTGTCTCTGGCTTCTTGGGCTTCCCTGGCATTCTGGGTCTCTGTAGCTTGTGCCAAGATCTGTACCACGATCTCTGGTGCAGGGTTAGGTCCTACCAGGCTGAGTCTCCATCTCACATCCCTCTGGAACTCTGTTTCCTCTGTATTCTCCATTTGCTGTTCGCTGGTTTGATCGCTCTCCAGTAATTTGGCTATTAGCGTGGCTTTCGGTTTATTGCTTGCCACTATGCCTCGAGCTTCCAGCAGTTCCTTCAATGTTGTTCGTTTCAAGCGTTCGTATCCAGGGCCGGACTGGGAGAAAAATTCGGCCCGGGCATTTTTTTAACACAGCGGCCCACTAAAAAGGGGGCGGGGCAGAGGAGGTGTGTTTTGTCATCACCAATGACAAACACGCCTCCTCTCAAAGTGAGCATGTTGGTTCAATGCTCTTCCAGGGCAGACCATGCGCAGAGCTCTGCTGAAGAGCTCTAGCATGAGAAAAAAGTCCTGTATTTGTTCTGCACAGTGCAAGCAAATTTAATAACATGCTTGCACTGTGTTTCCTTGCAACTTGTCTCTGGTGTCTCTATAAATGGATACCAGGAGACAAAAGGCCAGGACAGAGTATTGTGCATGTGTTTGGAGCCTGCTTGTGGTATTGCGTGTGTGTAGAGTGAGCTGGTCGTGGTGTGGTATTGTGTAATAAGGTCGGTTTTAGTCGTGTTGTGTTTGTGGTGTAATGTGATGCATATGTGGCTCAGGAACCCGCTCTGGAAAGGGGTTAAAACTTACCTTTTTCCAGCGCCGGGCGGGGAGCTCTCCTCCTCCGATCCGCCCCGTCGGCTGAATGCGCACGCGCGGCAAGAGCTGCGCGCGCATTCAGCCGGTCGCATAGGAAAGCATTTATAATGCTTTCCTATGGACGCTTGCGTGCTCTCACTGTGATTTTCACAGTGAAAAGCACGCAAGCGCCTCTAGCGGCTGTCAATGAGACAGCTGCTAGAGGCTTTGGGGGAAGGCTTAACCTATTGATAAACATAGCAGTTTCTCTGAAACTGCTATGTTTATAAAACAATGGGTTAACCCTAGAAGGACCTGGCACCAAGACCACTTCATTAAGCTGAAGTGGTCTGGGTGGCTAGAGTGGTCCTTTAAGAGTGTAGTGTGTGTGTGTATGTATATGTATATGTGTGTGTATATATATATATATATATATATATTTGGAAGTATTGTGTATGTGTGTGGTGCAGTGTGTTGGGGGGGTTCTGTGTGTATGTGAGGTTGCAGGGTGCGGTGTATGTGTGTGTGTGAGGGTGCGGTGTGTGTGATGTGTGTGAGAGTGCGTGTGTGTGTGATGGTGCGGTGTGTGTGTGATGGGTGTGAGAGTGCCGTGTGTGAGTGATGGGTGTGAGAGTGCCGTGTGTGAGTGATGGGTGTGAGAGTGCTGTGTGAGATGGGTGTGAGAGAGTGCTCTGTGAGAGTGCTGTGAGAGAGTGCTGTGTGTGTGTGAAAGTGCTGTGTGTGATGGGTGTGAGAGTGCCGTGTGTGAGTGATGGGTGTGAGAGTGCTGTGTGAGATGGGTGTGAGAGAGTGCTCTGTGAGAGTGCTGTGAGAGAGTGCTGTGTGTGTGTGAAAGTGCTGTGTGTGATGGGTGTGAGAGTGCTGTGTGTGTGTGAGTGCTCTGTGAGAGTGCGCTGTGTGTGATGGTGTGAGAGTGCTGGGTGTGAGAGTGCTGTGTGTGACGGGTAAGAGAGTGCTGGGTGTGAGTGCTGTGTGTGAGAGTGCTGTGTGTGATGGGTGTGAGAGTACTGTGTGAGAGAGTGCTGTGTGTGAGAGTGCTGTGTGTAATGTGTGTGAGAGTGCTGTGTGTGATGGGTGAGAGTGCTGTGTGTGTGTGTGATGGGTGTGAGAGTGCTGTGTGAGAGAGTGCTGTGTGTGATGGGTGTGAGAGTGCTGTATAAATGTTATTGTGTGTGTGTGTAGGGGGGGTAAATAAAAAAAATAAAAAAGTCATTATTTCCCCCCCTCCCTTCTTACCTTTAGCCTGGGAGGGGGGGTCCGGCACGCTGGCAGGCAGGGTGGCGGTGTTCCCTGGTGGTCCTCGTGGGTGAGTGAACTCTAGCCTGTGAGGCTAGAGTTCACTCTCGCGAGATCCGGTCGTTGCCATGGCAACGGTCCGGATCTCGCGAGAGGCACCCGGCGGAGCTGCAAGTTAGAGCTCCGCCGGGTCCTCTCTCCAGCCTAGCTGGCTGTCTCCCTCCCTCCCCGCCGGCGGCCGCATGTGGGCCGGTGAGGGAGATCTTTGATCTCCCCACCGGCCCGTCGTGGCAAACAGCGGGGCCGGCGCTAGGAGAGTGCCGGCCCTGCATAGACCGGCAGGGGAGATCCTGTGATCTCCCCTGCCGGCCTCGGCCCATGGCCACCGCGGCCCACCGGGCATTTGCCCGGTGTGCCCGATGGCCAGTCCGGGCCTGTTCGTATCTATGCGCTATTCACCACTTGTTTCTGTTCGGTACATCCGTTCGGGAGAAAATCCCACCACTGCCACCAGTGTAAAGGATCCTTTAGTTCGTGCAGCAATGATCCTTGCAGCTCCTCCCGAAATCCAGCTGAAACGAAGTGATTATAACTCCCAATCCCCCAAACATGAGTCGAGACTTCATGAAGGGGTAAAACGATCTGATTTACTGTGGGCTACCTGCCCGGTATTTATGCAGGTCTCCCACCTAGGGGACCAGATGGAAGACTGGGACAAAAGAATTACAGTAGCCAATCACAGTGGCTATAACATAAGCACTCCCCTTTTACATAGTTCACTCCCTCCTTTCCATCCTGGAGATAATTAACTTAAGATAGCAAAGAGAGCCTTAATTATCTCCAGGTAGAAAGAAATATGGCTTTTCTTATTATTCATCAAACAGCATAAAAATCTATAACTTACATTTTACATAACATAAACTTTAAGTCCCACATGTAACGGCACCCCTAGGCATAAAAGGGGTTAAACGCCGTTTAGAAGATCTTCCCCTTCCAGAGACACAGGCAGCTACTGTAGACACCAATCCACCGAACTGGGACCTCACGAATAGCTGCTAGCAGCTGAACAGGAAAAGCACCCAAGCGGCTTACACGCAATCAGTCTCTAACAGTATACAATAAATCCCCCCAAAAACGAGAAAAAGCTCCGTGTTAGGGGTCAAGCAGTGAACAGACAGAGCTGTGGGTTTATTGTTCTTATATACACATTAGTACCACCCACAGGGTTTTGGAACACAACCAATAAACACATACAATACACTCAGACACTCCCACACAAAATCCTCCCCTCTGCCTGTGATTACATTACCTTACACAATGGGTAATGTAATCATAACAAGCAGAGAAATACAATTTTTCCACATTATTCATAACTTGAAAAGTATGCATCACATTCACATATAACTTACATTTTCAGAATCAGCATACTACAAATACAAACATACGTCAAATTGGTCCAGTGGTTCAAAAGATAGATCGTAGTCCTTTGTGACCAAAGGAAGCATGGCTTTTCTGCCCAAAACCAGTTCCACAGAGTCTTCTATCCTGGAGATAATTAGGAAGTGTAACCTGGCACCCCAACTGGGTACCTCCGTTAAAGGATGCTCCTAGCACTTCCTGAGGACTCCAAGCACTGCAGCAGACACCAAAACCACCGAACCGTAGGAGCATATGAATGCTCACAAGCATATGAATGTGGTATACAGCCGAATAGGAAAAACCATGCAAATAGGTTTACACTCCTAGCAGTCAAACTGGAACAGCATACAATAAATCCTCCCCCAATAATGAGACAACACTTCACTTTGAGGGTTAAGCAGGAACAGACTGTACTGGCACATACAGCCTCTTTTATTCCCAATCCACAAATTTAGTACAGCCCACAGGGTTTTACAGAACAACCAATCAATCTGTACAATACACACAGACACTCCCACACAAAATCCTCCCCTCTGCCTGTGATATGATTACTGAACACAATGAGTAATCTAATTATCACAGACAGAGAAATACAGTTTCATAAAACACATCACAGGGACCCCAAAACATGCAATAAACCACATATCCAAAATTCACCCAGATCCGTTCAGTACTTTGGAAAATACAGTTTAATGCAGATTCTGCAGAACATATACAGGCTAAATGAAAAACAATCACTGTATAATGTGTCCTCTGCTGTATAGTCCAAAACCACTGCACGATGTCTCTGTGCACCAAATACTGGCGAGATGGCACCGTGTTGAAAAGTCCAAACAGTGTCTGTGAGTTAAAATGGCCGCCATCCATTGTTCTCACCATGTGCTTCTGATACAGGAAATGGTGGCCACCCAGTAACTCCACAGTATGTCCCCAGATGGTTCTTAAAGGGCCAGCAGCAACACAACACAAATCCATTATGCCCAAATCATGTCTTTAAAGGGCAATACATCCCAGGGGCCATAGTCACATGGCAGGAGGCTGGCAATCAGTCTTCTCCAATGCCCAGTGGCGAGGTCGGCTTTGCCACAGTAAGTAATCCAATTATCTCCAAGGAGAGAGGCAAAACTCCATTGAACACATGGCAGCAAAAGACAATAAAACACATAATAACATATAACTGTGCAGCCATTGAACAAAACAGGTACATTCAACATATCCCCAGATAGCTTAGATCTGAGCGCACATTATTACTGAATGGCGCTCAGAGCACACACATACAGTTCAATTGCCATGGAGCCAAAGTCTTTCCCATAGTCTTTCATTATACGAATGGGCTCCATGGCATAGCTATCTGAGGTATCACTGCTCAAACAGGGCAAGCACCAAATGACCCGGCTTTCATGTCTTTGCAGGGGAAAATCAAGCCTTTTAATATGGGGCCATAATCCAAAGACAACAGGCGAGCAACCAGGCTTCTCCAATGCAATGTGGCGAGATTGGTCTCCTCACACCCCCAGATTGCTTGTATCTGAGTGCATATTCTAGGTGAATAGCGCTCAGATCCCACGAACACAGTTCTCAAAAACGTTGACTAAAGTTTGACTTTCACGGGCCGTTCGCGTGTTTGTATCCGACAACAAGTTCCATACTGTAGCTATCTGTGGTCGGTCACTTTCGCATACATCCAACGCATGAATGGTGCAGGGTCTCCGGCATTCGTGTGTTTTTCACCGTATAAACGAGGACCTGGAGAGGTAGCAGGGGTGTTCGGCAAAATAAGTATCCGAAATTAGTTCCAGGGCATCGCCGCCATTTACCGCTGAGCGTTCGACAATCCAAAATGGCGATTGCCACGTGTTCGGTAGACGAACGCGGACCACCAAGCTATTCCCCAATTAGTCTGTGGTTAACCGCAAAGTCTGGGTGGTTAATAGGCTCCACACAACCTCAGTAGGAGGTCGGGTGGTTCGGCAGTTCATTCGTTTTTGTCGCTATTTACACGAAATCACTCTATACACATCTAAATAACCGAACAGGCTGGTTCGCATAGTCTGTTCAATAGGGGATTTTGTTACACCCCGTAAGTATAGGGCTGAGTTAATGCGCTTTAGCCATGATATCCCTCTAGCAGGCCACTTAGGGATAAAAAAGACGACAGACCGACTCACCCAGTCATTCTTCTGGCCCGGAGTCACCAGGGGATTACAGGACTACTGTCGGACCTGTGACATATGCCAGAAGGTAGAAAAAAGGGGGGACCATCCCTGAGCCAAGCTACACCCCCTGCCCATAATTGAGGAACCATTTACAGGGTGGCCGTAGATATAGTCGGGCCACTCAGCAAGCCTAGTCCATCCGGTAAGAAATATATTCTTACTGTGGTGGACTATGCCACCCGTTATCCTGAAGCCATAGCACTGTCCAATATACATGCGGAGACAGTGGCAGAAGCACTGGTCCAAGTGTTTAGCCGGGTTGGGTTCCCGAGGGAGAAAGTGTCTGATCAGGGGACCCAATTCATGGCTGTGGTTACCCAGCAGCTCTGGCAGAGCTGTGGAGTAAAACCCATACTGAGTTCCCCCTATCACCCGCAGACGAATGGCCTCTGTGAGCGTTTTAATCGCACCCTTAAACAGATTCTGATCACGTTCACAGAGACCTGTCAGAATTGGGAAACGTTCTTTCCCCACCTGCTGTTTGCGTACCGAGAAGTACTCCAGGAGTTCACAGGCTTCTCCCCGTTTGAGTTACTATACGGGAGACGGGTCCGGTGGCCCCTGGACCTGGTACGTGAGCACTGAGAGGGTGATATGGGAGACTCAGGCATCCCTGTAGTGCCATTTGTGCTGGAGCTGAGGGACCGTCTGCAGACTCTGACAGCATCCATTCCGGAGAACCTGCGGGCGGCCCAACAGCAACAGAAACGCTGGTATGACAGGGGAGACAGGGACCATATCTTGGAAGTAGTGCAAAAGGTCTTGGTACTGAAACCCACCAAGGCCGACAAGTTGCAAGCCTCCTGGCAGTGTCCTTACATGGTGTTAGAAAGGATCAGTGACACCACTTACATTGTAGCTGACTGTTCAGATGAAAGGATCCAACGATCCTTTCATGTGAATATGCTCAAACCATACCTAGAGAGACCAGAGGGAGTCTCCGTAGTATGCGCTCCCGCTTATGAGGACAGTGAGGGTATCCCGCTACCTGACCTACTGCATCAAGAACCAGTAGGAGTAGAACAGGTACAGTTAGGCCCCGACTTGAGTATAGACAAAAAGGCCCAGGTTTCCCAGCTGTTAAGGGAATTTGGGGAAATGTTTTCCGCTGCCCCGGGCTACACGCTGCTGGCAGTCCACAGAGTGGAGACCCCAGGTCAGTTCCCCTGCGGCAGCAACCCTATCGGATTCCCGAAGCCGTGAGGTAAAGTATGTGGAAGGAAATTCAGGAGATGTTGGGGCTGGGAGTCATAGAGCCTTCCCAAAGCCCCTGGTCCCTAAAAAGGATGGCACCACACACTTTTGTGTGGACTATCGCAAATTGAACGATAGGACTGTCACAGATGCGTACCCCATGCCCAGGGTAGACAAGCTACTTGACCGCATGGCTGGGGGGAATTATTTAACCACTATTGATCTGTGTAAGGGGTATTGGCAAATCCCCTTGGAGCCATTCCAAAGTCGGCGTTCGTCACCCCATTTTGCCTGTACCAATTCAAGGTCATGCCATTTGGGATGAAGAATGCCCCGGCTACTTATCAAAGGATGGCTGACCGGCTCCTGGAGGTATTCCAGGGCTTCGCTTGTGCTTATCTGGACAATATAGCTATTCTTCAGTGGCACTTGGGAAGCCCACCTGGAACATATTTCAGTAGTGCTAAAACGTATTCAAACCGCAGGACTTACTTTAAAGCCAGAAAAGTGCCATGTAGGTATGGCCGAAGTCAAATATCTGGGACACAGGGTAGGGTCAGGGAAACAGAGACCAGAACTCGCAAAAATTGAGGCAATCACCCAATGGCCCCAGCCCCGTACCAAGACCCAGGTAATGGCATTCCTAGGCACGGCCGGTTATTATGGAAAATTCGTCCCTGAGTACAGTGTCTTAGCCAAACCCTTAACGGACCTTACCAAAAAGTCCCTATCCCGACAAGTAGTCTGGCCCCCTGAGTGCGAGGAGGCTTTCCAGAAACTCAAGGCTGCGTTAAGTGCATCTCCTGTGTTGGCGACACCATACTAAAAGATTTCTTGTTCACACAGATGCCTCAATGTTTGGACTGGGAGCCGTATTAAGCCAGGTTGGTGACGATGGCCTGGAACACCCGGTGGCATATCTGAGCAGAAAACTATTACCACGCGAAGTCAGCTATGCCACTGTTGAAAATAAATGTTTGGCCTTAGTTTGGGCCCTTAGGAAAATGTAGCCCTACCTCTATGGATGCTCTTTCACAGTAATGACAGACCATAACCCTCTGACTTGGCTTAACAGAGTGGCTGGAGACAACCCCAGACTGCTAAAATGGAGCTTGGCACTGCAACCCTACAATTTTACTATGCAGTATCGCCCTGGGAAGCAAAACGCCAATGCTGATGGGTTGACCCGGCAAACTGAACTGGAGAAATAACACTGTCATCCGGACATCCCCTAGCCGACCGTTAGGATCTAAGCGGGTATGCCGTTCCATGGGACTAAGGGGGAGCTGTGTAACAAAACCTCTGTTTTGTGTGAGCCTTGGACTGGATTTCGTATGACATTCGTGTGTTTTGCTCGTTCACGTCTTCTTTAAAATACCGAATAAACTCCCGAACCACCGGACCACCTACAATGGTCGTGTGCAGCTCATTAACCACCCAGCCATTGCGGTTAACCACAAGTAATTGTCGAACGGCTGGGTGGTCAGCGGTCGTTTGCCGAACATGTGGCGGCGGCCATTTTAAATCGTCGAACGCTCAGCGGTAGTTTGTCGACGATTCCCTGGAACTCTTTTCGGACACTTATTCCGACCGCTGAAACTTAACAACCTCCACTCTCATTCATCTCCTAATGCATGAACACTATATCTTTCGGGACTTTCATAACAGACGAATGAAACTAACCACAGGTAGTTAATAATTGTACTGTAAACTGATTGGTTCTGTATTTTGTGTCACAGTTTTCCACAAGGTCCCCTTTGGGAGTTTCCTTGCTGGAAGACCATCATAAAAGGCAGAGTGTGGCCAGCATTAAACCAGATTGTTTTACCCCTTCATGAAGTCTCGACTCATGTTTGGGGGATTGGGAGCTATAATCACTACTTTGCTCTACGTCAGCTGGGATTTCGGGAGAAGCTACAGGGATCGGTCCTACAGGGATAGCAGGATCCATTACACCCAATAACTAACCCAAAAGCTAGCTATAGATTGTGCTCTTTTTTTTTATTTTATTTTTTTTAAATCTTGCTACTTAATCCATTGGCACAATGCCTGAAAGCACATGTATACTATGTAGATGCCCAAGTGTTATTTATTACTTGCCTTCCATGCATTGTTTACACATTGTGTTACTTGGGTGAGGAAATTAGGAATTGCCATTCCAGTGAAGTGACAGCTCTGCATTAAAAAAAAGTACAAATATCCAGAATTATAGATTGCCAAAACAGATTTCCATATCATTTTCTGTGACTACAAGAAAGCATTTCACTCAATCACCAAGATAGACTTTTCATTACAACCAGATCTGCCCTCACAGTGAGTGCCTTCTCATTTTTGTATGAACATAATTTGTTGAAGTCAGATGATTTTTGTTCCAGTAATTTTTCTGTTTGTACTGTGTGGACTGTGTATGGTGTTTGGTTGCACTGCAAAATTTTGACTGCATGTGCTCATTTGCATGTCAAACTGGGGACTCTGGGATAGATGTGGAAACATGATTTCTCAAGTTACTTTGAGGACTTCTCAAAGTCCAACTTGAGCTATGTAGATGAAGCATACATTTTTTTTTTCTATTTGCACTGTGGGGAGTTTTATTGTTTGGTTCTAGGTTTTGGCTACTTTGGCCTAAAATTTTAAATTTAGTTTGAGTAACCCTAAAGGTGTACCTAATAAGCCTATCACTTTCCATTGGCACAATGGGCAACTGTAAAGATTACATGACCTCAAAAACCCACTGATATTGTAAACTAGAATAATTGCTCAAATTACTTGTTGCTTCAAATACAAACACTGGTGTCCACTTGTCCTATCTAAGAAGCGTGCCTGTACACACGTTTTGCCATAACAAATTATGTACACACACAGGCTGTGGCGTCCTTTGGTCATGGATGTGTCAGAACTCAGAAGCAGGGCTTATGTTCCCTTACACGCAATGCACAGCTCAGTGAATTTTGGCTACTCATTGTGAGTTTGCTGAGAATTAAAGAAGTGCAATGCACTGGTAAGGGAGCAGACTCATCATCAGCCAGACTCATCAAGTCAAGGCAAACTAAATGTGGGCATAATAAAATGTTGGCAATGTGGCATGGATGTGGACATAATAGAATGAAGGCAAACTGAAATACAATACTTGCAATCGTATGTGTTATATTAAACCATGGCAATTGTAGCGGGACCTTATGTCCTGATCCCAGGTTCAGACAACACTCAGCCATGGAGGATCTCTGTCCTTACCAGGGATTTTTCCCTATTTTCTTCTCCCTGCAAGCTGGAACCACAGACGCAGGGGTTAAAATCTTCTTCTCCTCCAGTAAAAGGACACACAGTTTGGAGGTTTAAACACTGGCATCTCACCAGGCTGAGTCACACTATTTAATGATTACAGCTTCCTCTAAGCACAGACCTCCGCAGGGGGTCTCCATTCCACACAATACACTTCCCTTAGTCCAAGGCAGTAGGGGGATGGGTTAAAGATAGCCATCTCCCACCTTAGGAGATACCAAGCAGTACACAGGGAGCAGTACACACTTTACATCATATTACATTCGGGGGGGGGGGGTTACATTTTAAGTGGCTGGTTTTGCCACCAGGGCCGGACTGGGGATACAAAGCAGCCCTGGAAAAAAAATATCTATGCCAGCCCCATAAGTCATTGAGCCACATATTGTCACATGAAATACGTACGGCTATGTCTTGCCACCCCAGATGATTGAGTCATATATAAATACATATATTTTTTGTATATATATATATATATATATCATCTGGGGTGGCAAGACAGATAATATATGATTGAGTCATATATAAATACATATATTATCTGTCTTGCCACCCCAGATGAGATAGATATTTGTATTTTACAAATACATATATATATATATATATATGTATTTGTAAAATATATGTATTTATATATGACTCAATCATCTGGGGTGACAAGACATATTATTGGTCAATATATATATATTTATTTGTTTTTTTTTTAATATAAAATATTCCTTTCAGAGTCAAACATTTAATTATACAGTAAGCATACTCACATGCAGACACAGACAATCTCACTGACATACGCAAGCTCATTGATACACAGTGTCATAGACAAACATACTCACTGATATATATAAGCTCATTGACATAAATACACAAGTATACAGATGCACACAAATAGGCTCACTGACAGACAATCTCACTGACATGCACAGACAAGCTTATTGGCATACACACACACAAATGTAGTACATACTTACTACAGACAAGCTCTCACACACACACAAGCTCACTCACTAGAATGCACACACAAGCTCACTCACTAGCAGACACATACACACAGACAAGCTCACTCACTAGCAGACACACACATACACACACACACACACACACAGACAAGCTCACTCACTAGCAGACACACACACACATACAAGCTCACTCACCAGCAGACACACACACACACACACACACAGACAAGCTCACTCACTAGCAGGCACACACAAGCTTACTCACTAGCAGACACACACACAGACAAGCTCACTCACTAGCAGACACACACAAACAGACAAGCTCACTCACTGGCAGACACACACACACACACACACAGACAAGCTCACTCACTGGCAGACACACACACACACACACACAGACAAGCTCACTCACACACACAGACACACAGACAAGCTCACTCACTAGCAGACACACACACACACACAGACAAGCTCACTCACACACACACACACACACACAGACAAGCTTGCTCACTCACTAGCAGACACAGACACACAGACACACAATCACTGTCCTGGCTGAAGCTTACCTGGTAGGTGAAGTTTCCCTTTTGTAGCCTCTTCCTTCCGGCGAGCAACGTGTGGGGGCGGGGCTTGCGTTGGGAGGCAGAGCTATGTTAAGGAGGCGGGGCTTGTGTGCGGAGGCGGCGCATGCGGACGAAATTAAGGTAAATTGTGCCGGGAGACTGACAGGGCTGATCAGGGCTGTCAGACCGGCCCCAGGTGCCGCGGCCTACCGGGAATTTTCCCGGTATCTCGGTGGGCCAGTCCGGCCCTGTTTGCCACCGATAGGAATAGCAATGGAGTAATAGCAAGATATATACAAGGACATTCTCTAAGTGGCTAGGTTTGTCACAGGGGACAGGGGCAAGTGATTGCCAAATACAAAGGGAAACACATACTTAACAAGGGAAAAACATCACAGTACATATTGGAGACACAAAATATAAAACCAAACCTCTGAATACTCAGGGGACATGGCACTTAGTGGCAATGTCCCGCCACAGCAATACACTTTTATTAGTCTTGAAAGAAAGGTACTGACAAAACTATCTTGATAACCGTTTAAGGTTTACATTTTGCACAAACATTTAGTATGCACATACTTGTAGCAGGAAAAAAAATTGCAAACAAAAAAGGCAATCGTCTTTCTACCTTTTTCTAGGGAATCATTTTGAAAGCATTTACTGCTGAGTTGCATTAAAGGGACACTATAGTCACCCAGACCACTTCAGCTCAATTAAGTGGTCTGGGTTCCAGGTCCCTCTAGGGTTAACCCTGCCTGCTGTAAACATAGCAGTTTCAGAGAAACTGCTATGTTTGCATTTGGGGTTAAGCCAGCCTCTAGTGGCTGTCTTCCGGATAGCCACTAGAGGCGCATCTGCAACGCTGGAGGCATATTATGCCTCCATCACGCAGAGCGTCCATAGGAAAGCATTGAAAAATGCTTTCCTATGGGCACTTTGAATGCGCGCGCAGCAGTGCCGCGCATGCGCATTCGGCTCCTGTGACGTCGGACAAGGATGCTGACATCGGCAGGGAAGGAGAGGTAAGGAAGCCTGGCGCTGAAATTAGGTGAGCGCCACAGAAGGGGTACCCTGAGGGTGGGGGCACCCTCAGGGTACTATAGTTTTAGGAAAACCGATTTGTTTTCCTGACACCATAGTGTCCCTTTAATTAAAGGGTATCTGTATCCTCTACCCCTCCAATTTATGCTCATTTTAAAGAGCATAGTTTTGCTAGGAAATTCAATAATTTGGAGAATAACACTGGAAAAATAGGTATTTTTTCCATTTATCACTCAAATATTCGGCATAGATTCTATGCTGATGATTCGACTGACAAGGGAGAGCAGAAAAAAACCATCCTTTAGTGTTCCTCTTGCTCTTTCGTGCAACCACAACACATGCGCTTCCTAGCTGGCACAGCTAGCTTTGGCTATAGAGCATAGGATTGGTGGAATAAAGCGTCACTGAGGAGCTTTGCCCTGCTTGGGGAAACATTACCAAGCTGGGTAAATCAAAGAAGATTGGAGAAATGGAAGAGGGACCTGGAGGTGGGTGTCACACGAAGAGTAGCACCCACCAAGCTAAGAAGATACTTGCGCTGGAACAGAGGTGAAGAGAGAGTATCTTAAAAAATTACATTGAATATATCATGTATGTTGTGTTTTTTGAGACACATAATGTATTCAATGTAAATGGGGGTGACTCAAGGTAAAATTATTTTACATTCTATTGCCCTCCAATTAAATGCATGTATCAAGTAATGCATTCCTTGCGGACTTAATATTGCAGACTTCAGGCCACAACATTTATGTAATATAATTGATGCATGAATTAAAGTTAACTTGAACTTAGTGATATATTTTTCTTATATTACCAGTGCCCATTTAGAAATTGATGCATAACTCGCAGTTATTCTTTAACGAATGCCAACTACTTCAATGTAGAGCTGAAACATGCATTAACCAATATACGAATTAAAAATAATAAAACCTCTTCAGGCATTCACACAACAAAATACCATCTGCCCGTCGATCGGCAGTTACTATAATGAGCAGAATTATTTGGCTGCAAACGTGAGCACAATGAGCCTTCAGAAACATTGCTCTCTAAAAATTTCTGCCTTGTTTGACGAAATCAGGGACAAGTCATGCTGCAGAACAGGCTTTCTGGTCGTGTAAGTAACCTTTGCCCGAATTAAACAAAACTTGGCAGCCGCCTATGATTGGCCACAACTGAAGTTGTGATCTTCCCTCCTACAGGCAAAGATCCGGGTCGAAATATAAGGAAGCTGATGTGGCTAACTCTGCCTCAGTCCTAGAATTTGGGTTGTTTTGTACTAACCTCTCACTGGTAAGTGTAACAAAGAAGCGAGTTGTGGATATTTAATACAATAGGATTCTAGCTGTGCTATTGTTCTTGGTTGTATTATTGAGTGCAGCACTGATCATTCTTAATTGTGTGTGCATCTCACGGGGGACAGAGAATTTGGTAGGATCTATTCTCTAAACAGCAAATTGTAGTGAACAGAGAAACTGACGAGGTTATGCACTAAAGTGAGAATTTAAAGTGTGTTTTGACCAAATTTAAGGTCAAAATAGCTGAGCTGGAAAAACATCTATGTCAGCTATGCTTTCAGTTTAGCTACTTTGGCCTTAACTTCAAAATTCACTTAGAATTCTCACTTCAGTAAATATACCTGTTTAATGCAAAAAGTGAGCTGGGAAAAAGTTTTCTAATTCTGCTGGTTCCTTGACTATACTCACCTGAATTTTGCAATTTGATTTCTTTTCCAGAATAACCAAATTTCAAAAATCTGATTTGTAGCAAATTGAAAACTGAAATTCAAAATGTAGGCAAAATCAGCTGGAAAAAAATTCTGACTTGGCAATTGTCACAGACTATTTTAGCCTTAACTGTGGCATTTGGATTTCCATTTGCTGCATTTTGTCGTTTAGTGAATAATCCTGAATGAGCACCAGAGTATAATATTGAAATTCCAAGGGGTCATGGTAATCTTAAATTATCCAATTTCTCTGCCAGTGCTCATGTGAGGTGCTGTCAGACACTCATTTTTTTTAAAACCATTTTTATTTCCTTCGATGTCACATGCTTGACAGACCATAAGTACCTTGTTAACCCCTTAAGGACATATGTCACATGTCATGATAACCTTTTATTCCAGAAGTTAGGTCCTTAAGGGGTTAAATCTATTATTTAAAACAAAAACAAAAAAAAAATATTTTGTTTATAGGGCAAAGAATCCCATGATTGCTATCATTTCTATCATGCATGACTGTCTTTGCAATTATGCTCTCTATGTGATACTCTACATGTCTAAGGGATAGTTATTTTATTTTTTTATATGCAATATTCTAGATATATATATATATTTTTTTTTATTTTTTTTTTATTTTTTTTTTTGCCTTGTGATTTTCACAATGGATGGGTCATTTACATGTACCTTTTGTACACAGTGTTCATTCCTCTGCTGAATGCCAGGTTGGAACATGTCTGGTTACTTGTTATCTAGGGGCAATAATTAACCCATCATCTATGAACTATGTCCCAACCAGCCTTCTATTTGATAGACAAATAAGTGTATGTCAATGAAAAGTTGTTTACTGTAGGGTTTATTTGAAAGCTGAATGGCAAAAATAGCTGATCTGGAAAACCTCCAACTCTTCTAAAGTTGCCACAAGGCTTCTGTGCTGCTGACGTTTCAGTGTGTTACATTTCAGAGCTTTGAATAATGACCCTTATATCTATTAGTTCTAGATATGCATCATTAATAATACGAACCTTAAAATATGACAACTTATATGTATTACTTTTAACAGGCAAAATCAATATGACTCCCCAACATCAAGCACTCACTCCAGAGCAGAAAAAGGAATTGTCAGAGATTGCTCAGCGTATAGTTAAGGATGGAAAAGGAATCCTGGCAGCAGATGAATCAGTTGGTAAGATTTTTTGGTTTAATTAAGTTATGTTTTTTTTTTTGTTTCTTGTTAATTAATTCATTTATATCTGCCCAGACCAGGGCCAAACATTCTTTCTCCACTGCCGCATAAACTCACTTCCCGAGGTAGTAACTTTCTGCTGAGGTATGCGACAGGGTGCTTTCCTCCATCCCCCCCTGACCTGGCCCAGTCCATACATAGAAGCATCTGTATTAACGGGAAAGCGTTTGTTAGGGACTGGGGCAGCCAAGTCAGGGGCGTTCACAAGAGCCTGCTTCAGTGCCTGAAACGCGGCTTCACAAGCTGGAGACCACAGGACCTGCTTAGGGAGATTCTTTTTAGTCAGGTTAGTCAGGGGCTTGGCGATAGTGCTGTAGTCAGGGTCAAAACGTCAGTAGTACCCTGCCGTCCCCAAGAAGGCTAGCACATGGGTCTTAGTGATAGGTGTGGGCCAGTTAGCCACTGCCTCTACCTTGGCGGGCTCCGGTCTCTTGCTCCCACACCCCACTCTGTGACCCAGGTACTGCACTTCAGCCATACCTAGATGGCACTTCTCTGGCTTCAATGTCAGGCCAGCGGCCTGAATCTTATCCAGCACTACCCCTACATGGACCAGGTGTTCCTCCCAGGACTCACTGTAGATAGCAATGTCATCCAGGTATGCACAAACAAATTCCTGGAAGCCATCGAGGAGTCTATCCACCATACACTGGAAGGTAACCGGGGCATTTTTCATCCCAAATGTCATGACCTTAAATTGGTACAGGCCAAACGGGGTGACAAATGCCGACTTGGGGATCGCATCCTCAGCCAGGGGAATCTTCCAATAGCCCTTACACAGGTCTATGGTGGTCAGGTAGCGTCCCCTGGCAATACGGTTTAACAATTTGTCTACCCGGGGCATCGCGTAAGCGTCAGTGGAGGTCCGCTCGTTGAGCCACCTGTAGTCCACAAAGAACCGGGTGGTCCCATCTTTCTTAGGCACCAGAACTACTGGTGAGGACCAAGGGCTATCGGAGTGTTCGATGACCCCAAGCTGGGTCATCTCCTGTATCTCCTTCCGCATTCCTTCTCGGACTGCTTCAGGAATACGGTGGGGGGGCTGTCGCAGGGGGTTCTGTCCAGGGGTCTCTATCTTATGTACAGCTAGGGTAGTGTAGCCGGGCTCTTGGGAGAATGTCGCCTACTTCTCCCACAGAAGCTGCTTCGCCTGTACCTTCTCTGTGTGGCTTAACCGGTCCCCTAGCTGCACAAGGCTAGTAAGGTCAGTCTGGGGGTCCCTCTCTAGCAAATCGGGAAGGGTTCTCTGGGTCTTCTGCAGCAGGGGCACACACTGCAGCGCCATTCTCCGGTCTCTCCTGATACTTCTTCAGCATGTTCACATGAAAGGATCGCTGGATCCTTTCATCTGCACAGCTGGCTATAGTATATGTAGTATCACATACCTGAGCTAACACTGTATACGGGCCCTGCCAAGATGCTTGCATCCTGTTCGCCTTCACAGGCTTGAGCACCAAAACTTTTTGCCCAATCTGGAAGATCCACTGCCGGGCACCCCGATCATACACCTCTTCTGTCTCCCCTGGGCCGCCTGGAGATTCTCTCTTACCATCAGGGACAGTTTCTCCGTGTGATCCCGTAGTTCCAGGACATGTGGCACTATGGGGGTCCCCTCCTGCTCTGTCTCTCCCTCCCAGTGCCCTCTAATGAGATCTAGGGGTCCGCGGACCCTTCTCCTATAGAGTAACTCAAAGGGGGAGAACCCAGTAGATTCCTGGGGCACCTCTCTGTAAGAAAATAGCAGATGAGGCAGGAACCTCTCCCAGTCTCTGCAAGTGTCAGTAAAGGTACTCAGCATCTGCTTGAGGGTGCCATTAAAGCGCTCACAGAGACCGTTAGTCTGTGGGTGATAAGGTGAGCAAAGCAGCGGTTTGATGCCGCACACCTCCACAGCTGCTGGGTGAGCACAGCGGTAAACTGGGTCCCCTGGTCGGAGAGAATCTTCTTAGGGAACCCGACCCTAGTAAAAATCTTACCCAGGGCATCAGCAACCGTCTCTGCCTCTATATTAGACAGCGCTACTGCCTCTGGATAATGAGTGGCATAGTCCACCATGGTGAGAATATACTTCTTACCAGATGGACTAGCCCTGGCCAGTGGACCCACAATGTCAATGGCTATGCGGGAAAAGGGTTCCCCAATAATAGGCATAGACATAAGTCTAGCTTTTGAGTGGTCCCCCTGCTTTCCTACCCATTGACATGTGTCACAAGTACTACAGTATACCCGCACAGGCTGATTAAAATTGGGCCAAAATAAATTCTGAGTGATCCTATGGGCTGTGCAGCGAGACCCTAGATGTCCAGCTAATGGCACATCATGCCCGATCCGCAGAATCTCCTGCTGGTATTTCGCAGGCACCACCAGCTGTCGATTCTGTGGAGGGGCAGCACTTTTCTGGGAAGGTTTAGGGATTCTATACAACCTGTCTCCCACCCACTCATACCGTTCCCCAGCTACTCTTTCCTTTCTAGCATATGCCCTAGCCCTATACTTCTGTAGAGTCGGGTCCGCCCGGGTTTCCCTCCAAAACTCCTCTGGGGTATCCCAGCCTAAGGGGGCCTGATCTAGGGTACAAGTCGGGGGAAGAGAGTCCTACCTGGGTCTCAGCAGCAGGCGGGCCGGCTCCGGCAGCACGGGTCTGGGCGCGTGTACTCACAGGGTTAACATCAGCTGGACCCATCGGAGCATAGGCAGAAACAAGGGGGGCCTATGCTCCAATGGGAGGACATCAGCGGGCAAATCCTTCATAACCCCCACATCAACGTGTCTAGCGCCCACTCCCCAATCCAAATGTACCCGGGCAACAGGTAGGCGGAACACAGTGCCCACTGCTACCCTCACTGCCACAGTGTCTCCGGTGAGCTGGTGCTCTGAGACCAAGTCCTTTTGGAGCAGGGTCATAGTCGCATCGGTATCTCGCAGACCGCTGACTAGTCTCCCATTCAGCTTAACAGTTTGTCAGTGCTGGTGCCGGTTGTCCTGGTGGGCAGCTTGGACGGGGTCTGCCTCGTGTAGTATGCCTTAAAATTCCTCCTGCTCGATACAGTGAGCAGCAGGCTGAGGGTTGCGTTGATTCCCGCCGGCTGGTCTTCTCCATGACCGTGCCTGGTTAGCGGTGTTCAGCGGGCACTCCAGTCTCTTGTGCCCCAGCTGCTTACACCCAAAGCAGCGGCTGGGCTGTGAGTAACCCCGCGCGTTGAACCGGCATGGCTGGGCATAGTTGGTAGCTGGCGGTAGTGTTGGAGTGCGGTGCGCCGGGGGTTGGTAGGCAGTCACGGCTGGGGGTGCTGCTGGTCTGTACTCCACTCTGGCAGGGACTTTAGTTATCGCATTGTCCAGTTTACGGGCATCTGTATATTCATCTGGCAGAGTGGAGGGTTTGCGGTATCGGACCCACTCTCTGGCAGGCAATTTGTCAAAGCAGTGTTCCAGCAGGAAAATCTGCAGCACCTCTTCCCCGGATACTGCTTGGCACCTCGCCATCCAGTGGGCAGCTGTGCGGTGCACTCGACATGCCCACTCCACGTAGGAGTCGCCAGCTTGCTTAGTTATTTCCCGGAACCTCCGACGGTATGCCTCTGGGGTCACCGCATACCTGGCCAAAAGGGCATCTTTCACTGCCCGGTAACTGGTAATCTCCTCTTCTGGGATGGCCCGGAAGGCTTCACTGGCCCGGCCGGATAGTTTCCCAGAGAGGATAGTGACCCATTCATCTGCGGGTACCTGGTGTAGGGCACACTGTCTCTCGAAATCAGCCAGGAACCTGTCAATCTCTCCCTCTGCTTCAACAAAGTTTTTAAATGCAGCAAAGGGTACCTTCTTTCTTCCAATATTATTATTGGGTACCTACGCTGCTGCAGCTCCTCTTTCTTGGAGCGCCTGGTGTGCCCTCACTGCTGCTTGCACCCGTTCCACAAAGTCCGCTGTAGGGTTGAGGCCAAAGTGTTGCCAGCCTTATCTGGACTGCCCAGTTGAATCGGATTTCCTCGGGTGTTAGGTCCAAGATGCTGGGCACGTTAGTTCTCTCCGTTCCTTGCGCTGCATCCATTTCAAGTAGCTGTGCAATAATCTCCCATTTTTTAAGATTGCTTGTTGACCGTCCTCGGCGTTCTAGTATGTCTTTAAGGGTAGCATGCCTCATACTGCATTTCCACCAGCCTGGGATGTGTAGCTGTCCTTCTGGGTGGTGGGAATAATCCCGTCGCTTGCCACCAGTTGTTAAGACACGCCCGGCATAAAGGAGTGAAATCTCAGTTTAGGAGAGCTTCCCCTTTCAGAGATACAGGCACGGCTACTTTAGACCCCAAACTCCCGAACTAGAACCAGGGGAATGCGCCTATCTCCCGAACAGCATACTTGGTAATACTCCAAACTCCCGAACAGTAATCCCCCGAATCACTAGATAACAGCCGAACCAATACAACATCCAAGCGGCTTACATTCCCAGCAATCAGTCTCTATCCGTGTATAGTAACACCCCCCCCCCCATCACGAGACCAAGCTCCGTATTGAGGTTAAAACAAGATCTGGCTTTAATGAGGGCTACCTGCCCATATTTATGCAGATCTCCCACTTGGTGGACACTCCCCTAGGGGACCAAATGGGAGACTGTAACAAAAGTATCAGACAGGTATCAGATTGGGACATACAGTCACAATACATCTCCACAATGCATCCTGGCTTCCTCCCCTCTGCCTTGGAGATAATTGAGAAGTAATTCAATTATCTCCCAGGACAGGGGCAAATCGCCATTTCACACGTGGGGACCACAGGATAGAGAATTACTTTAAAATGTACAGTGTTACAAATGTTACAATAAATATAGACATGTAACATGTCCCCAGATAGCTCAGGTCTGAGCGTACATTATTAGGTGAATGGCGCTCAGACCACACGAATACAGTTTAATCGCCATGGAGCCAAAGTTTTTAATTCCACGAACAGGCTCCATGGCATAGCTATCTGGGTACTTTCACATAGATTGTAATATAGAGCTCAGAGTCCCGAATGCTCCGCCGTTCGGTTCACGAACGGAGCTGAAGACCCGTAGGCTGGTAGCTCAGCGGTGCTTGGAAGGAAAAGTGTCCTCTTTTGGTGTACTGAAGGTGGGCAGAACAATGCTGGCTGCCCGGGGAGCTCGATAACACTGTCATCATGTGGCGGTTATGTGTAACCGCGACCACCCAGTAACAGCTTCCCGGTGGTCGCGTAATCGGTAGCCGTTCGGGAAACAAGGGGGCTGTACGGGCAAAGAAATAACCGAACAAGGAGACGAATGGAGGGAGGAGAAACATAATCCAAAGACAGACGGTTCTGTCACATATCTCTTCTTTCTTCCTTCTTTCTTCCCCTCAACCATTCTTCTGTTCAAGTATCTGCAGAATATGCTAATAACTTTGGAGATGCTCTTTTACAGGCACTATGGGTAGCCGTCTCAAGCGTATTAATGTGGAGAATACAGAGGAGAACAGACGATCCTTTCGCGACCTTCTTTTCTCTTCAGATGCCTCTCTGAATAAGTATATTGGTGGTGTCATTCTTTTCCATGAAACACTCTACCAGAAATCCAGTAATGAAGTTCCATTCCCCAAATTCCTTAAAGATCTTGGTGTTGTTGTGGGAATTAAGGTACATCTCTATAATTCTAATGCACTCTCCTATGTCACTTATTTTAAGCAGTGGAATAAAACCCCAAACACATCATCTTCTTATTTTTCCTCTGCTAATATAGGTAGATAAAGGTACTGCAGCCTTAGCTGGAACAGATGGCGAGACCACAACACAGGGTTAGTTCCTTATAACATGTTGCATGTTGTGCATTATTTAGTTCTGAATCACTGCTTCATTTACAAGCTTGATTTTCCATTCTCTAATCCCAGGTTTAGATGGACTTGCAGAACGATGTGCTCAGTACAAAAAGGATGGTGCTGACTTTGCCAAATGGCGCTGTGTGTTGAAAATTTCTCACTCTGCTCCTTCAAGTCTTGGTATTTATGAGAATGCCAATGTCTTGGCACGATATGCCAGCATCTGCCAGCAGGTGATTATAGTAAAATAATTGTTCGAATGTGCATAAGATGATACAGTGAAGGGAAGAAAAATACTTAACAATGGCACAGTGGATAAGCTACATGGGCCAATTGGCTGTTGTCAGTCACAGCAGGTGTTCAAAAACACAGCTGTAAAATGCATATTTTTATATTCTCAATTTTATTTATAGGACACTTTAAAGGCTTCAGGCACCAAATTACTGCATGATGTAGTGGGTTTGTTATTCGAGAGTTTTCTTTAAAGAAGCATTCATGGTCTTTTACATATTTTAGCAAAAGGCAAGTGTTTCATTAAAAGAATAATTATATCTTATACCCTTTTGGCTTTACACACTCCCTTCTAGCCATTCTATATTCATACCAGCAATGGGAGCTGTGATAGACTGAAAGCGGTCATCTGAAGCTCTCAGCCAATCACAGCCACCCATTAGCGCTATCAGCACAGAGGGGATGGGCTGCTGGGGACTCTTGTTTAGCATTAAATGCGATTGTACACTGAATAGAAGGATGGTGCCAAGGGCCTTCAGACATTATAACCACTTTAACGAGATGAAGTGCCCAGTGTCCCTTTTAATTATATGCCTTGTTTGCCAAACCTCAATTATTCCAAAACAAAAAATCCTTCCTTATCTGCTCACTTACCAATGTATATAGAGCTCAGTCATTGGCTGAGCTGAACTGTAGGGAGTGAAGCAGCCTGCACCAGAATAAACTAACACAAAGACATACACATTCAGTTTTGAACTTGTAAGCAAATACTGCATGTTTAGGTCAAAAACTGTCAAATGTGTTAAAATTGATTTGGTGCTTGGAGTGCTCCTTTAAAGTGGCCGAATGGGCTTTGCTGTTTTAGTATCTGGTGAGCGCAGAGTGCAGGAAAAAGTGTTAAGTTTTAGTTACCTGAAGCTGTCCCTCGAGACTGCCACCAATTGCACCTGTTGGATCCTCTTGCTATTCTATTCAGCATAAAGCTAATTTGTAGGTGGTGGTCAGGCAGCTATGTTATCATAATAATTCTCTAACATAACAGGACTATTTTCTATTCCACAGAATGGCTTAGTCCCAATTGTAGAGCCTGAAATTCTATCTGATGGTTCTCATGACCTCCAGAGATGTCAGTATGAGACTGAAAAGGTGAGAACAATTTTTATAATGTGTATGTTCACTATTCCTCATAAAATGAAAGAATTGTTAAACACCATTTTTTTCCAAATACGACATGAGTTTTCCCAAAGGCTGTTTAGTACTTGAACAGCTCTTGACCAGAATGTTATCAGTAACTATGATGCTATAGGTCCTAAATAGTTACGTAGTTAGTTACATAGGCTGAAAAATGTGTCCATCAAGTTCAGCCTTCATCACGTTTGTTTTTTGCTGTTGATCCAAAAGTAGGCAAAAAAACTAAAGAGATTAAAATTTGTTAACCTTTCGTTATAGCTAAAATGTTCCATCACTTTTATTTATTTTGTAACCCGCCTCTGCACACATGATACCCTTCTTTAGAACAGGTGCCCACTATTGCACAGCATATTCAAGATGTGGTCTTACCAGTGATTAATAAAGAGGCAAAATTAAGTAATGCCCTCTTTCATGGATGACAATATCTTACTGGCCTTAGCCACTACTGATTGACATTGCACATTGTTTCATCGTTTGTCTATAACAATTCCCAAGTCCTTCTCGTGTGTTGTTATCTGTTACGGTACCTCCAGTAATAAAATGCACAAACCGCCGTTTAGTGAATGCTCCCCGTTCGCAATAATGTGGTCTGGTAGCGTGTATAGTAAAACCATGCGAACCGCCAGTTAGGGAACACTCCAAACTCCCGAACGGTACCTGTATGGCTCTTTCCCTTCACGAGCTCCAAATCCACGAACTGCCAATATTAGCCGAACGCCAATATCTTCCAAGCGGCAAATAATTCCAATAAGCAGTCTCTAAGCGCTGGTAATAAAATCCCCCCAATAACGAGACCAAGCTCCGCTTTGAGGGTAAAACACAAACTGATTTACTGTGGGCTACCTGCCCGGTATTTATGCAGGTCTCCCACTTGGTGGACACTCCCCTAGGGGACCAAATGGGAGACTGAAAGGACAGAAGGACATGGGGACATTTTGGACATACATCCCCACAATATTCCCAGCATGCATCACAGTTCCCTCCCCTCTGCTCGGGAGATAATTGGGAAGTAATTCAATTATCTCCCAGAGCAGAGGCAAATCGCCATTTTAAATACAAGTCATAAAACACATAAAAATCTATAACTTTATAACTGCTGAACATATTGCATTCGTGTAACACATCCCCAGATAGCCTGGATCTGAGGGCATATTATTGGCGAATAGCGCTCAGATCCCATACGCATAGTTCAATCGCCATGGAGTCAAAGTCTATTACAGTTCTTCGGTATGCGATTGACTCCATGGGAAGGCTATCTGGGGTAAGTCCATTCGTGTTGTTGAATCTCCCGAACGGCCGGCATTCGTATGCTTTTGTCGATTGAGAAGGGGAGGTCGACGGCTTCAGCGGTGTTCGGTTGAAAAAGTGTCCGTTTTCAGTTCCATGAAATAACCGTCGAACACCGCTGGTCTTTCGCATGGTTAAAATGGCCGCCGCCTCGTGGTCGACATACGAACGACGACCACCCGGTATTCGGTTTTAATTGAGAAGTGTCTGTGGTTAACCGCAACATTCTAATTGGGATCAATAGGTTAACCAGCAGCACACTTCTCTTCTGGGTGGCCGTCCGTTCGGTAGTTTCGTTCGACAAAAACCGACATTCCCTTAAACAAAGCATACGAATGGGGGAATTCATGCAACCGGCAAAACAGACGAACACAGTACTTTTAGTCCAGGCAGATGGGTCTGTCACATTATCCCTATAGAAAGAAATGGAACTAGTGAGGTCAGAGATCCGCCTGAAACAGGAGTTTCCTCCTGTTTCAGGCGGATCTCTGACCTCATTAGTTCCATTTCTCTAAATTTAAAAAATCATTATAGGTAATAATATTTATTATTATGAATATAACCGACACACAAACAAACAAAAAATGTGCAACCTAAAGTAAATAAAAATAATAATCAAAAATGTTAATGATAACAATTAAAAGGGAATGGAGACCTAGATGGCTAAATATAGAGCTTGAGTGAAAATTTATTATTATTTATAAAGCGCCAACAAGTTCAGTAGTGCTGTACAATGGGTGCACTAACAGACAAGTAGATGTGCCCAGACAAGTTGGACACACAGGAACAGAGGAATTGAGGGCCCTGCTCAATGAGCTTACATGCTAGAGGTAGTAAGGTAATGTGACCCAAAAGTTAAGGGTAGGGTAGAAAAGTAGGTTGCTGGGATAGTGTTTGTGAAGAATCACCCTCCACTCATGCGGTTCTCTCCCTCCCTGCTACTTTATTCATTGGATTTGTTACCTTTATTGCTGGTAGATTTGTTACTTTCATTTCGTTAATTTCTCTTGTTCAGTAAAATAGTCAGCATACCGAACGAGGACCACCCTGGGTAGCAATTAGAACTTACAACTCTGAGTAACTTCACGAAAACCGCAAGTTAATTGACTGTTCCGAGGTAGCTGCCATTTTGGCATACGAACTTGTGACGAGAACAATGGATGGCGGACAGCGGGACTTGGCCTGTCCCCCTCTGGAAGTCCCATACGAACCCCTTCTAAATACGGCAGAAGAACGGCGCTCGGGAGTTTGTAACAGATGAATGAGGGAAGCATTCTCCAAGAACCAGATTGAAGATATCTACAGCGGTTTTCGTACAAATTTCATCCGAACGGAGACCGACTCTTGCCCTGATTCTATGGAACTCTGAGTCGGCTACAATCTCGTGGCGAGCTGGTCAAACTTCCACGCAGTGTAACTTCAAAACTACCGAACGGATTTTCACCGAACGGTGAAAAACTACTGAACGGATTTTCACCGAACGGTGAAAAACTACTGAACGGATTTTTTTTAAAATATGTTGCTCACATCACCCTCAGCTACCCAGGGATATGGTTTTTATATTAATATGTTCTGTATAAAGTATATTTTTAAGAATTGTGAAAAATTTTAACTTTTCTGGCCAGTAGATAACTGTGTTTGATAAGTTGCTTAAACTCCATTACCTAGCCTGGCCCAGAGGAGGAGTTATGTGTTGCATAAATTGAGCACCCTTGTTTCCAGTAAATCAGTCTTGTTCCAGCATTAAGCTTTGGCTCATGTGTGGATTATTCGGCGATACCAGCGATTACTTGGCTATTTTATTTTATGGGAAAAAGGGAATGATTGACGGGTCACAGGATTATACCGTCACAGTGTTCATTCAGGGCTTGTTTTGTTTTGATTAGTTTCATGAAAGTAATCAGGGTGCGGGGAGGGGAAGCTGTTCACAGTTTAATTGATATACTTTCCTAAAGAAGTAAGTTTTCAAAGATTTTTTGAAGGAGTGGAAATTTGATGAAAGTCCAACAGAGAGGGGAAGGGCGTTCCATAGGAACGGTGCAGTCCTAGAGAAGTCTTTAAGGTGAGCATCAGAGGTAGGAGTATGAACAGAGGTTAGACATAGGTCTCTGGCAGAGCTTAGGGGCCTAGACGGGAAATATTTGTATATTCGTGAGGATAAGTAGGCTGGAGCAGCATTGTTTATAGATTTGTAATCCAGTATCAGGATCTTAAATTGAGTCCTATATCTCACGGGAAGCCAATGGAGGGACTGACAAAGGGGGAAGGTATGGGAGGTGCGGGAGGACAGAAAGGTGAGCCTCGGGGCAAGTTGGGAATATGTAAGACCACTGAGAAGCAAATTACAGTAGCCAAGACGAGAGAGGACAGTGGCATGGACAGGACCTTTGCCTTATTAGGCGTTAAATAGGTGCGTGCAATATTTTTGAGATGGAAGCAGCAGGATTTGGCGATTGATTGGACATGAGGGGTGAAGGAGAGGTCAGAGTCAAAGAGAACACCTAGGCAGCGAGCCTTAGAGGTAGAGCGGATGCCTGGGTATTCTATATGAGGCTGATCCTGTGCAAGCAGCACCACAGCCAAGAGGTACGGGTGAATGGCCAGGTAGCTCAAGGCCTGAGGGACACAGACGCTACCATCACTCTGATGCAATGGCATTTGGTCAAACCAGAGCACCTGTCCAACCGCACCATTGCTGTTCGTGTCGCTGTAGGAGCTGTCTCCTGCCTCCCTACTGCCCGAGTACACCTGGACTGGGGAGTCGGATCTGGAAAAACCACTGTGGGGATTATGGAAAATTTGCCTGCAGAAGTCGTGCTGGGCAACGATATTGGCCCACTGGCTTCTGCCTATTTACCCACCAACACTGCTACCGCTTGCCCAGTGACCACTCGATCACAGACCCGTGTTGCCGAGGACCCTACACCCGGAATAGAGACCTAGGTAAGCACCCCACCGACAATGGTACCCTAAAAGCACAAAGCACCCCACCGGCAATGGTACCCTAAAACAGTTACTGCTGACCTTTACAGATGAGTACAGAGACTGGGAGCAATTTCTACCGCACCTCTTGTTCGTGTATCGAGAGTTGCCCCACGGGTTCTCCCCTTTCGAACTGCTCTATGGAAGGAGGGTGCAAGGACCCCTCGACCTCATCTGTGAGCACTGGGAAGGGGAGATGGAACATGAGGGGATCCACCATTGTGCTATACGTTCTGGAGATGCGGGACCGCATGGAACAGATGGCCCGAGACCACCTCCATGTGGCCCAGGGCCGACAGAAACGATGGTACGACTGGGGTGCCCGCCAGAGGTCATTCCAGGTGGGACAGAAGGTCCTGATACTTAGACCAGTCAATGGGAATAAGCTCCAGGCCTCCTGGCAGGGCCCTTACAAGGTGGTGGCGCAAATCTGCGACACCACCTATATGATTGGCAGCAATAAGGATGAAAGGGTTCAGAAATCCTTCCATGTTAATCTCCTGAAAGAGTATCAGGAGAGGCCAGAGGATATTGCAGCCATATGTATCCTCGCTACAGAAGAAGTTAGGAGTTATAGAGCCATCTGACAGCCCCTGGGCCTCTCCAGTTGTTTTGGTCCCCAAAAAGGATTGAACCACACAGTTCTGTGTCGACTACAGACGCCTCAATGACCGTACAGTGACCGATGCTTGCCCAATGCCCTGAGTGGGTGAGCTATTAGATCGCATTGCCAGGGGATGCTATCTGACCACTATCGATCTGTGCAAGGGATACTGGCAGATCCCCCCCCCTGGCCAAGGAGGCTATCCCCAAGTCGGCATTCGTCACCCCATTTGACCTGTACCAATTTAGAGTCATGCCATTTGGGATGAAGAATACCCCAGCCACGTTCCAACCCTTGGTGGATAGGCTCCTTGATGGCTTTCAGGATTTTTTTTTTTGCTTGTGCGTACCTGGATGACATTGCGATCTATAGTGAGACATGGGGAGAGCATTTGAAGCATGTAGAGGCTACTGGACTAGATTCAGGCAGCAGGCCTGACTCTGAAACCAGAAAAGTGCCACTTGGGCATGGCCGAAGTCCAGTACTTGGGACACCAGGTAGGGTGTAGGAAGCAGCGTCCCGAGCCGGCCAAAGTCGAGGCCGTGGCCAACTGGCCCACACCCCACACCAAAACCCAGGTACTGGCTTTCCTAGGGAGAGCTGGGTATTACAGGAAATTCGTCCCTGACTATAGCACCATTGCTATGTCCCTGACAGACTTAACTAAAAAGAACCTCCCAAGAGTAGTCCTGTGGTCTCCCTCATGTGAAGCAGCCTTCCAAGCCTTAAAGAAAGCTCTAATCAACGCTCCTGTACTATCTGCCCCCGTCCCTAACAAACGATTTGTCGTCCATACAGATCCTTCCATGTACGGACCTGGGGCAGTTCTAAGCCAGATCGGGGAAGATGGAGGAGAACACCCTGTCGCGTACCTTAGCAGAAAATTGTTACCCAAGGAGGTGAGCTACGCGGCAGTGGAGAAAGATTGCCTAGCCCTGGTCTGGGCTGTAAAGAAACTCATATACAAACACAAAGATAAAGCACCGCGCTTACAGCAGCAGTGGCTTAGTATCCAACAGCTTAAAATACATAGTAAAAACAAAGAAAACGTTACCTGCGCTCTGGCCTAAATCCCCATGTGCATTTAAACAAAAATGGAGGCTCTTTAGTTTTATTCTAATGGCTATTTGAATACATAAGCTCACCAGCCACGTCAAGGCAAGCCTCAATAGGTGAGTTCCTACACTAGCCATTAGATATGCTGATATCAGCCAAGAGTCTCCAGTGAGACAGGAAGGCCATTAGAATAAAACTAAAGAGCCTCCATTTTTGTTTAAATGCACATGGGGATTTAGGCCAGAGCGCAGGTAACGCTTTCTTTGTTTTTACTATGTAAAGAAACTCACCCCGTATTTATATGGCCACGAATTTACCCGCATTACTGACCACAATCCCCTTGTTTAGTTGAATAGAGTGGCAGGAGACAATGGCCGGTTACTGAGATGGAGCTTGGCCCTTCAACCCTATAACTTTTCCATCCAGTACCGGCCTGGCAAGCTCAACGGTAACGCTGATGGACTGTCCAGGCAAACCAAACTTATGCCCTAGCAGCAGCCTGGACATCCCCAAGTTGACCCAAAAAGGATCAAGCCGGGTCTGCCGGGGTGTTCCACAAAGGGGAGCCGTGTAACAGAACCTACAATATTGCCTGGAGACCTCAACCTTACAGGGTACCCAAAACCCTTTCTTTACCATCATTAACATTGCTTTCTATCACTGAGAACAAAGACTGTTCGTGTATTTGCATTCTCCAAAGTGACTGATCGTGCATTTGGCTCTGACTGTTCAAAACTGAATTTCTTGCTGAACGACCGACCACCCAGAGCAGGAGTGTGCCAGCAATTAACCCTCTTGACCTGTTATAAACCGCAAACACCTCAACGTTCCATTGAATTAACTGGGTGGTCGGCGTTCGTTTATGCGAACACGGGGCAGCGGTCATTTTGTTTAGTTGAACGCACTCAGCGGTGTTTGGTCGTCGACTGCGTGGAACTGTTTTCGGCTACCTTTTTCCACGAACACCGCTGAACTTCTACCTGTGCGTTCGACTGGACTCATACAAACAAGGCTCTAATTCGTGAGTTTGTTCATCCGAACAAACTACATCCATTGATGGCAGGCACGAACGAGTCCGTTCGTGCATTTCAGACTTATTACAGAGGGAGAATATCCACCTTTTCGCTAACTCCCGAACCACTGGTCCGATTCTTGCCATTTTTGGCTATATTGTTCCCCTGAATGTAACTGTTATTATAATGTAACTTTTTATTAAGAGCCGATGCATAATTTTTAAAGTTATAGAAAATGTATAAAATCTCTTTTTTAAGCTTGGAGATAATTGAGCTGATATACCGATTAACTCAATTATCTCCCAAGCCGGAGGGAGGAATTTACTGTAATTAATGGGTGTGCTTTTACTGTACAATGTTAACTGATTGGCTGTTGTATGTCCATTGTGGTGTGTTACGATTGCCTCTGGTCTAGCAGGAGGTTGGATCGCTTAGATGTCCTGGTTCCCGAAGTTGGAGAGTCGACTTCAAACTGTAGAAACCTGTAAGTGTAGAATATCCCACTAGCTATAGTAAAGCTAGGATTCCCGGTTCCCTACAACACGAGTCGAGGCTGCGAGTTAAGGGTAAAACGAACGGCTTCCATCGCTCTCCCTGCTAGCTTCCCCGCCAAGATACAAGGCCATTCCTCGGTGTGGATTTGATGAAGGGCACATTGCCTCTCAAAGTCAGCTAAAAATTTGTCAATTCCCATCTCGCTTTCCACGAACGACTTGAATGCTCCAAACGGAATCTTTCGTTGCCCCGCAAGCTCCGTGTGGTTGCTGGATACAGTTGTGGCAGGACCATGCTGGGCGGTCATTACGCTAAGCTCGTGGGCTCTAGCTCTTTGTACATCCGCCTCTGCCATCAGTTGCTGCACCAGTTCGATCGAAGGGTTCGGCCCATATAGTGGGAGCCTTTCCCTAATAATCCTCATTTTCTCATCGCTGGGCATTACCGTGGTCTCTGCCATGGTGAAGCTCTGATCTAGCTCAGGTAGATCAGCAATCAGCTCTCTTCTCGGACGGTTGCTTGCGTTCCCACCTCGGCTTTCAAGTAAATCCTTTAAGGTGGTGCGCTTTAGCTTATCGTAGGCGTTCTCCATCCATTCTGTACCTCTCCCCAGGATTCCAGGATGATCCCGCCGCTACCACCAATTGTTACGATTGCCTCCGGTCTAGCAGGAGGTTGGATCTCTTGCATGTCCTGGTTCCCAAAGTTGGAGAGTCGAACACGGCTTCAAACGTTAGAAACCTGTAAGTGTAGAATATCCCACTAGCTATAGTAAAGCTAGGATTCCCGGTTCCCTACAACACGAGTCGAGGCTGCGTGTTAAGGGTAAAACGAACTGCTTTAATGGCACACAGGCATCACTATTTATGCAAAACCCCAGGTCCAGGGACAACCCCCTCTGGACCTGATGGGATACAGTGACAATACGAGCAGTTGACCAATAGTAATACAATGTATCCTTTGAAATTGTTACCGCCCAGCTTGGAGATAATGAGTCCAGCTGTTGGGACAATGTAATTATCTCCAAGCGCCCCAATTCCCACGTTTTATTACAACACATAAAACTGTATAAAATTACATAACTTTAATACTTTAACAGACATATTTCCCATTCTACCGTTCATTATGTAGCCCAGTTCTGAGCGCAGCAGATGGATGAATAGCACTCAGAACTCACGAATGATATGGCTAGGTTCCTTGATATAAAGTCCATTCGTGTCTTTTGTCCCGAACACAAGATGGCAGCCAAGTTTTTAAGTTGATAGATGGCCAGCGGGACATGGACCTAAAACCCCTGGAACGAGTAACGGCTGAACAATTACGCGAATCTCGCTGAATTACGCGAATCTCGCTCACAGTCTTACCGAACGGAGACCACCATGAAACGGGGTACTTAACTTGCGGTTAACCGCAGCTTCAACGTTCTAATTGAGAACACACACCAGGATGCGGGTGGGCCTCGTTCGGGAGTCTTTCGTGAGTTCAGTTCGGTGAATTATTACACGAACGAGGCCTCCCGGAGATAGTCAATTATGCTTTTGGTTGACCGCAGACCGCAGCTTCCCGACGGTCAATTAGCGGCACACTCCGCTCGTGGGGGTGGTCGGCTGTTCGGTACTTTCAAAGATGACCGGGGTTAAGTGGCGGCACACGCCAAGGGCTGGGTGGTCCGTCATTCGTATTCACGAATAAAGAGTTATAACTGGTCGGGGAATGTATTTGCACGGTCTGAATACCAAATAGGGTATTGGGAAACAAAAAGAAGTACTTCTGCAACAGTATGTAGGGTTCTTGTAACATGGTGCTCCACAAGGTCCAGTGGGTGGTAACATTCCTGTAAAATCCTGCATAGAAGCAGCTGCTGTGTGGTCATTAAAACAGTTCTACTGCACCCTTCAAAACGTAGCTTCATCTCGTTATTGAAAGGGAACCTGCTCAGCATAATCACTAGCTCTTCCTTTTTTTTTTTTTTTTTTTATATTTCTTTATTTTGTCATTTAAAATTTTTAACATTTGCATGTGAGGTACCCCAAAGGCAATCCTCCAGCACATTGAGACAACCAGATACAGAAATAAATGTTAAAAAAGCAACCAAGATTAAACAAACAAGCAGAAAAGAAAAAAAAACCAAAAAAAAAAACCCATCGATATAACTGCTAATAGGATAAGCTGGCAGTATATTGTAATAAAGGCACTGTCAAAAATTAGGCACCAAATGTTTCCACATAAAGTACAGTGTTTCCATTGAAAACCATCGTACACCCGATGTATATTTCAATCACACTACATTTGACCACTGCCAATCGCTATCAAAAGGAATTAACACCAGAAATTTCCGTGGTATAATTGTCAGAGCTCTACCTTACTCTCTACTTGGATCCAGCGGATGGGATAGCGCAACTCCATTACTGCACAGCATCTTGCCGGGAAGAAGGACGTCTCCAACCGCTGATACCCCCCCTCCCATTGGGGTAGCCGTTACAGGAGGGAAGACCAGAAGTTCTGTTTTGGACAGGTTCAATTTAAAGAAATGAGCAGCCATCCAGGTGGAAACAGCAGAGCGGCATTCAGAGACACTCAAGAGGGGTGGTGAGAAATAAGGGGAGGACAGATACATTTGCCTGTCATCCGCATATAAATAAGCCGAAGGAGCTGATGAGTTTACCGAGGGAGGCAGTGTAGATTGAGAACAATAGGGGACCAAGGACAGACCCTTGGAACATTAACAGAGAGGGATTGGGGAGAAGAGGCAGAACCAGAGAAAGAAAAACACTGAATGAGCACTGGGAGAGGTAGGAAGAGAGGCAGGAGAGAGCTGTAACTCATAGACCGAAATTGAAATTGTGTTTCAAAATGAGCCACTAGGGGTGTAGTTAGTTACTGCGTTCTATATCTATACCTCAGGAAGGTATGTTACAATGTAACAAGACATTTAAGTATTCCATTCGAGTAGAAGAGCTACAATTAGAGGACAAAGGACACCATACGATTTAGATTTATCCAAGATGGCAGCGAATATACAGAGAAGTTAAACCACAGAGTGAGCAGAGGTTAGGTTAGAATAATGATTTATGTTGTTATTATTATTGCCATTTATATAGCGCCAACAGATTCCGTAGCTTGTTATCCCTAATTCACTTCCATTAAGGGTATAAGTTGCTTGTGCATTCTTTATGCCTCAGTGCATAACTTTGCATTTCTATACATTAAATTTCATCTGCTATTTGAGTGCCCAGTCCCCCTTCTAAATCCTTCTGCAGCAAAGTAATATCTTGCTCAAATTGTATTACTTTACAGAGATTTGTGTATCATCTGTAAAAACTGAAACATTTCTTTCAATGCTTTTTTCAAGGTCATTTATAAACATGTTAAATAGAAGAGGTCACAGAACAGAACCCTGAGGGACACCACTTGCCATCTCTGTCCAGCTTGAAAATGTACCATTAATGAAAACTCTCTGTACTCTATTTTTAAGCCAATGTTCTACCCAAGAACAAGCATTTTCATCTAGAACATTTTCTTTGAACAGGTTTTTATTCTAACTTAAAATCCTTACTCAACAGTGGCCATATTTTAAATGTTATCTTACTTCCCCCTTTGTTACAGAAGTATGGATTCCTCATGAATGCATTAACCAGGCCATGGGGTCCAAACTCGTAAGGCCTTACAGTTGATAGAAAATGTTTTATTCTTCATTTTAAACACCAAGATTTTTCATTTATTTTTTCTGTAGAAAAGTATTGTCTTTGAGGTTTTGTAAACTGTGTGGAATCATATTGGGTTTCTGGACCATATCATAAAGCTGATGTTTAAATTCACCTATTTCAGCATAGTTTATAATTGCATTTACTGATTTCTTCATAATGGGGTGCTGAAGAATTTTGTATTTGTCTTCTCTTTTAGGTTCTCTCTGCAGTGTATGCTGCATTGATACAGCACCATGTTTATTTAGAGGGAACGCTCCTAAAACCAAACATGGTCACCGGTGGACAATCGTGTTCTGAAAAATTTACTCCAGAGCAAGTTGCCATGGCTACAGTTACCGCCTTAAGACGAACTGTCCCTGCTGCTGTACCCGGTAACCTTTTTGCTTGAATTCTCTCTGTCAGTGACTTGCTGTTCTGCACCATCTGATGGAATAAGCCAGTATTGCATTTTATATTAAAGGGTCACCCCAGACCACTAAACAACTTTAGTTATGTGTGAAGAATGTGTGCTGTTTTTGTTGTTGTTTTGTTTTCAATAGAAATTGTCACATTTATAAATTACCTTGGCTTTTAAGCAGACAAGCAGATCATTTACACGCAATGAAAAAAATGCATAATTAAATTTAATAATTAAACTATTCATTTTGGGTATATCTACTAAATATTGTTTTATATTTTGTATTTGGGTAGTGGAGTGTACCTTTAAGAGCATTTTATTTAAAAATTACACAAGTATTACAGCCTATATTGGTATTGTCTGTCAGTGTATTAGAGCTCCCTTTTTAACCTACATTTCATCAATGTTCATGAGCTGATACTAGTTTAACACGTGGCAAATGTTTCTGTAAGAGTTGTTTATAATTAAGCTTTAGAATCTCACTCTTCATCACATGGCTGAGATAATCATGTTAATCCTTCAATGTAAAGTTTGCCGTTCTTGAAGAACTGCAGTGATTTCAGTTTCAGGGTTACAATGACACGGAGGTGGCACCTAGAGCACTTTGAGATGAAGTAGTCTGGATGTCTGTGTGTCTCTTTTAAACTCTAAACTACAAAAAAACACCTAATCTTAAATTTAAGTGGCTTTGTCACCTTACCTAAGTCAATCCTTTATTTCTATTTTTACTAGGTCTGCCTAAACTTGAAAAAAGGTGTGTTGTTGGTTGATTTATTTATTTTCTTTTGGTCAAGTTTTTATAATTCCCCCTGTCGTCACTTGTGATTGCAGTGGGGAAAATGCCTTGTCTATAGAGGCTCTCGTGGTATCCTCCATAAACATCAGTGTTGTACTCTCGTGATTGCACAAAAGTACAGTACTGATGCAGGCTCCTGGCAAATGAAACACTAGGAGCTGAAGCCGACCCATTGATTGCTGATGGCGGCAGCCGCGAGGGATGGCTTAAGGTAAGTAAAACTTACTTTTCCCCTAAACCTCAGTGCCATGCTGCAAATGGCGATGTCAGCATTGAGGTCTTTTCAAAACATGCAAAGTACACAAAGCCACTTTAATGTGCCTTTCAGTCCAGAAAAAAAAAAAAAACTTTTATTGTTAGAGACACTTTAAAGAACTGTTAAAGTAGGTCTTAGGCATTATATAAACAGTCACATGTGGGTATGAGTAAATAACTTGTCTAAGTGTAGAACAATTGGCATGGGAAATAGCATATTCCAGTTTTTAAATCTTCCCCAAGAATTGTTCCATAATCAGAACCTCCATGGTGTCTCATATGTTAGACCAAGACACTAACAATTTTACATACAGGAGGTTGTGGTGAGGTTACCACTGATACTTCTTTTAATATATATATATATATTTTTATATTTTAACAAAAACAACTGTTTTCAAATTATACTGTCGGGTTGGGGTGCAGTGGGACTGTTAATCCCTTTTAATAAATTTAAGCCCCAACGCAGTACCTACGGGTTTGGGGACACAGGAGTGGGACTGGTGTAAAACTGCAAAAATGGTTTGCTGTGACATGGTGTGGGGGATTCATAGCTCCATACCTACTACAGAGGGCCATAGTTGTAGTGCTTAAGGTGCCTATGTAAGTGTGACGAGACCAATCTCGCCACATTGCATTGGAGAAGCCTGGTTACTCGCCTGTTGCATTTGGATTATGGCCCCATGTTAAAAGGCTTTATTTTCCCCTGCAAAGACATGAAAGCCGGGTTATTTGGTGCTTGCCCTGTTTGAGCGGTGATACCCCAGATAGCTATGCCATGGAGCCCATTCGTATAATGAAAGACTATGGGAAAGACTTTGGCTCCATGGCAATTGAACTGTATGTGTGTGCTCTTAGCGCCATTCAGTAATAATGTGTGAAATCTGGGGATATGTTGAATGTACCTGTTTTGTGCAATGGCTGCAAAGTTATGTTTTTATGTGTTTTATTGTCTTTTGCTGCCATGTGTTCAGTGGAGTTTTGCCTCTCTCCTTGGAGATAATTGGATTACTTACCAATTATCTCCAGGATAGAAGACTCTGTGGGACTGGTTTTGGGCAGAAAAGCCATGCTTCCTTTGGTCACAAAAGACTACGATCCATCTTTTGAACCATTGGACCAATTTGACGTATGTTTGTATTTGGATTATGCTGATTCTGAAAATGTAAGTTATATGTGAATGTGATGCATACTTTTCAAGTTATGAATAATGTGGAAAAATTGTATTTCTCTGCTTGTGCTAATTACATTACCCATTGTGTGAGGTAATTGTATCACAGGCAGAGGGGAGGATTTTGTGTGGGAGTGTCTGAGTGTATTGTATGTGTTTATTGGTTGTGTTCCAAAACCCTATGGGTGGTACTAATGTGTACATAAGCACAATAAACCCACAGCTCTGTCTGTTCACTGCTTGACCCTCAACACGGAGCTTTGTCTCGTTCTTGGGGGGATATACTGTATGCTGTTCCAGTTTGACTGCTAGGAGTGTAAACCAATTCGGATGGTTTTTCCTATTCGGCTGTTTACAGCATTCGTATGGTTTCCTGTTCGGCGGATTGGTGTTCTGCAGTAGCTGTGCCTGTGTCTCTGGAAGGGAAGATCTACTAAACGGTGGTTTAACCCTTTTATGCTGAGGGTGCCGTTACAGTAAGCATTAGCTTAAAGTAAAAAACCTTTATTATTTTTATTTTTTAAAACCATGAGGTCCACATTGCTTTGCTATTACTTCTTGTAAGACAGGTCTACATTCTTGTTGACAGATTACATGAATGCTGTTTTTGTTTGTTTTTTCAGGTATTTGTTTCCTCTCAGGAGGTCAAAGTGAAGAAGAGGCCTCTCTAAATTTGAATGCTATGAACCGATGCACCCTTGCCCGTCCTTGGCGTGTATCTTTCTCCTATGGACGAGCTCTACAGGCTTCTGCCCTTTCGGCTTGGCTTGGAAAGCCTGAGAATAAGAAGGCTGCACAGGAAGCTTTCCTTAAAAGAGCACAGGTCAAGTTATTACTTTAACACATATTATATAATATATTTTTTTCCCTGCTTTTTTTCTTATATGAAAAACCAGCTTGTGAAAGTTGCAGACCTCCTGACTGCAGACTTTATACTCCCCTTTTTCTCCAGCACAATCATTCAGTCTGTCAGTGAATACTCCAATTAGAGGCTGTGAGTGTGCATGTAGCTTTTCTTCCTCCCTCCCTCTCTTAACCCCTTAAGACCGGAGGGCGTACAATTACGCCCTATTTTAAGCGGCTCTAAACACCGCCGGGCGTAATTGTACGCCCTCCAGTCTTTCTTTACTTATCGCGGTGGGGGGACGACTCCCAGGGAGCCCCCACCCCCCGCGGTAGATCCTCTTCCTCCGGTGCCCCCCGGCCATGTGAGAGTGAGGTCCTTGCGAGCACAATCACATGGCCGGGGGTAGCTGCCTCCTGCATTGCCAGCAGGGGGGCTGCCTGTAATGACAGGTGGTCCCCCTGCTGGCTGGAAATGAAATTAAAATAAATGAATTAAAAAGTAAAGTGTAAAAAAAAAATTTATATAAATATCAAATTACACGTAGACTGTTACTGATTAAATATATATATAATTATTGTTATATATATATATATATATATTTATAATATAAAAAAATTTAATACGTGTGTGTGTGTGTGTGTGTATATATATATATATATATATATATATATATATATATATATATATATATATATACACACACACACACACACACACACACACACACACACACACATTAATTCTACATATATATTTATGTAATATTTTTACATAATTAGGTATTTTAATTAATTACAATTAGCGGGACCTGCCTGACAACCCATGCCGAAAGTAAAGGGAATTTAATTTGCTAGCACTATATTTAACCCTATAACTTTCCAAGACACCATAAAACCTGTACATGGGGGGTACTGTTCTACTCGGGAGACTTCGCTGAACACAAATATTAGTGTTTCAAAACAGTAAAATGTATTACAACGATGATATCGCTAGTAAAAGTGACGTTTTTTGCATTTTTCATGCACAAACAGCACTTACACGGACGATATTATTGCTGTGATACTTTTTACTGTTTTGAAACACAAATATTTGTGTTCAGCGAAGTCTCCCGAGTACAACAGTGCCCCTCATGTACAGGTTTTATGGTGTTTTCAAAAGTTACAGTGTCAAATATAAGGCATGCGTTTCATTTTTTTCACATTAGAATTCGCCAGATTGGTTACGGTGCCTTTGAGACCCTATGTTAACCCAATAATGAAAATTACTGTAACGGATTACCTGGCACCCCGACTGGGTACCTCCATTGATGGATGCTCCTAGCACTCTAGTCGACACCACAACCACCGCAGGCAGAACCTCTCTTCCTTCAGAGCAAAGCAGGTACAAGCTCTTAAAAGAGCTTAGGAGTGATTATAACAAGGGAATATGCAGAGCATGGCAATCCCTTGTAGCAGATTCCCCCCAATAAGAGACAGAACTCCAAATTGAGGTTGAAGTTGAACTGTCTAAAACTTTATTTTACTTGGTACTAGCCCATATGGTCATTACATTAACATTGCTGTGAAAACTCAATAAAATTACAAACAATCAAATCATAGCAGGCAACATACAGTGACTTATTATAACATATATTATAAATGGGTGGGGAAGACCATAATTAACACAAAATGTCTCTCCTGCATGCAGAATTAGCAATATGCAAATCTACCCGAATATGCAAATTACCAGACTTGCTATTCAGGTAGTTCATATTACTGTTGCTACCAACACAGGGCACTACACAAGCTCCATAGCCAAATCCATCTAGTTGGTAGCAATCCTCAGCAGTACAGGAGAGCAGGCAATACATCCCAGGGGCCATAGTCACATGGCAGGAGGCTTGCAATCAGTCTTCTCCAATGCCCAGTGGCGAGGCTGGTTCCGCCACAATTGCCCCTATGATGGCATGCCATTTGCAATAGTAGACAACCCAAGGTATTGCAAACGGGGTATGTCCAGTCTTCTTTAGTAGCCACTTAGTCACAAACACTGGCCAAAATTGGCGTTTTTTGCATTTTTCACACAAACAAATACTAACGCTAGCTTTGGCCAGTGTTTGTGACCAAATGGCTACTAAAAAAGACTGGACATAGCCAATTTGCAATACTTTGGGTTGTCTACTAGTGCAAATGGTATGCCATGGTGGGTGTAAATTTCATTCCCGGGCTACTATAAAGTCCCAAAGGCAACGTAACCAATCTGGCGAATTTCAATTTCAAATGTAACGTGCTATATTTGACCCTGTAACTTCCCAAAACGCCATAAAACCTGTACATAGGGGGTACTGTTTTACACATGAGACTTTGCTGAATACAAATATGTGTATTTTATTGCAGTAAAAGCAAACAGTATTATGACATTGACAGTTAAAATGTCATGTAGAACTAAAAAATCTTATTTTCTCCCATTTTTTTCATATTAAATTATGTTTCATAGCTAAATATTTGATATTAAATGAAAGCCCTGTTTCCCCTGAATAAAATGATGTATAATAAGGGTGGGTGCATTTACTATGAAAGAGTTGAATTACGGTTGGACAGACATGTAGCGCAAATGCCAGGTTTTGTTTACATTTTGTTTCGTGCACAACGTGTACATTTGGCTCCGTCCTTAAGGGGTTAATTGAGAAGGGAGAATGGAAGCACACAAGCATAGCACACCTGTTGCTTCTGTTAGCGCTGTGGAACTAGCAGAAGAAATCCTCACTTTCTTTCAGAATGACAACCAGGGAAGTGTTTCTGCCTTTAGATATAAAACTGCCAATTATGCCTGTATACTTAATATTCAGCATTTTTCCCTGTTATTATAGTACATTTTTAAGTTGATTTTAAGGCAATTCTCTTCCCCCTAGAACCCTTCAAACATTACCCAGATTGCCGTTGGCTCCACTTCTTCTCCCCCGTTTTGCTGCACCCTTTGGAATGCTTTCTCTGTCTGTAGCATTAACAAATCAGCTTTCATTTGTGACTTCTTTATCTCTAACTCCATCCATCTGATACTTATCTCCCACTCCCCTGACTGTGCTACCCTGCCTCTCTGTCTCATGGCAGCCTGCAACTCTCACTTACTCCCTAACTGACAGGGTCTCAACTTCCGGTACCTTTAAACTTATTCACTCTGTACCTTCACCTTCTTTTGAGGTCATGCGATCCACCTTTTTTACCCTTTCTCACAATGCATTGCGGTAATCTACCGCCAGCCTAGTTTTGTCCTGGGATATGTCTCTGCCTTGCCCCCTCACTTCTGTCCTTATAGCAAGCTGGGAGCAACTTTGGTTGTTCCCAGCTTGTCATTGTTTAAGATATTTTTTTAATAAATGTGCTGATTTTCAGCATGTGTGGGACCTATGAACATTGTTATTATAGTATGGAAGATGTGCTTTAAAAAAAAATAAAAATAAAACAAATAGGGAAAAGATCATATGAGTGTCCTCATAACAAATGTTTACCGCATACTCCTGACACATACTTCAGTTATGTCTCTATACTGGTTTCCCGTTTTGTTTAGGATTCTGTTTTTGTGCTTACATCTCCTCATTAATTGGCAGATGTGCCCAGACTCTTCAATTTACCACTTGGCTGTCACACTCCCACCCCAGACTCTCATCTGCAGGTCGTCTCCAGGGTGGCACTCTCCTTCTCTGCAGTCCTTGGGAAAAATAAAACACTATAAACAGCCTTCTTAATACTTCATCATCTACAACCTTCCTCTGTCTACTGTACTCCCTTCTCCCAAACACCCATCCCTTCCTTGGGTACGATCAAATCACTTGATTCCCTCACTTCACTTTGTGTATTTGTCTCTCATCCCCTTGTATTGTAAGCACATTTACCTAGGGCTTCAATTACTTCACCTCCTTTTCCTGTTTGATATATGAGCTTTGTTAGAATTAAATGTTATGTTTTGTACATCACAATTTGGTATATCTGTATTGAAAACATACTTTTGATGTATTCCTTGAAATGTGCCAGCTCTTTATCTTCTATCAAGGTTCAGTATGTCATATAGGTTCACAGTATCAAAGTCGTGTATTATAACTCGTTTTGTGTGTTTCCCCCAAAATCTTGTTGTACTACAAAGATTTTTGCCTGATTTGTAACCTATAATTTTATTTTTATTCTTGCAGATTAATAGTCAAGCTTCCCTTGGTCAGTACATTCCATCTGGATCTTCAGATTCCGTCTCATCTCACTCTCTTTTCCAGCCCAGTTATAGCTATTAGACAAGAGATCCTGTCCTATGACCAAACCTAAAATGCTCTGTGCAGGGAATCTTTTTTATTATTATTATTAATTTTTTTTTTTTTTTTTATGACTCTCCTATCTCTAGAATCTCTGTAGATATGTTGCAGCAATACAAACATATTGCGTTATACCAAATGGACCAAATCTAACAGGAGCAGTTTGTAAAACAATAGATATATTATACAGGAAAGGTTTGTGCAATTTGTAGCGATTCCCCATCTTAATATCATTTCGAGTTTAAGCAGGATTAGAAGAGCCATCTTGTATCTATGAAAGAAAAAAAATGCAACTTTCTTTGGTTGCTCCCAGCTTGTGATTGATTAAATATATATATCTTTTTTTTATTTTATTTTTTTTTTTTATAAATGTGCTGATTTTCAGCACGTGTAGGACCTGTGAACATTGTTATTATAGTATGGAGGATGTGCTAAAAAATTTTTTAAAAAATGATCATATAAGTGACCTCATAACAAATGTTTACCGTACCTTCTCCTGACACATACTTCAGTTATGTCAAATTAAAATGGTATTTTACTACTATGTAGTTTGTTACATCACCTTCTTTAAGCAACTATTATTTTTGTGGTCTGTCTTTTATTTTTTATTACAGTAATTTGTTTTATGATATCTTGAATGCTCTGATGCTGTCATTCTGTTCAGTGTTCAATATTTTTTTGTGGTTTAATGGCCTCTCTCTCCCTCCCTCTCTCCCTCCCTCTCTCCCTCTCTCCCTCCCTCCCTCCCTCTCTCCCTCCCTCCCTCCACACAGAGGGGCTGTGGAAGAAGACACTGAGACACTCGAAGAGACTGGGGAAGGGTACAGAGACACACAAAGGGGCTGTGAAAAGGGAACACAGACATGTGGAGGGGGCATTGTGTCTCATTTCACAGCCCCTCTGTGTGTCAGAGGGGAGAGGACAATGATACACACAGAGGAGTTAAGGAATAGGTCAATGACACAAAGAGGAGAAGGGGACAGAGAAGGTGAGGGGACAATTACACATAGAGAGGAAGGGGGGAAAGACGTGCAAAGGGGCTGGGGAAAGACACACAGAGGGTCTGGGGAAGGGGAAAATGAGACCCTCAAAGGGGCTGGGGAGCGAAAGATAAACAAATTTGGCAATTTGGGGGGTGGGGGGGCAGCTACAAGTAGCTGGTCTTGGTTAAAGCACAAAATAGTCTAGCATTGGCCCTGTGCATATATAGACTATATTGGACTATTTTTAAGATTGCTTTGGACTATTTTATTTACCCACAGCTACTGTATATTATTGAAAATAGCACTTTGTCATTCCTGTACTTTTGTGGCGCAGCCATTTTTTCTTTGTTGTTCTTGTTGATCTCCTGAAGGGTTTAGATAGATTCCCTTCTTTTGGTTTGCTGTCTTCATTTTGATTATTTAGCGTTAAACCTGCTCCCTTTTTTCTGTATTTTGTGTGTGTGTGTGTGTGTGTGTGTGTGTGTATATATATATATATATATATATATATAATTTATATTATACATACATAATGTATGTGTATATATATCACTGGGTGTAGTGTGGGATGTGTGTAATGTGTGAGGGGTGCAGTGTGTGTAAGGTCTATATTTTGTGTGTGTGTGTGTGTGTGTGTGTGGGGAGGGGGTGGGGGTTTATCCATGGGAAAAAAAATATATTTATTATTTAAAAAGGAAAAAAGCTTTATGCCCCCTCCCCTGGCATGCACTATAGCCTCCTTTGGCTGCAGGCTGACTTCTGTCTTTTCTTTCCATGAGCTGATTGCTATGTCGGAGCATTGCCACGGTAATGCTCCGGCAAGCCTGCTCGTAGGAGGAACACAGACTCCTGGGTCCTTCTTCCTCTTCCCTCTCCTGCAGCCTCCCAGATCCTCTTGCTCTCCCCTAAGGAACTGTCAGGAGGCCAGTGAGGGTGACCTGTTATCTCCCCACTGGCAAGAGAAAGGCAGACAGCAGGTCTGGATCTCTTGTGCCATGGGCATTGTGGTGGGGCACCCATACATGTGGGGACCCTGGGCAAATGCCCTGCGTGCCCAAGCGGAAAGACAGTCATAACACTATACAAGGAACCAAGAGGCAAAGACACACTGAAAACTTTCCTTAAACACAGAGTGTTACAATCACCATTGCCCTTGAGGTCAGTCTGCACTGGTCAAAGTGCCTGTGGCTGCCGCACCCCAGTCAGCATCCTCTGAATCTCAATTCACGGCCAGGGAATTCCATTTTCCAGCAATGATTGGTCCGGCATTCCAAGATGCAGCCGCCGCTGCATGATGAGACTGATACGTAGGTTAGAGGTTGGAAGAAGTGTGACTAAAGGCCGGAGCCAGCACAATGTTGCATCCAAGATGGGGCTCAGTCCCACAGTCAGTGCATTGACCTCAGGTAACCACTTCTACAGATGAGACCAGGTTATGTGATTGAGCCACTAGTTTATATGCAGAGCACATCTTTCATTCAGTGCTTGGTTGTTTTGTTGCCATCCTCAGAACTCCTAGTGTTTGTATTTCCTGTCCTTGCTGGTTTCCTGACTTTGTCTACTCTCTGAATTTGTCTGCTAACGATTTTGCTTTGCTTAAAGGAGCACCATAGAGCCAGGAAAACATACTTGTTTTCCTGGCACTATAGTGCCCTGAGGGTGCCCCCACCCTCAGGGTCCCCCTCCCGCCGGGCTGGATGGCGAGGAAAGGGGTTAAACTTAGCTTTACTCCAGCGCCGGGTTGGGAGCTCTCCGCCTCCGATCCTCCTCTTCGGCTGAATGCGCATGCGCGGCAAGAGCTGTGTGCGTATTCAGACGGTCTCATAGGAAAGCATTTACAATGCTTTCCTATGGACGCTTGCGTGTTCTCACTGTGATTTTCACAGTGAGAAGCACGCAAACGCCTCTAGCGGCTGTCAATGAGACAGCCACTAGAGGATTTGGAGGCTGGATTAACCCATTTATAAACATAGCAGTTTTCTCTGAAACTGCTATGTTTATAAAAAAAAGGGGTTAATCCTAGAGGGACCTGGCACCCAGACCACTTCATTAAGCTGAAGTGGTCTGGGTGCCTAAAGTGGTCCTTTAATTAATTAATTTAATATAAATATATATATATGTCTATTACTGTTTAGAGGTATTAGTATTGTATTGGTCAAACCAGCTCACATATCTGTATGGATCATTTTGACTCCCACGCTTTCAGGGGTTTTCCACATTTCAGTCAAATTGGTTCAGCCTACAATTACAGGCCTCATTTTTGTGTTTTAAACTTCGACACAACATATACATAAGGATACAGTTTCCTTTTCCAAATCATGAATTCTCGGGTTGAATCACACATACTGATGCAACCAATCATACGTCTTTTACATTACAGTAATATTATATACAACTTTATATCACTTCAAAGAATTGTTTTCATCCCTGCCCCTTTGTTGTTGTCAATTATATATCAGCATAACGCATTTACATATAGGCCACGGCTAGTGGCTAGTCTCCTCGCGTGTCACATAAAGAGGGCCTCCTCTGTCACTCCCTTTCCCTGTTTTTCTGTGTTACAGTCACTGAGAGGCCTACAATCCTGCCACTATGACGAGTGGCCTCAAATCCCTTTGCGCCAACGCATAGAGCCTCTCAAGCCACTTGGCAACTAGTAGGGCCTCACCTGTCACCAAACAAGCGTAATGTTTCGCCATCCGGCTCAGCTAGCCTGCTAGTACGATCTTGGTGGTTTTCATACACTAATTAATTGTTTTATTTTAGTATGTCTCAGGAAGGGGTAGAGTATTTCTCCCTGCCTAGCACGCCGGCTAGAGCTATCACTCCTACACAAGGAGGAGAGGTAACTAGTCCAGCATCGATCAGATCCTGGACGATCCCTCGTATAACTACGGAATTGAGGAGATGGCAAATACCCTACCCCGCTACAGCAAGGAAAGCAGAACTTTTCAAACTGCTACGTACTTCAACTAACAACATGGATGCCGGGAAAGGACCTAGCCAATCCAACCCAGGAGACCTACATTCCACGTACTCTAAGCCTTATCTAACGTCCATAAATATTTCAGTATTTACAGCATTTCTGTCACATCACACGTCTAAACACTTGGTAGACTTTCTTATCTCTGGTTTAACAGAAGGCTTCCCTACACATAACGTCCGGGATTCTGGAATGCCCTAATCTACAATCAGCACAACACAACCACACAGCTGTTGACACTCTCATAGACCAAGAAGTTGCTGAGGGTTTCTTATTGGGGCCTTTCAAGGCTCCTTCGTTCAAAGAATGGCGCACTAACCCCATTGGTATTGTCACAGGGAAATCTTCCCTTAAACAGAGACTCATCATTGACCTATCTGCACCACACTCATCGGCTAACCCCAGTCTTAATTCCCTCATACCCTCCGAAGAATTCTCCCTACAATACACCACCATAGATCACGCCATTACAACTATCATACAAGCAGGGGTCGGAGCATGGCTTAGTAAGACCGATATTACTAATGCCTTTAAATTGCTGCCAATCCACCCCACACTGTGGCACCTGCATGGCATCAAGTGGTCCGTTGTTTCTCCCGTTTAACTTTTGGGTCCAAAAGTAGCCCAGCTATTTTCGATACATTTTCCAAAGCATTGTGCTGGTTACTATTGAACATAGCCAGATGCCCTACTGTATTACACTACCTGGATGATTTCTTACTGGTCGAGGAGAATTCTTCCCCTCCCAGTAGCCTCAAAGCTACCACCAAGCTATTCGAGCAGCTAGGTGTCCCAATCTCCCCTAAGAAAACGGAGGGGCCAGACACGATTATTACATTCCTGGGTATTCAATTAGACTCAACCACAATGCAAGCAAGCCTGCCACACGACAAGATAGAGAACATTCTTACTTACCTTCAGCTCGGTACTTGCAACCGCATAGAACTACAGTCCCTGCTGGGTTCACTAAATTTTGCCATGCGTATTATACCTCAAGGCCGCTCCTTCATATCACGACTGTCAGGTATAGCCTGACATGCATTTCGCCGTAGGAACCCACTTCCGGGTTCACGGAGCTTAGCCCCGCCCCTTTTTTCTGACGCGGTCCTTACACGCTACTTAGGAAGACCGCGCCAGATTCAAAGGGCTGGATTATTGCACAGGTGCCTGAAAACTTATCAGCTGCACTACCTTGATCCTGCCTGTATCGAGTATCGTTCTGGGACGGCTACTACCTTCTCCACTCCTTGATCTCGGCTTGCAAAACGGACTTCTACCTTCTCCACTCCTTGATCTGGGCTTGCTAAACGGACTTCTACCCCTCTCCACTTCCACTGGATGTAGTTAACCCCTACAGTTCCAGAACTGCCTCTTAAGTAATTGTTTCTACAATCAAGCTACTCTCTGTTACTAATAATAGACTGTATCTGAAGGCTCATTACTGTGGCAATCTCTCAAGTTATTCTCTCTTATACATAAGGAACTGCTTTTAAGGCTAAATTCTTCCTCCAATAATCAATTTATTCCTAGCTGCAATTCTGTATTTCCTCATTAATAATCTTGCTTGCAATTATTCCATCTGAATTAAGCTAAAACTAACTCTGCATATTTTTCTGCATTATTCCTAAATTGGAACTATTTGGCTTGTGCAGATCTTCATTGGCTTATTCTTTACTCACAATTAACATCCTGCTTGAGTATTTAAAGCTACAGTAACCTCTCCTCCACATCAGTATAACAGGAGGTGAAACTAATAGTTACTGCAATTAGAAAATTCTGCAGTTGAGTTCCAATTAAAATAAGTATTACAACGACTCCTGTATCTTTTTCCACTCTTCCTACACGACACACACAGGTTGTCCTTAGATACTCAAACTACGGCAGACTTACGCATGTGGAAGAAATTTTTAACCACTTGGAATGGTAAAAGTATGTTCCTCCCTCACTTGACTGACTCATCGCCTACCATTTGGTCAGATGCGGCATCTACCACAGGTTTTGCAGCAATTTTTGGGAACGAATGGCTTTGGGGCAGCTGGCCTACAGCAGTTCAGGATTTGGAAGGTATTTCCACTACCTCAGCTCTCTTTGAGATATATCCCATCGTGGCGGCTGTCGTAGCATGGGGTCATTTATGGGCAAACATGCCAGTACGTTGCTACTCAGATAACCAGGCAGCCTGTCACATCATCAACAAAGGTCGTTCCAAATCCCTTACGATCATGAGATTTCTGAGGAAACTCACTTGGTTGGCGGCCTGTCACAATTTCTTTCTGTATTGTTTTCATGTTCCAGGTATATGTAACACAGCTGTTTTCAGGCATTTCATCAAGCACTCCTCATCAGCTGCGCCCACAGCCACCACTACTCCAACATTTCAACAACTAATACTGGACTAGACACTATCATGCATCATAGCAGGGCACTGTCCCAATTGGCACTGTCAAAAAATACACACAAAACATACAACAGGGCTTTTGCATTATTCAAAAGATTCCTTTCGGAACATAACATCATACAACCTTTTGTCATGACATCTTTTTTGGGTTTTGCTTCTTTTTGCCACCTTAAACTTAAAATGTCATACAACACCATTAAACTTTATCTCACAGGCATTCAACACCATATGCTAATTGTAACGGATCACCTGGCACCCCGACTGGGTACCTCCGTTGATGGATGCTCCTAGCGCTTCTTGAGGGCTCCAAGCACTCTAGTCAACACCACAACCACCGCAGGCAGAACCTCTCTTCCTTCCGAGCAAAGCAGGAACAAGCTCTTAAAAGAGCTTAGGAGTGATTAAAGCAAGGGAATATGCAGAGCATAGCAATCCCTTGTAGCAGATTCCCCCCAATAAGAGACAGAACTCCAAATTGAGGGTGAAGTTGAACTGTCTAAAACTTTATTTTACTTGGGACTAGCCCATATGGTCATTACATTAACATTGCTGTGAAAACTCAATAAAATTACACACAATCAAATCATAGCAGGCAACATACAGTGACTTATTATAACATATATTATAAATGGGTGGGGAAGACCATAATTAACACAAAATGTCTCTCCTGCATGCAGAATTAGCAATATGCAAATCTACCCGAATATGCAAATTACCAGTCTTGCTATTCAGGTAGTTCATATTACTGTTGCTACCAACAAAGGGCACTACACAAGCTCCATAGCCAAATCCATCTAGTTGGTAGCAATCCTCAGCAGTACAGGAGAACAGGTAATACATCCCAGGGGCCATAGTCACATGGCAGGAGGCTGGCAATCAGTCTTCTCCAATGCCCAATGGCGAGGCTGGTTCCGCCACACTAATCTTACAACCAAACAACACAAATTTCATGGCTTCTCACCAGATTAAGACTATCCTCAGAGGCAATCAGAGATCTGAACTCACGCCTACATCACAGAGTCTACCCATAAACAACCATATCTTCAAAGCATTGTCTGATCTGCTTGATTTAAAACCTTTTGACACCAACATAAATTCTTTCATCAAGGCAGCAATATACATAGCTTTCTATGGATTCCTAAGACCTAGAGAATTCACTACAACCAACGTGACACAATCTACTCCTATTCTCCTCTATTCCCACTTAACAAAACACATGGATCATTACATCCTGACTCTACCTCACTCCAAAACCAGTCAGCATGCACCAGTAAAAATAACATACTATCCCATGCACAATAGGTGGTGCCCCATCAAGATTATTGATGCATACATACAGCATCATAATTTACTACCATCACAACCATTATTCATATTATATATTACCACTACAACCTTCATGACCTACGTCAGGTCTTTACTCACTCAACTGGGCCTCAACGCCGCTAACTACTCAGGCCACTCCTTCCGCATAGGGGCGGCATCCACAGCCTCCAGTGTCAACATTCCAGTTCATGTTATAAAAACACTGGGGCACTGGAAATTAACCGCTTACTCACGGTAGATACCGAACCCAGTACAATAATTAAGGCATGCTTTCAAAAACATGTCTGGTTGATATATGTATCTGTATTGGTTGTCTGTGATAAATTTAATTACTTAATTCTCTTCTTTCTCAGGCCTACCTCATCATCGGTTCGGGCACACCACAACCGAATTGCTCATTTTAATATCCTACATTTCATTATGGTATTTTACCCTGTACTATCATGAGCACCTAACACAAGTATTAAGGCAATTTGGCCTGTATTTGTGGGAGGTGCTTGGTATCCAATCCTAGCCTACTAAAAGCACACCCCTTACCTTGCTCCTTATCGTTCGAGGTCAGCGTTGAATGACCCTCCCACCACACCACATTTTAACATTATTTCCTTTCTATTTCTTTTCCTTGGTAAGCCCTCTTCTACCTCATCGTCGGTTCCGGCACACCACAACTGGCTTGCTCTTTTTAATATCCTACATTTCATTATGGTATTTTACTCTGTACTATCATGAGCACCTAACACAAATATATAATATATATAATAAATATATAAAATACAAATAATAAATAGATTAAATTAAATAAAAAAAATTAAAAATAATATATATTTTTAAATTATATCTATATGAAATTTTATTCTAACTGATGAAATTGTATATATATCTATGTATATATAAATAAATAAAAATACAAAATATACATATGTACATATACAAAATTACATAAATAATTATTTAAATATACACGTAGACTTCAAATATATAAATATGCATATATATTTAAATTCTACGTGCGTATTTATGTAATATTTTTACGTAATTAAGTAATTGCAATTTGAGGAACCTGCCTGCCAACCCAGGGCGAAAGTCCAGAGAATTTAATTTGCTAGAACTGTATTTTACCCTGTAACTTTCTATGACACCCTAAAACCTGTACATGGGGGGTACCGTTTTACTCGGGAGACTTCGCTGAACACAAATATTAGTGATTCAAAACAGTAAAACGTATCACAGCGATGATATTGTGAGTGAAAGTGACTTTCTTTGCATTTTTCAAACACAAACAGCACTTTTACTGATGATATAATTGTTGTGATACGTTTTCCTGTTTTGAAACTCTAATATTTGTGTTCAGCAAAGTCTCCTGAGTATAACAGTACCCCCCATGTACAGATTGTATAGTGTTTTTGAAAGTTGCAGGGTCAAATATATGGGTCAAATTTTTACATTGAAAATGGCCAGGTTGGTTACGTTGCCTTTGAGAGCGTATGGTAGCCCAGGAATGAGAATTACCCCCATGATGGCATACCATTTGCAAAAGAAGACAACCCAAGGTATTGCAAATGGGGTATGTCCAGTCTTTTTTAGTAGCCACTTAGTCACAAACACTGGCCAAAATTAGCATTCAATTTAGTTTTTTACTTTTTTCACACACATACAAATATGAACGCTAACTTTGGCCAGTGTTTGCCACTAGGTGGCTACTAAAAAAACTGGACATACCCCATATTGAATACCCTGGGTTGTCTACTTTAAAAAAAATATGTACATGTGGAGTGTTATTCAGAGATGTATGACAGATAATAGTGTTACAATGTCACTATTGATACATTTGAAAAAATGTATGTTTTGAAACCGCAATATCCTACATATACCTATAGCCCTATAACTTGCAAAAAAAAAGCATGTAAAAGCTGGGTATTTTAAAACTCAGGACAAAAATTTGAATCTATTTAGCTGTTTTTTTTATTCGCTTTTGTAGATGAGTAAAAGTTTTTCAAGTAAGTCAAAACACATGTATTTTTTTTTAATTTTTCATTATTTTTTTAAAATGAAATTACATGAGATTATATAAATAATGGTATGTAAAGAAAGCCTTTTTTGTCCTGAAAAAACAATATATCATTTGTATAGGAACAGTAAATGAGAGAGCGGAAAATTACAGCTAAACACAAACACCACAAAAGTGTAAAAAGAGGCCTGGTCACAAATGTACAACATCGCAAAAACAGTCCAGTCTTTAAGGGGTTAAAGGAACAATACCCATGATTGTAAATAGGGACAATGACCTAATCTTATACCTGCATAAATAAATTATTCTCTGTATAAAAATATTTTATTAAATGGCTTCTTTATCTTGAGTTACTAGTTACCTCTCTTATTTTGATTTTATCCTTTATTCCACACTAATAGCCAGAAAAGTGTTATACAGAGAAATTGTTCTAAAAGTGTTTTCTCAGGTTATATGTAACCGATCCATCAATTAGAAGAGGACTTATTACATTATATAAGGGTAATCTTCCCTCTATATTTTTCCCATCTAATGTAATATTTGCATATAGCTGTGGAGAGAGACCCCTTACATTTATACACATTACTAAATATAATAGTCAACATAAAAAAAGAAGAAAATCCATGCACCATAGTAAAAAGTAGAAAGCTTAGGTAGGGAAGCTATAGCTATTCAATCCAAAAAACACGATAGGTCTATATCTAGATTTAACCCCCTAGGTTGCAAAGTTTTTAACGTATTGATCCAATTCGTTTCACGTTGTGCTAGCTTTTTGATTATATTTCCACCTCTCCAACAGGGGCGGACTGAGAGCCTTTGGGGCCCCCGGGCAAAATTAGATCCCAGGCCCTTTGAAGGCCAAATATATGTGCATTAAATAAATGTTAAATATAATTCATAATACGGCATTCCCTTGGATGTGTGTATTGTGAAGACCTGTGTATCAATGCATGTTTGTATTTGAGTCTGTGTGAATGCACTTGTGCATGTCTGGATGACTACATGTGCTTTTTTGTATACAGTGTCTGTGTGAATGCATATGTGACAGGTGACAGAGTGTGTGAGGGAGAAGGTGACAGGTGGAAGAGTGTGGGAGGTTGTGACAGGTGGCAGAGTGAGGGGGTACCTGGTGGCAGAGTGAGGGAGGGAGGGGTTGAGTGGTGGCAGAGTGAGGGGGAGACACAGTGAGTGGGGGTGACTGGTGACAGAGTGAGGGAGTGGGTGACTAGTGACAGAGGGAGGGAGAGGGGTGACTAGTGACAGAGTGAGGGAATGGGTGACTAGTGGCAGAGTGAGGGAGGGAAGAGATGACTAGTGGCAAAGTGAGGGAGGGAAGGGGTGACTAGTGACAGAGTGAGGGGATGACTAGGTGACAGAGTGAGGGGGGGTGACTGTCACTAGTCACCCCATCCCTCTCTCTGTCACTAGTCACTCCCTCCCTAACTCTGTCACTGTGTCACCCGCTCCCTCACTCTGTCACTAGTCACCCCTTTACTCTGTCACTGTGTCACCCCCTCCCTCACTCTGTCACTAGTCACCCCATCCCTCTCTCTGTCACTAGTCACCCATCCCTCTCTCTGTCACTGTGAAGGAAGGAAGGGGTGACTGGTGACAGAGTGAGGGAAGGGATGACTAGTGGCAGAGTGAGGGAAGGAAGGGATGACTGGTGACAGAGTGAGAGAGGGGGTGACTAGTGACAGAGTGAGAGAGGGGGTGACTGTCACTAGTCACCCCATCCCTCTCTCTGTCACTAGTCACTCCCTCCCTAACTCTGTCACTAGTCACCCCCTCTCTCACTCTGTCACTAGTCACCCCCTCTCTCACTCTGTCACTAAGGACAGAGGGGGTGATTAGTGACAGAGTGAGGGAGCAGGTGACACAGTGACAGAGTTAGGAGGGAGTGACTAGTGACAGAGAGAGGGATGGGGTGACTAGTGACAGTCACCCCCTCCCTCACTCTGTCACTAGTCACCCCCTCTCTCACTCTGTCACTCCCTCACTCTGTCACTAGAGTGAGGGGGTGACTAGTGACAGAGTGAGGGAAGGGGTGACTAGTGACAGAGTGAGGGAGGTGGTGACTGTCACTAGTCACCACCTCCCTCACTCTGTCACTAGTCACCACCTCTGTCACTACTCAATCCTTCTGTCACTAGTCACCCCCTTTGTCCCTTACTCTGTCACTAGTCACCCCCTAACTCAATTTGTCACTAGTCATCCCCCTCTCTCACTGTCACCAGTCATCTGCTCACTCTGTCGCCAGTCACCCCTTCCTTCCCTCACTCTGCCACTAGTCACCCCTTCCCTCACTCTGTCACCAGTCATCCCCTCACTCCAGTGACAGAGTGAGGGAGGGTGTGAGTAGTGACAGAGTGAGGGAGGGAATGGGTGACCAGTGACAGAGTGAGGGGGGGTGACTAGTGAGGGAGGGGGTGACTAGTGACAGAGGGAGGGGGTGACTAGTGACAGAGGGAGGGGGTGACTAGTGACAGAGGGAGGGAGATGGTGACTAGTGACAGAGGGAGGGAGATGGTGACTGTCACTAGTCACTCCCTCCCTAACTCTGTCACTAGTCATCCCCTCCCTCAGTCACCAGTCACCCCCTCCCTCTGTCACTGTGTCACCACATCCCTCCCTCTGTCACTAGTCACTCCCTCCCTCACTCTGTCACCAGTCACCCCCTCCCTCACTAGTCACCCACCCATTCCCCCCCTCACTCTGTCACTAGAGTGAGTGGGTGACTAGTGACAGAGAGAGGGAGGGGATGACCAGTGACAGAGGGAGGGGGTGACTAGTGACAGAGTGAGGGAGGGGTGACTAGTGACAAAGTGAGGGAGGGAAGGGGTGACAGAGTGAGTGAGGGAAGGGGTGAAAGTGAGTGAGGTAAGGGGTGACTAGTGACACAGTGGGGGGTGACTAGTGACAGTGAGGGGAGTGACTAGTGACAGTGAGGGGGGGTGACTGGTGACAGTGAGGGTGACGCTGGTGACAGTGGGGGTGACTGGTGGCCCGAGTGACTGTGGTGACGAAGTGACACAGTGGCAGTGGTAGCTGAAAGTGACAGTGAGGGTGACTAGTGACAGTGAGAGTGACTGGTGACAGTGAGGGTGCTTGACTGGTGACAGTGAGGGTGACGCTGGTGACAGTGGGTGGGTGACTAGTGACAGTGGGGGTGAGACTAGTGACAGTGAGGTGACTAGTGACAGTGAGGGGGTGACCAAGTGACAGTGAGGGGTGACTGGTACATTTGACAGTGGGGGTGGACTAGGCACAGTGGTGGGGGGTGACTAGTGACAGTGAGGAGACTAGTATTGACAGTGAGGGTGAGAGACTAGTGACAGTGAAGTGGGGGTGATAGGTGACAGTGGAAGGGGTGACTGTGGTGACAGTGAAGGGTGACGCTAGTGACAGTGGGGTGAGACCCAAGTGACAGTGAGGGGGGTGACTGGCTAGTGACAGTGAGGGGGGGTGACTAGTGACAGTGAGGGGGTGACTAGTGACAGTGAGGGGGGGTGACTAGTGACAGTGGGGGGTGACTAGTGACAGTGGGGGGGTGACTAGTGACAGAGTGAGGGAAGGGGTGACTAGTGAGGTGGGGGTGACTAGTGACAGTGAGGGGTGACTGGTGACAGTGGGTGGGTGACTGAGCGACGGTGGGTGGGTGAGACTAGTGACAGTGGGGGGTGAGACTAGTGACAGTGGGGGGGTGACTAGTGACAGTGGTGGGGTGACTAGTGACAGTGAGGGGTGACTGACAGTGAGGGGGTGACTGGTGACAGTGGGTGGGTGACTGGTGACAGTGGGTGGGTGACTAGTGACAGTGAGGGTGACTAGTGACAGTGAGGTGTGTTGGTGAGGTGAGGGGGTGGTGGCAGGTCAGGGGTGACTAGTGACAGTGAGGGGGGGTGAGACTAGTGACAGTGAGGGGGGTGACTGGTGACAGTGAGGGGGTGGTGACTGGTGACAAGGGGGGGGGAGGGGGTGATTGGTGCCTACCTGTCTCTCTGTTTCCTCTTCTCTGCCAGGCTGCTGCTCCTTCCCCTCCTGGGCTCTGTGTGAGAGGCGTAAACAGGAAGTGATGTCACTTCCTGGCCCCGCCTCTCCCATCACACAGAGCCGCATGGGAGAGGAAGCAGGAGACCTGGCAGAGAGCAGGTGAAGCTGCCAGGTCTCATTTGGGAGGGGGAGGGGGTGGGGGCCCCACGCTGCATCAGGGGCCCCACAACCCATTGATTAAATAGTTTTATTTTATTTTTTTTTGCCGGTCCAGTTGGAGAGATCTCTGATCTCTCCAGCTGGAGCATGGCTGTGCTGCCGGGCCCCTGACTGCCTCGGGCCCTCGGTCCACGACCGAAGTGCCCGAGTGGTCAGTCCGCCCCTGCTCTCCAATAATTCTCTATTTTTTCCAGACTTAAAAAGTAAAAATCTTTCCAACTAAATTTAGTACATGTATTGCAGTGAATGGGGACTATATGTTTGTTCGGTTTCGTTCTAATATTATTTAGTAGTTCTAGGATACGTTCTTTTAGTTTCCTATAGGTTCGACTCACATACTGCTTCCCACAGGGACACTGCCATAGGTGTGCGCAAAGCACCCTGTGCGCACGCCTATGGCAGTGCCCTGTGGGAAGCAGCCTGGGCACACCCTAATCCCCGCAGCATGCACTATGGATTGAAACCGGCAGGGGAGATCTCAGGAACTCCCTTGTCGGCTCATGCAGACTCCATGGGTCGGTGGGGAGATCCCACAGCAACATGGAGGGAGGCAGGAGAGAACCCGGGGAGCTCTAGCCAGCAGCTCAGCCGGGTTCCTCTCGCGAGATCTGAGCGTTGCCGCGGCAATGCTCAGATCTCGCAAGAGTGAACTCTAGTCCCGCAGGCTAGAGTTCACTCTCCACTGGACCACCAGGGATGGCAGCAGCATGGTCCCCCCTCCCTACATAAGGGAGGGGGGATATTTACTAATCTACCCCACCTCCACCCCCACAATCACCTAAACATACAGCACACACACACACAGAGCACACAAACAGCAACCTCACAAACACATGACACCCTCACACAGCACACTAACAGGACCCTAACAAACACCCTCACACAGCACACTACCAGCACCCTCACACACACAAACACCCTCACCCACATAACACACATCACACTAACAGCACCCTCACACTGCACACTTACAGCCTCCGGGAGGCGTGGCGTGCGTGATGACGTATACATACATACATGTGATACTCGAAAAATTAGAATATCGTGCAAAAGTTCATTTATTTCAGTAATGCAACGAAAAAGGGAAAACTTTTATGAGATAGTTGCATTACATGCAAAGCAAGATAGTTCAAGCCGTGATTTGTCATAAGTGTGATGATTATGGCTTACAGCTCATGAAAACCCCAAATCTACAATCTCAGTAAATTAGAATTTTCCATGCAATCAATAAAACAAATAGTGAAAAAAGTGATGTGCTCTCTATCCAATAAAGCAGCTATTCACCAACAAGGAGTTCCTTTTACCTTGTGAACAATAGAACAAAACAAGCTAGTAAATTAGGTGGAACAACAATAAACAAATGAAAAAAAGGCGCTTATAATAGTGATTATAACCTTATTGCATGAATCAGCACCTATAAGTGTATCAGCTCATAACACCCAACAATAAAATCTAAACAAAGAAATAAGTGCGCTAAATATTTCTAAAGTGCAAATTTAACTCACTGTATCAATAAAGTGAGGTAGTGCAGACAATTTATACCACTTTCTCATAAAGTGCAAAATGCAAGTGCTACATCCAAACACTTATACCACTCTTTATAGGTGCAATATGAAAAAATCCTTACTGCCAAAATTGTAAAGTGACCTAGTGCATTAAAAGACCAAATATGGTACACTTACTAGAATCATATGCTTGAAGTAACTCTCAGTTTCAAATAGTATTACATAAAAAAGAAATACAATACAAAGCATAAATAGTGAAATATTACTTTTTAAAAATGATACAGAGTGTATGTAAAAGTTTCACTCACAAGCAGAGAGCAGATAAGCCTGCTCTACTTTTGACAGTTCCAAATGCAGAAAGATCCACTGCAGCCAATAAATTAAAACGGTTTTGTGGCGAATTTAACATCGCCACTTGTGCCTGAAGAAGACTGATTGCCAGCCTCCTGCAATGTGACTATGGCCCCTGGAATGTATTGCCTGCTCTCTTGTACTGCTGAGGATTGCTACCAACTGGGTGGTTTGACTATGGAGCTTGTGTAGTGCCCTCTGTTGGTATCAACAGTAATATGCACTACCTGAATAGCAAGACTGGTAATTTGTATATTCGGGTAGATTTGCATATCGCTAATTCTGCATGCAGGAGAGACATTTTGTGTCTCCGTGAGGCGTGGCATGCGTGATGCCGTCATGTAGCCAATCAGATAACGCGTTTCGCTGAGAGGTCAGCTTCTTCGGATCTGACTCACTCCTGTCATAGCAGTCTTTTTATACCGCCCATCAGGGCGTGATTTATTACACAGTCCTTTCTTTATTGGCTCTTAGAACATATAATAAACATAAAAAAAAACATAAATTTGTTTATCTCTGTATCCTTATTTTGTATGAATAATTTTCAGGTATATCTCTGTGTATATATATTGAATGTAAGTTAGTGTGGTTGTTTAATGTCCATTGTCATATTTAAATATAAAGTGCTATATTATGACAGGACTTTTTTAGTTTTAATTTTAAGAATTGTAGGTGTTGGTATAGCAATATAATATATGGGCATATAGGGCAGCCTATAGAAGTTAATTAATTAAACCATATGAATATTAGCAATGCCGAAAATATCATCCGTTTTTATGTTTATTTTATGTTTATTATATGTTCTAAGAGCCAATAAAGAAAGGACTGTGTAATAAATCACGCCCTGATGGGCGGTATAAAAAGACTGCTATGACAGGAGTGAGTCAGATCTGAAGAAGCCGACTGTAGCGGAGTAGTAGTATTATCCACGGTATCTCCGCTTATAGACAGAATCAAGCAGGCACAAAGCAGGTAAAATCCAGGTAGCATAGTTTTTAGTTCCAGGCGCTCGACGACAAAACACCGCTGGGCTAACAAAAGAAACAAGATGGCCGATCGCCGCGTGGTCGGTATTCGAACAACGGCCACCTAGTAACACTCTTAATTACCGACTGCAACATTGTTGCAATCGGTTAATGGGTGCTACACGACCCCCTGTGTGTTGTCATGCATTCGGTATGTTATTCGTTTCACGAACAGTGTTTAACTCACTGTTCGTGAAACTTCATTATGAATGCTGGGGTTTTCATACCGCCAGCATACGAATGCCCTCATTCGCCTGAAATACAAATAGCATTGATTTTTATGGCTTAGCAACAATACACACATCCTTATACATTGATAGTCTCTGGTGGCTAGTTTTGCCACAATGCTCCCCCAGAACCAAGCCGGCATATACAGTCTGATCCCAACGGATCGGCTTGGGGATGTCCGGAGGAGTACTCACAGATCACTTCTCAAGTTCAGTTTGTCTGGATAACCCGTCGGCGTTGCCATTTAGCTTTCCCAGGCGGTACTGGATCGTAAAGTCAAAAGGCTGCAGCGCCAAACTCCAGCACAACAGCCTGGCATTGTCCCCTGACACCCGGTTCAGCCAGACCAACGGGTTGTGATCTGTGAGTAATGCAAATGGTTGTCCGTATAAATATGGTTGTAGTTTCTTGAGGGCCCACACCACGGCAAGGCATTCTTTTTCAATGGCGGCGTAGCTTACTTCTCGGGGTAAAAGTTTTCTGCTTAAGTAAGCTACGGGATGCTCGCCGCCATCTGCTCCGACTTGGCTCACTACTGCTCCCAATCCAAACATAGAAGCATCTGTATGGACGAGAAAGCGTTTAGTTGGATCAGGAGCAGCGAGTATAGGTGCGTTAACAAGAGCAGTTTTAAGTTGCTGGAATGCCATTTCACACCCATACTACTAACTTGGGGAGATTCTTGAGGGTCAAATCTGTGAGGGGCTTTGCCAGGGTACTGTAATCGGGCACAAATTTCCTATAATACCCTGCGGTACCTAAGAATGCTAAAACCTGGGTTTTGGTGCGGGGGGTTGGCCATTTGACTACCGCCTCTATTTTGGCCGGTTCTGGTTTCTGTTGGCCACTTCCTACCCAGTGTCCTAAATATTGGACTTCGGCCATCCCTATATAGCACTTACTGGGTTTAAGGGTTAGTCCTACCTCCCTAATACAGTCTAAGACTGCTCCTACGTGGCTCAGGTGGTCGGTCCAGGAATAGCTGAAAATCGCTATGTCGTCCAGATAGGCGCACGCGTATTCCTGAAACCCGTCTAATAGTCGGTCTACCATCCTCTGGAAGGTGGCTGGGGCGTTTTTCATTCCGAATGGCATAACTCTAAAATGGTATAGGCCAAACGGAGTGACAAACGCTGACTTCGGAATGGCGTCCTCTGCTAAAGGAATTTGCCAGTATCCTTTGCACAGGTCGATCGTAGTTCGATAATGACCTCGGGCCATCTTGTCTAACAACTCGTCTATGCGCGGCATGGGGTAGGCATCTGATACCGTTTTATCGTTGAGCCTTCTATAATCTACGCAGAAGCGGGTTGTCCCATCCCGCTTTGGCACTAGTACCACTGGAGACGCCCAAGGGCTATCTGAATGCTCAATAACCCCTAATTGTAACATTTCTTCAATCTCCTTACGCATATGCTCTTTTACTGCTTCTGGAATGCGGTAAGGAGGTTGACGGAGGGGTGTTTGGCCTGGGGTCTCCACCCTGTGGGTGGCTAATGGGGTATACCCGGGAAGGTTGGAGAAGGTGGCTCCCTTCTACCTAAATAAACTCTGGGCCTGGGTTTTTTCCTGCAAAGTTAAGTGCTCCCCTAACTGTACTGCGGCTAACTCTTCCTTCTGTGTTTCTCTGGCGAGAAGATCTGGTAATGGCAAATTATGTGTCCTCTGCGGCAGAGGCACATTTTGCGGTCACCTTTTCTGTGCGCTCGTTGTATGGTTTCAGCATGTTTACATGAAGCATGCGTCTTCCCCCTGCCCCAGCGCATGGGCCAATTATATAGGTGGTATCGCAGATTTGCTCTACCACCTTGAATGGGCCCTGCCAGGAGGCCTGCAGCTTGTCCGTAGGTACGGGTCGTAGGATCAGCACCTTCTGCCCGACCTGAAAGCTGCGGTCCCTGGCCCCCCTATCATACCATCTACGCTGTCTTTGTTGGGCCGCTTGGAGGTTGGTACGTACAGTCTGGGTCAGCGCCTCCAAACGGTCCCGAAATTCCAGCACATATGGTACGATAGGGGTACCATTAGTGGTTACTCCCCCCTCCCAGTGTTCTCTGATTAAATCTAGGGGGCCCCTCACTCTCCTTCCAAATAATAATTCAAAGGAAGAGAACCCAGTGGATTCTTGGGGCACTTCTCTATAGGCGAACAGTAAGTGGGGTAGGAATCGTTCCCAGTCTTTTTGTGTGTCTATGAACGTCCGGATCATTTGTTTCAGCGTTCCATTAAACCGTTCACAAAGACCATTAGACTGGGGATGGTAGGGAGAATTAAGGATAGATTTTACCCCACATACTTTCCAGAGTTTGTGAGTGACCTCTGCCGTGAATTGGGTACCTCTATCCGAAATAATCTCCCGGGGCAATCCCATGCTGGAGAATATTCGCATAAGGGCATCCACCACGGTCTCAGCATGTACATTAGTTAGAGCCACTGCTTCGGGATATCTGGTGGCGTAATCTACTACGGTCAAGATGTACTTCTTGCCGGAGTGACTGGCTTTCAGTGGTCCTATTATGCCCACTGCTACTCTACTGAAGGGTTCTTCTATTATGGGTAGGGAGTGCAGTTTAGCTTTATATCTGTCTCCCCTTTTTCCAACCCTCTGGCAAGTATCACAGGTATTGCAATATTGTCTAATATCTTGGGAGATACCTGGCCAGAAGAAATTTTGCGTCAGCCAATGTTTGGTTCGGCTGATTCCTAAATGCCCTGACAATGGTATGTCGTGCGCTATGCGCATTAACTTTTGCCTGTATTTCCGAGGCACAATTAACTGTTTAATGGGATTGGGAACCGATCCGGCCACTATATTCTCCGCATATTGGTATAATAGCTTTTTATCCCAAGCATACTTTTCTCCTTCTATGTCTGCCTGGTTCTTGTCTATTCGGTCTTTATAAACCTGCAGGGAAGGATCTAGAGCGACCTCGCTACCAAATTCTTAAGGGGCATCGCAGGGTAGGATAGTGGGATTGGGGTTGGCATTGCTTATCTGAGCCTCAGAGTCGGTGGGTGGTGCCGTGGTGCGAGCCTGTTGTCGAGTGACGACTGGATAAGCCTCCTGCGTGGTAGGTCGTGGAATAAAAGCGGAGGTGAGCTCCCCCAAGTCATTTCCCAAAATAACATCCGCTGGCAAGTCTTGCATCATCCCCACCTCCACTTGCCCTGCCCCTGCTCCCCAATTCAAATGTATTTTGGCAGTGGGAACTTTGTAAATGGCTCCCCCTGCCACCCGTACCGCTATTGCAATTCCCCGTGAGTTGTTCTTTTGAAACCAGATGGTTTCGGACCAACGTGATGGTGGCCCCGGAATCCCTCAGTCCTTCCATACGCTTCTATATGGACCACTTGCCTATGGCTTTGGCGCTTGCACTGGGTTAACTTCGTGGAGCGTGCCTAGTGGTTCCTCCATCTGGGCGGTGGTGGATGGCTGTGCAAACGCTCCGGTCTGATAACAATGTACTGCTGCTCTAGGCCCCAGTGGTGGTCCTTGGTTGGGCCCTGGTGGTCGTGCCTGGTTTCAGGGACAATCTCTTTGTACATGTCCAAGTTGGTTGCAGGTATGGCATCGGATGTGTGCTCGGTTATTGTATCGGGGTTGGTACGGATTGTATGCTCCCCCTGATCGTGGGGGGTCCACCGCGGCAGGCCGGTATGTGCTTGCCTGGGGAAATACTTTAGGTGGGGGCCGCTGTTCTCGCCTAGTATCCTGGTGCTCGTTCGCAAGTTTAGCGGCATCTTGTAAGGTACAGGGTTTACGGTCCCTTACCCAGTTCTGCATCTCGGTGGATAATCTCCGGTAGAATTGTTCCAATAGCAGTAGCTGCATGATATCCTGCTTAGTGGTTGCTTGTGCTGCCTCAATCCACCCGGTGGCTGCTCTTTGTAGGTGATGCGCAAATTCAGCATGAGAGTCCTTCTCCTGTTTTCTCAGGTCCCGGAATTGGAGTCGGTACGCCTCTGGAGTGATGGCATACCGATCTAAGATGGCTTGCTTTACTTTATGGTAGTCTCTGCTGTCCTTTATGGTAGTCTCTGCTCTGTAAGCTTCCGCTGCGCGGCCAGATAATTTACCAGCCAGCAGGGGTACTTGATCATGTGGCCTGATCTTATGCAGCTGACACAGTCTTTCGAAGTCCATCAATATTACCCTCTGTGTCCGTGAAGTTTTTAAAAGCCTGGTAGGGAATTTTCGGTTTTCCCTGTATGATGCTAGGTGGAGCCTAGCTCCCAGTGGTCTGAACAGCAATGGACTTATGCAGGCATCTAAAGCAGCTCCCAGTGGTCTGAACGGCAATGGACTTATGCAGGCATCTGGTCTTGGGACGGGCTGCGCGCTCGGGACTTAACTGTCCCTTCAACGGCCCCTGTGTTCAGACCACTGGGAGCTGCTTTAGATGCCTGCATAAGTCCATTGCCGTTCAGACCACTGGGAGCTGCTTCTAACCTCACACCAACTGGGAGCTGATGGAGTGACTGTCCGTCTGTTACACCATTATTACCTACACCTTCGTTTAGATCATCATTTGATTACAACCTTTATTTGGTACACCAAGAAAAAGATTTCTACAATTGGTGAGATCTATCCATATATAGATATATATAGTGCACTATATTGGACTACCAGGACTCTCAGATTGTTTTGATTGTTTTTTCTTCTTTTTTCATTTTTTTCTTTTTTCTTTTTCTCATCCCTCAGTTTATTCTTATTTCCCCTTTCCTTTTTTCTATTTTGGATTGGGGACTTTTTTTCATTATTTTCATTATTTTTGATTATTTCCATTTTTTCATCTGTTTCATTTTTTCATATTTTACATCATTTTTTTCAGTACTTCCAACATCTTTTTCAATGAATTGTCACCAAGTGTATACACATCAATGAACTTTATCCAATATATGGAATATTCTGTATATACTGTATATATTGTATATATTCAATTTATATAATTGGTGTACCTAGGATGAAATGAACATTTCTATCATCATATTCTATATAACTTTATTTAGAATAAATATTATGAATTTTTCACAGCAATAACAGCTAGTATCAATTATTTCTATTAGAGTGCGGTATTCATTATAGAGTTTTTAGGATTGTTGTTTGGAGGTTGTCTTTGGGGTTAACCTCGAATACCGGCACCTAGATGTAATTGAGTGCCAGGACACGTTGTAATTTTCTTCACTATATTTGCTTTGTATTGTATTTCTTTTTTATGTAACACTATTTGAAACTGAGAGTTACTTCAAGCATATGATTCTAGTAAGTGTACCATATTTGGTCTTTTAATGCACTAGGTCACTTTACAATTTTGGCATTAAGGATTTTTTCATATTGCACTTATAAAGAGTGGTATAAGTGTTTGGATGTAGCACTTGCATTTTGCACTTTATGAGAAAGTGGTATAAATTGTCTGCACTACCTCCCTTTTATTGATACAGTAAGTTAAATTTGCACTTTATAAATATTTAGCGCACTTATTTCTTTGTTTAGTAAATTAGGTAGACAGCGCTAAGAATTATTATAATAAAATCAAACATACACAGGAAGCAGCAGATTTCGCAATTATGTGTCTTACTCTTAAAAAAAAGAAATAAAAGTACAATGATAGTGCAGTATGTTATGAATAATATGGTGATAAAGATATATTCCAAAGGGGCATTCACGTTTTCCAGAGCTTAAAAAGCTCTATTTTAGGAGCCTGGACGGAACAAGTCCCGTCTAAGGATTTCTTTTTGCTGGTATCAGATTCTGTTTTAATACCCAGTCACTCTTGAGCTCCTTATACTCTCGCCATCACTGGGCTGTTCCGGATCTACATATATCCCTAGGTGGGGATTGTTCCACCTAAAGCTCCATACACTAGAGCAGGTCATTGCTCTAGCAAATGTAAGTAGGTCAAATATTATTTACTTATCCTACTTTTACATACGTACTGTACCATTGGTATACATCCTTATTTTTTTCAAATGATGAACCGCACTACCTTGGAAATCTGATACCAGCAAAAAGAAATCCTTAGACAGGGATTGTTCTGTCCAGGCTCCTAAAATAGAGCTTTTTAAGCTCTGGAATACGTGAGTGCCCCTTTGGAATATATCTTTATCACCATATTATTCATAACATACTGCACTATCATTGTACTTTTATATATTTATTTTTTTTAAGAGTAAGACACATAATTGCAAAATCTGCTGCTACCTGTGTATGTATGATATTCTTATAATTCTTAGCGCTGTCCACCTAATTTACTAGTTTGTTTTAATCAATAAAACAAGGAGTGTACATAGAACAATATTGGACCTCTGAAAAGTATAAGCATGCATATGGACTCAGTACTTGGTTTGGGCCCCTTTTGCAGCAATTACTGCCTCAATGCGGCATGGCATGGAAGCTATCAGCCTGTGGCAATGCTGAGGTGTTGTGGAAGACCAGGATGCTTCAATAGCGCCTTCAGCTCTTCTGCATTGTTCGCTCTCATGTCGCTCATCTTTCACTTGGCAATGCCCCATAGATTCTCTATGAGGTTCAGGTCAGGCGAGTTTGCTGGCCAATCAATCACAGTAATCCCACTGTCATTGAACCAGGCTTTGGTGCTTTTGGCAGTGTGGGCAGGTGCCAAGGCCTGCTGGAAAATGAAGTCAGCATCCCCATAGAGCTCGTCTGCGAAAGGAAGCATGAAGTGCTCCAAAATCTCCTTGTAGACAGCTGTGTTGACCCTGGACTTAATGAAGCACAGTGGACCAACACCAGCAGATGACATGGCTCCCCAAATCAACACAGACTGTGGAAACAGTCACACTGGACTTCAAGCATCTTGCAGTGTGTGCCTCTCCATTCTTCCTCCAGACTCTGGGTCCTTGGTTTCCAAATGAGATGCAAAAGTTGCTCTCATCAGAAAAGAGGACTTTGGACCACTGAGCAACAGACCAGGTCTGTTTTTCTTTAGCCCAGGTAAGACGCTTCTGACGTACAATAGTAATACAAATACCCTAAATCTCTAGCTTAGATAAGCTCAGTATATTTATAAATTTATCTGTACAAAATATTTAAGCAATTTAGCTATAAATAACATAAAAGGTAACAGATATAATAGATACACCAGACTAATTAATAGACAGTCTAGTAATGTCTGTGCAGACTCCTTGATTCAGAGATTCCTTAAAATAGTGATGCTCCGTAATACAGATGGATATATGCAAAAACAAAGGAATAAATCCATAAATTAATTAATCTTGGTACCAGCAAAAATTGATGAGATGCAGTCCAAATGGTAATAAAATACAAATTACTTCTTAGGAGTCTTAGCTCTCAACTAAAAAATAATATAAAAGTCACAATAAAATATTCAAATAAAATGCTACATGTGCAGACCTCATCTACAAGTGTCTGCACGCTGATTCACAAAGTGCATACTAGATGCCGACCTTATGTGCTCACGGCGTCCCGGATCAGCAGTTTAGATGTTACAGTGCTGGGTGCAGTAAAGGCAGATGCATCCTAGTTGCTGGCTTTTAGTGGTCAGCGGTCAGTCCCTCCAAACGAGTTTCTCCGTAATAACGGCTTTCTCAATGGATATGGACTCTCTGGCATTTTGTCGCTTTTATAGCGGTCTCTCTTTCTAATTTACACAAATAAATACATACTATTTCTAAAATACATTACATACAAAGTGTTCATTTAAAATACATTGTGTCAGTTACAAATGATATCAATTTCTCATTCTTAATCACATATATTGAGTTACATTTCAAATGAATATATGTAACCATAGTTACTCCCGCTTTAATCATATTCACATTTTAACTGTTATTCATTTATCATGTCAATATCTCTTAATATAATACAAAAAAATCAAACAGAATATATTTAAAACTTTAAACCATTGTTAACAATTATTCTGCATATGGGGATGAGGCAAGGGTTAACGGGTTTTGCCGCTAATACACACAGTAGTAATTTATTCTAGATCTGTTATTGGTAGTTTAAAAATGATGCTACGCTCAAGGGATGTATATCCACCTTTAAGATTAATAGTGGATATTGTAATATTATTCCTAGCTATACTCGCATCTTCAATCAATGTTTATTAGAAGAGACCTCGTTTCTCCACAGTGACTAATACAAATTTTTCAGTGTAGTTCCACATATAGCAGAAATAATAGAGGAAAGAAAGAAATAGAGATAAAAATTAAAATTAGAAGATAAATAAAAAGAAATAAATTGAAATTTAAGCACTTTAATTTTGTATTCATGAATCATATATATATATATATTTTTTTTTTTCCCTCTATTCCCAGTATAAGAACTCTTTGAATAATTTTTTAAGAATATATATATTTTTTTAAAATAATTTCATCTCTGCTAAATGGGTTCTTCTCCCAGGATTATCGAAGATGCTATGGGTTCCATCCTAAATTGAACTTTGTAGTAATTTCTTATTTGTTCCAGGTAATATTAATGATGATTGAGAAATAGGCTAATAGCACTAGTTTTTTAACCCAAAAAATTATACAGTTCAAATTCTGCATTTAACCCATGCTGTTGTAGGGTATTTAAATTATATATCCATTTCATTTCTTGAACGCCCAATTGCTTGATGTGGTCTCCACCTCTCCAATGCTTCTTTACTCTACATATAGCTTTAAAATTGAAAAGGCTCATATCCGCTTTATGGTACTGCGCAAAATGAGCCGATACTGTATGCTGCATGTATTTTTTATTAAGATTTAGCATATGTTCTCTTATCCTCGTGCATAATTGTCTTTTTGTTCTGCCCACGTACCGGAGTCCACATGGGCATTCCAGTACGTAGATTACACTTGTACTTCTGCATGTAATGAAGTCTCGAATTTTAAATGTTTCACTCTTATTCTTTGAATTTCTCCTAATAATCTCACAAATCCCTGTCGTTGGAGTATTTCTGCTAGTTTTACATGCAATACATTCATTACAATAAAAGCAGCCTCTCTTCTTCATTCCTAGTTCTTCCTTCTTATCCATCTTTAAATGATTGTTTGTTAATTTGTTCTTGATATTCCTGGCTCCTCTAAAAATCATCCTAGGTTTGTCAGGTAAGATATTTGCTAATGATTTATCTTTCTTAAGCAAATGCTAGTGTTTCCTTAAGATTCTTCTTAATTGAGCATTTTCTTTACTATAGTCCAAAATGATAGGTGGAAATAGACTAGTTTGCTGTGTTGATCTCACTTTTCCCTTTTCTCTTTCTTTTAAGAGGTCATTGTGGTCCAGATTCTCTACTTTCATTAATGCCTGTTCAACCTCCTGTGAATCGTAATTTTTAGCCAAAAAATTTTCTTTTATCTTTTCCGCTTGTTCCAAATATACTTGATGGTCCGTGCAATTCCGTCTTAATCTTCTACATTTATTATATGGGACATTCTTCAACCAAGCCGGGAGATGACAACGTTCTTTCAAAATGGAACTATTGACATCTACTTCTTTGAAGTGTGTCTTAGTTTTAATAGTTCCTGAGTCAATATAGATAGTAAGGTCCAGGAAGTCAACAGATGTAGTACCGTACACTGTGTTAAGTGCAACTCCCCACGTGTTGTTATTGATATATTGAAGAAATTCTTCCAATTCTACCATATTTCCTTCCCATATGAAGAAGATATCATCTATGTATCTCATAGCTATGGATGTTCTTATTCCATGGGTGTATGTTCCATATATGATTTTCTTCCCATTCACCCATAAATATATTTGTGAAACTAGGGGCAAATTTTGTCCCCATTGCATTTCCTCTTCTCTGAAGATAAAACTGGCCTTCAAAAAGAAAATAATTGTTTTTAAGTATTGTGACAGAACCATCCATCTGACTATTGTGGTGGATTTGTCTGTTTCCTGCACTTTCGTGTAAATGGCTGTTTCCTATAGCCCAGCTGTTTCCTATAGCCCAGCCATTTGTTTTTTACTGAACAAAGCTACCAAACGGATGGCCACCCAGGAGAGAAGTGTGCTGCTGGTTAACCTATTGATCCCAATTAGAAAGTTGTGGTTAACCGCAGACACTTCTCAATTAAACCGAATTCAGGGTGGCTGTCGTTCATATGTCGACCACAAGGCAGCGGCCATTTTAAAACACATGAAAGCCCAGCGGTGTTCGGCTCTATTTTCATGGAACTAAAAACGGACACTTTTTCTGCCGAACACCGCTGAAACAACGGGACGCCTGGCTGCCTCCACGAAAACGTACGAACACCGGCCGTTCGGGAGTTTTACAGCACATGAAAAGACTTAACCCAGATAGCCCTCCCATGGAGTCAATCGCATACCGAAAGACTGTAAGAACTTTGACTCCATGGCGATTGAACTATGTGTGTGGGATCTGAGCGCTATTCGCCAATAATATGCACTCAGATCCAGGCTATCTGGGGATATGTGATGTGAATAAGAAATGTTCGGTTATTTTCAAATTATGTATTTTTATGTATTTTCTGGTTTTGTATCTAAGATGGCGATTTGTCTTTGTCCTGGAGATAATTGAATTACTTCTCAATTATCTCCAGGGCAGAGGGGAGGAGACCATATTGCATTGTGGGAAAAACCTGTAACTGTATGTCTGAAATGTCCCCCTGTCTATCTGTCATTTCAGTCTCCCATTTGGTCCCCTAGGGGAGTGTCCACCAAGTGGGAGACCTGCCTAAATACGGGCAGGTAGCCCACAAGAAAGCCAGATCCTGTTTGACCCTCAATGCGGAGCTTCTGTCTCGTTATTGGGGGATTTCTTCTTTGCGCTTAGAGACTGCTGATTGGAACCGAAAGCCGCTTGGTGGATATCGTTGTTCGGTGGCTAGCAGCAGTTCGTGGATTTCCGTTCGGGAGTTTGGAGCCTTTCACGGATCCCGGTCGGGAGATTACCGCTTCCCCTAGTTATGGTTCGTGGATTACAATTGATGCGAATGGATTACTGATATTGCGAAAGGGGAAGGTAAACTAAACGGCAGTTTCTCTTAAAGACACCAGGGGTGTCGTAACAAGTATGAATTCAATCCCTTGAGTATTTTAAATGAACACTTTGTATGTAATGTATTTTAGAAATAGTATGTATTTATATGTGTAAATTAGAAAGAGAGACCGCTATAAAAGCGGCAAAATGCCAGAGAGTCCATATCCATTGAGAAAGCCGTAATTAAGAAGAAACGCATTTGGAGGGACTGACCGCTGACCACTAAAAGCCAGCAACTAGGATGCATCTGCCTTTACTACACCCAGCACTGTAACATCTAAACTGCTGATCCGGGACGCCGTGAGCACATAAGGTCGGCACCTAGTATGCACTTTGTAAATCAGCTTGCAGACACTTGTAGATGAGGTCTGCACATGTAGCATTTTATTTGAATATTTTATTGTGACTTTTATATTGTTTTTTAGTTGAGAGCTAAGACTCCAATAAAGTCATTTGTATTTTTTTACCATTTGGACTGCATCTCATCAATTTTTGCCGGTACCAAGATTAATTAATTTATGGATTTTTTCCTTTGTTTTTGCATATATCTATCTGTATTACGGAGCATCACTATTTCAAGGAATCTCTGAATCAAGGAGTCTGCACAGACATTACTAGACTGTCTATTAATTAGTCTGGTGTATCTATTATATCTGTTACCTTTTATGTTATTTATAGCTAAATTGCTTAAATATTTTGTACAGATAAATTTATAAATATACTGAGTTTATCTAAGCTAGAGATTTAGGTTATTTGTATTACTATTGTAAGTTTTTTGTTAATCAGTCGTTAGGTTTCCTATTTTATCATATATCCCCTCTGGTTTAATCTCTGACACTTGTCCAGCGCTCCACTCCCTAAATATTTTCTATTTATTTAAGACGCTTCTGACGTTGTTTGTTGTTCAGGAGCGGCTTGACAAGAGGAATACGACATCTGAAGCCCATGTCCAGGATCCGTCTGTGTGTGGTGGCTCTTGATGCACTGACTCCAGCCTCAGTCCCATACTTTTGAATGGCCTTTTCCTGACAATCCTCTCCAGGCTGCGGTCATCCCTGCTGCTTGTGCACCTTTTTTTTCCACACTTTCCCCTTTCACATAACTTTCTATTAATGTGCTTTGATACAGCACTTTGGGAACATCCAACTTCCTTCGCAATTATCTTTTGAGGCTTTCCCTCCTTATGGAGGGTGTCAATGATGGTTTTCTGCACAACTGTCAGGTCAGCAGTCTTCCCCATGATTGTGATTCCTGCTGAACCAGACTGAGAGACCATTTAAAGGCTCAGGAACCCTTAGCATGTGTTATGGCTTACTTAGCTGATTAGAGTGGGACACTGTGAGACTAGAATATTGCACCTTTTCACAATATTCTAATTTACTGAGATTGTGGATTTGGGGTTTTCATGAGCTGTAAACCATAATCATCGCACTTATGACAAATCACGGCTTTTAAACTTTTTAACACTTAATAATCTTTGTGTCCTACAGGCCTTGCATTATTACACGAACTAAAACCTCTCCTTCCATCTGTTGAAATGTTTTTGTGTAACATTGGGTAGTTTTTAAAGCATAGCTGGGGACTAATATATTTTTCAAATTTCTTGCTTTTTTAAAAAATCATGGGAACTTATTTTGGGGTGTACCTTCCCCAAAACTCGGTCCTTTAACAAGATGTCCTAATGTTTTTTTAGGATTTTCCTTATTTCCTGGTGCTGTGTATTAAATTGGGTAATAAAAGCATATTTATAATCCTCTTTTTGTGCCTTGTCTTTTTTTCTTTGGTTTTAATAATTCCTTCCTACTCAACTCTCCAATCTTGGATGCTTACTGTTTCAAAGCTCTTTTTTTCGTATTTCTTATTAGATAAATAATTGGTTTGATCATAATAGTCATTATCTTTAGAGCAATTTCTCCTAATCCGGATTAACTGACTCTTAGGTATTGAATTTAGCCAATTTTCATGGTGACCGCTTTTTTTATGTATAAAGCTGTTTCCTTCAGTCTCCTTAAAGTAGCACTGTTGTTACACTGAGGTAGAAACTGATTGGTTCATGTCACCTCTGCAATCCTAAAAATTGTGAGAATGGGGACACAGTGATGATGTGGCACTTCTAGAACTGAAAACGATGCTAGGCAGTGCATCGATCTGGTTAGACGGAGCAGCGCATTGATCTGGTTAGAATTGCAACAGTACCCCTCTTTGGAAAACATCCACTGGGTGGTATGGACCTGGCTTTTAAAGAAAATTTGAATTAAATTTAATTGGAATTAAATGAATGTACAATATGAATGGAGTAAACCTAGCGAGCAGAACCTCAGAACCTCAGGACCATACCCCTTCCTATGGACGGGATACTGGAGCACACCACGGGAAGAGCAAAAGTCTAGTTGTGACTCAATTTAAAACTCTTCCTGTCCCTTCAAAATCAGAAGAGGTAGAGGAGAAAAAACAGGCTCTATTAATCAATTACACACAAATGGCTCCAGCAGAGATGTATGGAACACATTAGATATGCATTTGGTAAATCAAGTGCATGCAATACAGAGTTGATCCTACACAGGATCCAAAAAGGACCAATGAATTGAGAAGTCAGTTTCATAGACAGCTCTTGGAGATGGATATTGAGGACCGATAGCCAAACCCGATTCCTCCACAAGGTAAGTAGGTAAGTAGGAGCCACACAATGGTGTCTATCAGCCTATACCTTGTACTGTCTATAAACCAAAATACACTGTACTTGTTCCAAAGTGTTCCATTCCCCGTGAAGAAAATGCAGCAGTATGATGTTGGCTATAAAGTTTTTTGGAGAACTCCCTTCCCTTCTCTGTTAGTCACTCATCCAGTCTCTACTCCTTCAAAAAAAATCTTTGAAAACACACTTCTTCAAAAAAGCATATCATTGAAACGGTTAGTGGATTTTCATTCCCCCCTCCCCTTCCCATGACTATTCTCCTGCAACTATCAAAAATAACCTACTAAGTTCCCAGTGAATACTTTTCTAGCAACCTATTTTATTACCACTACTTATACCCTTTGTGTCACTATAGCCCACTCCCTCTAGCATGTAAGCTCATTGAGCAGGGCACTTACTGTGCATCCATTTGTCTGGTTACAATTACGTGTCTGTTAGCCCACCCATTATACAGCACTACGGAATTTTGCTGGCGCTATATAAATAATAAAATAATAAATATACAAAAAAAAATTAGCTATATCGATAGGATTCATGAGAGGCATTGTTGCTAACAAACTCTGCCAGCCATGTCCTATTAATGGTTTAAGATAAAACAGTGTAAGTACTGCTCTAGGAATTGATTTTCTAATTCGGCAGCTCCATTGAACTGGGCATGGTAAGTGGAAGAAAAAAAAAACAGAGCAATACCTATCTGAGAAAAATAAATTAACTGGTTACCTCGATCAGACACAATCTGTTATGGAATACCAAGTAAACACCTCTTTGCTGCAGATAATGGCTAATTCCCAAGAAAAGAAGATGGCAAGTTTTTGAAGTGGTACAAAATCAGTGTCACAGTACATCCATCAGAAATGGGCAGATCTATTATGAATTCCAAGTTTTGCTGGCAATAGGTAAGCCACAGGGCAATTTGCTAGAGTCAAAGTATCTCTTAAACACATCACACTCTTATATATGTATATATCCTTTGACATCCTTACTCAAGGAGGGCTACCAAATTACATGAGAGAGAGTGGATATGGTTTTAGACACACCTGGATTAACTACTGACATAGTATCATGAAAGAAAGACATCAAGGTTAGTCTGTCACCAGGAATCACAAACAATTTGTTTGGTGTTTCTTGGCTAGGTGCTTGAGTTTGTTCAGACTGTATACATTTCAAGACAGGGAAGGAAATAGTAAGGACAGTAGAAGCAATTATCCTATCTGGAGGAATTATATTAATTAATAATTATTAATCCTGGTAAAATATTTTATAAATAAATATTTGTTTTCTTTTTCTTGTATGTCTTTAGGTTTAAACTGTCTGGATAAGCCATAGGGAAAGGGGGGACGGAGGAGGAGCTCGGCTTAATACTGCACAAGGGACACAGGTATGAATATAATCCCTCAGGACATCATTGATGACATCCTTAAAGACAGTTAGAGACAGTTAGGTCTGTGATTGAGTATGTCTGTGATTATGTGTTTATATGTGATTGTGTGCATAGGTCTGTGATTATGTGTGTATAGGTCTGTGACTGTGTGTGCGTGCGTGTGTGTGTAAATCTGTGATGGTATGTATAGGTCTGTGATTGTGTGTGTGTATTTGTGATTGTGTTTATGGGTCTGTGATTTTGTGTGTGTGTATGTATGTGATTGTGTGTATAGGTCTGTGATTGTATGTGTGTGGGTCTGTGATTGTGTGTGTATATGTGATTGTGTGTGGGTATGTGTATACATCTGTGATTATGTGTGTATGTATGTGACTGTGTATATATCTATGATTGTGTGTGTATGTTTGTGATTGTGATTGTATGTGAATGTGTGGTTCTGTGCTTGTGTGGGTATATCTCATTGTGTGTGTGCATTTGTGCATGTATGTATGTTACTGTCTGTATAGGTCTGTGATTGTATGAGTCTGTGTATGTATGTGATTTTGTGTATAGGTATTTGATTGTGTGTGTATTTTTGCACATCTATTATTATATGTGTATGTATGTGACTGTGTATATAGGTCTGTGATTGTATGTGGAGCAACACAAATGGAAAAAAATACACCAAATATAACAGAAACCCCAAAAGTGAAAAAGAAACACTCAGTGTTTCAGAGTAGGATACTTAAATAGACAAATTAACTGTGATTGTGTGTGCATGTGGGGGTCTGTGATTGTGTGTCTGTATCTATGTGATTGTGTGCATGTGTGTGTTGTGGTGAAAGTGACCTTGCCACTGGTTTTTGGAGAGGTCTGCTTGCCAGCATGTTACCCTGGGACTATGGGCCCTGTGATAACCTATGTTCAAAAGTACTGTTTCGGCCTCTTGGACTTTTAACTGGAACAGATTCAAACATGGTGGCCATCTTAAATAGTCCAGCAGTGTTTTGTCATCAAGTGTATGGAACTGTTTTGGGCATGGGACCATGTGCACAGTGGGGCAAAAATAAGACTTCCATGAAATTCCTGAACCCCTGAACCGATCTGGGTGATTTTTGCATATGTTGTTCACCCAGATCGGGGCTCTCATGGGATGTGTATTTGGGGTACTTTTTGGGGTTTGTAAAAATGCATGTTTTTTTCTGCTTAGAGTTAATTGAGTTAGTCCATTGTCTTTGTTAATTGTATCACAGGCAGAGGGGAGGGTTTGTGTACATTAACTGGGAGTGTTCAAGTGTAAAACTCTATGTAACGGACCGTTTTGCACAAAAGGGGTAAAAACCGCTTAGACGATAATCCCCTTTCAGAGACAGGCACAGCTACTGTAGAATCACCAAAACTCACGAATTGAATACAAGTGAATGCACCAAACACCCGAACTGCATACAAGGGAATGCTCCAAACACCCGAACTGCATACAAGGGAATGCTCCAAACACTCGAACTGGAACCTCACGAATAGCTGCTAGCAGACGAACAGGAAAAGCACCCAAGCGGCTTACACTCCTGGCAATCAGTCTCTATCAGCATACAGTAAATCCCCCCAAAGACGAGACAAGGCTCCGTGTTGAGGGTCAAGCAGTGGTCTGTTTAATGAGGGCTACCTGCCCAGTATTTATGCAGGTCTCCCACCTGGTGGACACTCCCCTAGGGGACCAGATGGAAGACTGTAACAAAAGACAGACATGTACCAATTACAGACATACAGAAGTAAAACATCCCCACAATGCATCCTGGCTTCCTCCCCTCTGCCCTGGAGAAGTAATTCAATTATCTCCCAGGACAAAGGCAAAACTCCATTACACACGTGGGGACACAAAGACAGACTATCACTTTAAAATACATAATGGGACAAATGGTACAGTAAATATATACATGTAACATATCCCCAGATAGCTCAGGTCTGAGTGCACATTATTAGGTGAATGGCACTCAGACCACACGAATACAGTTTAAAGAGCCAAAGTCTTTAATTCCACGAACAGGCTCCATGGCATGGCTATCTGGGTTAAAACATTCCTCCAACATAAAATACCGAATTTACATGCATTCGTTAAATCCGTACGAATTAGAACCAGGGGTTGGAGGTTCAGCGGTGCCTGCACGTAAAAGTGTCCGGGTTTGGTGCAGGAAAGCCGGGCAGAAAAGCGCTGGCTGCCCGGGGAGCTCCAGAACACCGCCATCGTGTGGCGGCTAAGTGTAACCGCGACCACCCAGTAACAATCAATTAAGCTGCGATTAACCGCAGCTACTGGGTGGTCAATTGCCGGCACACGCTCGTTAAGCCGCGGTTAACCGCGGCTTCAGGGAGGTAAATGGAGGGCGCACTCCAGCTTCTGGGTGGCCAATTAACGGCGCCGGCCGGCTTCCCACGGCTATGGGGAGGCTGAAAATAAACTGTTTGTTCGGTAGATGGAATCTACCGAACGGCTGTGCAGAAAGGGAGAAATAAATCCTTCTGCACAGTAAAATTAACCCTTTAGCTGCCGGTCCATAATCCAAAGGCAGCAGGTGGGCAACCAGGCTCCTCCAATGCAATGTGGCGAGATTTCATGTCCTGTGCCCCACAATGTCCCCCTTGGTGGTAACCTTGTGAGGAAAAACTGTATAAAAGAGCAGCTGTGCCATTAAACCTTCAGTTCTACTTCACTCTCAGTCTAGAGTCCTGCGCTGGTGGCTACTCCACATGTCGGCCTGGAATGGCAAGGCAATTTTTGGACAGACTCTGGATTTCATGCTAGAGTCGTGCGCGACCAGCTCCACGGGGAGACCGTGGTTGAAGATGGAATCAGAGTTCCACATGGAACTGATTGCGGGATCATTTGCGAGTCGGAGCCTGGCGAGTCACCTTTCTGATTGCTGCGTCCTCCTCAGGATGGGCAATATCTCTGCGGTACAATACATCAACCGCCTGGGAGGAGCCTGCTCCAGGATACTTTCGGAGGTGACGAAGGAGATTTACAGTTTCTGCTTCCAGTGCAACATCACCCTCCAGGCAGAATATCTTCCGGGGTAGTCGAACCTGATGGTAGATTGGTTCTCCAGACATTGGAGAGATGCCAGCGTTTGGAGGCTTTTTTGTCCCGTTTTCCTCGAGATCGCAGACCGGAGGGGTCCATTCTCTGTGAACCTTTTCGACACTGGGACAAACTATCAGGTCCCAAGCTACTTCAGCTGGCTTCCGGATCTGGCTTGCACAGCGGTGGACGCTTTCCTTCAGCTGTGGCTGTACCAGGGAGCTTATGCATTTTCTCTGTTTGCTATGATACTACAAGGTCGACGTCAACGTGTGTCTTTGGTATTGCTGACTCCTCTGTGGCAGAGTCAAGCCTGGTTTCTGGAATTTCTGGATCTATCCCATCAGGATCCACTGCTTCTACCATCCCCACTGATGCTACTCTCGGACTCCGAAGGCAATCCTCACCCGCTCATGAGGGACTGTATAAAGTAATCCAGGCACTCCAAAGTATCCCAAAAGGCAACTTTTATTGTACCCACAAACAAAAAAACAACTTTTCGACTCTGTCTTTGTCAAGCTACTAAACACATACACAGCAAGCAATATATAGGTGTACAAATAATTAACAAGTAACAAAACATGTGATGTAACAAGATTAATTAACCACACAATCAATCAATACTCATTAACCATTATACCAATTATTATCCACAACACATCAGTGGTGTCAACTATCATAGGGCATCTAGCCGATTAGTAATTATTATTAATATGATATTTATAGAGCACCGTCAAATTCCACAGCGCTTTACAATGGGTGGACGAACAGACATGTAGTTGTAACCAGACAAGTTGGACACACAGGAACAGAGGGGTTGAGGGCCCTGCTCAATGAGCTTACATGCTAGAGGGAGTGGGGTGACACAAAATGACACAAAAAGGTAAGGATAGTATTAGACTAATGACAGTTGCAGAAGAGGAATCAGCCAGGAGCTATTAACAGTTTAATTGATACGCTTTTATGAAGAAGTGGGTTTTTAACAATTTTTTGAAGGAGTGGAGACAGGGTGAGCATCTAACGGAGGAGGGAAGCGAGTTCCACAGGAACGGTGCAGCCCTCGAGAAATCTTGAAGGCGAGCATCAGAGGTGGGAGTACGGACAGAAGATAGACGTAAGTCTTCAGCAGATCATAAGGGCCTAGATGGGACATACTTGTGTATAAGGGAGGATAGATAGGTGGGAGCAGCATTATGTAGAGATTTGAAAGTAAGAACCAGAATTTTAAATTGAGCTCTATATTTTATAGGAAGCCAATGTAGGGATTGACAGAAGGGTGAGGCATGGGAGGTGCGGGCGGACAGGAAGATGAGCCTCGCCGCCGCATTCATTATGGACTGTAACGGTGCTAGTTGGGAGCACGTAAGACCACTGAGAAGTGGATTACAGTTGTCAAGGCGAGAAAGGACAGTGGAATGGACCAACACCTTAGTCGCATCTGGCGTTAAGTAGGGGCGGATGCGCGCAATGTTTTTGAGATTGAAATTACAGGATTTGGCAATAGATTGAATATGAGACTTGAAGGAGAGGTCGGAGTCAAAGAGAACACTTAGGCAGCAAGCCTGCGTGGTGGAGCTCATGGTAGCACCGTTGACTTGGAGGGAGACAGACACAGGAGTAACAACACTTGAGGGAGGAAAGACCAGAATTTCAGTTTTGGTCAAGTTTAGTTTAAGGAAGTGGGCAGCCATCCAGTTAGAAACAGCAGAGAGACAGTCAGAGACTCTAGTCAAGAGGGAGGGGAGAGATCAGGAGTGGACAGATAGATGTACGTGTCATCCACATAGAATTGATATTGGAAGCCAAAGGAGCTAATGAGTTTACCAAGGGAAGCAGTATAGATGGAGAACAGTAGGGGACCAAGGACTGAACCTTGGGGGACACCAACAGAGAGGAGTTGGGGAGAAGAAGCAGAGCCAGAGAAAGACACACTGAAAGAGCGCTGGGAGAGGTAGGAGGAGCACCAGGAGAGAGCAGTATCTTGTAGACCGATATTGAGGAGGATGAGAAGAAGTTGTTGATGATCAACAGTGTCAAAAGCCGCAGACAGGTCAAAGAGAATTAGGATAGAGTAGTGACCACGAGATTTTGCACTGAGTAGATCATTGGATACTTTGGTCAGTGCCGTTTCCACAGAGTGCTTAGTGCGGAAACCAGACTGAAGCGGGTCTAGCAGAGAGTTGGACTCGAGGAAGTCTGTCAATCTCGCATACACAATTTTTTCAAGGATCTTGGATGCAAAAGGCAGTAGCGAGATAGGACGATAGTTGGATGGGGAGTTAGGGTCAAGATTGGGCTTCTTTAGAATTGGGGTTACAGTTGCATGTTTGAAGGGCAATGGAAATATACCAGAGGAGAGAGAGAGATTGAGAATTTTAGTGAGAGGTGGAGAAAGAGAAGAATACAGAGTAGGGATGAGATGCGAGGGAAATGGATCTAGGGAGCAGGTGGTGGGGCGAAAGGACTGGAGCAGATTCAATTCAATTATCTAGAGATTAAGAGACCTTAATTGCCAGGGATATTGTTTAATTAAGCAAATTTAGTAAATACATAAATTCTGAGGATGCCGGAAAAAATCCAATTACTTAAGTTTCCCGATAGCTCACATGATCGTAACCATATGAGCACGCCTAATGTGTAGGAACAGATTTCCGGATTAATCATATGATCATGCTTGTCCGGATCGTAGCCAACCACGTCAACTTCCATCCGGCCAATCGGCATCACACAATAATCCATTAATTGTGTTGCCAAGTATCTCGTAAAAAAGTAGGAGATACTTTTAGCCACAATATCATCCAAGCCTCCATCACCAATAGTATCAAATGCGCAAGCACAGTAATACATTTCGAAAACAAATAAATGGATACAAAGAATCATATATAACGAGCCATATATGAAAGTGACAGCCCAGATGGTGGATCTTAATTAGAAAGTGAATCTCAACAATGCCATTACCAATATTTCTGTGAATATACATTTCAAGGAGTTTGAGAGAAGAGTTTTTCGAATGGAAAATATAAAATACAGGTTAATTTTGAGAAAAATACAGTTTTAGAAGATACTGGTAACTTGCAAGGGATTTAATTTGATATAATGTATTAATATAAAGTCTGATATAACGTCAGACATTATGGATAAAGTTTTGATGTAGACCAATGAAGAAATGTGTCGAATTAAATTCATTAATTGATTTAAAGGGGAATCCTTTAATTCACCAACACTATCTCAGAAATTACACATTATCAAAAACCATCCCATAATCCAAGGACTGTGACGGATAAACAAGCGAATATTTAACATGTGCTTAATAGAATAATATCCAGCACCACCATCACAGATTATGAATGTAATCTGTAAAACATAATAATAAAAAAATAATAATTTAAACATTTAAAAACAACAAAGACAAAATTTGACTTAAATAAACGGACTGAAGTCGTATTCTTGATTAAGTCCCCTTGGTGCTAAGGTAACAAGTTCTTTGATCCAATACGCTTCTCTAAATAGTAATCTTTTTTGTCTATCCCCACGTCTGAATCTTTCTTCAACATGTACAATGATTTGTCTCATGAGGGACGGCCGCCTCCATTTAGTAGCCTGGACTCTTTCAGGGGAGCCTGGAATGTCGAGGCATTATCAGAGTCGGCTAAGGACCTCCTGGGCCCCTGGAACTACTTGTCAGCTTGGAACTCCTGGTGTCGTTGGTGCCTGGAATGGGTTAACGATCACTTTATGGGCCCTATAACCAGTGTTCTGAACTTTCTGTCACATCTGTTTGACCTGGGATGCTCGTATTGGTCGGTTAATGTGGCAAGGTCGGCGTTTTCGGCGGCCCACTTATCACTTCAAGGTTTTCCCATTGGTCAGAACCCGCTGATTTGCAGACTTCTCCGAGGCATGAGACTTTCGCGGTCTCCAATGCCTAAGTATTCTTTCCTCTGGGATGTACACAGGGTTTTGTCATTTCTCCAGGATTGGCCTGATAATCAGGATCTTTCCCTCTGTCAGCTTTCGGCTAAGTTTCTCCTATGCCTAATTTCTTTCAGTCGAGTTTCCGACGTCCGATTCGATGGCTATTTTATACCCATATTTCCACGACTCACCTAAGCTCTGTGTGGCGACGACTCTGTCTCACTATGTGGCGCGTACTTCTCCACTGTGTCCTTCTTGTTCTGGTCAATTGTTGATTTCTTATGTCAGACCTCACAAACCGGTCTCTTCTCCTACCCTGGCACGATGGATTAAATAGTTGTTGTCATTGGCGGACACCTTCCGCCAATTTTATTTTAGACTGGCGGATCATGCTTCTTTTGCTTTGCTGTCTGAGCGTTAAAACAGCAACTATGTAGCCTCCTGTAATGCTATAAAATTGTAGATTATACTAGCTTTAGTGTAAATATAATCTTAATTTTATTAATGACAGGAGGTGAATATTTCCCCCCCCTAGTTTCACCCTACCCTTGTACTGTTATCCATTTATTTTATTTGACTACCTCTAGTTGATAGTATGTTCTCCAGGACTGTGATTTAGATAGTCAGTTGTTTTATCTTTCTGAAGGAAGTCAGGGTTGGACTTTATAAATTTGGTACAGTCGGTAGTAGATTATGAAAAACAAAAATAAAGTGCGCTGTGCCTTTAAGACCATCAAACAATACAAGTGAATAACGTTCACATAAATATTAATTTCCAAAATTGTATAGAGTGCACTGTGCTTAAACACACTACAAATCAATTGATGGGTGATATAAATACCACATACATGTGCAATAACATAAATAATTTGTGCCAATACAAAAGTGTTAAAGTTTACTGGTGACAAAACACATATGTGCAAAATAAGGATGAAATTATTTAGAAGGTTACCTCACTTTTAAAAGTTTTGAAATTGCTTCTATTAGAACTTCAATGAAATACTCAAAGAAAAACAGAACAAAAACTCATAGGGCAATATGCATAAAACATAAATATTGAAAATATAGATAAAAAACACTCACAAGAGTAGAGCAATTAAGTCTGCTCTGAACTATGTTGGCATCTCAGTGTTTAGAGGCTTGAGGCTGTGATGGCAGTAAAAATCCTTTGACACTCCAAACATTAAAAAGCAGTTGTTTGGCTATAAGTCCTCTTTCTGTAACTCTTCCTCGCAAATGTGATATAGTCCCAAACAATTTCTTCAGTCCTTTTCAGGCTCCAGAAGCTCTGTGGGCTACTTCCACTCACACTTGTTCCGGGAGGCGGGGCTTACTGCGTTTCGCTGACATGCTCGGCTTCATCAGATCCACCCACTAGTCCATCACAGTCTCAATATAAAGCATTTACACAGGGCGTGCTTACCCAAAAGAGTCCGAAAATTCTGTTTTATGATTGGTTATCTTGACCATCATATTAACATACATTATAGATGCCAAACCCCCTTTATTTAAAAACAAACTGAAACAAGGGCATTATTCACTAAATGTTTAAAAATTATTATTTATCTACACGTACATCTTATCATTACACCTCTTTGGACATTAATCCAGTTAAATAAAATAATATAATATAAATTACAATACATGAAAACATTTACTTTTGCTTGTTTGTGTGATTGGAACATAAATAGTAAAGAACAGCTGGTGACCAATAAGGTAAACCAGCCAAATGTGTGTCCAGGGCATCCTGAACTGGGGGGTAACCCTCACATGTGTATTTATAAAAAAGGAAAAGAAAAGTAAGACCAGGGGAAAAAGGAAAAAGGAGGGAGAAAAGACACACACCCTCTTCCTTGACCCACAGGGTCAACCCAATAGGAAACCCCTACCTAGAAATAATGCTGAAATTTAACCTTTAATAAGGAAAAATTTAAAATGTCATACATACAAAATATATACAAAAAATGAAGAATAAAATGGAGAGAGAGGGAACAAATAGAAATAGCCCAGGATAGAGGGTGTACTGTGTCCACTAGAATCACCTAATGGTAATAATCACCTTGTTGAAACAGCAGTGTATAGCACCCTTGCCTAGGTTTATAAGCAAGGGGCTAAGGTAAGAAGTGGGGTAAAGATAGGGAGAAATGTATATAATGGACAAAACCCCTATAGAAAGCCTCCAGTTGCAAACATAAACCAGACTATAAATCTCTGCCACAATAGAGACAGAGCTCCTTATCCAGAATGACACAAAATGTCAATAACTGAAAGCACTATTAATTGCTATAAGTTATTCTCAAATAGATACAAGGTGATATCGCATTGTACAATATCTACTAGCAAAAGGAGATAAAAATAATTATGTATCCCTTTCTTAGGATGCCCCAGAATAAACAGAGCTGACTAATAAACTCTGGAGCTCCTAATAAATAATATGTCACAGTCTAGCTCTATCTACATACGTGAGTATATACAAAGTGCGACCACCACCCACCACTTAACAAGCAACCCCCGAAATGAAACTACTAGCTAAATAGCTACTGAAAAACAATTAGCTAAGTGTTCCCTCTCTACATCTGCCTAACGCGCGTTTCGGCGCTGTTCATAGCACCTTCCTCAGAGGCATCAACCGTGGTCCACCATGGGTCGGTATATTTATACATAGAACAAACCAATGAAATTAGCGGGCGTGTAGAATCCTGTTCGCGCCAAAATCGGCATTCGAACAGGTCCCGCCCACCAATATGCGTGTCACTGAAAGATGGATAAATCATATAGAAAGAGTTAACCCTTTATGTATAGTGTTCTAAATTACTGATACAAAAAAATCCAAACTGTTTCTTTTCTTTCCCAATATAGTACAATATAAATTAATTACTCAGTACCCAGTATCAAAAACAAAATAGGGGAACTAAAAAAAGGGAAAGATACGTTTTTGTAATAGATTATACAACACATATTTATTAATGTCCACCAATATAAAGCAAATTATTTGCAAGCATTCAATCAATGATGATTATGCCCCCACTGACGGCAGGTATGGCAGTGGATATTTGCCCTGCCATTGTAGCGAGAAGGTGGTGGGGGTTCCCTTGTGCTGGCCTGAACGGAGTGGGGTTGACTGGTGCGGAGGTGGTCGGGTGGTGCTGTGCAGGTGGTCTCAGGTGGCTCTTGTTGCTGGACCCATGATGTCTCCTGGCATCGAAGTGTTGGTCTGCCAACCGGGCTGCTTCGGTTAGGGTGAGGGGTTTTCGATTCCTCACCCATTCTTGTGCTTCCGGTAGTAGTCCATTAAAGAACTGCTCGAGTAGTATTAGTTGGCGCAGTTCCTCCAGGGTGGTGGCTTGGCTTGACTGAATCCACCCTTGGGAGGCTTGGTCCAACTTGTGCACCCACTCAGCGTGCAAATCTTTTTGGGGTTTTCGCAATCCCCGAAACTTGCGCCGATATGCCTCAGGCGTGATGGCATACCTCTCTAGGATAGCCCTTTTAACTTTAAAATAGTCTTTGCTGTCCTCTCTGGGGACAGCGCGATAAGCCTCTGCTGCCCGCCCTGCCAACTTTTCTGCGAGCAGGGGCACCCATACTGCCTGCTCCAGGTCGTGCAGGTCACATAGCCGCTCGAAATCCTGCAGATATCCGTCAATTTCATCCTTCTCCTCGCAGAATGCTTTAAATGCATGGTACGGTATCTTTGGCTTTACCGGACCGCAGAAGGAAGTAGTGATGGATTCTGCCCTGGACGGTGCTCCCTGGTGATGTTGTGCCATCATGTATTCCTGTACGTCCGCCATCAGGACCGTCAGTATCCAGGGGTACTGGCTGTGGTAAAAATTCCAGCCGGGTTCTCAGTTCCTTTTGGTACGGAGTTTCCTCCCTGGTTGGTGGAGGTGTGCTGCTGTGCGCTCGGTTGCCCTCCGTCAGTTCAGCAATCAGCACGGCATTAGATTTATTGCTAGCGCTCTTTCCTGTCGCTTCCAGCAGTTCCTTAAGTGTCTGCCTTTTCAATGTGGTGTAGTCAGTCTCCATTCACTGATCTCTTTCGTCAGTTTGCTGCATGCGAATTGCCATTCCCTTAGTTTGGCTGTTTCTTTTCATTTGAATGTGCTTTTCGGCTGTAGAGTTGGATCCCGTCGCTTGACACCAATTGTAGCGGAGCGGCAATATTAAATCCCACGATCTCTGCTGGTTCAGAAGGTAATCCACAGTCAAGCGCTGAAAAGCAAGGCAATATCCCAAATCTCCCAGTAACCGGACGAAACACAGTTCTGAGAGTCAACTGAAGGCTTTATTCACAGGCTCCACAATTTATACAATTCCCCATGCAAGGGGTTTCCTGAATCCTATCCCAGGGGTATTCCCAGAATGGACTACGTGGGGAACTTACATTACAGAGCCTTTCCCCCCATCAGGTACTGCTGCACGAGAAGGATCCTCCCACTGGAATGTGCCGTTAAGCTGATTATCCCTCCGTGCAGCAGAACCGGCAATTTACTTTAAAATACACCGTTTTTCGAATGTTAGGTCTATTTCCATGAATGGACGTTCGGTAGATAGCTGGGGCCTGAGCGTATCATTCGTGAGATTACCGCTCAGATCCCAGCTAAATCAACCGAACGCCTCACGAAAAACATATTCATTAAAACACACACTTAAAAGACCGATTGATGTATAGGGAATAAAATACCGAACGGCCCGGAACTCCCGAACGGCCTGGAAGTCCAGCGGTGTTCGAGCCGTCGAGTAGCTGTTTTTAGTACCACGCGCTCGACGACCAAACACCACTGGGGAACAAAGGATCCTAGATGGCCGACCACCGCATGGTTGGTAGCCAAACGACGGCCACCTTGGAGAGCCTCTAACAATGTTGCAATCGGTTAACAAGCGCCACACATCTCTCAATGTGTGGGCTGTTACAGGGTGGTTATTTCGGTTCACGAACGGCCCGCAAAAGGTGCCGTTCGTGAAACGAAAGGGAATCAGCTATCTGCTTTCGGCAGATAGCCAATGCAGGCAATACAAAGCTACACAATCGTATTACATTATATCCAGAAACACACATAACACGAAAATCATACAGACAACCCTTAAAGCGATAGTACTTAATGTCCAAGTAGCTAGATTTGCCACATCTCCCAAGCGGTTAATAATCCCATCCAGCAGTCTCTAGTCGTCGGTAATAAATCCCCCCAATAATGAGACCAAGCTCCGCATTGAAGGTAAAACAAGAACTGGCTTTACTGTGGGCTACCTGCCCGTATTTATGCAGGTCTCCCACTTGGTGGACACTCCCCTAGGGGACCAAATGGGAGACTGTAACAATAGACAGACATATGGCAGGTTAGGACCCACAGACACAGAATATTCCCAGCATGCATTAGTATTTCCTCCCCTCTGCCCTGGAGATAATTGAGAAGTAATTTAATTATCTCCAGGACAGAGGCAAATCATCATTTTAAATTGAACATAGCAAAACATATAAAAATACCTAACTTTACAATTGTCGAATTTTACCCATTCGTATCACATATCCCCAGATAGCCTGGATCTGAGTGCATATTATTGGCGAATAGCGCTCAGATCCCATATGCATAGTTCAATCGCCATGGAGTCAAAGTCTATTACAGTCTTTCGGTATGCGCCTGACTCCATGGGAAGACTATCTGGGGTAAGTCCATTCGTGCATTTAAACCTCCCGAACGGCCGGTGTTCGCATACTACTGTCGATTGAGAAGGGAGGTCGGCGGCTTCAGCGGTGTTCGGCAGAAAAAGTGTCCATTTTCAGTTCCATTAAATCAATGCCGAACACCGCTGGTCTTTCGCATGGTTTAAGATGGCCGCCGCCTTGTGGTCGACATACAAACGACGACCACCCTGTATTCGGTTTTAATTGAGAAGTGTCTGTGGTTAACCGCAACGTTCTAATTGGGATCAAGAGGTTAACCAGCAGCACACTTCTCTTCTGGGTGGCCGTCCGTTCGGTAGTTTTGTTCGGCGGAAAAGTCAATTCACGGAACAGGGGCATACGAACGGGTAATTTCACGAAAAGGCAAAACAGACAAATCCAGCAATCTCAGTCTATACAGATGGATCTGTCACAGTGCCATTTTTACTTGTTTTGTGTTATCTTTTGAATTGTTTAGGTAGTTGATTATGGATTTTCATATTTTCACAGTACATTTTATTCATTAACCGGAGTTTTCAACTCTGTTTGTCTCGTTTCAGTTTAATGGTTCGTCTAAAGATCCACATTCAAGACCTTCTTCTGGATAAAGTTTAATGGCTTATCGACTGATCCATGTTTGGTTTCTGGTCCAGGATGAATGTTATCAACTGTTTCGTTTGCATCCTTCTGCTACTACTATGTGGATATGTTTATTTCTGTTCTTTTTTGTCACAGCTTGAGGAAGTAGTTTATTGGGAGGGGACTTTTATGATTCCTTACTTTTTTCTGATTGGTTGTTTCTCTATGTTAATGTGCTGCTGTGGAATTCTAGTAAAGAGAGACTTAAGCAATTATTCGCCTCCTATCATTAATAAAATTAAGATTATATTTACACTAAAGCTAGTATAATCTACAATTTTAGCTGAAGACAAATTATCTCCTGCTCTATTTAATTTATGGCATCTTTATTAGAATTACTGGCTCTCCATTTATTACAGAAGCATGAAAGCCCCTGACGCGCGTTTCGCCGTGCAGCAACCTTAAGCCTCACGGCTCATCAGAAGGGATGAGCCAGTAATCATACTATTCTAATATAGAAGCCATAAATTAAATCCAGCAGGATATAATTGTCTTCGGCTAAAATTCTATAAGCTATCTAAGATTTAGGGGCATAATGCTCCTGTAACACATTGAGATAGCTATCAGAGTTAGTGCACAATGCCGTTGGAATAAGTGTGTAGACTAACATGTTTTTGCTTATAGAATTATAAGTCTAGCTAATTATTAGACTTAGATTACTTAGTAGCTTTAGAAATTGTGCAAACTAGCAGGTTTTCAGTGAAAACTACTGTACTTTTAGGGATATAATGCTCTTGTAAAATACTGAGTGAGTAACCTGACCGCTTAGCAATCAGACATAGACCACAAAGCTGTTTTAGCCTGACATCGCTCTATCGTGCAGATTGTCAAGGTTTTAGGGACAGAACGCTCCTGAAAAATACTTAGGCAGTAAGCAGACTGAAATCATAAAGCTGTTTGTTGTCTGTCATATTCCAATTTGATCTCATAAGTCACTAATGCCTCTAGATAATGATATGGACGTGTTCCGCATACCAATTAAGCAGCAGTGAACAAGTAGAGACTTTTCATTACAATATTAAATCCGAGGCATTTAGGAGTTAGGGATGTATAGATAGGCATAAAAGCAAATAGGTTGTAAAAATGATCTTATCTGAAAATCAGCCAGCCGCATTTCCCTCTCTCTGACATCACCACATTCGTATCGTGAAAACTGACTCACTTAACTAATCTAAACTCCTACTTTGAAATAGTGTGTACCAAAGGTTCCAACAAAATAGATTTTTTTCGTAAATTGATACACATTCACTACTTTAACAAGAGTCTCACTAAGGAGAATATTGGCAACAAGACTACTTATAAGGAAACTACACCAACAGTGAGAACTAGCAAATAGATTGTACATTTTCAATAAGTTATTGGTCCTATATATTTCACTGTTTAGTAGAGCGTCCCTCCCTCTTTTTGCCACAACAGACCTCACAGCATCTAAAATACCTAAGTCTGACCAGTATAGGACAGCACTAGTGATGTCGCGAACCCGAAATTTTCGGTTCGCGAACGGCGAACGCGAACTTCCGCAAATGTTCGCGAACCGGCGAACCGCCCGAAACGCCATTGACTTCAATGGGGAGGCGAATTTTAAAACACACAGGGACTCTTTCTGGCCACAATAGGGATGGAAAAGTTGTTTCAAGGGGACTAACACCTGGACTGTGGCATGCCGGAGGGGGATCCATGGCAAAACTCCCATGGAAAATTACACAGTTGATACAGAGTCTGGTTTTAATCCATAAAGGGCAGAAATCACCTAACATTCCTAAATCACAATCAATATGGATTGACACCTGACATATGACATATTGACACCTTGACATATGGATTGACACCTGTCCTCAGAGCCCTGATGCACACGGACACAGAGCAGAATAGAGACTGGTCCCCCTACATAGGGTCACTTGGCAGATATGGATTGACACCTGTCCTAAGGACCCTGATACACACTGACACAGAGCAGAATAGGGACTGTTCCCCCTACATCGGGTCACTTGGCAGATATGGATTGACACCTTGTTACAAACTGCTATTTGTAACGGGCCCTTTAAATGGCAAATTGCCCTGCTTCCCTGGGTTGTGGAGAAGCCTACTTTGCCAGCCTCCTCCCGCATGACTATGGCCCCTGGGAGATTGTGAAAATGTATGCACTTTTATTTGGTGTGTATGGCCCTTTAAGACTGTCGGTGGGCATATTGGGGCTTATGGACTCTTTATGTGACTGGTGCTGGCCTTTAAACACCTTTTTTGGGACATCAGGAAGATTGGGACACTGCCCCTTTAAGGCCGTGTCCCCAGACTTGTTGGGGACACGGCCCCTTTAAGACGGTGTCCCCTGTGTCCCCAGACCTGGTGCAAACCCTTTGTGCCTGCCTTTGCTATTTCCCACTTGGT